>OZ020257.1:5273900-5873900 GCA_963971285.1 Astropecten irregularis
CGGACAGAGCCAGTGAACTCCACAAACCTTACAAATACCCAGCTTTTCATAATCTCTAATATTGTGGTGGAAAAACTTATCATCTCATTTAGATAATCTTCATTTTAAAATGCGAAAGACCAGAAAGGAAGCTACATGTATTTAGAAAAAAAGAAGAAGAAGAAATTACACATGATAAGCCCTGCAAAAGCCATGAAAAACCTCCATTTTTTAGGATTTGTGTCAAGATTACGTGAAAGCTCTGCTCCAATGCAAATATGAAAAAGGTATCTTTTAAGAGACTTAAAATTTCTCCAAGCGTAATACTATTATTTCTATCATTATTAAACCTGACTTATTAATGCAGTCGTGATGGGCTTTGATTGAACGGTGCAGGATAAGCCAGTGAGCATCTTAATTTTCCAGTGAGGAATATAAACCACTAGGACTGCAGTGTGCACACACAAATGTTAATTAGGAAAATCAAGCTTTTGATTCCGGAGGCCAGACACAAAATCTATCTTCCTTCTTCATTTGATTCATCTCCCTTCCCTCCGGTTCACATACAGGCTAAGCCTCTTAGTTTCATACCGGACTCGCATATCCCACAGGAAAAACAGGATGTCCAAGCCAAACAAATAAGATGCTGTACTGTGTGGCAAGTCCATGTAGGAGTCTGCTGCTACAGGTGGAAGCACAGACACTTGTGTGATGGACAGACATCAAAATAGCACGCCCTGTTTGGAAGTTTTAAAGTTTGGCCAGTTTTGTACAAGTGAAGTAAGAATAGACACAGCAGTCTGATAAAACATGAATACATGTCCATGACAATCAGTGGCCTCATGCTACATGAATAGACCTCAATCATGTTCATCCATCTTTTCACCTTCCTTGTAAAACGGTTGGACAAGATAACACAAATTATAAAAAAAGAAAACGGGTACTCGGGTAGCAGACTATTTGGAATCCAAGCCTCGGTTTGATTGCACTCCTTCCAATGTAGAATGGATGCACCGTGAATAAGGTCTATTGAAGTATTTGTACCGTTTCCTCTGGACAACAAATTTCATCATCATTTGATTTTTTTAAACAACATTCAAAAAGTTTCAATATTCGAGCCGAATCATTTCATTGCATTTAATTTCTAGAGGAGGATGAAGAAAATACTTAAGGACTGCGAGAGTTATGATTTTTTTTTGAAATATCAAATTTTGGTCCTGATTTGAAATTGCATGTACTGTAACATATAAACTGCAACATCATCCAATGACGGGGAGACATCGTAGTGATTAATTGGTTCGTGGGACCCCAGCCTAGAAAGCTTGGTCGAATCTTCTCTTTTAACAACGATACCACACGGGAAAAAGTGGAAAAAACCTGCTGAAGTTTCATTCATTTTTAAAGGGAACAATCATTAATTTACCTCAGGCAAACCATGTCTCGTCCGGGACTAAATTGCAACAAATTTGAGGTGCCGATCAATATTATTTACAGGGGGGGGCCCCGACTTAAACGACAATGCTTTGTTTCACTAATCTAATCACCATAGATATATTAAGAACTGCCTAGTTCATCGGACCAATGCAAGTACGCGCAAATAACCGGCAAATTGGCGCAAAATTGCCGGGGAAATTACTCCATAAAACTTGGTCACACAATGGTACAACCTTCGGATTTCCACGGCGATTGCAATGCGAGATGTCTGGACAATTGTGTCACAGTAACAGAATTTCTGAGCTCCGCCGCGCCGCGCAGCACAGCGCACAGAGGCTGGAGACGGTAAATCAATTTAGCCCAACGGTGGCGGGGTTCGTTACGCCCCGACTCTTCTCGCTTCCCCAACGATAGGCAAATGATTTAATAAGGAGTAATTGGTTCAACTCTTTGGCACAAATTAAATGACACCAAGTCAGTCCCCAATCGAGGGAAGGACAAGGAAAAAAAAAATTCACCAGTGTAATGTGGATGCTTGACAAAACAAACACACTTCTATCCAGGCTCAAAAAACAGAAGATGCTTGGGACCCAGCAAGTTGGCCTTCATTTTTCCCCAGGCGCACTTGATTAATAGCAAATCAAATACTCCATTCACGTCTGAAAACCTACAGGAGAAGAAGAAGGGGTCCTGATCAGAAACATGCCAAATTGAGAATTAAGTAGGTTCTCGTTTTTTGTTCTTCATCTTCTTTTTTTCCCCTGATTTTTTTTCTGTCACTCTTAAAACTTTGAAAGGGAAAACGTCTGGCTGGTTTTTTTTCTTAATAGTTCCAAAACATAATTCCTTAGAGTTTTCAGAGAGCAGAAGGGATTTTTTCTTTCAGAAAGTCGTCTTGCAAATGTAAGATTTGTGCATCTTGTCCAACCTGCATACTTTCCAACACGTAATTCCTTGGAGTTTTCAGGAAGCAAGAGCAGATTTTTTTTTTTAGAAAGTTGTCAAGCAAATGTAAGACTTGTGAGCAGAATTTGTTGCTGTTTTTTACTTTTGCTGTCAACAACCTGATAGGTTATGTATCTTCTTTGTTAAAAACAAAATTAATACAAGTAATGAACTGATGCAAACTGCTCATCAACCAAAATAATGACCTGAAATATGTAAAATGCAAAGAGCTATGAGGGCCTGACATTTTGATCTTAGCACGATCTTTCTCAAAAGCTTTGGGAAAAGTCCTGCTACAGATTTGAAATGTCAGGCCCTCCTACATGTAATTCCAAAGAAAAACATGTTTCACAAATGTTTTCAAAAATCGCAAGTTTCTTGTCTTTATCTCAAGAAAGCGACCACCTTAAAGGACTGTGCGTGTAAAGTATGAAAACAGCAAATCATCAAATGTGATGTGATGCATCCTTACACAAAGATGAAAGAGCAGGCCCGCGATCCCTGTGTTTTCGTGTTTGTTGTTTACTCTGAAGACCTAAACCACCGCAAATCAATTACGGACATTTAATCAAGTTGATTTGGACGAATGTGCTTTGTCACCCCCCTCGCAAGCAAGTAACCTTCTAGAGTTTGGCACAGCAAACGACAATAATTCAATAAGAACCTACTGACGTGCGAGTGGTTCACATGCCTTGCATCCCCCTTCCTATGACTAAGAAAGCCCCCAATAAACACGAGGTGCACCAAAAAAAGAAAAAGAACACACACATACAAAAAAAAAAACATCGTCAAAAGTCTGACGACGTTTGCACCGATCTACATGCGCAATTTCCCCCTAGACCAGAAAGCTTTTTTACGACGGCACTAAAAGTAACAATACACATCGCATTGCTGAGTTTCAGGACGCCATTTGATCCAAAGGGGGGTAGCCCAAGTGACGACAGTGAGCCATGCACATGTGCCAGGCAGGAACAGTCACTGGGTGTATTATTATTTCTCCTCCCTTTCCCTCTGAATAAGAGCCAAAAACTCCGACACCCTCTTCCCGTGACTGATCGAGTACTGGCCACGGAAAAAAAGAAGGACAGCTAGGCCTCAGGGGTTTGAGCTGATTGGTGCAAAGTAACGGCGGTGCATTGGAACGTGCACGGCGCACAACATCTGACGACAGCGTGTTTTTTTTCTTTTCTTTCTTTCGCTGGAGGTGGACGCTGATCAAACCCAATAGTTACTGACCGGCAACTTCCGCTGTGGGATTATGCCGGCAAACAGGAAGAGCCTTATTGGTGCATGCCGGTGACAAGTGCACTACACAAACCAGACAACGCATTACGGACACACACACACACACAAATCCTGCACTATCCAACCGTTGTTCAGAAGGCGAGATTCACTTGTTGAATAATTCATGACAAAACGCTTTTATAAATGTACCAATAACTACACTGTTTGTCATTTTGAGATCAGCCTGGTACGAACTGTACACATGTACATGTATAATACATGTTACACCCTCCTACGCATATAAATACTGCATACCAAATTTCTGACACTGTAAATGTGGAATAAACATAAGTGGACAATATTCTTTGATTTTCGTTTCCAATCGCGGGATATAAAGAGTATCGGAGGAGGCCTTGGAAGGTGAACATTACCTGGGGCCAATTTTATGAAGCCTTTAAGCACAAAAAAATTGCTTAGCACCAAAAAGTCTTGCTCAATGAAACAAACCAACATTAAACATTTCATTTGATATTCATGGTCAGCGAACAACAGCCAAAGAACAATCACAAGTGATCAGATTAATACTGTTTTTATTAGGACAGAAATTTCATGGTTAGCAAATTTTTGTGCTAAGCAGGACTGTGAAATTGGGCTTTGGTGGCTACTGCACGTATACCAATGTTTTTTACAGCAGCGCATTAAAAAATTGCAGAACTATGCAGTGCACGATTAAATGGAAAGATCGTTGCACACACTGTATACATACACGTACACTGTAGGTGTGTACATCGCCAGTTCACAGGTTTCCCTACTCAATTTCTTTCTTGTTCAATTCCTTTAAATCTCAGTGGAATTCTTAAGAAAAATATGATCAAATAGGTTTAAAAAAGGAAAGTGAAAAAAAGGAGAAAGAATAAGTAAGAAAGAAAGAAAATAAGATTTAAGCTGTATGACGTCAATTTTAATGTATGCACATTCTCAAAAAAAGGAAGGAAGAAAAAAAAAAGAAACAAAAAAGATACAAAAAACAGCAGCCACCAGACCAACAATCGTACAGACTAGCCAGCAGCATTCAAGTATCTATCTCACTCCATGAATGCACCTCTCCATGTGTCCCATGATATCCATTGTGCTCAACGGGGAAAGAAGATATGTTCACAATTCACATATTACAGGGCGAAGAGAGGACTCATTGGAAGGAAGGAACAAATGGTGGCGAGACGGAGGGGAGGGGAGAGGGAGGATAGACGAGACGGAGTGAGATTCGAAGATGAAGTCAGGGAGGAGCTTGATGCACACAAGCACCGGTCACCATCACCATCGCTGTCCCATTGTGCCCGATCTAATTCTTTGCTGCAACCTTTGGCGGCAGTTTTCACCCCAATGCGACGAGCCAAGCGACCCCTTCCATCTTAGAATCTTTGTCCGCGACATGAAACGCAGGTGTTTTTCCCTTTTTATTATTAATAATCGGCCAAGACGCCAAGCAACGATTTCAGTTCAACAAATCTTGTCCATCTATAGATTTGAATTATAAGTATATTCCAAGATGATTCTTTCGCTGATAATTTACTAATAAAACTCCCCAGTTTTTCACACAAAGAGCCAACCTTGCATTGATTAAATGAAAAGAACCACAAAGAAAGAACCAAAAAAGAAGACTCGCACACATAATATCTAATTACCTACTTGATAACAAAAGGTCGTTATATTTTTGACTGACAAAAAAGGGAACATTGATAATGACGTCTCCAAACTAAAATCTGCCGCGCAAAAGTTAAAAATATCCCCACTTAATCATTTTGCGAAGAAATTTGGACACAATATTGTGATCTGACAGGCTTTGTAGGGGTAGCTACGGCTAGAAGCTGTTACATGTTCACCTATTGTACATTCTGTCATTTGAATTTGGTATAAGAAACGGTTGGCTAGTGTGCCGTGGCCTTTAGCTTTGACCACCTTTATGTGCTGGGTCAGTCAAACCTTTCTAGTGAATTCATCTTTGTTTCGTACTCTTTTTCTGTATCATTTTGAACCTACGGCAACAGTGGCAACGGCAGGTTTTTTTCCTATGGTACTTCGCACGACCACATTTATAAAAAGAAAATGCCCCCAGGGCATGTAGACAGATGATAGACTAGATGTCCAGCTATGACTCTATAAACTGCGATTGTTGGAACGTATCATATTGTTGGCCAATTTCAAATAACATCAATCATACTGTGACAATATGCTGGGGGCAGGAGCTGACAAAACACTAAGGTTTACCTTTAACTTGGAGTTGTCAAAGTTAGACCTTAGATATTTGTACATGGACAACACTTCGCTTAGCTTTTTAGATTGATTCACGATTTAAGATTAATCTTAGTGCTTCGTGAAATCGACCCCAGGGATTTCGCGGGATTCACTGCAAATTCTGAAAGATTACCCTCCGACTGAAACATAAATTTCCCTTCTATGCAACCTTAGCAAAAGTAAAGTCTGTTGTTGTTTTTTCGTTGTTTTTTTTTGTGGCAAATACACAAACAGAAATTGCAAACAGAAAAACAGTCAATTCTTACCTCAATGATATCTTGATTGGTCCTGCTTTCGTGTGGTTCGTTATATTCTGTGTATTTCAGAAGCACCTTGTCCATGTCTGTGCTGGCGTATTGGAATAGCTTGTTACTACTGTTGAAGATGATCAGGGCGATCTCACAGTCGCACAGCACGCTCAGTTCATACGCCTTCTTCATCAGGCCAAACTTCCTCTTCGTAAAGGTGACCTAAACAGACCGAGAATAAGACAGGACGCTTTAAACCTTGAGAAAAAGGTTAATTTTTCATGATGGTTTTGGTACAAGGGACCCATTCACATCATAGCCAAGGAATAAGACAATTACTCAAACAAGCTCAAATTTAAATACGAATACAAATTGAAATGAACAAATTTAAATTTACAAATTGAAATATCAAAGCTGAGACCAGACAGGTCCCCTGGTCTCACTTCAGTGATAATGTGGTTTCCAAGCCTGATTTGTGGTAAGCAAAGGAAATCATCTCTAAAACAAGAAATTACACATGGCCCTCTGTTATACACTGACTTGGTGTTGATTTTCTTTTAAACACGATTGCATAAAATCAAGGCTGACGGTAGGTCAGAAGCTGACGTGAACTTCACCACACCCCTCCCTCCGAGGCTCAGCCCCCATAACCTTCTCCTCCTAGTCTCTGACTCAACTGTCTGGAGATCATTTCATGGGGAGAAACTCTGGGCTTACATCCAAGCCGTCCCCGGGAGGCTCATAACCCAAATCCATTATCAGTCAAGGAACATGGGATCTAGTCTCCCCTACTGGTTCACCTATCTGTTCCCTACATCATGCACCAGGTTTTTAAATTAACAGACTTTAAGATTCTGCGCAGGCATGACCAGCCTTCCGCATCAAAAAGGCCAGGTCAGCCCCATGCTTGCAGTTAGTCGCCCAATTTTCTTCAGTCCTTTCACAACGGATGTCTCCTAAGTTTAAACCTGAATGCCTGGGCCCCTTAAGATAAGGGTGCATCTCCAATCCCACATATTTAAGTACTCAAATACCAATAAACAAGCCTTTAAAACATAAAAAAGTTCCTCCATACAACTCAAGTGTTCACAGTGTGTAAGCCCTTTTTGTCAAAGAAATACGGATTCATGGGCAACAGATACAGTAACAGTCATCTGTGAAAATTTCAGTCCCATACGGTTCCCACTTTTTGAGAAAACAGTGAAAAACGGCCCCAGTATTTCTTACATGTAAGTATTTTCTCTTTTATATTTTATGTTTAAAAGATCAAAAAATAATTTTGGTCACTGGTTAACTCTTTTCTTTATAAATACATCATTTCAGGCAAAAATATTATATTTTCACCGTATGTTTCTACCATCTTAATACCCTGTAAGTTATAGGTAAATCTGTGAAGATTTCAGTTTCGGTATGCTACCAAAGTGACATACTACATTTAAAAAAAAAAAAAACACAACAATATTTTTAACCAAGAAGTGCTTTGTACAAATAAATTGTCCCTTTTGGAAGGTGGAGGAGGGGTAGTTTGGATAATGATGTTGTTACAGTATCTCTAAACAGCCTCAATCTTGTCAACATTTTCCTGTGAGGATTTCTAAAGGTTAACATCCGTAAATGGAGGAAGAGGAAAACAAATATTGACAACCTTTTTTTTTTCAGGCTAACAATTTATTGTTGCTCCGTGCATATATTCCTTGCAGTATAACTTGGCCATCGTCATGGGAATGGAGCCATAAATACTCTTAAAACCACACACGCAGTCTTTGAATATTACATGTTATTTTCCTGCATACTCGTATGTATGTGTATGAATAATCTTGTTCTCAGAAATTTTCAGCACGGCTCCACAGCATTTTCCTTCATTAATAAAATCTACATAAATTCTTTCCGTACGTGTGTAGGCAGAGGATTCGTATGCCTGTTCATCCCGGTTTTCCTGAGTTTTGCTTCACTGTCTTTACAACTTTTGTTTTGATTTTGAACTTTTCCCGTCACATCTCCAGCTGAGACGGAGATGAGATGGAAGATTTTGCAGCAGGGGGCAAAATGAAGCGAGCCAACAAGATTAAGCTGGCTTGGAACACACAAGAGATTCATCTGCTGAATTTATCTGCTTTTAAATTTACCCAAACCATACACTAACGGGAAAAGCTGGGAGCAGAACGCATTTTGCTTGATGGTTGTTCGGAGAACATGAAACAAAGCATTGCACAATTTTTGTCTCAATTGGCAGGCTTCTCCTTCATTCTGACTGTGGAGATCTGCTGGATTTGGCAGCGTTGCCCAACGTTTAGCAATCGGTCAAGAGCAAAATGCTAAGACACTGATGAGATGATGTCAGATGACAGTCCGGCAAATTGTCCCTTACCACCCTCTCATGTCCTGTTTGCAAGAGCTGAAGCATTCGGATTTTGCACAAATTGATAACTAAGCAATTTTGCTCATTGCGATATCACTTCAGTCATTTTCCTCTTCAATCTTGTTGCAGCCCCGCGCTTCCAACAAGAAAAAACCTCCGAGCAATGAAGAGTGTACAAGGTTGTAGCCCACAATGTAGGTCACCACCAATCCACTGTAGAGTGGGTGCATTACTCCACCGAGACCCCCGAGGCTAAGTCCTACAAGATCTATTTCCTAGGGACATGACCAGTAGTAGTACCGCATACAGCACAGCTTTACTTTAGGGGGGAATGGATGGAGAGGGAAGAGTTAAACTTGCACAGAGAAACGTGTACTCGCTGGGCAAAAAAGATCTCCGATGATATCGATGCTGGCTGGTGGCTACCTATACAGCGTCGCTCCTGGGGGAAAGCTACTACTCCCAGACTCCCCCCAAAAATCAATGCTCTCTGCTCCATTTGCCAGCTCTGTTACATTATTTACTCCCCAGGGGTGCGGGCAATATTGAGTAGTGTGGGCCAATGGAATAAACTAAGGTGCCAAACTCAACCCAACAAGATGCGCCATGTACCGTTGTTCCCTGATCAAAACTTACAGAGGCCTCCGTATATTTCTTCCTTTGATTCTTCTTTCGTTTGAGGGTGGCCCAGGGAAGGGGTATCTAGACTAGGGGGTCTGGGCAGTGCATTTGCATCATGTCCTCAGAAAACATGGGGGAATTAATTAATTTTAAGTATCTTACTCACCTCAATGACTCTGACTCTCATTGATTACAATTTATTTGAATAACCAACAATTGAATTAATGGTTAACTGGTTAATAAATTATTCGTCAAGTCCCAGCGCTAACACTGAACATAGCGTACCCACTTCAAACAGTGCCCTTCTATTGTGCCAGACACACCTCAAACAGGCCAGTTCAATGTTCTGGGGGAATAAAAACCATCAGGGTCCGATTTCACGAAATGCTAAGATTGATCTTACGTGTGAATTCATCTTAATTTGCTAAGCAACATGTGATGTCACAATGCAAATCACTATGGTGATACTGAACAACTCATCTTAAGATTAATCTTAGTGCTTTGTGGAATGCAGCCCAGGACTGTTTCATAAAATGCCACCGCTCGAACACACACCTTGAAAAGCCCCTCTTTCAAGATGGTGAAAAAGTCTCAAGTCTACAACGGTTATTACTTGTAACAAGCACTCAATTGGAGTCTTAGACACATCTTATCATTGGATGCCACAAATCACATGTTTATCTTTCTCACTAACTAAGTTGCCAAACTCTTCATGATACAGCCATGTGCCGATCCAACCTGGGCTGGGGCCAATTTCATGGCACTGCTTAACACACAAATTTGCATGACATTTCTGTCTTAATAAAAACAGGGTTAACAACCAAATGTCCATGTGTTGTGTATCACTTGTGATTGTTCGTTGGCTGTTGTTCACTGACCATGAATATCAAATAAAATTTGTATCAGTGGTTTGTTTTATTGGGCAAGACATTTTTGTGCTAAGCAATTTTTTGTGCTTAGCTGCTCCATGAAATTTGGCACTGATTACAACCCACTTAAGAGTTCAGAAACAATGTCTTTTCCTTTCACTGCAAGGAGACCCACCCTGCTTTTGTCATTCTCTTAAAACTTCACTTCACTCCACAAAGGATCTGTAAGTCCATCTATTTTGCCGCATATTTTAGTGAATGAAGACAAAAAAGGGGAAACATTGACAAAATAAAAAAGCACAGAAAATTAAAGTCCCTAAAATTTGGAATTTTCAAATGAGATTATTTTACTGTAAACAAAATCAAACCAAATGTTTGAATGCAAAATCTAGTCGCCCTGTTATTCAGAGATTGTCTGCTCTCTAACAATTTCACAAATGAAAAGAATTAGTTTTGTGCGAAATCTCAGACATTTAAGGTCAAAAAGTGTTTCAAAAAATGACACGTTAATCTGTATAGCTTTAGTTCCCGGACCAAAGCTACTAGACTTATCTAAAATTTCAACATTTCCGGGTCACTGCCGACTGACAGAATACGGAACCGGTGAGGAGAATGGGTGAACTGGCCACGGTCATTTAATGTTTAATTGTCCAGCGAGGTCATCAGCTTGTGCCGGGATTTTACCAATTAAAAAACAAACAAACAGCCTTGGCTTACTGACAGCAGCTGCATCCCGTGAACATATGCCATGGCCAATGTCAGCACAATAAAACCCAGTAGTCAAGAAGCTGACAATCCCATGAAACCTGAGCAAATGAGCCGTTAACGATAAATATGTACAGTACATACACATAATCTCTCTCCGAAGTTTAAGCCCCACAGAAATACATATATACTTGGCTGAGTGAGTATGACGAGCGTGCCATATATATTTGAGTAGTGGACAGGGAGATCCTGCAATATCTCCTACTACTAGCTAGACTCCGCTAAGCTCGTCAACCATCAACGCCCACCCCCCCCCCTCTCCCTCCCTCCACCCACGCAAGGGGTCAAAGTTCAGCCAATGAATGCTGAAGAGAAGCTGCGCCATGTATGATGAATGCACCATAGCTCCGGCAATAAGAATGAAAGTGTAATGGGGCCTACATTCACAAACACACGTCTATTCAATGTGTGTGTTTGCCACAGCATCGTCAAAGTGAGGGACAATTTCTTTTATTCCCTCAACAAAAAAACCTGACTCTCTCTTACAATTTACTGAAGCTTAAAGGCATTTCTAAATCCCCCCAACCCTCCAAGGAAAAAAAAATGGAAATAATAAAAATAAGAATACAAAATTTACTATTCCATGTCATGTGTCTGTAGATTAAATCTCCCTCATTTATCTTTTTTTTTTCTTTTTGAAAGTTAGATATTTTAAAGATCACAGTAATTTTGTTTCTTTTACATTCAAAAGACAAGTTTATAGCAAAAGTTATAAATTAATTATTCATTTTGTGAGGTTGTCAGATGAACCACAATGAAAACCATGTTAGGACGCTGCTAACATAACTTTCTATCATGAAGAAAGGGCTGGATAGCTCAGGGATGAGATTGACTAATGATAAAAAATATCTGAAAACAACTGACAGAGGGCATAAAAAGCCTGAACTCTGAAAATCTCCTATACTTTTGTACACAGCCTATGAGAAATAAAATCTGAAATCCCGCCCCCAAAAAAAATTGAAATCAGATTTTAATCTGAGAAATCTCATCCCTGGCATCAGTGCGGTATTTCAGAGGTCGCTGGTTCCATTCCCACTTTGGTCAGTCTTCTTTATTGAACTTTGAATGACCATCTTGTGGACGTGAAAAACGTTCTAGTCCAACGTCTGTCCCTTTGAGTTGCTTTAAAAAAAACTTTGACCACATGAAATGCCTCCTTTTCTCAACTCACATCTCAAGCACTTCCCATAGGGTACAAAAAGTTTAAACCTTTGTTTTGATTTTTGTGCTTTGTACTAAACTTACAACTCAGGCAGTTCCAAAAAGTGCATCTCTATGAGTTTGCAATGTATTGGCCAATCTCAATGCCCAGTAAGTTGACCCTTTCCAGACGCGCATTTTGTCGACAAATTCTGTGAATGGGAGACTTTGAAGCTGGGTCTTCAACTTGATAGTGCAAGCACACAACAATGCGTGCATGTTCACAACAACGAGCGCGTGCTCACAATTGTGCGCGCATGCTCAGAGCTAGCAAAAAAGAGACTTCAGTCTGCTACCGCCAACATCTCAAAAAGTCTTGTGATTGGCCAACTTGTTATTAACTATTAGTGGCGCACAACTTGAAATCGCCCAAATTGCATGCTTGGACGGACATGCATCCAAATGCTTTCTCACCTGTCTGTTTCTTTCATCATTAATCCTGGATATCTGTATTTTCTTGCGCCCCATCGTGTCTTTCTGTGTGCCGCGATGTCACGGTGTTCTTGGCACTGTCTGGACGAGGGGGTTAGGTCGGACACCTCAAACTCTCTGCCCACTCTTGGACACTTGTCTATATCCTGCTGAAGACTCTAAGCCTTCCTCCTGAGTACTGGTAGTGTTGATCTAACGAGTAATCTGTAAGGTAGGGGAGAAGAAGAAGAAGAAGAAGAGATATTGAACAGAGATGAACACAATGTACAATGCGGGCAGATCCATCCAAGCATTTCACCATTCAGCTCTTTGAAGCTTCCATTCTGCAAGCATACACAGTTGAAATACTTATTCATGTTGATATTCGGGTCTCCCATTTTCCCTTTTTTATTATTTTTTCCCCATCCCTTTTGGAAATCGACCGTCCATATTTCTGATTTCTGATTTCTGATCAGTCATGCGGATCTTTGACAGTCGATACAACGGATCCCCTGCCGTCGTTGCATGTGTGGCGCCACTATGGAGGAACACGTGGTGCGTTGCTAGCCATGATGTATTGTGAAGTGAAGGAAAGGTCCGCTTTCCTGCGATCCGGCACATGCCAGAGGCGTAAATGTACATCACAAACCTTGCTGCCAAGCTCTCATTCAAGACAATACTGGTGGACTAGAGACAATTGTGAAGATGATGAAGCAGGTACCAGTACAAAAAAACATTCTCTCTCAGTTTGGGGGTATGCATGTGCATGTACATGTAAACATGCACCCGGATTTTGGAGTACTATCATTATTCAACACCACTGAATCAATTTTGCATAACTCACGAGTATTTAATGCACAGTCTGTGATAAACAGTAGTAAACAACCATGGCAGGCAAAACTACATTCATGTACCAAATTACATTCCTAAATCAACCACCTCACAAATAGGCCAAATGTGTAATTACAGACAACCCAAATCAGAAAAACAAATCAAATTTGGAATGCTTAATTTGTTGTTTAGTCATGAATATGCCAGGGTCAAACATCCATGTACATGTATTAAGCCTTGCTGTAAAGATGTAATGTGGAATGAAAACATGACCAGTGTCTTGTGGCATATGAAGTATCTATACGCATAGCTGCCAACCTATCTCAAAGGAAATTCGGAATACTTCTACTAAAAAAGAGGAATCACAGAGCAAACTACATAGGAATACATGTGTATTTCCAAGCCAAAAATCAGAATCTGTTGTCAAGAGCTTGTAAAAAGTGATACATTCTTACCCAAAAAGAGGAATGGTTGGCAGGTATGTATACGGGCAGTCAGGCTACGTGTAGTTATAAGGTCTATGCGATGACGCTCACTCTGGAAGGTGGGTGGACATTTCAGAATGCTCTAAATTTTGCCTTGCAAATTCAGCCCTGTCCGCTTCCGTTGCAAATTCTTATGAATGCTTACTGGAGAACATACATCTCTTGGGGACACGTGCACATGTTAATGCATTGCACCACTGTAGTGCAATGTGGCAATGTACATGTATCTATAGCGCCACCAAAAGGTTTCACGATTTTAATTTTTTTCCCAAGACTTTCCAAGAACTACATGTACGTTACATGTACATGTACGTAGCGCTTACGCCTACGCTTTACAGGAAAGTGTGACTGTGGCATAAGTGCAAATCCTTCTGTTTAAATACACTGAAGTGTACAAAATATACAGGCAATACAGCAAGCAAGCTGTATTGCTTTCATACATACTAGTTCTCTCTACCACAAATCATGCACAAACTAACAGTACAATCTAGACAAGTATTCTTACAAACTTCTTAACATGGTGTATGTTTCTTCCACCCCCATTGATCACACCCCCAAATTTTTGGCCAGACGGTTGACTGGGATCCCTTCTGGCTGTTGTTGTGGTGACCATGTTCCAACTGTAATTGGCGATATTTCTAAATAAAACACCAGTGCAATGCATGTATGTCTTTAAGTAGAAGCCAAGATTGCCAATCCTGTTTTCAAATCTTGTCACGACTTGGCGAGTACAAAATTGATAGAATTGACATGAGTTTTGTTATCATTCTGAAACAAGCTTGGAAGAAAGAAAACAAAACACCACGTGCTGGCATTAGGCTGGGCCTCCTGGGGGTTAGAGCAGCCAATCTCCCCACGGCAGCAGTACCGAGCAGCACCACGGAACAGTCACAGAGGAAAAAAGTCTGTCCGTGCGCTACGTACGTATCATACAACACTGTACTGTTTTGTCTGATGTCGGGTACCGAGGGAGGCAGGGCACCAGGGAGAGTTATATGTTTCCAGGAAGTCAGAGTCTGATCAGAGGAGAAATGAATGTATGGTAAACAACCTGTTATTCCCATTCAATACAGAACCCAACATGGCCGCCCCAATAACACAGGAAGGATATGATGTGTGGGAAAAACAATTTAATGAAGGAAGGGCCCCGACATACAGAGTGTTTTCAGACTTATCCAATCCTGATGATGGGGCCTAAAACTGACAAGGAAACTTGGCATGTAAAAATGTTCACATGTTAGTAGTACAGTGGCATAGAACTGTTCATACATGTACATGCACCTTTTTAAAAGGCAACTGTACATATAGCTCTGTGCAAAAGTAACATAAACATTATGTGTATCAGCCTTCACACAATTCATTTTTACGAAGGAAATCCAAGTAGAACGGAAGTTACTGACTGAACGTGCCTTCCACAATGGGTCAAGAGAGCCCCATAGTCCACCAATGGAATACACAAGATGTTCATGAGCAAACCAGCAATCTTCAACTGACAGCATTAATAATACTGCCCAAGGTACTGGAACTTGCTGAAGAATCGTATTTTTCTTAAAAATGCTGTTCAGAATAAGAACAAAACTTCCATAATTATAAAGACTACATGTAAAATTTTATCGACTGTTAATAAAAAACAACAAGCTAAGATCATGTTGATAGAACTGTACCAAGAAAATTATTTCACATACCGGTACATCAAATAACTTTTTGCACTGAAGAAAAAAGAAGGGAAGTAGATAGAGCATAGAGGCAATACCAATTTTTCAAAGATAGTATAAGAAGTGGGTACAGCTGTAGATCTATCCAATTGCCACAAGCCACGTAATTAAAATAGATACCGTCTAAAATTAGAAAGGGGTTTCCCCTGATAGTGTATGATACATGTATCATACCATGTATACCGCCCAAACATAGTTTCCTCAGTGTAGTCGCTAGAATTGCATAATAACGAATCGTGGGAGTTCTTTGCGGAATTAATACACTGAGATCGGTGACGTAACTTCTCGTTTTAAACTGGGCTGTGGATCATTTCCTTTATTAAAAGGAAATCAAAACTATAAATAAATTGTCCACACAAATAGACATGATATGTGATATTTGTGTGTGTATATGTACATGTATATGTCACTTGAGATGATAAACTGGAGAAAAGACTTCCATGAACATGTATGTAGGCCTACATGTACAAACCTGTACACAACTTACTTATAGATATTTACAAACAAAGTCTTCTATTATGAATTCTAGTATTACATGTATAATACAGAAAAGAACATAACTAACAATATCATGCTTTAAATCCCGACCCAACCCCCCAAAAAGGTCCCCATTTTAGAAAACCTAGTTTCATCTAAAATTACCTTTCCACTTCTGAATGCCATTTTAGATGTAGATCGTTACACGTTGTTCACACGTGTGATGTAGCATTTTAGCAATCACTACGATTACATTACATTAGCAGTACATGCTCTATAGTCGTTGCCTGTCCTTGCTATGGCAATTTACATGTCTTCTGCCAAGTTTAGGCAGACAAAAATAAACAGCGACAACAAACAAAGACAAAAAACAACAAAGACCTAAAATGAGAACGACACCCATTCAACGAGACTGCCTACTAATCTTTAAAAAACAAAAACAAAACTAAGCCCTTCCAAAAAAAAAAAAAAAAAAAGAACCAGAAAGAAACAGAAAATGCATACATACTGTATGAAAAATATGGACAGGAAATGGATTGAGACGTCATGAAGGACTCGACATCCGGCCTGACGAAAGTGGAATTTACAAGATCCTGATAAACACTAGGATTCCGGTAAAGGTCAAAATGTGCATTTAAGTGGTCCGCATTTCATGCTTGAGGCATGTACCTACATTACATGTAGTGTAGAAAAGTAACAGAATATTTTATAAGTTTCAGGGTTTGTTTTTCGGTGAAATTGTTTTGCTTTATGTCTTTTCCTGTTAATTTACACGTACGTATACATGTACATGTCCATGTCCATCCATTGTTTGCCGGGTAGACAAACAAAGATTTAACATTACCTGTAGATCACTCAAGGAAGTATTCATACAGTGTGAATGTATACATAGCGTGTATGTCATTATGATGTATGAATGAATGAATGAAGGATTTGTATTAATGTACATATATTCTCTCACTAATTTCCTTTTTCCTACTTCGAAAAAAAAAATTCAATAAAACATTTTTCACAAAAATGAGAAGAAGAAAGAATAACTTGTAATGAACTTTTTTTTCACATAATTGTACAAAAAAGTCCCCAAAATATAAATGATAAAAAAAACCTGCTTTAGCGCTGTTTTTTTTGCGAGGGTAAGCCGTCTCGCAGACAAACAAGTATAACATCCCAATCTCCAGACACTGGACAACAAGTGATGGCCGTTATAGAGATGGTGAACGCTGTTTGGAAATGAACGTAATCATGATGAATCCCAGACAATCAGCTGCTTCCTAAGACCAAGTCTGTGACTAAGAGAGGTTGGGGGAGGGGTAGCTAGGAGAGAGAAGGGAAGCACTCATTCTAGATTATTGGGCAAACAAAGCAAGTGACACTGTGACAACAAATACTTAGCTTGTACTTAGTCCACACAATTATGCTTGCATCCCAGGTTTTGTTCTCTTTAAAGTCAATCTCATTCAAATAAAAATTCAAATCCTGTTTCAATCATTTACGTGTATGACCAACATAAATAAAGCAGCTGAAACATCACTACCAGTAACACGACATCGCTTCATGACTTTGATCACCATTTTTTCTTTGTTTGTAACCACCGCGATGAATAACCCTTTCCTTTCTATTACCACTAAATCATAAATGATATTATAGTACCTGAAATTGGTCATATACACACAACCCAGATACAGGAACTTTCACGACAGTACATACACTGTAGTACAATATGTACCCTACAATATCAATCCATGAGCATTTCATTTGTGGACGGCAGAGTAACAGTTGCTCGGCCAGCTTGCTTGTTTCATTTGTGGAGTCATGCATGACACTGTAACTATCAAGGGATATCCGAACATTGCAAAGACACGGCTGACGGACTGTGTCAGAGACATCAGGCAGTGAAATGGCAGCCTCAAACAGCCTTCACTATTAATTAACATGTCCGAAATATATTATAATGCACTTGGCAAAAGACATCTGTTGATGACGGTAATGTTTCAAGTTCACGACTGCTGGACTGTACATGTAGCTTAGGTTTGAATAACAATATGCCGTTCACGTGCACAAGGGTCAATTTCAGCAAACTCATCATGACTTACTATCGATCGTAGGAGTTATGGTGCATTGCAGCCCTGTGTAGGATATGATGGGTTATCCTTCCTAACTCAAGTTTTAATCGATCGTAGGGCTTAGTGAAATCAAACCCAATATATAAATGTAGGACTGGAATTAAGACGTCGCATCCACGGCAAAATCACGATCCAAGCACCTTTGCTTTTTTACCCTGTGCCCACTTCATCTGCCAAGGCCATGCAACCTCCCCAAAAATGTACATTGTGCTTGTGAATTTAGCGTTAAACAAAAAAAAACACCTCAGGCAGTAGCTCTTCAATTTGGGTCAAAATTTGGCAAAGACAAAGTACCACAGTTTTTATCACTATCAGCGCACATTCCGACACACGAAGAAAACCTAAAAATAACCTCAGAATATTGTATTTTTGGTACCTTGATGATTTTTTTTATTTCTTCGTGATAAAATAGTCTCATTGGCATATTTGAACTTTGATAAAATAAGGTCAGCCGTTTATTCTGTAAATTACAGTCCCCCGGGCACACCGCAAATTTACATATAAACGTGTACATGTATACACCTGTATTATTAACGTGTAGACCTACACGAATACAATAGTGAGTTGCTATCAGCTGCTCAAAAAAGGTCAAAAGCAAGTGGCTTTTCATTACATGTCAACTGTACATGCCAGTCCGATATGATATGGATATTTCACAATGTGCACATGAAGTATCTGTATTTGGCATGTTACATGTAGGAAAACTGATATCTGAAAAATTGCTCTGAACAGTGAGGACAAAAAACCTGGGAAAAAAAACAAACTTTTTTTGCAAAGGTGACTCTGGCTGGCACCCACACATGCCATTTGAATAGCATTAATAAGGGAATGTTATATTTTCCTACCTGTAACAGTGTGCTTCAGACCATGCTCAGACCTATAGCTGAGCCATCAACTAACAATAAAGGCAACCTGAATGGAATTTGGAATGCGAGGCAGTAAACCAGCAAAGTGAACAACATAGCTCTATGACAACATATAGGCCTACACAACAGGCTTACAAATGTAAAGCATCTCATCAAGGATACTTCTTAATATTGATCCCTATGGACCCCCCAGGGTTTTTTTTACAACAAGTGTCTCTGCAATGGTGATGTTTATGTTTTGGGACAATTACACTGTAGGTAGTAATCTCCGGACTACTGAAGCATGGTATATTCCATGGGTACATTCATTCCTAACAACAATGTTCAGCCTCTATACTAATTCAAAAGGTACACAGTGGTATATACACATGTAATTGTTCATGCATACAGTGGAAGCATGGAAACACAAGGGGGGAGGAGGTACATGGGTCAGGAACGGTGACAGCAATTCGGAGAAAAAAAAAACCTCCCAGGGTGTCCCGTCATGGCGAGATTCTTCTCCCAGTTTGCTTTAGGTACCTTTTTGTTAGTGAAGAATAGGCATAGACCTATATATACAGTAAATGTATAACTTGGATTGGGTTTTTAGTCCCTACCTGATTCTGTGGGTTTCACCCAGAATATTACTCTGGGGTTTTCCTCTCACCTCTAAAACTGTATCTTCTTCTCATCATCTTTCCATAAAAAGGTTTCATCAGGCTTTCGAGCTACAGTGCCAAGGGCGCTTTTGAGGTATCTTTGGTTCCATTACCAGAAATACTGCGGTAATATTTTGACTAAATCTTTGATACAGACATTAATGAACGCTGGTTGCTGGATAATTATAGTGTATTAATATCAGGAGTATATGTACATGATACACTGGGACTGTTATCATGATCAATCTGTTGATTTCACATGATGCAAGGTAACTGGGAATATCATATTTCAGACAGAGTCATTGGAATGTGGGCCATAATGTCTGTATTTGTGGCACTGTGTACATGTGTTGCCATCCGTTCTACTACATGGAGGAAGGACGGACCTTCCTTCCTTCATGGTGCTACCATGGAGGTAGGAAAAGAACCATGGTGCTACAGAGTAATCAGTATGTACATGTATGAACTGTACACTTGAACATAAAATACATACGTCCTTCCAATAGAACTTCTATGTATGTAGTACAGTATCTCAGCGAGTAATTTCCTCGATGAGTACCGGTACATATTCACAGCTCACCTACAATTGAAAATCCATTCAACTTAAATGCAACCCAAAACATTCAACAGAGAGCGCAGCAGAGGTCATGAGAGTACCATGTGTTTTTTATACAGTAGTTTAATTCATTGGAGATATTGAACATAACCACAGCTACATGTACATCAGTACATCCGACATTACGTGTGTGTTTGCTGCGCTAACCCGGCACATTTCCTGTTCGGTAGGGTCAGATTTCTTCGAAATACAGAACTTTGTACATGTAGGGCTTACATCTGCATCATGGCCATAGGCCAACATTGAATATTTCCCAGTATGTGTACAGCACATGTACATAAAAATCTGTACAGACGGCAACTTCATAGAGCTGCTTACCCCGCCGGTAAGCACAACAATTGCATATAAGCATGAAGAGTCTTCCTTGATCAAACAGGATTACCCCGGCCAAATATTCACGTGATGTTTACTGAGACTGAGAGCTCTTGTATTCGGCCATTGTTTGCAGAGCGTAACATTCACAGGGAGTTTGGGCTGGCATCTATAGGGCCTACTGATTTTATATACCAAGATTTTTGGTGCTTAAGCAACTTTATGAAATTGGCCCCTGGTTTCATACAGTATGTACCGGTAATAGGATGTACATGTAACAGATATGTGTGAGAGACTGCCTTCACGATTTAACTTAAAAAGCAGGATCCTAGCACAGTTAGCAGATAGCTTTGCAATCATGTGTGCAAAGCTGCATTTATAGGCGCCACCTCACTCAGTTGATACCACAAATCCATGTCAAACATAATTGCATCACAAACCGACTCACGTGTAGGCCTACGTGTATGACCAACCATAGAGCTACAAACAGACCAACAATCCAAATCATGTGATAGTGCGTGCATTATCTGCATTTTTCATCCTAAAACCCTGCATACTTCAGGAAAGGCTTAAATGATAACGACCAATAAATTATCACAAATCTCTCCGGATATGTATGTATCTATCTGACAAATACAGTAGGCCTACAAGGATACATGTTGTCTTTCCTTAGAGATCTAAAAACAACAACTTTAATAAAGGTAATATCATCAAAGAAATACAGATTCGTGGGCAGAAATATCAAGGAAGATACAGTAAAAGTCTTTTCTCTTTTATTTTTTAATCTTTTAAAAGATCAAAAAGATTTTCAGTCGTTGTTTTACCAATTTCTGGATAAATACACCATTTCAGGCGGAAAGATTTTAACTGTATGTTTGAACTACCACCACCATCTTCATACCCTGTAAGTTATACGTAAATCTGTGAACATTTCTGTTTTGGTCTCTTCCCTAAGTATGATACTACCTTTAATAACAAATAAAAGATATCCTTGCCCTTGGGATATATAGAGGTACATACAAGTGTTTTCATGGCTTCTGACTGCCAAAATTTTCAATGACTTAACAATTAATCCAGTCAGTTTCCCTTGTGGTTATTTGATGAGCTCGTACGAAAAATATAAAAACACCAACTTCACCTTTATATTTCATCTCACCCAAACCGATAACCAGCTTGTTTGTGTGCATTTGCGGCAAGTGTTTTATCACAAATTTGGAGTGTAGTAAGATCAACCACATTAGCCTTTAGTATGATTTCATTTACTTAAAAAGCCTTCCACAAGAGCTTTGCTCAATCTGTAAATATAATGAACACTTTTGGAATTGACACTTAAAACAAGAATACATAAATTAAAGCCAAAATTCATGTATGTTTGTTCCCCCCGGCCTCCATAAATGAATTTTGTTTTATCCATCTGCGGAGAAGCTTAGTGAAATTCTGAAAGTATCTAAGCAATGTACTCTGTATCCATATGGAGCATTCTTTGCGCTTGGGATAAAGATGGGCCAGCCAGTAAAAGTTAAGGGGGTGGAAGGAATGTCGTACAGTATAATATTTGCATTACATGTATACTGTGCTTACAACCACCTGGAAGCAAAAACTCTCAGTATACTTTGTTTCAAGTCAACGACTGACAAATCATGCATCGTACATTGTATCTACAACACACAGTACATCACCTACAGGTATCAAACGGTTTGTTGTGAATTGTACTTCTTATTGCTAAATATTGCACCAGTGCCTGACACAGTGGGGAAAATAGAATGGAATGCTAAATATGACTGAGAGGACTGAATCTGTCTAAATTTATATTCTTTATGGCCTACTTCAAACAATCCTGTCATGAGAATGCAGCTAGATCAGATCCCCTACAAACTTGATCCCCTTTTGGTGCTCAATGCCCCGAGTTACAGGACCATGACCACCACTACAATTTACAATGGACTTCCGGGGGTTTTGATTCCAAGAACTCAGCGACCCCCATCCAATCTTTGTCTGCCCACCAAACCAGTTCAGGTCACCTCCTAGCAGGAAACTACTACAGACCAAAACTGGGAGTTTCACAGGGAAAGACAAATGGAAGTAGGGAAGCTGCAGGATACTAATGCATTATACCACATCACATGGCAAGTTGGGGAAACCAACCAATTCTACTTTAATGAACTGTGCATACATGGTACACCTGTATGTATATGTACATTTGCAAATTCAGATAGGGTTGGCTTAACCTCAAAGGTTAGCCACGGGTACAGTACATCCTTACTAGGTCATGTACATGTACAGGGTACTACATTTCCGCTGCTACGATTGTATACCATACACTGTACATTACACACTACATACATGTCATGTGTACAGTATGTAATTTAGGCAAACATTAGAAGCGAGAACTTATATCTGATACTTACAGTATTCAAGTGAAACAGTTTCACAACTTGTAGGTCTAAATGTCCGTGTACAAGCTTAGTTTCACATTTGGCATACCATGGAGGAAGGAACATACTGAATGAAACTTACATGTGCTATCATTTTTAGTATCAACACTTACAGTAACTATAAAGGTTATCAGGCCAACAGTATAAAAAACAGAGTCCAACATTAAATACTCTCTTTTGACACAGAAGTTTCAGATCAGCAAAACGTTGAATATTTTTGCGTGACAGATTAAAGTGACTTGCGTGACAAACAGGTTTTATTTTTAGAAAAGAACACAAAACAAGATTCTTAGTCTTCAATCAAAGTCATTTGATTGGATTTGAAAAATACACTTTACAATCTGAAATAATATACAAATTTAGGAAAAGAATGTCATTTCATTTTGAAGTTGACTTGACAGCACTCAAGCCTTTGAGAAAGATCATGCTAGGATTGAAAACGCGTCAGGGCCTCCTAAACTCCACGCAATAATTAATCTAAGCAGATGCCCACCATAAACCTAAACACAACTGACCTTTTAAAAATGGACGCCTGGACTGCCCAAGTCATACAGTTCACATCGCCACAATTTCAGCCAATCCAACGTATGCAGGCACTGGTAATGGTGGAAGTGGGATACAGAAATAAGTATCTCTGGGATATATTTATAACTCCTCTGCGGCAGCGGCGGTCTGCTCTATCTTGGGGTTGAGCAAGTGACAAGATGATAACGACCACTTGACATGGGATGCTGATGGCCTTGGACACTAGTGAAGGTAAGGTCGGTTCTCCCCACAAGCATGTCCTCATGTGGTGTGCCGTCTCTGTCGTGGTGATCTGTTTCACAGCAAGTTTCCTTCCAGTACTACACTTGCAGCACTACTGTTATTATTATTATGCCAATGGTATAGAGACTCTCTTCCCAGATTTTTTTTCTCTTCTTTCCCCTACTGAACACGGCCAGGAGTTTTGATCGCTTCACAGGACACGGACATACATGTACTGTACGTTCACAGAATGCAAAGTTCTCACACTGTGTGTGCCACTGTAAATCCAGTGTGTGTGCCAAGCTAGCCAGAGTCACAGGCGATGATGTCAAACACCCCACGATGATACCATGAATAATTCACAGCTGAGGGTCCACTGTTCATCCGGGGAGTTTAAAATGTCAGCTGTGGGGGCGTGCATGCTCTCTTGACTCACGGGGAGAACCGAATAGAAAAAAAAAATGACCCATGCAGTTCCTCTTCTCTACCATGTGAGAGGTGCAGATGCAAAGGGGGAAAGAAAATGACAAAACAACCTCACGCACACCTCACAGATGATGCAATAAAACCTGCCTATTATTCAGCCTCATGTGTGCTGGGCCAGCACTTCCCTTGCCACTGAATGGATCAACCCAAACACACAGACAAGTATACTAAAGTGCAAGGGGCATAGTTTACATGTAAATCACATAGGGAGCAGGGAGCACAGAACAACCAATGCAGTGATGCTGGAATTTGTATCATTGCATGTGATTTTTTGTAGGGAAATGTTTAAGAGGCCGAACTTCGTCACACGTCCATTTGTGTGTGTATTTGGTTGGGGTTGACATCAATCAGCAATTTTCACAACAGGATATTAATCGCTCTACCATTTAAAAAAAATATTTTCTATACCATTCAGGGCCAATATATTATGTATACATTGTGCATGTACATGTACACATGTAGGCATATGTACATCTACATGTACGTGTACATATGTTTACAAACATAAACTCCAAATCCAAAGTCACAGATGGAAATAATGACCCTTATGTAGTTCCTGCTAACCTAGAATTCTGCGGGGCCAAGGATTTTCCAATTTGCATAAAAAAGGACTGAAAAACATAGAAATAATCATCAAACTGACCATAGAAAGTACATAGATGTAGGCCTACAGTGTATGTGTTTGCTTGTGTGAGAGGTCCGTTCATGGATGGCACTGAGAGAATTAATCCTGCAGGACATGTGGTTTTTGTTGTTTTTTGGTAAACCAGCAATAATTCAGCATTTTGTTTTCATTTTTTCTTTAACACGAAGGCCATCTGTCATCGACGGGGATTACAATTGTGCAGAATCTCCGTTGGGATGCTGCACTTCCAAGGCCTTTTCACACGACACTAAAAAATCTCTCAACCATTGAGAAATTCTCTCATGAGTCTGGACCTTCGGTCAAAATCTCTCCAGGATTCACCAGGGACGTCGGTCACTCGCAAGCATTGTCCTTTCACACGATGACACTTTTGTAAGATTTCGCAACCATGAAAGAATGTCTCAGTGGTTGAGATTTTTTTTTAGTGTCGTGTGAAAAGGCCTTTAGCTTGATCAGGGATTCACTCTCAATACAAGTTTAATGAATTAAGTACATGTGCATGGACAATATATTATAGCATACTATTCTTAAATCAGCCATGGCCAACAAGCGCACCCCTGCATATTGTATATTAGCTACATTTAGCTACATAGAAGGAAATTGCTTGGAGTTAGGAGGGCCTGATGCGTTTTGATCCTAGCAGGATCCTTATCAAAGGCAGAAGGAAATTAGTCTAAATACATCTGCTAAAAAAGAGGAATCACAGAGCAAACTACATAGGAATACATGTACATGTGTATTTCCAAGCCAAAAATAAAAAACTGTTGTCAAGAGCTTGTAAAAAGTGATAAAGTTTTAACAGAAAAGAGGAATGATTCCTCCAAAATAGGAATGGTTGGCAGATATGGTACAGTATTATTGTACCAAAAACCACATGTATTGCATAAAATCTATAGTTCAATAGATTTTGCTTTTCATATTTTGGTAAAGGCTACAGCAACGGCACACAAGTTGAGCTACATGTAGCTCTGTGAACGGGGCTACCATTAGGGCCAAAAAAAAAAAAATTGTTGTGTTGCCCTCAAGTGGAAAAATTAAAATTTGGGGTCGGTCGGTCGATTTTTTATTTTTAAAATATTTTTTTGGCCGACTTTCAAACATTAAGAATAATACAGGATGTATGGTCACCAGGGCTTATTTCGGTCTTGGGTCGTTTTGAGGAGACACGTTTTTTAACTGTTAAATCTTACATTTTCTGTCAAAAACGGTGAGTACTATACTTTTTTTTATACTTTAGGACTCGGAGAAAAAACAAATCTTGACCCAAAGTTTTGGCATTTTATGGTCGGTCGCTGAGGGCAACACAACAATTTTTTTATTCGGCCTTATGTACATTGTTTGTCTGGAGAAATTGAGACTTTGGGCAGATTGACCTGTTGACTTGAGAACTTGGGACAAGCGACCTATCAATTGAACAAATACACAGCAGCTAAACTATATCTTTGGCCTTGGCCGCACATCCACTATCATGCAAACTGATGATAACTGACCATCAGTGACCATCGATCAATTAACCCTAACCCTCTACACCTACCATACAAGACAAGAGCTCCTCACCACACATTACCAACTCCAAAGGGGGACTGGATCATTAAACAATGCATTACCATGCAAACTGTACTGTGGTGTATTGTGGTATTCAGGCATTAGATCACTTTAAATGAATTATCACTGGCACTCTTCTGACTAAATACAAGAACCCAACTGAATTAATACAGGAACCCTACTGTAAAAACACCGGAACCCAAACAGAAATTACACCAGAGCACTTATGAATTAAACACTAGAACCTCTATGAATTAACACTGGAACCCAAATGAATTAACACCAGAACCTTTATGAATTAACACTGGAACCTGAATGATTTAACACTGGAGCCCTAATGAATTAACACTGGAACCCTTATGAATTAACACTGGAACCCTAATGAATGAACACTAGAACCCTTATGAATTAACACTGGAACCCTAATGAATTAACACTGGAACCCTAATGAATTAACACTAGAACCTTTATGAATCAACACTGGAACCCTAATGAAATAACATTAGAACCTTTATGAATCAACACTGGAACCCTAATGAATTAACACTGGAGCCTTAATGAATTAATACCAGAACACAAATTTGATGAATTAACACTGGCACTCTTCTGACTAAATACAGGAACCCTACTGCATTAACACCGGAACCGATACTTCATTGATATTCAAACTCTACTTAACAATGGAATCCATTGTTGAATTCAAAATGTGTTCCAGGCATTCTTCTTTCATTTAAAAAAAGTTTTTTGGTGGTTATAGGTGACCAAAATGTTGATAGGGGGCTAGCTTGCCCGGTGAGTAATCTTCTTGTTATTTTTTCTTCCAGCAAAGGTTTACGCTGCAGGATCTCCACTGAGAGCGCTTCCTTTCCCAAGACAAGCACACCCCATGAGCTCTACCACATCTTAAGGCCAGAGGGATGGGGGGAGTTTCCTAAAGGGGTATAGGTGACCAAGCCAGCGGGGAGGCCTCCTTACTGAAGGCGTTGAGTTTCAAAAACACAGCGGGAGAGATGGGGCAATTAGTGCTGTGGCACAGTGGTGCCGCGCACACACACACGTAAATAATCATGTAACCGTGCGGAAACAATCGTAGGTTGGTATGGTGAATGCATACATGTATATATGTACGCACATGGAAGTGTAGACTTGTATCAAATACGTACACATTATAAGTCTTGGAACATGGTTGGTAATACACTATACAGACCACATTGTGAAAGTGTGCTTTCTGGTACTAAGCTGGAGTTATGTACATGTGCATGTACTACAGCAGGCCTTGCGCTAATTTTTTTTTTCTGGCTAGACCATCGGGCCAGCTTACTTCAGATTTTACTAGCCCATTTAGATTTTTACTAGCCCGTACATATATGTTGATCCATACTTAACATGTAGGTTCTTCTCTTTTTTTTTTAACTAGCCCAACGGGCAACCAAGGAAGTGAGTCTAGTTAGCCAAGAGTGGTTTTTGCTAGACATTGTACGCTGGGCTAGTACTACACAAATATTTCCAGCCCTGTACAGTAGAATAGAACTATGGAGTTCTGTAGAATGGAACATGCGTACAGTTTATAGAATAGTTAATAACATAAGCAGTTTTTTAATGCAGATGTCAAGTGTGATTTTCTATTTATGTTGATGGTATTCAAGTGACCGCAAAAAAACAAACATTCTAAATCCAAATGTGAATGCACAGGTTGTTCCTGCCCAAGATTGCTCAAGACTTAATTCTCAAGAACTTCGTTCTTCTTGCTTTAAAGGTATAATACATGATTGGTAAAGGTCACAGGACTGCACTCACACTTTGTCTGCTCCAGCATGTGCATGAAATGATAAACCTGTGAAAATTTGAGTTCAATCGGACATCTGAGTCACGAGATAATTCAACTCAATTTTTCTTACAAAACATAAAGAATGGTATTGATCTTACCCCGAGATCAAAACTGTTGTCCGTCTTTGTTTGACTAATTTTTGGATAAATACACCATTTCAGGTGGAAATATTTTAACGGTATGTTTCTACCAGCACCATTTTCATCCCCTGAAAGTTATACGCAAATCTTTGAACATTTCTGTTTGTGTATGTTACCAATCCTGTACTGTAGACATAAACAGAAAAATAATATGTTAATTTGTCTGGCATTTGAATGTCCTGTGCAGTTTGTTAACAATTCAGGCCTACATTATTTGCACCCAAGTACAAACATGTATTAGATTACACACTCATGATTTACAATGTGACAATTAAACAAAACAAGTTGCGGGACAATGGACGCTTGTGAGTTGCACGCCTTTTGTTCAGAAAATTTGATTTGCAACAGGACAAAAAAAATGTAACAGCTCCTAAAGTTGTGTAAATTTGAAATGTCGAACCTTGGAATATAGGCATATCACCAGAACAAAAAAAAACAACAACAACATAGTCTCGTACTCAGTCCAAATCACCATTTTGCCACTAAAAGCTTTCCAATAAAGGCTTAGTGCCATTTGGTTCTAAGTCTCTCTTCTAAAGTACGGTACATGCAGTCTTAACTGGACGTTGTATGGTAAAGGGCAAAATGAAACTCAGTCTTTCCACTGAAAGTATATTTTGCAATTATCTCCCAAAATGTATTGCTACATAGGCCTACTTATTACTAATAAGTTGTTAACCCCTCTCCTTTTGGTGGAGGTAAATGTTACTCTTTGTTATCAAACAAGGATGACAGCATCTGCCGAAGAAGAATGACATGATATTACGATACTCTAGCAGGTACTGTAGTTGCTACTTGACATATAGACCGATCCGACAGCACGATATATACTGTCCGACATTACTGCAGTGTCCCCACCTGCCTTTTGTCAAGCAACAAAAGAATTAACGCTCCGCGGCACTCTATAATTGCAGGGTGTATGCCCCATGATTAGGGGATGTACACCATGCAATTATAGAGTGCAGCGGATGTTAATTCTTTTGTTGCCAGACAAAATACGGGTGGAGACACTGCAGAAATGGCGGGTGTAACCTACCTCCATGATCAGGCTGTTGGATCGGGATATATATGCAATGTACTCATTTTTTTTAATGGTACTACTAGTACTACTGAAGCCACAGTGCCAATGCCTTTATCTTGGAACACTTTGCCAATGGGATTTAAGCCTGCAGGTTTTGTTCATAGCCATTCCTCTTAATGTGTTGATATATCTCCTTACCCTCCCCCTTTGGCCCACATAACTGTGAACAGTTACTTTCCTGAGGGGAAGGGGAGGGGCTGGGCTAGCTGTGATGATAATATTACAGGCTAGTAGTACTTGCCCCCCTCCCTGTGTGCCTCACAATCCCCCAACCAACCCTAGACCCTGGATCACACCTGATCACCCACTAAACAAATAGAGTGCAGTCAAGCAGGAATCAACAGTCCTTAGTTGGATAACATGATAGGGCCAATTACTTGCGCTTGGTGAAACAATACACAGCTTGTTCCTGATTGCAGGAGATTGAACCATGGTGGAAAGAACACATTTATCTAGTCATTAGTTCCATGTTTTGAGAGAGGGATGAGGGTGATGGGAAAGTGGATCACACACGATATAAAAAAAAAGTCGAATCTTGCTGGAGATGACTGAATCTACCCAGCCTAAGATGACTTATTAAGCATAAGATAAGGAAATAAAACTCCCCGACATTATAACAAAAAAAGTTACATATCCCTTAATACACACATCGAACATATGCCACTGAAAAAAAAAGGTTGATAAACTTATCCCAAATTTCTCCCAATTAGGTGGATGCAACAAGATTGTAATTCAGTTGCCTGATGAAGGCTAGCAGTTCAAGGAGCCGAAACGTCACAACCAGCAACACGACATCGTATGACATCGTATGACATCGTATGACATCGATCACCTCTTTCCTTAAGATTTTAATTGTACATACATGGCAATATACATGATCCCCAATTAGACTGTAAGTTTTCTTATCAAGGGGAAAAAAAAGCCATCCTCTGGTTAATTAAGTGCAGGTAATGATGCACATTCAACTGGGTGTGCTGAAAAAACCTGAACTTTACAAAATTGTTACAAAAGACACAAGAACGCATGACCGGACCGAGCATAGTGTGCAAAGCACACAAGCACAGATGTTGTGCATGTTGTAGGCCCTATAATATGTATTTAATATGTTATATAATCATGCATGCAACTTGGTCTTAACAAAAAAACGAGGAAATTTCAATCTTTATCATACTTTGTACAGTGTTTTTCACTGTTCAATGGCATAAGAGTGCCTGTATAATATGTTCACAAGGCATGCGTTATGAAGAAGCAAGTGGAAACCAAAAAAATATGCATTATTTAAGTTCAAACACTGCTAACGCTTAACTAATGCTGAAAAAAAAAAAGCAATGTCGAAGATTTGTAAAAAAAATAATAATAATAACCCCCTACAAACCCAGAAGAAAAAAAAACGGACAAGTGGCACCTCTGATATTATTAAATACAATTTTTTCTGATTCATCGTTAGTTAACTGTAAAGTGTATAAAATGCCTACATTCTGGTCCAATTTTGAGACAAGTTCGTCTTCAGCAAATGTACTTAGTCTAATTATTGCATAGGTCCGTAGTCGCTGCCCAAAATGATCTGAGGAAAATTGTATTTTTCAAAAGCTGATATTCTGTATAAAATCTTGGCCATCAAAGTTGTTTGTACATCACAGATTGGTTTATAATGCATTCCAATGAATGATAAATAATACATGAAAAAAACGTGTATAGAATAGATAGACATGTATCATGTACGTAAATGGCACTACACGTATACAGTACAATCTGGCCTCTTCAAAAGTCATATCTTGGGGCAAAGCAACATGTGGACAAGAAAGGAATTGCCTGTTGAGGAATTCATTAATTTACATGTAAGTATTTGTAAAAACCAACATTTATAAAGATGCCTCTCATGAAAAGTGAATCTCATGCATTCATGTGTGTCTTAGCACACACTTCATGGTACGTGTAGGTGAGCATTGTGCATCATTCATTCTGAATAGCGCTCCGCACTTATGGCGTCACACAAGTGATTTGGCCAGCGCGAACATGTACAAAATCCCCGGATGTCAGACAAACTTTTCATTTGTGCACATGCGCTGCATGCACACAAGCGTTAAGCACACCCACCACACCTTTGCATGGTTACAATGTTTGTCTGAGATCCGGTGTGCTATTTTTAGTGCAAGTGCAGAGCACTAGTACAGTTTCAATACCGGTACGCAGAGTCCTTTTCGCGGATAGCAAAGCCTATGGGATTTTTTTGTGTACAAAAATTCAGCACATTTCATGCATTTCTCACATGTACCTTCATTGTACACTTCCGGAGATCAAGACAAGCCACGGAAGAGTGAATTTAACCATTTTCGTAACTCACTCAAAATCTACAGGTATACATAAAGACAGGCTTAAGTTAGAGTCTACCGCAGTAGCACTTTTATGGCTTGGCCTATTATGTAACTACAGTGCCAACAACAAAATGTGTAACATGAAAAGTGAATGACCATATCAAATTTAATGATGCAATAAGGCATGTGTACAGGTGTTGTGTAAATGACTAAAAATAAACTCAAAAATAGAGCTGGCACCCAGTATTTAATGTGCATTTAATGTGCAACTACTGGTACTACACTGCACAGTATACCTCTTGAAAAAAGCTGTTGTTGTACAGTCTTCGCTAGATTCACATGAATCAATTCAATTACACTGTATCTTTTTTTTTTAACACTTTTTTTTTTTTTTTTACTGATTTAATGATTATTTTGTAACTTGTATCATTTGTATCAATGTCATCATTTTAGAAATGTTCAAGTAATGATTATTTATTTTTAAATTTATATTTATTTATCTTAATCTTAATTTTTATTTTAATTGGTATCATTTGTTATGTAATTGGTGCCTTTGATCACTTTGTAAGTGGAATTGTCTGCGCTCTTTAAATAAAAATTATTATGATGTTATTTATTATCTTCTCAATCACATGTACAGTCACCCCAAACCTGTTTCAAACTAATGTGAACAAAAATTCAGAATATCTTGCTTTATACCTAATTTAGGATCTGTTTCCCCCCCCCCCCCCTCCCCAAACAAAAAGAACATTGGCAAAACTACAGACCTGTGTGTATCTTTAAACTGGCAATAATGTGTGCTTAGTTAAAGCATGCAGAGGATTGCGCAATGTACAGGGGCTGTTTGCTGGCCTCCCTGTCCCAGGCAGGGGAAAAGAGTCGTTCGATCCCATCCACAACATGAGCCTCATGATTGCAAATCATGGCGCCGTTCCCATGCCCACGCACAAAAAAAAAACAACCCGGGCCTGTCTCGTGACTCTAAGTAACTGCGGGCTCCGGCATTGGTTGAAGGAGGGCAGGCTTGGGCATTGGTGCGCTCAGGCCACAGTTCTGGTCAGGGGATGAAGGAGCAAATTGTGCATGCACTGCCCATCCACCTGGTTCTGCCTGGCTTCATGCAGCACCAGAGAGCACTTTCCCCAGTATTTCTTTTTTTTTTATTTGAAAATGTGCAGAGTGCAATGAAAGTCACCTTTCACGCATTCAACTAGGTCAAATGTACAAATTTAGAGGACCATTGAAATCAGATGTTTAAAAAAAAAAGATAACAAAAAATCAAAGATGGCTGCAAATCTCACACTATAATCTGGTTTTGCAAAAAAATACCTGCCAGTTAAAATTTTCAGATCAAATTTTCAAAACTTGCTAACCATGAAATTTTTGTCTTAATAAAAATGGGATTAACATCCAAATTTCCATGTGCTGTGTATCATTTCTGATTGTTCTTTGGCTGTTGTTCCACTGACCATGAATATCAAATGGAATTTTCAATGGTGGTTGTGGTTTGTTTTTAATAATGAGCGAGACATTTTATGCTAAGCAACTTTTTGGGGCTTAACAGCTCCATGAAATTGGACCCTTATGTCTTCTCTTCTTGCACTGGTCATTGTAAATCATTGGTACATTTCTTGGATGAAAGTGCAAGGGAAAACCACACAGAATAAAACAGAGAATGTCAATAAGGGTTGTTGCATGTTATATGGACTATCGATTGGACTGCACTGAATACCGTGTCCTCTGGCTGTGTGTACACGAACCTGTACAGTACGTGTGCAATATACACGTACTTGTGTACATCAGTTACACAACGTATGAGAGAAGATATTAGAAGACACTTGTTAAGTTGGTAGATCTGGTAGAATCTTTTCGAACTGGTATAGGTGATTTTGACCTTTTGGAGTATTAAACCGACTGTAATCTACACTGGGATGCTGCCATTATATGAGGTGCTAGCCCCTCAATCTTAGTAGCTTCATGCGTATCACATTCCAGTCCGAGCCCCGGCAATGTAATGACGCCTGCACAATGGCAATCATGCCATGATCCCCAAACCAAATTGCTTCACTCAAAGAACAAACTCCGGAATAAATTGGAGATTTTGCGATGGGGGGCCAAAGGGATCCGCGGACGTGCCAAGCGGCGAATGGGAAAGATTATCCACTGCCAAGCCCACGAGGAGCCATTTCCCTACCAGGACCATACCAATTTCATTACGTCGGGCAAATCCCCGAGCAAGGGGGTCGGGTCTAATGTCCGTGTAACCTAAGCCCAGGAAAGGTTTTCCGTAATATATCCCGGAAGTCTCCCCTACGAAAAACAAGGAGAAGGGGGGGATCAATGAGTTTTCACTCCACCCTCCAAAAAACACCGCGTTATGTCTCACCGATTTCCCCGCCGATGCGGGGTGACGTCAACACATCTGGTAAAACGGCAGGACAGTGGGATAATTTGTAGGAAATATTGAATTAGGTGTGTGCGCTCCTTCTGGAAAAGCAAGGCAAATGAAACTAGCAAAGAACAGACAGAGGGGGGCAGGCCTGGAAGAATTTACTGTGTCTGTGTTTTCATCAAACCCTTACGGGTGTGGGGGGAGGAGGGGGAAGGCCCGGGTTACATACCTTATCAGTCCTAGTCCAGATCTGATCCTGTTGAAATCTGCTGACAAATTCTTGGCAGCGTCTGAAGAAAATAACCACAAAAAAAAGAGCAGAAACAAAAAAAAAACTTGTTAAAACAAAAATCCAGATACAGAGCACATTCAGACATAGCATGCCTTAAAATCGGGCCAAGCCTGGATTTTGATGATTGCTGGGTGGTTATGGATTGTTTCACAATACACAAAACACATTACCATTTCACAATGGTAATGTTTCATAATTCTATCGCCCTACGAAAAATCATAAATATTAATGGTTTCAGCACACATTTTTTTTATACTGGTATGTGACTGTACGATAATCTTATGACTTACATTACATTTACAGCATACAATGACTACATTATTGAATACATGTACTTTAAGGCTAGCCTATTCAATTAATTTTAAGTACAATGTACGCCTTGTATAGCAACATACTGTACAACATTGTCAGGTACTATAAATGGGATCAAATACCCACATATTCGTCAACACTTTTATAGTTATAGTAAATTTAACTACTGTGCAATGGTTAAATAAAATTTGGTATGTTAACTGTAAATATCAAACATTAATGTATTTCCCCGGACCAGACGTCAAATTCCAGAATCATGTGACTCCTGTAATCCAATGAAAATGAAATGCTTGCCTGGTTTTGTCATGCTTGACTAATCCTTACCAGCACACATAAAAAGTGCACATTTGCACCGTCAAGGACCCGTGCAGGTGCACATTATGCAAAATCTTTATGTCCTTGGTTAAGAATAATCAAGAAAACATGAAATCTATATGAATTTTAAATTTGTTTATTTTAAGTTCACTGTTGAATATTTTAAGTTCAATGTTGTTTTTGTTGACTGTTCCTGTAATTGGCGAATATTTCACAGTTGGAATGGTGGATGAAAAAGTGAATAAATACATGAATATATAAATAAAGTGAAGTGGATTTATTGCAGTATACACGGGTACCCATGTTGACGGCACATTGCCGTTTTCAGACTGGAGTCAGTCCAGCAAGCCGCACTGAGGTAAACAACATCCATACAGCCAACCCCCAGCACTAAACCGTATGCCCTCCAACCTGTGGTACCCAACCTGGGGTGGATTTCACGAAGCCCTACGATCGATCGTATCTCAAGTTACGAAGGATAACCCCTCATATCCCACGACTTCTACGTGGGGCTGCAATGCATCATTATGTCCCGATAGTAAGTTACGATGAGTTTGGTGAAATCTGCCCCCTCCCTCCCTCCCCCCTTACTCCCTAATTGTTACCTGTCTGACAGCAATGACATGCAGCACCATGGGACTTCACCTTTATGAAGTTTCTTGCCAGGATTTACGTCATACCCGCCCGTCTGCGAGTGGACATACAATCTTCATAGGGTTATACCCTCACAGTTTGTACTGCAATGAACATGGGCACTGCATTTGCTTTCTTTACGCGAAGGACTGACAGAGTGTATTTATTTTTCTAAGCTTCTACATGCACAAATGGCGCTGTGATAGTTTAGTCAATCTATACTGTACAATATGTGTATGGGCACATCTGGTGCCCATGTGAATTGTAAATATATCAAATATATCAAAATAATATAAAATCTCAAAATGTCGGAAGATGAAGCAAAAAAACCAACCCATTACAGGAAAACTGTGTACTTGATTACAACAAAGAAATGTGCATTTAATGTCAATTCCCCTTCACCCCACGCCCCACTGTTGATGATGTTTTAGCTGATAACATCAACCACAATCTTTAAATTAAAAACACAAAAATTCCCTTCATGGGAATAACCAGTCAAAGTTCCTCTTAAGAGGGAGGAGTACAGAGCAACATGCTTCACACCCTAGCACTAGCTGAGCAGGGAAATTACCGCACAGGAACATATTACATCCAACTTTTTTCCTCTCTCTTTCCCTACACCGTGCCTAAAAATAGACAGGAGAAGCCAAACAGATTATTGCTCAGTCCCCGTTAGAATTAGAAAGTCAACTATTTATAGATGCCCATCAATTGTATCATAACTACTTATAGTAGTAGTAGTAGTAGAGGGAGAGAGGGTTATTGGCCAAACCTGTACTGATTTAATGCAAGGAAGCTTCCTAAGCAAAGCGGCTTTGGGATTTAATTTTCATCAAATTCTGTGAGATTAAATATCCAATATGGGTACTTTTTAAGCAATACTCAGCCCTCTATCTAAGTGTTGATTAGTGAACTCGGAACATGTTGATCATTGAGATACTGTGTGCCAAAGTTCTCCTGATAGGAAAAATGTAAATCTGTACCTTTAATATAAAAAACCACAAACAAACCAAGGTCCCTACGTAGTACTGTGCGGGTCATCTAGGCCAACATGCGGTTTGTAAATGTGACTGCGGTATATATCCTATATACTGGTCTCAACTGACCCTTTTTTTTGCAACATCCCGTTAAATTTGCAGAAACTGATTTTGTTCTAATTTTCAGAACAAAAAACGTGAACATACTACAACTTTTATGTAAATGTACGACCTTGATACATGTATGGGATGGTTAAAAATAAATCAACCATGGAATTTTCGTTATTGTGCATCAAAACGTCAGATAAGACGAAAAAAACGGCAACGTTGTTGAAATAATAGCCTGGGGATGGTACCTGCTCTTAATCATCATCAGCAACAGGGGCAGATCCAGGGCGTACCCCCCCCCCCCCTTTTTCTTCCAGCACCCCCTCCCCCCAAAAAAAAGAAAGAAGAAAAAACAATATATCATGAGGGAGAAACACTCAAAAAGAGATGAAAAAGAGGGGAGAGACAAAATTAGCTAGCTTTGATCGTCCCAAAATGCATCCGTTGCTATTGAATTGGCACATTTTATTTTTTTCAAGCAACTCCCCCCCCCCCTCCCCGGAAAAATACAGGATCCGCTCCTGGACAAGTGACATTTCAGTTAAGTCACGATGCCCAAACAAGAGGAAGTTAGAGCAGACCACAAAATATCCGTTTATTGAGGAACCACAATTTGTTCGAGTTCTTGTAATACTTAGAGTGGCAACTTACTGACTGGGAGCCAATGTCAGAGAGCCATGAGCTGGCATGGAAAGCAAGCTCGTTTAAATGGCTTACTAAATATGCAAAGTCAAAATCTATTGTGAGCTGAGAACAGGCAATAGCACAGCGCATGGAGTTGAGGCCTGATGCAACCAATTAGTGCTAAGCTAAACTTTTGTACTTAGCAAATTATGTACATCAGAAGATCTATGAAATAATTGGCAGACTTGGCTTACCATAAGCAAGTACAGTAGGCCTACATATGTTAAATATAATCATCACTTCCTAGATGAGAAAACAAAACTGCAAAACATTGGAGATATTTTGTACTGTGTTCACTAGAGACTATTCACGAGCAGTAAGCAACTCTGTGCCGAACAACAGGCAAGAATCAAACGTTTGACTTCCACCCAAGCCATCCTTAGTTAATAATACATGTATACGGGTAGCTTTTGTTCTCACGCCTCAAGGGTTAGACTAAACTTAGTAAAAACAACCTTCAACCCGATGAGTGTATACCTTATCAATCACAATCTTCATCCTTACAAGTTACATCAAAATCAACAAGTCTCTAGAGTTGTACATGTAGTCCTAAAAAGGAAATAAACTTCTGAGAGAAAGTTACTATAGCTGAGGGCAAACTCCATGACAAGTCAATCCGATCTCCACGGAAATAAACTTGTACCTGTACATAACAATTAACGTGCACACATATATCACTGTTGTTGCCCTGCAACTGTACAATGACACAACAAAAAAAAAACATATAAAGGACAAAAAGAAATCCTGAAAACTGTTTTGTCATTTGTACAGAAACAAAAAAAAAACACTGGCTCAAACAATCATCTGATTGTTAACATACCCCCTGCAAACAAATCGCCTGACACTAGAGATGTATCACAGTTGATTAGTTTGATCCAATATTGACTGAGAGAACAAGGTCTCTTAGAAAAACAGGGACTTAGAAAATGCCACCAAATTGTGCACAGTAGCAATTGGGAGGGGAGGGGGAGGGGGGGATGGTGTTGTTGGGACTGAAGCCTGATGGTGATGGCCTGGGCCAGCCAGTGGCAGGATGTACGTGGAGTGAATTTCCTCACACTGGGGCAGTTTAACAACCCTAGGTCGTCTCCAGGAAACCACCCCAGTTACCCCCTCGACGTTTTCTGCCCTAGCATCTCTTGACTTGATCTTCCTATGGGCTTAATGGGGCCTTTCCTGCCTGCCCAGTCCAGCCATATCATCCTGACTCATGTTTTTTCCCTACAAGTTTACAACCCCCCTCCTCCTCCTAACCACCCCCCCCCCCACCCTCGAATCTGTTTAAAGAAAGACGGGAATCAAAAATCACTCGAAAAAGAAACAAAACGAGGGCCACACTCTTTCCGGGATCACGATGCCAGATCATTTTCTTCGGAATGGTGATTTTATTATTGTTTTTTTCCTCCACAAAGGTTTGGCGAACCTGGCAATATGAACAATAATGTAAGGAGCACATTCACACTTCGTACACACTATCCCATTTCCTGTGGCAGCTATAGCTGCACTCACATCAATCGTTCAACTGGAAATGATATCATCCAATGATGTATATCACTGAACAGCTGAAGTAAATGGAGAGAAAAGATTTGTCAATTGCACTCAATCATGATGCACTACACATATCATGCTCTTCGTTTTTTTCTCGTCTTTTTTTTTTAAGCAACCACGACAAAGCAAAACTATATTTAAGCTAAAAACATTGAATGCAAATTTGACCAAGTAAATAAACTGTTCCAGCATTTCCTATGCTACACTGTACATGAAATTACATGTGTTTCATTAGCTAATTTCAATGTACACCTGGTCAAAGGTCAATGTAAGCCTTCATATACATGTAAAAACAAACTAAAAAGAAATCCTGATAAAAATAAAACAAATAGCATTGTATGGCAAATAGTTTTTATTTTAAACAGAGCCAATGGGAGACTTTGGAGAACCGGTATTTAAGTCAACAGCGCACGTGCACACAATTGTGAGCATGCACGCGTTGTTTTGCGCCTGCGTTGTTGTGCGTGCGCGTCTCCCATTGGACAACTGTCCGCATAACACTGTGTGAATGCAACTTGGGTATCCATACATGTGAATACAATGCAATTAAAAAAAAAAAACATCACAACATTTTTTTATGCAAATGAAGAGCTTTCAACTTCAAGATTAGAGCTTGGTTCACATATTGAATAAAAACTGAAAAAAAGAGTAAATTTTCCTATAGGCCTACAGTACATGTCCCAATGTGAAACCAGCTTTCACTGAAGTATGAACCAGATTTTAATTTGGAAGCCAGAGACATATTTACCAGGGGCCACAGCACTGCAAGGGATCACAGAAAACATACATGTCCAAGCAGTGTCCGGTACGTGCCCTTTAATTGTGACACTGGAGAAAACTTGGACTATCAATTTATTTTTGTGAGTGAGCAAGTCTTTTCCATCCCATTCTTAAGTGTGTACATTCTATACCAATTACAACACACAGACTGTGCATTATAAACTACTGACAGTACACTGTAATTACATGTTTCAATTTGAACACAACATTGCAAATGAGTTTATGATTCTGTACACACTTCAACATGTACAGTGTATCAAGTTTTTGATACAATGCATAAATCCAGTGATACAAATTTGCAAATTATTTAGACAATTCTGACAGCCCCTTTCTCATGACTGGGGGAAATGGGCCAGTAGTGGAGGATTGAAAGAATGAATGGAAAACTTTTCACAGTTTTTAGCCTGATTAGCTCCTTGTCCTAACACACTAAACATTTGGCCAAAAACATGCTCAATCCACCAGTTCAGTCCACCCTATTATAAGCCTATGGCAATAATATTATTTGGACTTAATCCTGCAAAAATCGGGCACCAGCAACCAGGTGGTACAGGCTTATATACTTCCCAGCTTTACAAGTACTTTCCTGCTTCAATGCCAGATGAAACTCTTTCATTGAGTTACCGTTACTTTTCATCTCTAGGAGACAGATCTGTTAATAGTGTCATGTGACATTTCACATTTCATTAAAAAAAATTGCCATAATATAAAGATTCCTTGCAAAATTAAATCTATTGCATTCTTTTTTTTTTTGCATTGCATTATTTGCTTTTGGCCTAACAAGTACACTGTACATGTATGTAGACAAACATGTACAGGAGTACACATTACACTATTGAAACATCCAGGCGTGACCTTTCTTACACCATGGAGGGCGCCCTCATACAGAGCTTATAAATACCAAGGTGAACCATGCAATTACATGTACATGTACAGTTAGTGTTCCCAAGTATGTGTTCAGTTCAATGATAATCTGTGTGTGGTTTGACTAAACTGCATGCAGAAATTTAGTCAGGACACTGTTTAAATGGTTTTTCATTATTCATTTGTGGAGATTGCTCCAAAAACTGTGTCTCATTATTTTGCAACTTGTGCATCTGATAATTGTCCATCTCAGCAGGGATGTCCCATGACTCAACATGCTGTGAGTGATTTCAACTTGCCATCATGGAACACTCAATATATCAATGTAAACAGAATCTACACCAATGTCATTTATTCCATAAAATCTTAAAAAAAAAAACACAGAACAAATGCACAAAAGAAGAGAATTTACCTCAAGCAATTTAAGAATTCCTGGGTGTACACATACTGAACACGTAGGCCCTACATGGTACTGTACATGTACAGTGTACACTACTCACACATTAAATCAAGTGTGCACAATGTAAAAGACGCATTACGTGCATGACTTAAAAGTCAAGAACTTGGGAGTAAAACGACCTCTCCAGTAGGTTGAACTGTGTGTCCATGTGTAATGGGTACTGTAGACAGACATACAGTACATGTACATGTACAGTATGTATGATTTCTTGAATCTTTAATCTTAAAATCTCTTTTGAAGTTCAATGTACATGTACAGTATGGTACATGTACATGTACATACAGTACATTTGAACTGTGGTCTGTAAGCATAATGTATGCACACAGAATAATAATGCAATACTGTATACAGTGTACTGCACAACCAATCCACACATTTATAATCATAAATCATATCATAATTATGTACATCAATTCCATGCATTGACAATGCAGTACACGTCAAAGTTACCTGTAAAATTGACATTCAAATCCAAATCCATCCACAGATGAATCGATATAAACACGACAGTTCACTGACATTTGACATTTCATTCACCTGTTGTTTTGAATGTTTTATGATAAGTAAACGTGTAGGCCCTACTAATGAATGTTAATTTGAGATTCAAATCGATGCTGGACTTACTACAATGTACAATGTACACGTATGTATAAATGTGTATGGCAATATCTTTGTGCCAAGTACTAAAAAAAATATGTAAAATCTTCAATTCTAATGAGTATAGCTACATGTACATGTGTAAACTTTAATACTGTAAATTCACCCAATTATAAAACCCTCTGAAATCCTCATTAGGACACGCTCGTTATCATTATACACGTAGATTTTACATAATTAATGTACTGTAACATCGCTGTGCACAGGTTGCCCATTATAGAAGGATCAAATACGTTTTGTGAACAGGACACAAACTATACATGATATACCCTACAAATCTCAATTTCTAAAAATATATAATACAAGGCAAATATGAACATTTGAATTTGGTTCCTCATTTCACAAATCACACAATTCATGAGGCACTGGGTTGGCATTATTGCAAGGCAAAGGCAAAATTTCATAAAAATATTAGTTACCCAATTATATGAACAGTGTGTAGACCTGTAATAAATACGTGATAACAGTACAAGCTTTCAAATGGATGATGATTATTTTTCTTTATCTTTGCCAATCCTCTATACAATGTACGTCCTTCAAATAAATGCTAATGTCTCACCTTCAGAAGCCTACATGTACATGTGTTTGTATCCCATCCACATAAGCTCAGAAACTTCCCAACAGATGTAGGTTACCATGTATGTACAACTGGTAACAATCTGTCCAGTAGCCTATATCATTCAGTGTGTGTATGACTTGTGTTTCTGTGAATTTTGATACCATACAATACTCTGTGCACAAGATGTATCCATGGCAAAGTTAATATTACACACATTGCACTCTTCAAATATCGAGCTGAATCACCTTTAACATCAATGTATTTACTGTATCAAAGATACAAATAAAAGGGACACAAGGAACAATCTGATGTGGAATCTGTTAACGCTCGTTATCGCAAGGTCCAATTTAGGGCCCTCTTTTTTTCTTTTCAAAATTCAAGTGTTTCAAACCATTGACCCACAAGTTCTAAAAATTGATTTGCAGAGTCTAAAGTTTTGTGTACGTGCGTAATTATATTACAATAACGGTTATTAATACTTTGTGGCACACAAAAAAGTGCCTACTTGTGCCATGTACATCGTGGTATGCATTGTCCCAATCTCGGCTACAATGTACATCACCCCATCCAGAATTGTGTCAAGTTAAATATTGAATCCGAATAAAGTCCATGATGTGGACATGCATGATACATGTGATTCCATGGCAAATTATTGGAAATTGAGCTGTTACTGTACATAAATTTCATGTGTTATCACATGATAAAGGATGAGGTTTTGTGAAGGGCACGTAACCTCCAGCTTTGGGAAAATATGGCGCTTTTCATGCCATTCTCATCTTATCGTGAACAAAAGTGTGAGCCTTCTCTTAGTTTTTGACTATATGTAGTATCATGTACAGGTAGAAATACTGTCGTTTGCCTTTGAAAGAAAATTTGATTAACTGCAACTGTGTCCTTAGCCTAGGAAATACCAAATGTTAGAGAGATCCATGCAACACAATTCATATTGACATGGCCAAAGCTAAATCCATACAGGAGGTGGGAGCATTAAGGGTGGTTCATATCTCACCTCTTACTGCATGAGGACAAGTTTCTTTTAGTCTAGAAATCTTTCAGACCTGAGTCATTTAAAACTGTGGTGACCACCGGAATACATTCTTAAATGTACAATGTAAGATTCAATGACGGCTAATCGTATCTTAATGATGGATTTCAACCTGTCTTGTTCCTACAATATCTTCGTATTAGCAGAACAATCTACAATCTTAAAGGTACAGTACAGGATTGGTAGCATACCCAAACAGAAATGTTCACAGATTTACGTGTAACATTCAGGGTATGAAGATGATGCTGGTAGAAACATGCCGTTAAAACATTTCCGCCTGAAATGGTGTATTTATCCAGAAATTAGTCAAACAAAGACTGAAAACAGTTTTGATCTTGGGGTAATAATCAAAACCCTTCTTTATGTTTTATAAGAAAAATTTAAGTTTTCACTATTTTCTCCTGACTCAGATGTCCGATGTCGCTGACATTTTCACAGGCTTATTATTTCATGTACATGTAGGCCTACATACTGGATCAGACAAAGTGTGAGTGCTGTTCTGTGACCTTTACCAATCATGTATTATACCTTTAAAAAAAATTGTATAAAGATGGATAGCTGGTGTGAGACGGCATTTTGGACTGCACTCTGCAGTATATTACCCCATAGTGTGGAATAGTGCAGGCTTATGGACTGATTAAACATGAATCATCCATCATCTGTATTGATCATCATATGATTACACATGTGTATCACATGCATGGGAAAGCACGTGCGATTATTTAAGTGTGCAGGAGGGGGAACTCAAATGGCTGGCAATCTCAGCCATACACTTGAATGATCAGTGCAAGAAAGACACAATGCATGCCCAATCAGGCAAGAGAGAATATTACCTCTTGAGACTTGACTTGTCCACTCCACTTGTTGACTGCAATATCAGTGCACTGTTGGGAAAACACAGACAAAAACAGAAATGATAGTTTTAAACTCAACTTCAGTTAAATTCGATATATTCTCAAATTTGTAAATCTGTACTTTTAATAGTACTAGTTAAAATATTTGTAAGTTGATTATTATTATTATTAAGTTTAATGTTATGCCATACCTGTCCTGTACACATGTACAATTTCATATCTAGGTCTACATGTACGTACATGAATGTACATTTTTTTTTTTGAGTGGGTATGGGAAGAATTTATTACTTGAAGTTTCAGAAGATACAATCTCCCGATTGACAGACGATACTGCCGCAACATCAAGTGATAGCAGACACATTATAAATTTATCCACTGTACATGTACAAGATGTGTGCACAGACCTTCAAATCACAAAATGTAACTGTATGATATCACTAAGGGGTGTCAGTGCTTTGATCAATATCATCATCTTTCTAGACTTTGTTATTTCACAATTTCAGAACATCTGCCACGTGGTCCATTCAAAAGAAAAAGTCCAAAACAGATGACGCAAAAGTACAGTAAATAAAATAAGAAATGCCACGGTTTTCAAAAAGCAACTGAATAAAACACCCTTTACAAAATTACTAAGACTTCTAAATGGCATTTGGTAGACATTGCAGAACACGACGTGTGTATACATGCATCTGGTTGGAATTGTTTTCATGAAGGCAGGTTAAAAAAATTGCAACACGTGTATAGTATTCCACCCACGAAAATGCCATGACACCAGTTGTTGATTCAAGACGCGCATTGTATACGCGGAGAGCTTGTTGATGTATTGGCAGCAACAAACAACCAAATCAATAATGACAGTGACGCATGGCCGACTGCTGTTCTCACAGGTTGCACCAAGGGCAGAAGTCATTCACAAAATGTTCTTACAAATTATAGTCCTACACATGCAGTTCAATGCCATCATGAAGTTTTCCATTCATTCGGGGGCTTCGCGGAGACGGCAGTAAACAGCCTCGCCGGCAATCCACATTGTCTGCCAATGCCTTCCCTGCATTGATTAACATTTCCAGCTTTTTACCGTCCGTCTTTTGTAGCGGTTCCCAGTCCCTACACGACCGTGTAAATAATACGTACGCTGCCCTCTTAATGTCGTTTTCTTTATAAAGTTCAAACACAAACAACAACAGATGGATTACCTTTACAGACTATCTTGACTCAAAACCACAAAACATGTGTACAAACTGTGCACACTTTCATATTTGACAGTGCTTTTTGGGGACAATCAACACACTCCCAAGTTAGACTTTTTTATTTAAAGTTCACTGTTCATGTATATATCTAGAGCTCTTCTGGAAAATTGAACATACATTAAGTCAATATAATCTGAACCATTTTAATCTCAAGAAAGATTTGAGGCTTTGCATGGGGACAATTGGTATGTGGATCGGTTTGCGGAAACACCATGTAAGAATCGTTCGTACTTTCGTACTTCTATATCGTTCGCACTTCTTGTAAGGTCTCAATGTATCGACTAGCCTGCTCTAGTCGTCATCAGGAGACCTGATTTAATCTCAAAACATAATTAGTATTCAGTGCTAATTACAGACTGTACAAAAAAAGCAGTGAGATTTTTAGTACTTTAAACCTGTACATGTACACATGAACTTGAAGATTTACAGTACAGGTACAGTGTACTGTCATATTTCTAGAAGTATTCCCCCCTTTTGGATCCTATCTTTTGCTTCAGCATGTATCTTGTTGATAGGAGATGCAATGATGGTGCAGAGAGTGTTATTGCCCTTTGCTCATCAACTTTTGCAAAATTTGCAACTTGACAAAAATGTGGACAATCATAAATCTCCTTGGAGATCCACACATAGCAACATGTACACATTTCATCAACTTGTGTTAAAAAAAAATGTGCCACAACATTCAACACACAACATCATTTCAGACTGAAAATTCCAGGCATATCATTCCTACACTGGAACTCCCCCTCCACTACGACAAAAAATAAAAATATAATGAAAGATCAAGAAAACACAGTTCTAGTGACTGCTGGTATCAGTTTCCAAACTCACACGAAGCGTGCGGAGGAGATACGGCGGGGAGAGGGAGAAAAATGAGCCCGAGCCGAGCGAAGCCAACTGAGACTGAAGTTCAAGGCAAATTCCACAACTGCAAGGCATGGGGAGCACGCACAAGGGCTGGCTAATGGTGGGGACATTCCAAGTAGGGCTTGCGCAGGCCGGATCGCTTGTCAGCGCTCGGCGGGGCGGCAAGCCTGAGCTTCCCTGGAGCCCTGTTTGTGCGAATGCCGGGCCCGGCGGGAGGGAATTCCACAGAGGGTGTCCTTACACTTACGCAAGGGGAGGCAGACAGTCAGACCCGGCCCGTCCCGTGCTTTGGGAACTCAAAAACACTGAGCTTCCTTCACCATAGCCAAATTCCTGTACCTCCCTCATATTTAAACAATTTAAACATTCTGACATGTTTGTCCTGAAATTGCTCAAGTTTAGACGTAATTCAGACAGGGTCTACCCCCGCAAACATACGTAAGTGTCTGGTTTTAGCCATATGTCAAAAACTGCCAATCACATTTTTACCCAAAATGCATTGTATTGTACAACTCTCTGTACAAATACATGTACCACTGTACGTACAATACTGCATACACGGTACATTTCTTCTTTCTACTTTTTCTTTTTAAGAGGGCTAAACATATCTTTGTGAACTTTTTCATACACTGTGTCTACCTAAATATGATGTGTCTAAATATGATGTGATTTTTTTTTCTACAAAATTGGGTGGATTCTAAAAAGTTTTGCATTATTTGAATTTGTTTCCAAATCTTTTCTAAAAGGATTCACAAATTTAAAAAACATTGTAAAATGTAAAAATCATCTACATCTATGATGTAAATTACAAGGATCTTTCAGTGTATGCCACAGGTACATACATACACTGTAACATGTATGCAAAGCTATAATGGTTTTCAAAAAGAAAGAAAAAGAAAAAAGGAAGTGTTTTGGCCACATGTACATGTACCTGTGCTAGCCAGCAACAAATCTTTTTCTAAATATACATCTACCTAATTTTCTTTTCAATTTATTTGCCATTCACTCAGTTGACGACTGTTGTTAAGGGGCTATTACGTGTACGGTTGCTATAGAAGTGAAAAACGTTGAATGGTACTCCAAAACATCAAGAGACTCCCCTCCCCCCCCCCCCTCTCTCTCTCTATAGATTTATCCCCTACCCCCCCCCCCCCACCCCCTAGGTTACAAACTTGCCATTGTGCATGCACAAGACAGAGAATGCCACTGAGCTGCAACAGAGAGGCCAAGTGTATGGTAAGTGTACACCATACAAGCACGGCCTGCTGTGTGTGTGTGCGTCTGTGCGTTGGTACATATGAGCCCCGGCCCCCACAACCATCTCTAGTGACGTCAGTAGCAGGATCAGTCGAGCTGCTCTATTTCCATGTGTTTGCCAACAGTGACATGCGTAATCGACTGATTCCTGCTGAGACAGCCCGCTTACCATATATAGCTGGAATAAATGGATGGTGCTATTTATAGCACCCGGCGCTTCAATGAAATCCTATAAATAACCGTGGAGGGGCTATTTTAGTCATCCTTGGACATCTTGGGGCTTTGTACTGTGGATTGTGCATTGATAACAATATCTGTGTCTTTTGTCTGCCGTGAGATTAGCGGAAAATCTATCAGATAATGTTGGGATGAGGGTTTAGCCGGCTGGTACCACTGATAAACCCGGTACTAGAGAAAGAGGTCTAGTACTTTGTTTTCAAATGACTTAGCGTTATCAATTGACTGACAAGATTTGTGGATCAAGGGTATATTGACACACAAACACAAAAAAAAAAATATATGGCTGAAAATTATGTCAAGCCAGTTTATCTGATAATTTGCATACACAGAGATTGAAACTCACAAAGGAATTGGTAAAATGGCATCTCTATTGCATAGAGTGAGCTAATTGCACTGCAAAGGACATACTGAGGTAAGAGGCAAACAAAGTTGATATCAGCGACCCCCCCCCTCTTTCCCTCAAGTCACGAGACGTTGAGTCAATCACTTGACACTTTCTCGACTGCAAATGCATATTTCATAAATGTCACCCAAGCTGCACTGTGTATCAAGCAACCCTCATCCAAAAGAGATATATCAAGAGCTAAGGTTCCATTTCTTGGGGAGAAACTTCCACGTAACGAGGGAAAGGATGGGCTACGAGGAATGGGACTGTCTAATAGTTCAGGAGGAGAGCTCATGGATTTCTCAAAACTCTTTAGATTATTCTATACAGATGTCAATATGGCCATGGTGACAAGCATTGTGACATCACACTTTGCTCAGAAATTCAGATCGATTGACGACTTCAAGATGAATCTTTTAGTGTTTTGCAAAGTCGGCCACAGGACTTGACATCTGTCTGAGATTTACAGTACAGTGTACTTCTCACTTTTCCAAATATATCTTTATATCTTGGTGTATGAATCTAAGTAAGTAAAATCAAACAACTTTAGAACAAGAAAAAAAGAAAGATGAATTGTTCACTGGATGTCTGGAGTTTAAACGTGTACACACGCAGTACGTGACAACCCTGAGCTTGGCACAAGAAAACTGAAGCATCATTCACATGGCATTTGCGACAAATTATCTGCAGGAAACAGACAGAGGGGTGAGTCACGGGAGTAGATGCTCGTGAGCCTCCAGTACATGCAAGAAAAACACCACGTGGTTATGCCGTGCTTGGACGGGGGGGCCACCTGTGGCAACCTGTACCATGTTGCGAGTGCGGCAGAAATCGCATCTAGATCTGGACAAGGGGCCTCCCTGTACACGCCACGGCGCGTAAGACAAACTACTTGCATTGTTAGCCCCCACCTGTCTCCCCCTCCCCTTTCTTTTCTGTACACGCACACACTGTTCACGATCCTTGTGCCTGATCTCCCGGTACCAACACCCAGTCAGACGAAAAATGTACCGTACTCTCCGGTTTTTCCCAACACAAGAGGGTCAGAGGATCACAACATTAACCCATCAAGCTATGACTAAGTACCACCAAGTCCAAAGAATTTGCCAAATGGAGCATACTGCGCACTAGCTACTTATACCTGGAATAAAGAGGGTTCGGCGCCACTTTGTCCAGGGGGGTTCTAGGGCTTTACTGAATGTCAACACTCTAACCTGGATTAAGGTCTACCAAGACAAGAGTTGATGGACCGGCTTAACTCGGCCTGATTCTTACATCAAGATTTCAAGGTGGTGATTCGGGTTTTTTTCCCCTCCAGACAAAGATTTGAATGCCAAGTGTTGCAAGATTACTGGGTCAAAATGGGCATTTCCTTGAAAAGTAAGAATTGTAAAATTGCTACAGTGTACATTCGATGCTCATGGCTGATATGAGGCAAGAGTGAGAAAGAATGTCTGTTGGCTATGCTCCTGACCAATCCAGACTCACCAATGCATTGTCTTTTTAAAATTATTAATTCAGCAAATGTAGGAAGAAAAGGTGACGGCATGCCACAATGTACTGATCAACACATAAAATGAGTATTTTTTCAACACACTGCACACAATGCGATGGCTCAAACTGTAAGTTGTGGAGATCCACAGATCTGAAAAAGTAACAGATATGTCTGTTGTTAAGGGCAACAGTACACGTGACTCCACTGAAGTACATGTATGGGCTGAGAAACCTGCTTAGCATCAAACAGCTGCAGCCATAGCCATACATTCGGATAAGGCCCGAGATTAACTTCATGGGACTGCTCCCACTGACTGATATCAGTCTTTAATCGTGAAGTGGAAACAGCTCTTAGTTCCATGGAGTTGGTTGGTTGTACTCACTGATTTCATAATTCTTCAGAAGTTCACTAGGAAGATTTCTAATGCCCTGACCATAAGGTCCATCCGCCTCATATTCCAAATAATTGACATTTTCTTGTAATTCATCCATCAGGTTTTGGTGAGATGAATGACTCTTATAAACCGAAATTCTACAATGCATAACTAGGCATAATTACGGAAAAATTTTCATGCAGAATTTCATGCCATACAATATGTTCCTGCACAGCACTATAGGCCTACTTCTTTGTTCATGTGCCGTGCCAGCATTTCCCTTGCCATAATGAGAACATTAAAAGTTTATTGCACGATTTTCGTAACAACATTAAGTTTTGCAACTAGCTGTCCCAGAGACAAAAATGATTTAGAAATCCTCTTGAAACCAGATTTGCAAGTACTGTATATTTTTATGTACACAGTATGTTTAAATATTACATAGTGTACAATACTACATAGTGGTACATACACTGTACTGTAGTGCACTCATAAATGATTCCATAAAACCCACCGTCTAACCCAGGGCTTCAGATTTTTATGTTAACAATCAGCCACATTTATGATATCTTTTTTATGACCACTGATCCATGACAAAATTTGAGATTGGGTTGGCGTGAATAATTGAATGTTGCTGTCAACATGCTGCCAAATAATGTGTTGAAAGGTAGTATGTACATGTACAGTACAGTCATTCTATATTCTGACTTGACTCAGCCAATTACAGGCACACAAATGCAACATTTAACACCTTGGGAATTGGCAGTAACTGTACATGTTGTACAGTCCACCTTGATTCATGTTGTTTCTGTTTTATAATTTTGTATAGGCCTACATGTCTTTGTCAAGTCATTTTTACAGATTCCTTTTCATAGACGTACAGTACTACGCTTCCTGTATAAATGAATATTTAAAACATCAAATTACACTATTTTACAGGTCCTGCCAAAGTACGGACCCAGGTGTATAGTTTGTAAGCAGAGCAGAAAGTGCATCAAAAATCCCCCCCCAAAAAGAAAAAAAAATGCTCTGAGTGGACGCACTACTACACACCTTGCATGGATGACTGAGATCCACCATTCAGAGAAACCCACCACTTGTTAATTACTGGTACCAACACCTGATATACAGGTGTCCACAAAAAAGGGGAGAAAACCTATATCAATCTCGCGTGCAAGGCAAAGCACTTCATTCCGAGAACCGACATGTTACAGTCAAATCATAGAGTGATTCAGGTAATTACCCAGTCACGACACAGATTTACAGGAGACAAGTTAAACATGTAACAACTAACATCATGGTGTCCAGTTGCAAGCTGGTCCATTCATTGCACCTGTTGCGACTTAAACCTTGAACCAATTATGTGGAATTACAACCATTACAGGTAAACCAATTCCACGAAAAATCCCAGAAACGGTATCACAAAGTTTGCTTTTTTCATTTTGTGACCAATGTGACCTTCCAAAGAGACCAACCTCATCACCCTGAAAAGCAAAGCCCATAACCTAACCATTTTTTCAACAAACTCCCAGGGGTCCACCAAGAACTTAGGGCCTAGGCGGGAGGGGTGTTCTGGAAAATTTCCATAGATCAAAAAGAGACTGACACAAGGCAGGGTCAAGGTGGAAAAACTGACCAAATGAAAATCTTATGACATTATAATTGACTGATAGTGATAACCTTCGAGTGACAATAAGCACTTTTTCAACTTTGAAAGATTGGAAAAAGTGCAGTAGCCAAAAAAAAAAACAATGCTAGTGGTGATCAAGGATCAATCATGTGTGAAGCACTGTGACGGTCATGGGCAAAAATTCTTATCAAATTCACATCTCCCCCTAAAAATATATACTGAAATAAATAAATATTTTTTTTTTTTAATCCATTTTTTTCTTCTTGTCTTCTCTCTTTTTCTTGTCACGTTTCCAAAAGAAAATTGTTTGAAAAGTGGCAATGAAATGGCTTCCTTCATGCTCAGTGAATTAATCGCATAAGGATCCTCCTACAATGCGAATTCAGTTGATTTTGTTTTGATACCACAACCCTGTAAAGTGCTTAGTGCAACAATATCCACCTACAGCATATACATGTACAAAGTTGTTACAGTTTGTTGCATTTTATGGGGCTCAGGAAACAACACAGGTCCTCCCGATCTGATGAATACTGTGGCATTAACAGGTACCAGAAGTGGTTTTGGTAAACCATTGTACATGGAGTTCCTTGATGGTCTTTGCAGACTCAACCCAGGTTCATTATCTTGCATTTACAGTACCAGGGGTTCGATTTCACCAAACTCATCGTAACTTACTATCAATCATAGGACTTTATGATGCTTTGCAGCCCTAGGTAGGATACATTTGGGTTATCCTTCGAAACTGGAGTTACGATCAATCGTAGGGCTTCGTGAAATCGACCCCTGGGTAGATACTTTAATAGTGCCCTGGATTGTATGCATAAGTTTCCCTGCACAAAATCAACCTAGTATCTGCATTGTATTGTGTTGCTTTTAGCAGGGTTCTTGGACTTGGAGTGTATCTAGGACCTAGTATCCCTTAGGATTTAGGTTTGTCAGTAACATTTAAGTGAAAAAGCCTGAAACTTCAGGTCTACTAGTCATAATGTACTTATCCGACATGCGGTAAGACTCTGAGCAAAACAGGACTGATTAGACAATCCCACAGACACTATCCCATCTGCTCAAACCTACACGTAACACTCGTTGTATTCGTGAAGGAAGTGACAAACCTCCTGCCATTTCATATTAAGCCAATGTTAGCGGGACAGGTGTTAACAAGACATGGAGACACGACTTCTGCTTCAAAACATCCTTTCCTCCTCTTTAAAAAATATCTTAAAAATAGAACGCCGAGAAGCTAAATTTAGACCGGGCTCATCCAGGGCAGCAGGCAACTCCCTAAAATGTTGAAGGTCAAGGGACGTCATTTAGAGTATATTTTAAAGCCAATTCCTTCTGGAGCTGGCTTAATGTGAGTCCAAGCTCAGCCTGAGCAACAGTTTGCCTGTTTCCATCAAGTCAGCAAGAAAATGTCTACTTATTCAGCAGTGCTACCATGTGAACACACCATGGGCAGGATTTCACGAAACACCAAGATTAATCTTAGACAAGTGTCTAGAATTACCATGGTTTGCTTTGTGACATCACACTTTGCTTAGCCATTAAGATCGGATCACATTATAAGATTAATCTTAGTGCTTTGTGAAATCAACCTGTAGAGCTAAGGCCCCATGCTCCGTGTTGGAAATAAATGCACTGCCAGACTATTCAGAAATACTGGCCAGTGCAAGTATGCACTCTCCATCCCTTTTGTATACTTCAGGGAAATGAAAGTGTCACCCTCTAAATAAACACAAGTTTCCTTTCCAGTTGCACCCTGATTCCAAGATCAGCTAATCAATCCTTGTCAGTCAAGCAGCTCTGTTAGTCAGTTACTAGGACCGAAGGAAAGTTTAATGAGGGGAGTTAAAGAACGAAGTGGCTCAGACCATAATATTACATGTACACTGTACTAACAATTTAGTGTGGTGTTAATGGGACTTTAAATGGCATAATTGACAATGTAATGTAATGTCCTTGCTTTTTGACATTTGAAGGGAAACAGGGTGAAAGAAGCACTGATATCCTGATTGAATTTTCAAACTATCAGAGAGTTGTTTCCAACGAAATAGCAGGTATCTCCCTGCTATAATTTGCTAAACACGCTTGTCTACACATACTATACAACCTGTAAAGATCCAAGTCTGTAAATTATGTACATGTGTACCGTACCTCAAAGCTGTAGCCACCAACAGCCTAGCATAGTAGCATGTAGTTTATTAACAAATATGCATATTTTTATGTGTAATGGAGCCTAAGCATCAGTTTTGAAAAGGGCCTTAGTATTACAGGACCTGTTTGGCTCCCTGCCAGCCAGATCCCAATCAGTGATATATGTGTTAGTTCTCACACTATGACCGACCACTGCAGGATGGGACAAACCAATGGTTGGATTGACATTGACTAAGACTCTCTGATCTTACCAAACAAAACAGGGCCATAAAGTTGGCTGATCATGAACGACGATGTAACTCCAGGATGATTATAATAATGACAATTGCTAGAAAGTAAAACCAAACATGTTTATATCTCATATCAGTTTGCCTTAAAGAAAGATCCTGTTAGGATCGAAACGCGTCAGGCCCTCCTAACTTTAAGCATTTGATATAATTCAGGTCATTTTGGCTGATGAACAGTTTGCAGCAGTTTATTACTTGTATATCCCATTCAACTTGACAGCAGAAACATCAACATAATTTACAAGTTCAATGGTAAATCAATAATTTACAAGCATTACAAGCATCCGTTTTTTTATTGACATTTCATACAAACATATTTGAAGACAAGAACCTCCATATTCCTTTGATTTGAATGTTTTTCAGTTCACTCATATACAGTACTTTACAACTGGTGTAATTTTTTCATCAATTTTATGGTCAGCGTGGAAATACAGAAGATGAGAATATGAGATCATGATCTGAGAAGCTTTTCCCAATCTCCAAAACAAAAACAACATACATCACAATATACAGGATCTCAGTGCCTGGTGCTGGAACTTACTACCTTGAGCAATACACACAGATTTATATGCGCACTTCAGACCAGCCCTGGGTCACATAAGATGCATTCCAAGACGTACATGTCTCACAGACGATTTACTGGCAAAATCATAATTTATGATTTCACAGGCATTCGTGTTTGGCACGGTCACGTGCACTTCTTGGCACAGAAACAAAATTGTTGAACTCAAATGGTTCAAGTTTTGTGAACTGTTCCAACATGTTATTTCACCAAGGAGAGGCCACGATTCTTCTCTAGGAAATATTCCCCAAAGATCTTCACTCAGGTAATGCATCATTTAAGCAGTCAACAGTTGGTGATATAATAAGGAAAGGCTGGTTAAGGAAAGAGGGTAGATCACTGTTGGGTTGTCAATGATGACAAAGTACTGTATTTCCTGAATAATTGTGGATCTGGCTAATCTTTGAACATGGACAATGAAATTGTCCCCCAGAGTGGCATACATTGTAACTGGGGTTAAATTTCAGATAAATCAGGTTATAGCGGTATACCAAATCCTCCAAAGGGGGGGGGGGGGGGGGGGAGCAGGGGGGGTTGCAGGAAAGAAAGGGTGTAAGGTCACTGGAGATAATGAAGTAAACTGAACATAGATTTCCATTTTTCAAATGGGCATTTCATTATCACAAAACTCAAGTTTCGTCATTTTCTTTTTTCAAATTTATGACAACCACAGATCCACGTACATACACATATTTTAGCCTTTAAATAGCAACTTGACTCTACTATTTACATAAATAAACACTGATGTAGACAGTGATACTGATACATATCTGTACACTACAGGTAGTTTTTTAATTGACTTAACCACGAAGTAGACAATCAAGAATCTCGTGAGGCAAAACTGATGGACAGTTCAAATTTTGACGAACATCCATTTGGCATTATTCCCATCAAGCCAAGGAAAGCGTGGGTTGCGACACCCTAACCCAGCGGTATTCCAACTTCCCCTCCTGAATCTGACGAACACTCAGATGGAGACACGTTCAATCTCTAAAATGTCAGCACCTGTGCAATTCTTAGGGGAGGGGGACTGGGGGAGGGGGGGTTAAGCAGGAAGCCAAATAGACGGGGAGTTGGGGCGAGGGGGGGGGGGCACGTGCACTGGTCACCCAAACTTGGACGAGTGCCACTTACTAATACGTAGTGCCACCGTCATGCCACCCACAAATACGTAAGCACAGGTCTTTCCACACCAGAAACAAGTCACCCAAAAATTACTGGTCTTCCTGGTTATAAATGCATTTCTCTGGGGCCCCCACGATTCCTTGGAGTTTTCAGTATGATTTTCAAGGAATGTACGAACATAACCTAAATCTCTGAGTAATGTGTAGGCCTAATCAAATGTACATGATGTACAATCACGCTGACCCTCCCGAGGTCCATTTCACGAAGCCCTACGATCGCTCGTAACTCGAGTTACGAAGGATAACCCATCGTATCTCCTATATAGGGCTGCATTGCATCATAAGTCCTACGATTGATAGCAAACTACGATGAGTTTGGTGAAATCGACCCCTGGGCCTGGGCTGGCTTTCACAAAACTTTGAGATTACCGGTAATCTTAAGATGAGTTGTCAAAATCACCATGTGGTGATTCGTATTACGTGACATCACACTTTGCTTAGCAATCAAGATCGGTTTATGATTCATGCTCTTAGTACTTGGTGAAATCGACCACTGACTGGACCCTCCAGTCACAGAGCTGGAAATATATTAGCTCATTTGAAATCTTTCGCATTGTCCATTCACTGACTGGTCTCGGCCTATGCAGATGTTGTCATACTTTCACCCACCCATGGATGGTAAATTGCGTATGCACATATTACATGACGTAAACAATGGACTAGTTAACCACGAACTTGAACTTGAACTCAATTCTCAAGTGCGTTCAATATCAAAATCAGTATAATTAATTACCAGTCAAATGAAAGCAAAATACTCGACATATGTACGGCCAAAACCATGAGTGACCAAGCAGAAGTTGGCCAATAAAGGTACTGGGTTGTAGTAAATGTCCACGGCAGGTAACCACTGTCCAAAGGGTTTTACCTAAATTGACCAGAATGGTACTTTAGAAGTTTAGACCACGGAGGAAAGAACACACATGTATTTATAGAGGTAAGCTTATAAATGCCACATAGGAAAACACCATACAAAATTGCAGGTAACGTCATTCGTAGTTATATTTTAGTAATGTATTGTCTTTTTTTTCTCCACTTTAATTCACAGTCCAGACAAAAAATAATAATACAAATCAATACGTACTATGAAAACAAATTTTTGATGAAATACTTTCATGATTCCGTACATTACCGGCCATAAATTTTTTCTCTCTTATAAACCACTAAAAGTGCGAGGGCACAGGATTTATGCATGTTGAGTGATTTGGCTTAGTCTACATGTAACTTGAACTTCAAATGAATATCAATAATAAATTGTACTAATAAAATCTACATGTCCTGGAATGCAATTTAAAGTTGATAGGCCCTATACTGCAATGACAATTACAGTTGTTAGGATTTCCAATTTCTGAATTGTGTGTGGTATTACAATTACCAAACCAACCAGGTCTAAGTACAGTATAAACGGCTCAGACATGTATATCAACTTTTTCAAAGTTAAGAGCAGTTTAGGAAAGAGTTCCGCAGACGACCGCTGCTTTTTTCATCAAAAATTAATTTAATCATGACCAGTTCCTATATAACTATACTTGTATGTTAGTAAAAAAGGTATGATTCTGGGGCTTGAAAATATGTTATACATTTTGGAAATGTGCATGATGACATGAGTGGCAAAGCGAATGGCTCACCTGGTGAACTCTTCTCCAAAAAATTATAACTTAGGCCTGATTATTTTCCAACATGAAAATTATGAATTTAATCAGACAGTTTAAACTTTTTGATTATAATCAATAATGTGTGAATTTAATACGAATAGGCCCTATCCCTCAACAAAATAACCGAGCTTTATTATTAGGCCTACTGTACAATATTTAATAGTTAGCCACAACCTGACAACATAAAAAAACTAGTGAACTAAAAAGTAGGCCTACACCGTGTACGGTGTAGTTGTGACTAGGGGCCCCTATGGTAAAATAGCACAATTCACGAAGTTCACGAATGCAGTATCAAACAGGAAGCAAATCAGTTGATTCGGTGACTTCATTATAAAACAAAATGTGTGTCATTTTGACGAAAGAATGAGTGCAGCTTGTGTATGTTGGCACGCATTTTCGTACGCTGGTATTCTAGATTGTGGTCAACTCAAAGCTAACGAAGCGAAGAAAATCAACAACACAATCAGTCATGACGGTCACAACATAACAGTCCAGTTATTTCTCACGTTATTACGCAGTGTGTGCAACCAACGGAGCCCTACGAACACGACACGAATTTTCACCAAACAAACCATGAAATCTGCCCAATTTCCACCCCCAGAATGTGGACCCACAGTCGCTCGACACACACAGCAGTAGCGGTAAAATCATCAGCGAGTGGCGAAGATTTTTGGAATCTATTTTTACTTACCAGTAATAAACGCAGAATCTCCTGGCTGCTATTTTTAGGCGATCGTGAAATACCTGCTGCACAATCCTGCTGCTGTGTCGTCTACGCATATAAACCTACGTACGGCTCGATGGTGTTTTGGAATGCCCATGTCTTGTGCCGCAACACACTCAATATGACGTAAGATATCAATCCGCAATCAATTAAAACACGATACTAATTAACAATCCACCCTAATCGAGATTTTAATCATCAATTTCATTTATAAAAAGTCTAAGTAAAGAAGCTTTCACTGCATTATATGGTCTATTGCTAGGGTTTTGTCTACTGGCGGGATTAATTTGTTTACATCACACTTCCGCGCGCCATTTTACAGCCATATGCTAATGAAGTGATCACGATGTTATTTTGAGCAGAGGTAGATTCCCGATATGATAACACCGCATGGGAAGCGGACCACGTTAAAAACTAATATTCTAATCTGAACTTACATTCTGGTACGATTTTCAGATCTTTGGCATGGTACAATATCCCTGTAGACCCTGCTTCGTCTTCAAGCTGTCGTCGGACTAAATCGAAGCTCCAAAATTGAGAAATGCTAGCATTTAGGGGGTGGGTCCCACGGAATCTGGGCAGTTAGCAACCAATTGACGTCATCGCTACGGAGATGACGTAGCCCGTGCCATATTTGGAAGGACCGCCTTCTGAAACTTTCAGCAGGTTGATATAATGTGATTTGAACATAAAACCAGGTGCATTCCACTGAGCGCACATGAGATACTCGTGTCAGACGCCACATGAAGCGTGACAGACACGAAAAGAGACGTGCTTAGTAGTGAACTCCCAAGATATAAATAAAAACTTTTACATTTAAAAAAAAAAAAGAAAAAAAAAAAAGATTTTAGAAGCAATTGACTTTTCAAATTAAGAAGAGTTATTAATAAAGACACAACTAACAGTAACAAGTTGCAAAATAATCGGTGGTAATTTTTATCAATGGGCAGGAAAGGATGATAATTTTATCATCAACATTATTATTATGAGTATGTTACATGAAATGTTTTATATTTCACATTATTTGGTTCGGGGATGGGGGGAGGGTAATTTTTTAATATATTGACATTGTTGACATTGTGAAAAGTAGGCATGCTCACTAGCTAGCGTTTGCTATTTTCCTGTTGACAAATGTCAACAAAAGAAAGTTCGACAATAACTGAAAAAAAAACCAAAACAATAGGGCCTAAACATCCCGGGACAAAAAAAAAGCCAACTTATGCCAACTTTATTTTGGTCAAAATGGGAGGGGAAATAGTCGCAGACGTAAATGAGCTAGGTTATTCAGGTATTCTTTACATTAAATGTTTTGTTTAAAAAATAACCTAGGTTTTATTATTAATTTTTTTATGTCTGTGGAATCGGGAATAATTAACGCCAGCCTGAAAGGCGCCCTCTATAAATGCATTGCAGTATTTCCATAGCGATAGAGGGCGTCCTAATAAAAGCAACTCCAGAATCCAGAATGATGATGGTAAATGAAGTGGTTGGGACATACGGGTTGTAGAGAAAGTTTAGATTGTCTTTGACAATGCCCCTCCTGATTTTTGTTGTTGACGAATTAAGAAAGTGTCTGAAATTGGGAAGAAATGGGGTTTTAAAATTCACAATATAATGTAATACTAATAATTATAATAATTCAAGACAGATCGATGACGCCAGTGCAAAACTAACTTGTATGCGACATACTGAGGTCATGGGGTATCAATTAATCAATCAATTTATCGATCAAATGGCAATAATGTGGCGCCGAATTAAAAACATGCTGGTAACCCATGAATAGAAATTAAACATAGTGGGCTTGCTAGAATAGATTCTGATTCAGACATCTAGCAAAGAACTGTTATAAAGTCAAAGGCTGAACGGAAATAGCGATTGCATTCGATACCCATATCTATCGAGTCTGTAATCTTTCACGAAGGTTCTCCATACTGTACTACATGTACCTGGATGATGTACCTGGATGATGGTGTGATGGCCTATTTTTCTGAGGGACCGAGAGAGGAAAAAATGAAGGGAACGAAATTGATCATGATTTTCATGATGATTGTCAGAAAATTAGAATTTTTAGTCGCGCGGCAGCTGCGGCTGGGGTTTGATACAAGACGAAATTGGCAGCGAGTTCGTAATTTGTATAATTTCGTTACGAAATAATTACGAGCGATCTAAGGGCCATTTTTAGAATGGTTCCAATTGGGTTTTGGATCATTCAAGGTTCCTCGCTTGCCTACACAGCTTAATTGTTCCCCACCAGCTCTATACCAAAATAGAACGAACACAAAAAAACTGAAAAGAAAAAAAAACCTGATTCCACTCGACACGACGGCACCAAGCTATCTCAATCGGCCCACTATTTGGGACAGACGAGAACTCCAAAATAACTGAAGTAAGTAAAGAAAGAAAAAGTTGTGGCGATCTTTATGTGAAAAAATGTGCCGCATTTACCCGCTCACCAAGAAAAAAATCATGCATTATTAATAATTGTTGTGTGGTTTGGAGAGAAAAAAATGTGAATTTCAGATTTCAAAGAAAATACGTCAAAGGTATGCGGTGCCGTCAACAACATGTCGGTTGAGTAAACAGAGAATAAAGTCGTCGAAGCGAGAATCATTGCTTCCGTTTCCCTTCCATTTCATGTGGAAAGACTTTATAAAAATGTAATAGATTTATGCATGGGTATACGTGAGCATTCATCCTTCTAAAAATTCAGGCACAATTGACTGAGTCAAAAGTCTATGATTCGATCCCCCAAAAATTGAAACTAAAATGTAAACACACATTCATGTATCCAGTGAAGGTTGGGGCCAATTTACTCAATTAAATTCACATCACTATTTAAAATGTATGTCATTTGAACACAAATCCACTTTATTAGAACATTTTAAATTTTTACATATTAAGAATAATAAAAGAGGCGCCCAAATAAAATCACATCACTTTATCATCATAAAACCGAAATTATGCATAGAAAATGTGTACAAGAGCACAAAGTTAAAAAAACAAAAGTAGGCGCACTAGCTATCAATATTTACAGCTGCGCATTATAATTAGTATTCAATATGAATAATTCTTTTATTGGCACTTTTATTGGGTTATCTTCAACGACTGTTTTCTATTTGGCTTCATGCTGATGTATCATTAACCGCATATAGATTTAGACTCTGAGCATTTTATATATACATTGCAGGTCGTTATTCTGGTCGATGAGTATAGTTTGCAGCAGTTTAATTACAAGGTTGTTTCCAAGTTAAAGGCTTGATGAAGGTATGGACGAAATGAGAAAATTGACAAAAACTAAACCGGGGCACGATTGCGACCCAAATGGGTACCTTCTAGCGTGAAACTAGTCAAACCATGGAGTAAGGCTGTTCCTTCCATGGTCAAACTAACAAGCCATCACTTCACAGCCATTCTGACTAGACTGTTCCACACTTATCTAGACAGAGACACAAGTAATTCCCGTACCATAATCTCATGCAATGTGTATAGAGTAGACTAATCAAATATAAATGCAACTTTGTGGCAACTGAATTGGAAAGTCCAAAAATATAAGATCAAAGTATAAGAAAGTATAAGATTATTTGCTTGAATATTTCTATTATATAACTGATGTGCATGATTACAAATTTACAAATTTACAAAACAACTTTAAAAAGACATTGACAAGTACTGAGAGCTTATAAAGGTTGGTATTAATTTTTACGATTCGCAACATTTTAGGGCGGTAATCTATGTATAGATAGGGCCTTCATGGAGTATTTGTGGTCAAACAAGAATGAGACCTATGTGATGTCATTGTTACTCTGCTAAGAACCACGGCTGTGCATGTTGCTGTTCCCACGTCACAACGTTGTAAAATATATGGCAATGATCAACAACAACAACAACAATTGAAATTTCTTTTTTGCCTTGAAATCCAATTCAGTTGAAAACTGACGCTCCCCCTTTTGGAAGCCATTTTGTTTTTGGTTGGTTGGTGAACCGTGCACACGGCACAACAGTGTAATAAAAATGCGATTAAAAAACGCTTAGATTTAAATAGAAGTAGGATTGATTGTTGTAGACAAATAAACATGTTGAGTTTGGACGTGACAGAATGTAAATGACAATACAGCACTATACTGAGTGCCATACATGCCGTTCAAAGGCACGTATATATTGTACCAGCAGGTCTAAACCGATGTGCAGGCTCAAAATAATTAAAGCATGAATATTTTTAAGATGAGTTGTCAGTTATCATCATTGACATCAGACTTTGCCTGGCAATTCACATTTAAGATCAATCTTATTTCTCTGTGATGTGTCTTATTTCTCCATGGTGAAATCGACCCCTTAAGGTTCTTAAAAAAAATACAAAAACACCAAACAAACAAACCAGACCACTGGAAGATCTGTTAGCTATGTGGAGATATAAAACTCGCTGCCCCGCTGACAACGAAATTATTTCTTGCACATGTTTTTGGTGGCCTTTGCACGGCAAGAAATAAGAACACAATGAAGATTAGATGGTCGCGGTTGGTGGGTTTTCTTGAGTTTTGTAAATCGACATGGGACACATTATTATTGCACATTTTTGACTATCAAAATAGGAAATCAATCTTTCAATCCATCCTTGAAATACAAAACAGATGGGAAAGAAAATCAATCATTTTGGTAGTTAACAACTAAAAAACGCGTACTTGCATCTATCCACCTCCCAAACATAATAAAGTGACCATATAAGCACAAGTAAAATGAATTAAAATCTTCCCATAAGAAGTCATAATAGGCCATAGTATTTCCAGGTCAAAGGTTCCATTTTGCGGTATATTTTGACATTTCATAAGGTGTGGTAAGTTCATTGATTCAAAATGTTAGCTCTGGCGATTTCGAATATCATTAAAGTCAGTCAACTGTTCAGACTTTGTCACCAAATCCTTCGGTGAGCCCCACAAGTTTAACCGATGGAAGACTCTGCTGCCTCCTATCTTTGAACACGTACGCGATCTGGGCATATTTGGTGCGTTCCACTGAAACGCTCCCAGCACGCTGTTTCGTCGCCTCCGGGGTTGAGGGCGAAAACGGGGTGGACGGTCTCTCTCCGATGATCGGCAGGTCCAGCTTGGCGTAGGACAGTGATTTTTCCCCGGGATGGAATGGTTTCAGGGACTGCTTCCTGACGGGAGTGGTGGGTGGATTGGAGCCGCCGAACTCGCAGTTGACGTATGAGGAGGGAGTGGAACTTCCAGACCCTTCCCTGGAGGTGGTGACTGGAGGCAAGTTGACATAATCGTGATCGGCAAAGGATGTGGGCTCCCCAAAGTGATACGTTGCGAGGTCCGGCATCGACGCGGTGTACTCCCGGTCTACAGAGGGCAACCTCCGGCCTGTCATGGCAGACGGGGACGGGGAGGAGAGTAAAGGCTTCCTGGTGTCGTTGAAGAGGGTCAGAGGTGGGGGTTTCTTGCGGTTGGTTGGTTGGCCTGATGGCAGCAGGTCGTACGAGACGGCCTGTCTGGAATAGGGACTCAGACGGGAGGTGGACCGTTTTGGGGAAGCATCTGTGTCCTCCCGATCATCGGCGTTGCTCGTTTCTAAGCACCTGTCGCATCCCTTCACCGGGGAGTGGACGTTTGGAGTGATGCCATTCGGTTTCTTATAAGTGCGCACCACTGAGTTATGGATGGGGTTTTCGATGTTGACAGAGATGGGATTTTGCTTCTCACCACCGACGGGCGAGACTGGGGTTGTCTTTTTCCACCCGACGGTAATGTCACGTTCATTGTTGAAATCTAGTCGCCCGCGCCTGCTCGTGAATTTACAAAACAGTCGTAGGAGTAGAATTAGGGTGAGCATCAGGAACATCCCGAAGCAGAAGGCACCGATTATGGATGCCACGAAACCTATTTGGCTGATATAGGTTAAAGACTCTGAAGTGGGCGTAGTCTGCGCAGATGGAGTCGGGTACCTGTTCTCACCACCTCCAATAGGCATGGGGTACATAGGGGACACGAGCTGGATTGTCAGCGATGCTGAGCTTCTTGCCGTGAATTCGTCAACCTTCTCGCAGGATATGACCGCCTTGTTATCTTCAGAAGTGATGTCAAGCAGAGTCAGTGAACTGCCATAGTCACCGGAGAGTATCCCAGACCGAATGTCTTCAGCCGGCTCCCCGTTGTAGTACCACCTGTAACGGGCACCGTCACCGCCACCACCACCTGTAGACACGGCCACCTCCCCCTGGCTTGCACAGGTGAATGTTGCTGCGTCTCCCGATCCAACTAGTCCATCGTGACTATGCCTGATATGCAGAAGGGGTGCTCTTCGGTACGGGGTGATGCTGCATCTTTTAGACTCCATCAAGGCACTGCTGGTGGCCTCGCACGTGAACTGGACGCCGCTATCTTCCTCTCGAATGAGACGCTGATGGTAGACCCACAATCCATCGTAAGTGACCACGCTGTCGATGGGCACACCGTCTCGGTACCAGGCCAGATCAGCCCTGGGACTCCCACCGTACGAGATGCAACTCAGATTGACAAGCATCCCTGGCAGGAGGAGCGTGTCCATGGGCGATTGAACCGAGCAGGCAGGGAACTCTCTACCGGGGGGTGAGAGCACTTCAACGGCGACCGTCTTCACCGTGATCCACTCATCCCCGTTGCGGTAGTATCCGCACAGGTAATCCCCTGCATCATTAGCTTTCACGTCGGTAATACGGAGGTTGTACTTGCCTCTCCTGACTGATCCCACGACGGACAACCTCTGGTACAAGGACGGGGCGGCATCAGCAAGGTCCTGAATCACCTCGAAGTCACTCGTCAGGTACTCGTACAAGGAGTTTGAATACCAGTACACGGGAGATGTTCTCGGTGCCGTCGGACTGATGTCACAGTTCAGTGTAGTGTCCTGGTGTTCCAACACAACGACAGCTTGGCAGAGTCGACCGTTGTTGGCGACGATAGCAGCGACAACGACCAGCACACTCCAAGGCAACAAACTCCCCATTTTCCCGCAACTCTTTCCGTAGACAAGACGACAAACTTCGGTTTCAGAGACGTGAGGCGATCGCTTAGCCGTCGTGAGAACCACCGAGACAGAGCCGACTGGGTGACCCGACTCCCGTTATGACTCAGTGGGTTCCCGTCTCAACAACATAATACACTAGAAGACAAGGCATCGATACTGTTAGTTCCTCACCTCACAGCGTGACATCAAGTCGGTAGTTCCTGCATGTGATGCACGCCGGTAACATAACCCGCAAGGTACACCACTACTGTCAAAAAATTCACGGTGACCCTCAAATTTTGTTTTGAGGGCACTTTCAGTTTCCACAATACAGAGCACGCAGCGGTGCGACTATCGGGTATCAGCACCGTGTTATACCGGTGGTTGGAAGGGCACACACCATTATGCACAGATTAAAAGTTCACAGTGACATGCTGAAGTGAAGTTTACATGCCCACACATCCGTCCTTCGATTCGGTTACCGAGGAAAACAGTTAGGTAAATCGTGCCGAACAAATCGAGGAGACGTCCAACTGACAACAAGTGAATCATGGACATTAAATCAAGTGGTACTACTGAGAGACAGAGTCTATACAACTCTACATGATAATCATAATACTATACTTAGTCACATCTGATTCATTAAAACACCCACTCACAACTTCACCACACAAAAGCTGGATGTATACGTACTCCATGCACGATCACTTAGGAAGTTTGGTATGTGGGCGGGTAGGCCTACGGTGTGCGGAGGCCGGCAGTAAAACACTTTAGACGTGAAATATCACAATAAAGTAACGCTTCCATGGTCAGCCGCAGGGCTGACAACAGACACCAGGCATTCAAATTCTGATCAGGAATTGACTGAGTCTCTCTTTTGACATGCGAGAAGCGAATTGCTGTTTCACTCAAAAAGACTTTTCACATGGTCGCGTGAAGATTCAAAGCAAACAGAACAACAGGACAGTTGCTATTATTAATACCGCAACGATGAGAGCATCTGTGACCTTTCCCCAGCCAATTTTATTCATAGTATACAACTTTGACAATAGGTTTAGCTTTGGCAATCCAATTTGTTTTGACCGAGGGATCTGGACAAAATAAATCAAAGGGTAAACACGAAGCGATCGAAGACCAGATAAGCCACTTTTATCATCGTCCAAAAGTTGTCGATTAGATGTAACTTTGAAACAGCTTGTTGGCTGGATAGACATTTAGTGAGATATTTAAATTTTCATGCTACCGAAAATTATAAAAACGTGTGCCAGACAAAATGTAACAACCATTTTGCTGAAAAGAAGTTATGAGTAATTATAAACGTCTCGAAATCAAAATGACAGGTTTGACCTTAAACTTGTTCCCGGCTTGTCTTTTTGTAAACTTTTACTGGAGATGTATTCTATTATTGTTTAAGTTGCTCACTGTTGGCTCAAGTTCATCATATACTAAGCTTCTGTTTCGTACTGCCGCTGTGAAATATTGTATTGAATTGTCAACTTAGGTTAGCTAGGTGTTTTCAAATTACTGTCATGTACTGTGAGTGAATATCAGTTTGATATCTAACGGAAATAGTGACAGGAAAACCGTGGAGAAAGGCAACTGAGCTAAGAGGTCGGACCACCAAAACAAACCAAACTCAACTTGATAAAAATAATGCATGAATCCAAATTTATCACAGTATACATATAATTATAACCCGTTATTTCAATACATGGTGGCCAGACCGTTATATAAAAGTAGACGTGCAAACAATCGTGCAACATGCCTCCCCGCAGCTTAGCCAATTGTACAGAGTTTGTTCACATGAATTGGATTGTTATGCGCAGGGAAATAATCATCGCCGAAACTTGGTTGGAATGTGACCCCTGCTCACCTGCAATGTTGTTTTTTGCCGTGTCCGTTGCTAATGATGTAGGCCAACCATACTGGCCGTGTGGGGTTTACGAAACGGAGGCTAGTGGCTCAGGCTTATGGCTCTGTCATCAATTTGCTGAAAATATATAGATTGTAGTTTTTCTTTCAAGCCGAAGCTCCGTTTTCCTTTTTCAAACCTTTTTCTACTTCTGAACCGCAGCCAAAAGCCTCTATTTTGATATACTCGTTATTTTGGAATAGATTCACGAACTGGAGCCGGAGCCGGGCCTCCCTTTCGAGAGGTGATACAGCGTGTCCAAAAACACACAACACTTTGTCGGGTAACCATTATGTTAAAATTAAACTTTTTATCACTTCAAGATTCAGCTATATGATACAACCATGTCTTGGCTATCACCATGTACAATTTAAGCAAAAGTAAGGCTGAAATTGGCGAAAATATGACCAATTGAAAGAGTACAATCTTTACGTATCATTTATCCAAGTCCAATAAGAAAGTACGTTAACCATTGTTATATGAAGATGTTATAAAGCGCCCAAGGTGCTCAAAAGTCCCATTTGGCAGAAACAATCATTGAAAATGAAAGTTAAATTGTATAATTTTTTTATCATACTTTTGACAAAGAAAAGCAGATTAATGGGCATAAATATCAATGAAGATACAATAACAGTCATCTGTGAAATTGTCAGTCCCATACGATGCCAACTTTTTGAGAAAACAGCGAAAAACGCCCACATCTTTAAAAGATCAAAACTATTTTTTCATTGGGTTTACTCTTTTCTGGATAAATACAGCATTTCAGGCAGAAAAGGTTTACCGGTATGTTCCCACCATCACCATCTTTATATCCTGTAGGTTAGGCCTATACATAAATCTGTCAAGATTTGTTTCGGTATGCAACCAAAGTATGAGAGTATAAAAAGAGACATCAATGTTCGCAAACTACAGGCAAATATCGTACACCTAAACATGTAGGTGTAATTCGAGGGGTTTCCCAGGGTGAAAAACTGCACAATTTGTTCAAAGATTGGGCTCTAGAAAGATAGTATCTCCCATACAAAATGACTTGTATATCGTGGAGTTTATATTGATAAAAGTGAAAATGCAAAGAAAAATCACTAAACTGGCCCTGATTAACACAGTGCGTTTTCATTGTAGCAAACTTGTGCTTATTATCTTTATTTTCTTGATATTATTTTTACAAAAAAAAAAAGAGAGAACAAATATATTTGATACATTAGTTCACACATTCCGTACGATCTTTACTTGATATAACATAGTTATTATATATATATAGCGTTTACAAAATAAACAATTTTGAAATAACAAAATAAATGTCATGCATAGAGTACTGTAAAGATTTGGTATGCGACACTAAAAAGCACAACATTTTAGGAAAATCACCCAATAAGAAATCAGTCACTATAGCTGTCACAATTGACAGTATATTTCACTTCACACTGAAGAAACTGGCATCATTTCTGCATATTAACATATTTTGTATACTGTACATTCTAATCAGGCGCGGTTCTAGAGCCTAATTTTTTGGGGGCCTAGAAGAGCCATTTTTTTTTGGGGGGGGGGGGGGGGGCTAGAAGACCCAATATTTTGGGTTCTTCTAACACTCGCTTCTGGTATGTTTTATTAGGGGTCGAAAAACATACACATTTAGCCCACATAACGCGTTTGTTATGTAATTGGCGCTTAATAACTGAAAAAATCCAGTATTTTCAAGATTTTTTTTTTCCACTTGCATTTTTTTTTTTTGGGGGGGGGGGATAGACAAAATTGATGGGGGGCTACAGCCCCCCCCCTAGCCCCCCGTCGAACCGCGCCGGATTCTAATTAATGCACAATCATGAAAGCACAAGAAAATTCCAGCAATAGCCATAAGATATTCAAAAAGAAGTAAAAGGAAAGAATTACACTGACGACCATTACAGAAAAAGGATTATATCCTCCAAGAGTTAACTTATTGGTTTCAAGTCATGATGAACTTCTCAATCTCATGTGTATAACACTGGGGTAGCATAGCTGAAAAGTGAGTTTTTCAGGGGGGGGGGGGGGTGTTGACCTACAATTATACACTTCGAATGCAGCGGCAGCCATTTTTCTCAAAACGCCCTCTACTGGTTCCATAGAGTTTAGTACAAGTGATGGTCGTCAACGGAATTCTTCCCGAAATGATTGAAACATTATACTATAATATTGGTTATGAATAAACTTTAGTATAAATGACTTCATATTTTATTGCTATATACCCTAACTTTATATGTCAAAAACGGCAGCCCGGCCATGGATAAAAAAGAGGAAGAAGAATGAAATACAATCCTTTTTTTTGTAAATTTCAGTAACAGTCATCTAGCTGTGAAATTCCCATCCACATACTGTGCACACTTTTTGAGAAAACAGTGAAAAAAGCCCACAGTGTTTAAAAAAAATATTTCAACGTTATATTGGATCTTTAAAAGATCAAAATTGTTTTGGGTCATTGGTTTTACTATTTTTTGGATAAATACAGCATTTCAGGCAGAAAGATTTTAATGGTATTCTACCATCACCATCTTTATACCATGTAAGTTATAGGTTAATTTGTATTTCTGTTTCGGTATGGCACTAAGGTATGATACATGTAGTAGCTTTAAACATATATCAGAAATATATCTAAAAGATTAAAAAATTAAAAAGTATATATCCCAATACAATATACAGCAAATCAAACAACAATCATAGACTGTCCAAATTCATTTAAAAGAGTTCAAAATAAAAACACCATTGTGTAATTTTCCCAGTGCATTACACATGAAAGAGGACGGTAAAACAAATCTTGACTTAAAATAAATGACACGATAAATTTCCATATATTCAAAAATATATCTCTCTTTTAAGATTAACAGATTGCATTGACTCTCCACAGTTGTGTAATAAAATATCGGCAAGGTTTATACTGTTTATACTAAGTAACATTGGACTATTCAAAGCAGAGGCCTTTCTCAAAGCTCGGCTCTGGCTCAGACTCTAGCTCAGGCTCCATTTCGTGAATCCATTATAAAATAACGGGTATCAAAATAGAGCCTTTTGGCTGCTGTTCTGAAGTAGATTCTCTGGTTTGAAAAGGAAAACAGAGCTTCAGCTTCAATGAAGAACCACAACCTATATTTTCAGCATATGGATTACAGAGGCGAAGCCGGAGTCGAGCTTTGAGAAAGGTCCAAGGTTTGTAATGGTCCACCAACCTTATGCCAACCATGCTCATTCAGTTACCTGAACTCAAGCAGACAGAAGGCTGGTTACCAGCTATGGCTAGCCTTTCATCAAGGATTTCTTAGCATCGGTGACGTGATGGACTGTAATCCGTAGCCGCAAAAGAGACTGGAACCAAAGACCATGCACGCCAAGTGACTGTACTTTTGGCACACGCACATACACACGAGAGACTGTTTATACCAAGTTCCAACAGAGGATTGAATCCTGAGGCCAATATCTACTAATCAAGATTGGATCTGATTCATGCTACGACTGCACTAAATGTTGATCATACATAGAACACTCTTCTAATTAAAAAACGATCTCTGAAAGTGTCTAAGGCAGTCAGTGTCGGGGACAGTGCACTGGAAAGTACAGGGATGAGATTGACCAATGATAAAAATGTCTGAAAACAGCTGTCAGGGAGCATAAAAAGTCTGAAATCTGAAAATCTCCAATACTTTTGTACACAGCCTGTGAGGGAAAAAGTCTGAAATCCAAAACACAAAAGTCTGAAATCAGACTTTAATCTGAGAAAGTCTGGCTTTTAGCCGTACAACAAAAGTAGTAATTATTTACAAACCGGCAAGAAAAGTTAGGATTATGACTGGAAACCTAACCAGCTCCTCTTATATTGATCAGGACATACTGATTTACTTACTGAAATTTGTCCGCAAAACAAAAAATGTGTATTCCCCCCGTCTGTAAACACAATTGCTTTATCCTAATTATGTAAGGTAATGCTTATCAAGCTTATGTTTTATGTTCTACTGATACTACATTAGTTCTAAAAAAAATTTCATGACACGATACACTCTATTTCTAATGAGATGGCAAAATGACTACGGTACCTAGGAATTAAAAATAAAGTTCTACATTAGTAACTCTACTTCAGTTCCATCTCAATCCCTTCGGTTCCATTGAGGGGTGGTTTCTCATTTCCATCTTGAGGTGAGCTGCTGCCTTCATCTGCAGGAGCCTTGATGTCTGGCGCACTTGCAGGTGGTGGATAGCTACCCTCCCCACCTGCTGGTGGTGGGTACCCTGGTGCACCTGCAGGTGGCGGGTATCCTTCCCCACCTGTAGAAGATGGGTACCCTGGTGCTCCTCCAGATGGTGGGTATCCCTCCCCACCTGCTGGTGGTGGGTACCCTGGTGCACCTGCAGGTGGTGGGTATCCTTCCCCACCTGCTGGTGGTGGGTACCCTGGGGCTCCTGCAGGTGGCGGGTATCCCTCCCCACCTGCTGGTGGTTGGTACCCTGGGGCTCCTGCGGGTGGTGGGTAGCCCTCTCCACCTGCTGGTGGTGGGTACCCTGGGGCTCCTCCAGGTGGTGGGTACCCCTCCCCACCTGCTGGTGGTGGGTACCCTGGTGCACCTGCAGGTGGTGGGTAGCCTTCCCCACCTGCTGGTGGTGGGTACCCTGGGGCTCCTGCAGGTGGTGGGTAACCTGCACCACTGGCCGTGGGTGGGTACCCTGGTGCAGCTGCAGGTGGTGGATACCCTGCAGGGGCACTGGGTGGATGTGCAGGGTCTCCCACTGTCGGTGGGTATAAGGGATCCCAGGTTGGTGCTTGCATGGGCAGGTTGTTGTAGGTCGGGTATTGTGGGGCGTACATGAGTTTACCGAAGGTGTAGTCATAACCGCTCTTGCTGGGTATCTCTTGGAGTCCCTCCATGGCAAGCTGGTAACTTGGAGGAGGTGGAACTGTGAACAAGAAGAGGAAGTTCCATCCTTAAAAAGTATGCCAATTGAAAACCACACCTATTTCAGGTTTAGGAATTTCAGCTCTCCTGGGGTCGATTTTACCAAACTCATCGAAACTTTAGGATTTATGATGCATATTGCAGCTTTGTAGGGCTTGTAGGGCTTTGTGAAATCGACCCCTGAACTGATGTACATAGCCAGCAAATACCATTAATCTAGACAAACATTTTTGCACAGCCTCAGACAAATTTGGGAATGGTGTGATTCTCTAGGTTGAGAAGGTAGGCCGGAGGTAACAATGCAAAGAGCTTGCTCCTGAATCATATATACAACAGCAGCTGTGCATTTAGTCAGGGGTATTTAGGCCGTGTCCCAATTCACTGGCTGCGACCACAAATAACACACAGGTCTATGGAAATGGCTGCAGTCACTGGCTAGTAGCTGCCATAGGTACATGCGTAATTTGCAGCCGCAGCCAGAGAATTGGGACACGGCCTTACACTTCCGAACATGCACAATCTAACTACATCTAGTCAGTGACCAAGTTATCCTACCATTGCTTGACGGTTGTTCAGTGACCACAGCTCCGGGTTGCATCATAGGCTGACGATAGACAGGAACAGTCCCGATGGTCACTGGCATATAGACTTCGGCATCAAATGGGGTGTTTTCAACATCGCCTTCAAACTGGTACACATAACATATGGAACAGGAAAGGAAGACTGTCATCTATTATCTGCATTTCTTATAATGTTCTGTGAAACGCGAGACTCTTAGGGTGAGAAACCTCCAAACTTGTTGAAGATTTCCAATTAAAAGCCTGGGCAGGCCAGAAAAAAAGGCCTTGGCTTTGCACAGGCTCTCTGTTTCTGTAATGCATAGCTGGCCCTGAACAATGGACTATCAACTTTAATCCACTGCTTTGCCCTTGGTCAACTTGGCCGACAGATTGATCCACTTTGATCAATGACAGTATCCGTTTGGAGGTGAAGAATAGCCACATCTCAGACATGAGAAGGGTAGGACTTGTGCCTGGCCAGGCCAACCTGAGGTCAGGGGCCGATTTCATAAAACTTACGATGCGTCGCAGAGTTAGGACGCATCCTTTCTCTATGGACTCACTGCATAGATGTGACGCGTCGCAGAGCTTAACGAAATCAGCCCCTGGTTTTATTGATTTTCAGCAGCTCTGTTGCATTTTATTGGCTGACAAACTGAGAAACTGGCCGATGCACGGTGGGGCTGCAAACACACTGATGATGTGACCTATAATGTGGCACTAATTAGCCACAAACTATGGAGCACCTCTTGAAGTGTCCCTTACTGGAGCATAAATGCAAAGTTGAGGACCTTGCAGAGTATAATGATGTTGCTGGAAGCTGTGTCCAGCTTTGGCTGAAACACAACATCTGATGTGTGTGGACACGATAAGAAGGCGGCAGCTGACAAAAAGGGGAATGTCAGACATGGAGGGCCTAGACCTGGCCAGACTCTTTAGCAACAGGGCCCCCAAGTATCATTCTCTCTCCTGTTGTTACAAAAAAAGACACATGCCTTGTCAGTATACAAAATCCACTTACATGTACTACGTATGATATCTTGATGATGTTACAGCCCTGGGGTCCAGTTGGAGGGATTGCAGGAACCAGATGAGGCTTCCAGTCCAGGCGAGCCGTTTCGCCTTCTCCGCAGCCTGGATATTTCTCTTTGATGACGTTCGTTGTCCGTGAAGTGGAATGACCTCCAGAGGAATAATATTTCACTTTCTGAAGGAAAACAGACCAACGGAGCAAAACAATCCATTAAACGATGCAATTTGCCTTTTGCAACTTGAACTTTGAAGTATTAATCTTCCAAGGGATAAAATAAAACAAAAATTGTGATCTTAGATGATGCCATAAATCGTGATATCCAGCTTCTGAACTGCCATAAATTAATGTTACAAGTTGAAGCTCAAGTGGTGATCACTTCAGAGACAGCGCTGGTTGGCAACTCAGTTTCTATGGGCCTTGCCCTTTGAGAAACGAGGCTTGAGGCTAGGCTTGAGATTTATTTCGCTGAGGCCACTTTGTGTTCTAAATGAAACAAAGGGCATGAGATAGGCCTCCAGCTTCGCCATGTGACTCAATCCCTTTGTTTCGTTTTAAACCTCTGCTCCGGCTCCATTTCGTGAATCCATTAAAAAATAACGGGTATCAAAACAGAGACTTTTGGCTGCGGTTCGGAAGTAGATTCTCTGGTTTGAAAAAGAAAATAGAGCTTTGGCTTAAGTGAAAAACCCCAACCTATATTTTCAGCATATGGATGACAGAGACAAAGCCAGAGCCTGAGCTGAAGCTGAGCTTTGAGAAAGGCCCCTGGTTTCAAAAAGGCCCTATGACATCTTGTTTAGAATGCAATATTTTGAGATTGTAACAGGGTCTATTAAACACCATACCTGTATCAGCCGGACGTTGAGGCATAAGACATTACGACTGCTGTTGTTTTCAACGATCCCGGACACAAAGATATTCTCCCCCGGCACGTATCCACCCTTGTCGATGGAAGCCGTAGTTACGATAGGACCCGTTTCACAACAGAGGCAGCACACAGTCTTTGTATCATTGTCATGGACAGGGTTCTATAAATGAAAAATAAAATTAGGAAAAAACATCTTGAAGCTTCATATGTCACACGATAAGAACTGATTTGATGAAATCAACGTACACCGAGATTTTGCTATCAAAGTACACCGAGATTTTGCTGATGCATCACCAAAAAAATATGAAAACAAAAATAGATGGACTACGTTACCACGGCATCCGGCATTGTATTAAGATCGATAGGGTATCCAGTGACAGTGAAAAGTCGCTCCGTTGTGTGGTCGAACTTCCAGGGTCGATCGATCTTGCACTTGACCTTGTAGCGGATCCAGCCGATGTGGGACTCAAATGGGAATGGTAGTGGCATGTCGGGAATCTTGAAGGAAAACGGGAAGCGGTGCTCGCCAGCATCAAGGCGCCTCTTATCACCGTCATCTTTTGCCCGACGGAAGTAGGGAGAAGTCAATGGCAGAATCAATGTGAATTGATGCACAGGTAAATGATTACCATAAATTAATGGTATATACATAGGAAACCACACCAAGTCCTTGATAACAAGTGAACCAATAGTTAAACGTACAGGGGTCAGTTTCACAAAACTCATCGTAACTTACTATCAATCGTAGGAGTCATAAAGCAATGCATCCCTACGTAGGATCCGATGGATGATCCTTCGTAACTTCAGTTACAATCGATCGAGGGCTTCGTGAAATCGACCCAAACAGAAATGTTCATAGATTTACGTTTAACTTTCAGGATATGAAGATGGTGCTGGTAGAAATATACCTTTAAAATGATTCCACCTGTATTGATGTATTTATCCAGAAATTAGTCAAACAAAGACCGGAAACATCTCCTGGTAAGATCAAAACCATTCTTTATATTTTCTAAGAAAAATTGTGTCTTTTTTTTGTGCTATTTTCTCGTGACTCAGAGAAAAGATAAAAAATAATTGTGGTCACTGGTTTTACTCTTTTTCTGGATAAACACAGCATATCAGGCAGAAATATTTCAACAGTATGTTTCTACCATCACCATCTTTATACCCTGAAAGTAATAGGTAAATCCGTGAAGATTTCTGTTTCGGTATGCTACCAAAGTATGATACTACCTTTAAGAGAGACCCTGGCATACCACTTTCAGATCTGGAGCTTTGGCAGTGTTGGAAGTATACAGATGCCTGGATTTCATAAAACAGTATGCCAAGAAACTATAGGGGCACAGATGAACTTCTTTCTAAATGCCTACCTTTTCCCAAGCAGGTGAGCTTTTCCTCAAAATATTTCTCGCTGGCTGAGTAGGATTCTTTGTCATCACCAGATCCTTCTGTCCAGTGAGTGTGAGCTTTGCCCTTAAACTTGATCTTTATGCCTGCAACAGTCACAAAAGACAGGGTTGTTATTGATGAAAATTGATATTTGTTGATAATTTACCAACTTTTTGCTGTAACCCTGAGGAAACAATGGCTAATATTGTTACGATGAAAGACAAAGGAGGTAGGAGATCTCTGAGATGACATGTTTAAACTCTGTGTGAACAAAAAAACAACAACCCCAAAACGGGACGTGGATATTATTTGACAATGACAAAATGCCTAATCCCATTTAAACTTTGCATGTGGCCGGAATCATCAGAACCGGTTTGTTTTTTCTACATGCCAGAGACCTGATTGCAGGGTTCTCGGCGTAAACATCTTGGGCAGACAATGGTTGAATACCGCTGGACAATAGTTAGGCCATTAAGCCACCATATCCTTAGTTTCTACCGTCTCATATACATCATAATACTTTCAGATTCACAAGATGAGTTTGCGATAGATGTGTTGAATGCAGTTTGCCAAAGTTGCAACTAAAACATCGGAATTCTGCCAACACGTACTCACCGGCGCACCCAGGATTTTGTCTTGGGGGGGGCTCAAAAAAAAATTTCTCCCATAAAACATTTTGTGACTCTCCCCCCCCCCTTCCTCCTCCTCCTCTCCCTTTCCCTCTCCCCCATTTTTTTTTTTTTTTTTTTTTTTCTTTTTTTCTTCTTTTTTTTTTTTCAGGGACCCTCTTGAAATGGGTCAAGCCCCCCGAGCCCCCCCCCCTGGGTGCGCCACTGCACGTACTCACTTTTAATGTCATCCTTGGGTTCTGACAGAACAATTCTGATGTAGCCATTGATGACTTCTCCTGAGGCAAACACAGCCAAGTCATCACCATCAAACACGACCTCAAACGTCTTCAATTTGCCCATTGCATCGACTGGTAGCAAATAAGTGCTCCTTAAACTTCTCCAAAGGACATCACTGCATTAATCTAATGAAAGATCAACATGATAAACTTTCAAGTTTTAAAAGCATTAATTAACAAAGTAAAAACAACCAACTGTATTACTAATAGTAATACTACGGCCACGGGGCACCAGACAAATCAACAGCAGGTCTAGGACAACTCGACTCGAGACAGGTCGACCGCAAAGACAATAAGCCTTATCGCAAATACCGCCTGGTTGATTTTGGACAATAGTCGAAAGGCACTGTGGGAAGGGAAAAGGGACAAAATATGCCCCTTTTTCCTTCCCACGGTGCCTTTCCACCATTGTCCAAAATCAACCAGGCGGTATTTGCGATAAGCCTTATATGCAACGCAAGGTGTTTTTTTAGCAGAAATTATGAGGGGAGTCACCTTATTCATTGTATATTGTCCCTCACTCAGTCAAAATCTTCCCGTACATGTTTTTGTCTAGGTTCCTTCCAAGTTCCATGAACTTATATTATAACAGTTATCATGGTTATCATCAGGTTACGTAGCGAGTAGGCCTAACGATATTCAAAAACATACGCACCTGCATAAAATAAAGCGGGGATTGTAGCTTTACGGGTCCTAAAACTATAAAGGAAAGGAAACTTCTTTTTGAAAAGTAACTTACCTACATATACTTTGTTGGTCTCCTCCTCTATATTACCAAGCTTAAATTTTTGGAAAGAGGGCAGGGCTTTGATTTTTGAGGGAAATTATGGGGTAAAAACGGTAACCAAGATTGTACCATTTCACCGCCGCACGGACGGCCGCAGACGAGAATAGTCTGGTTTCCACTCTGACATTTTGAGGACTCTTGGTCTGTTGGGTCTGGGCACTAGACTAATCAGACCAGACAAAATGGCCTCACGCGATCAGACGGTCTGTTTTAAAGTTTACAAGAAGCGCGTAGGAAAATTGAATTTTAACCCTGAAATGTTTAACAAATTTCTTCAATGTAGGCTTTTAAGGACCTAGGAACATTTGCTGAAAGTCAAAAGTATCATTTTTGAGGAGTAGAAGTTAGTTCAGAGCCAAAAAAATCAATGTGTTTTGGGATCCCGTAAACCCACAATCGCCAATAAAGCCTTATCGCAAATACCGCCTGGTTGAATTTGGACAATAGTCGAAAGGCACTGTGGGAAGGGAAAAGGTACAAAATATGCCCCTTTTTCCTTCCCATGGTGCCTTTCCACCATTGTCCAAAATCAACCAGGCGGTATTTGCGATAAGGCTTATACGGCCGGATACGGAATTCCTAAAATAAAAAAAAGCGTCACGTACCCACCTTGCCCCAAAATTTCTGGTCTAGACTACTGTAAGATAACGCATAACTTCCGTTTCCCAGGCAACTTCGAAGCATGAATTTGACAAAGAGCCATCCTTAATTTAACTGAAAATTACACACTTACCACAAAAGCACAACAGAACTCAGGCTGTCAGGAGTGAAGTGGAAATGAAACTGAAGAAGGCGCGCCCCCAGGTCAGCTGCAGGTCAGTGCTAATAACCCGGAAGTAAACATCCTAAGAACTACGGCGTCCCAAAAGTGCCACAATAACTGTTATACACCCTGTCAGTTTCCTTTGTGGTTATTATTTTGAGAATTATATAAAAAAAAAAAACAATAGCCGCATCATATTTGAGTCCCCCATACTTTTTCTCAAGATACAACATATTGCGGATGTTTGATTATGACTGGTTTTATGGCTTCTAACTTGGCAAAACAAATTATTGGGCAGAGTTCTGTTGGTAGAGCACTGGAACGGTATTCTGGGCGTCAGAGGTTAGAATCCCACTCCAATCAAGTTTTCTTTGTTCAATTTTCAAATGTTTCAGTCCATTTCCAAATTGGTGACATCATAATTTCAAAAAAATATATCTCCATGATCATATTATGTAAATATTGTGTAGTAAAAAAAAAGATTGTTTTTGTTCCTGTGATCCCGAGGAGGCAGTATTGGCCATAAAATACTGGAGGCAGTCTCTGAAAATCAAACAATATATCATAGGACTGCTTAATACTGAAGCACCAAGATATGCTAATTAATGCTTATGCCCTTAGTCCACGTTTTTATCAAGAAATACCATTTCCATGTTACCCATCTGTGAAACAGACCCCCAGGTTATGCATATTCATAAGTGAAAGTTTCCAGGACCACATGCCATCAATAAATCACTCCTTAACATGGTAATTATTTCTGGGTTAATGTATGTCACATTTTAATGATGATAAAATACAAAAAGGTGTTATATTATGCACTCAGTTATTGCAAAAAATAACAGAAGTAAAGGAAGGCAGATTCACCCGGCCGCTCTCCCCACAAAGGGGGAAAAGACAAGGACAATCAGCCATGAAAGCCTTTGCAAGGTAAAAGAAAGAATTGACAAAATGTTAAAATCTAGCAAAAATAGAGATTGAAATTGCCCCATTGACTCCTTGAAGTAATAATCCGTATATACACAAGCAAATAAATAAAAGTCCGCTGCAAAACTACAATCATCAGTAAATTTGGATAATGATAGGAAAAACCATCACTTCTTAAATCAATCATAATTTCATCAAATAACCACAAGGGAAACTGACTGGGTTAAGTAACTGAAAAGTGAAGAAAGAAAAATTTCACTGAAGCAGGATTCAAACCAACTCCAGGGGTTGCTGGTTCAAATCCCACTCTAGTCTTTGTTCACAGTTCAGTATATAATAATTTGTAATGTATGACAGAACACATGCAAATTAATTGCACTTCATTATCATAAAATATTTAACTAGAATCAGCAAAATGTAATCATTTTAGTTATACCACAAATGTTTTTAGAAGTAAAAAAGACAAACATTTAGATGGATGTCTTCCAAAGATATGGACAAATGGACGGATGTCAGAGAGGAAAAACGAACCGCCCCCCCCCCCCACCCCACCCCACCCCACCAACTGACTGTACAAATGCAACTTGTAGTGTGAAACGTGGAAACCAAGACTCAAACTTCACACAGAATCAAAAGAAATTTCTTTCAGCACCCAATCACAGCACCTTGTTTTACAGAAATTCCCTAATACCACAAAGGAAACGCTGCTAAGCCTCTTTTATGAAAGTCCAACTCTGCTTAGTAACTTGCATACAAAAATAATACAGAGAATTACAAGTCATTATATTTAGCGTCAGTACCAAAATTCAAGGAATAGTATACAGATCCAAAATAGAACTTTTTTTAAGAAACACACATAGCATATAAATCTTACAATTTAAAAATTGAAGGCAAATTCTGAGTAGGCGTAAAACAATACCACTATTGTGTTAAACTATTTAGACAATCAATTCTCTGTACAACTTGCAACATCCACCAAATACTACGTCTGGTAAAACCTTGTAGAATTCTGAGGAATATTTGTACATCATTTTGAAAAATACTGAGGGAGTATTTTACACAGCATTCATAATACAGCTTCAAATTTACGTGACTTGCAGGACTTCCCTGAAAATGATGATGAAAATAAAATATTTTGCTGGCATTGAAAATCTGAAATATACAAACAATGAAAACCTTCAACAAATATATACAAGTAAAGAACCAACCAAAATATGATAAGCAATATATCACTTATTCAATTCAAGATAAAGAATGATTAAAACAAATTAATATTGAATATCACTGCAATAATTAATCAGTAGTTCTAAATGTCGGAACTGTAAATAAAGACAAAATAATGTTTATAAGATGTTTGAATATAACAAACAACAAAAAGATCATTAACTGTTTGGTTCAGAAGGGGGATCATCGAGGGTAAGCAGGGTCACCATACTGTGGAGGGTTCATGTAATCCCAGGTTGGTGCCTGAGTGGGCAGGTTGTTGTAGGTCGGGTACTGTGGGGCGTACATGAGTTTACCGAAGGTGTAGTCATAACCGCTCTTGCTGGGTATCTCTTGGAGTCCCTCCATGGCAAGCTGGTAACTTGGAGGAGGTGGAACTGAAAAGTAAGACGCATTTTAGTGAGTGAATCAACGTAATCTTGAAGTACATTTGTTTATCTTCATACCAAGGCTGCCAGGACAGACCAAAATTTAATCACAACATTTTACATACAACTGGCCCTTCCTATAAATGGACAAAAAAAAGGAGAAAATTCATCGAAGAAAAAAAGCCTTGGAATTTCAGATTTTGCTTCACATTCTAATATTTGGCAAAAGTGAGCAAGTTCGATCAGTGACCGTCTGTCAACTACTGGTCGATTTCGCCTGGTAACCTGTACACCAAATATTCCATGGGTACCAGTCACAATCGACCAGTGGTTGACAAAAAGTCGCTGATTGAACTTGCTCATTGTATTCTTATTCACAGCCCCTTATGGTCCAGACCTATATCTCTAGCTTTGGCACTGGAACAACACAAAGATTCATTGCTAGCAAGAATGGGTTGTCTTTCTATATTCCTGGGTCCGATTTCACTAATGCTTTGCAATCATCGCTAAAGCCCAAATCCATCGCTAAATGGGAAATTGCTACGCAAAGTAGTGATCGTTTAGTGATGGATTTGGGCTTTAGCGATAATCGCAATGCGTTAGTGAAATCGGCCCCAAGCTTATTTCTTGCCGATAAAACAGGTCTTTCATAATTGTTGAAAGAACTAAAGAGAAATTGGATGGAAAGTTCAACATATTTGGGTGAGATGGGATCTCGAGCTATTCATATCTTTTACATTTTTGAAGAGGGTGACTTAGAGGAAGGCTGTTATTGACGTACCATTTTCACTACTGGTTGGCTGACCAGTAACTACATCAGCAGATGGGTTCCCATACAAAGACTGGTACAATGGGACAGTTCCTATGGTGATAGGCAGTTTAACTTCAGCATCCAATGGGGTGCCACTGACATCGCCTTCAAACTGTTAGGAAAAAAAACATCAAGAGTCATACGTTTACCTTCCTATACACAATGACGTTCATTTCTATTCCTTGATTGCCCTGTCTGTAATGTTTAAAAGGTAGTATCATACTTTGGTACCATACCAAAACAGAAATCTTCACAGATTTACCTATAACATACAGGGTATAAAGATGGTGATGGTAGAAACATACCGTTAAAATTGTTCTGCCTAAAATGCTGTATCTTTCCGGAAAAAGACTAAAACCAGTGACCTTTTTGATCTTTTAAAGATCAAAAATAAAAGAGAAAAGACTTAAGAAATACTGTGGCCGTTTTTCGCTGTTTCCTCAAAAAGTGGGTACCATATGGAACTAAAATTTTCACAGATGATTGCTACTGTGTCTTCCTTGATAAAACCAAAGTATGATATTAGTCATATTACCTTTAAAAAATTTAAACCCATAGTCTCATCATAGTAAATTCAACTTCTGCCTTTCTGTTGACTACCAGTAAATTATTTGTTAAGTGTAGAATAGCTGCTTTTCACTGGTTATAAAAACAATAACAAAATGTCAGCCTGTGAATATACTTATATCTGTACTAAACAAACAAGACAGTGAAAATAATACTGACTGTTTTATGCAGGTATGCAAGCAACCTGCACCTACCAGTGTAGTGTCAGCAAACCGCGTTCATAGAATACGACAACAATTTCTGAAATAAGTGCTGAACAAAACACACAGGCTTACAATTCAGGCATATTCAGGCTTGCTGAGAAACTCAGCATGAAAATAATAGCAAATACGACCAGGCCAATAGTTGGTGCTGGCATAGCTGAGACCTTAGTGGAGATGGATGCCAGACTTCAGTCTTCCGATTGTCTTCAGTTGCTGGGACATGGGTAGATATACTGAAAAGTGGGTAGATAACAACAAAAGGTTGGAGCACGGTGGCCCCCACCTATGGCTTCCCGGGGTGATTTGTCTAAAACTGACCTCCACAAAATACTCGATCTTCATGATGTTACATCCCTGGGGGCCGCTGGGAGGGACCGGGGGTATCAGAAGGGGCTTCCAGTCCATCCTCGCTACCCCGCCCGGACCACACCCAGGTCCTTTCTCCTTGACCATGTCTTTATGTCGTTTCGTTGTGTGGCCTCCAGAGGAGATGTATGTGACTCTCTGAAAAGATTCCAACAAACATCAAAAGACAAGAGAAAATTGAGAAATGGAACTGGATTATTACATTCAAATTGGCAATTTTAGCTGGTTGGTTAGATAAAGGATAACACGGATATCTTGAGTGCCGGGTGAGCTACAGTACATGACTTGCTTACTTCCTCCCGCGGCGATTTGTTAAATAATTGATATCAGGCTTGCTGAGAGAGAGGCTATCATGTTGCTTGCATTTTACTGGTGAATTGACTGGCTCCCAAAATGGCCGGCACATTGGCTGGCATGATAATTTATTGGCAGGTATGGTCGGGCGCCTGGCTCTAATAATCAATTTGTGTGTTATGACTATCAAATGTTTCGATGAAATGCAACAGATTTTACCTGCACCATTTTAATAGTGATGTCTACAATAGACCTGCCGGTTTTGTTTTCAATGGTCCCTGACACAAAGATCTGTTCTCCCACCACATAGGCACCCTTATCTGTAGAAGCCCTGGTCAGGATAGGTCCATCAGCACAGCACAGGCAGCAAACTGTCTTTGTGGACTCCTCGCGGACTGGGTACTGATGGAAAGCAAAATCAACCAACAAAATCAAGTGAGGTTTAAATGGATTTGCAACTACCTAGACAAAAGTGGCTTGTACCAAGTACCAAGATTAATACAGATTACAGTTCCTCAAGCAATCCTCAAGCAGTCGAGGAGGATGGGCCTTTGACATCTGACCCTGCCCTCTCCCAGCAGGGTTCGTCTTCACGATAACAGTTCTTAACATTATGCACAAGATGAATGCGGAATGCTTTTCAAAATGGACAGCAACCTACGCACCCAAAAGGTGTTTAAAGGTAGATTTTAGAACAAGGACACACTCACCCTTGCAGTGGGCATGGCGTTAAGATCAATGGGAATGCCAATCACTGTGAAGAGCCTCTCTGTAGTATGGTTAAACTTCCAGGGCCGGTCGATCTTGCATTGCACCTTGTAGCGAATCCATCCAGTATTACATTTGGTAGGCGATTCAAAAGGGAACGGAAGGGGAACATTCGGGATCTGAAAATTGAACGGGAAGCGGTGCTCTCCACTTTCCATGTGCAGTTTGGACGCCCCGGGATCGTTTTTAGCTGTCAAGAAATGGTCACTTCAACAGTGAGAGTTGGTATTGTTAAGATACTTGCAGTTACACGTAATAAACTCACATTTGACTGGTTGAATGTACCTGTCCTATACATTACATGTCATTAATTATCAATACTATTAATAAACAAGTTCATGGCAATCCAAAACACTTGGACCTCTGCCAACAGCGCTATAGATACGCACCCCTTCCTAGATATCTAACATAATGTCCAGACGTGCATATAATTCATTTACCTGACGAGTGTCGACAGATGTCAAGCACAGGATCTTTATACTTTGATTTAACGGATTATTGGTGACCAATCACTGATTGGTGACAAATATTGCAACAAATTATATGAAACATTTGAGTGCCTTTCCTTTGTACCACAGGGAGAATATCTAGCTACTAAAATGTACCAGTAGTACCAGAAAATAAGCGTACAGGGGCAATTTCAGAGGGAAACAGTTGATGTGACAATTTTGATCGAACAGCCATCTTACTTTTTCCAAAGCAGACAATCTTCTCTTTGAAGTACGTTTCCCTGTTAGAGTAGTGTCTTCTGTTTTCGTTACTTCCTTCTGACCAATGCACACGTGCCTTGCCAACAAACTTGATTTGGATACCTGCATCAAATACATAAAATATGTAACTAATCATCAAATAACCACAAAGAAAAATTTGAATTTGAAGTAATTGAAAAGTGAACAAAGAAAAATTGACTGGAGCAGGATTCAAACCAGCGACCTCCAGAATACCCTACCGGCACTTTACCAACTGACCTACCCAGATCTATGTTGGAGGTGTCCCTAAAACTAGTAAAAGTCAATTATCTTTGTTTGTTTGGCAGTCAGAAGCAATTAAAAACCATGCACATACTGCTCATGTCCAAAGGATCATTTTATCGATACGCGCAGCATAAGCAATGCTACAACCTGAAAAACAGTAGGCCTACATGGGAGATCACTCAAAAGAGGATGCAGCTTTTTAATCAATAATCATCAAATAACCACAAGGGAAACTGACTGAATTTAGTCATACATTATAACTAAAAGTATTATCCTGCAGTCACCGGTTTCCGATGGGATAACGGGAAAACTTCTATTAAACAGAAACGAAATAAAATTTCAGAAAATCACTTCACTAACTTTGAACTGGACACTTCCAGATTATACTCTGTAAAAATCATCGAAGTTGAAGTCTTTTCTTTGGAAATATTGTCCGTCATTTACAGTGACATCGATTCCGCTATGTAAACAAAGCGTCACCAGTTTTCGATAACTTGGTTGTGCGGCAAAGTTCGTTGACATCGGAGTAGCTATGGCGTGCCAAGTCACTCAAAAATTGATGAAATATTGTCCTGACTTGATTTGATCGAACTGGGTCGATGGAGTTATTTATAAAAGGTCCTGAAACTGTTTTGATTCAAAGATCGTGATTGATAAATAATTTTTTATAAATAAATGGTTGAATCAACAAAATGAGAATTTGGTATAGATCATGGTAGGTAAAATTATTATCACAACATTTTTATAATATATGGCATCATTATGAGAGGCCTAAACGTGGATAGCTTAAGTTCATCAGCTTAGCAAAGTTTCAAATTAAAAAGAGAAAAATAAAATTATGGCACTTCGATTTGAGAAAGACTTTAATACTTTTGTTACATTGGCATGCCATAAAAACCCAGATCGCACTGGGATCACTTGACCTGCCGTCTGACATCGGAAGAATGGAAGTTGTTCGAGCAGACGACAGTTTAGTTTGGAATATTTGACCACAGATTGTGTCTTTTATAAACGTTTGAACATTAGCCTTAAAATGCATTAGTAATCTATACCCAAAATTACATAGTTTTTTACTTTTGAGTATCACTCACAACTGAAAACTTTATTCTCAATATCCTGAATGTTGGAGATAGCCCTGAGTGTAGTCATCACTTCAGGCATACTGATCACGAAGTATCACGCACGGTCTCGCGGTAAATGGGAATCAAATTTCATCATCGGAAACTTATGTCCGGACGATAATTAAAAAGCAAGTGGTAAGTGCTAATGTAATCCTCTATCTCAACAGGTTGCTTGCTCCTTAATCAAAATCAAAACGTTGCGTGTTCTTATATGTCAGTTCCTTGAACTTTGAAGATACTAACCAGCCACACCCTAATAGTAATACCATCACCAATTTGCATTGTTGTGTTGCTCACTAAAAGATTGAAACACATTTTATTTGGTTACAAGTTCTGTCTTCCCCTGTTTTAAGGTCTCATTTGAAGAAAAAAAAAGAAACAAAAATGTGTGTTCCACTGTGAGAAACCATCCTTTTTTTATAGCCTACTCTTCCTCCGGTCAAACCCACCTCGGACATCATCCTTCGGTGCTCCAAGTACAATCCTGACGAAGCCTTGGACCCAGTCTCCGGACTTGAAGACATTGGAGTTGTCTCCGTTGAACACCACCTCGAAAAGCTGCAACTTGGCCATGATGTGTACTTTGTCAGACAGTCACTCAGGCTATATACTCAGCTCAAAATTAGGATGACTTGGCAGACTGCACTCTGTATAAAAATTTCAAAATTATAATTTAGGGGGAACATTTAACACTAACAGTGCAGTCTCCATGGAGGAATAAAACACAATAGGCCTACATGACTAACTGCTGCCAGTACACTAATACTCTAGTCATAGTATTACTGGTAATAATTGTTACGTCAAGCTTTGAATGATTGACAGTTCACGTCAAAACCGCTGACATTTTATATGGTGGTTCTAAAAGGACATGTAACGTAAATATTAATATCCATTAACATAAGTTATAAACAAAAATAATTCAGGTCATCTCAGGTAATTTTTGGGCTGATGAGCAGTTTGCAGCAGTTTATCACTTGTATTGAAAATAATTAACCTAATTTCCGAGATTAAAGTACATGATTGGTAAAGGTCACAGAACAGCACTCACACTTTGTCCGATCCAGCATGTAAACATGAAAAGTGGTAAACCTGTGAGAATTTGATCTCAATCGGACATCTAAGTCCCGAGAAAACTAGCGAAAACCGCTGACTCAATCTTTTTTATATAACATAAAGAATGGTTTTGATCTTGCCCCGAGATCAAAATTCTGTTTTCGGTCTTTGATTTACAAAATGTTTGGATAAATAAACGTACCGTTTCAGGCGGAAATACGGTGTGTTTCTACTGTCCAGTGCTACCTTCATACCCTGAACGTTATTTTATGTGAACATTTCTGTTTGGGTATGTTACCAAATTACCTGTACTATATCTTTAATTCAATTCAATTAAATAGCACATTTATTAAAGTTGATGCCAGCATATCACACAAAATTCTATTGAGCTAGCTCCAAACCAAATCAAGTTTAAAAGAACGATTATTGTAATCATTAACACAATACCAATTCGTAATCATCCCTTCATTCATTCATTCATTCATTCATTCATTAAAGGTTTATTAAAGATCACGTTGCAACAAAAGAGTTGAATTGAGTGATTACAAGAAAAGGTAAAAAAAAACACTCAACGATTAACATACAAATTATTTAACAGCTTTCATTAGAAAGTACAAACATACATTTATGTAAATACTTAAAAATGTGTTAAATAAATCACAATTTAACAATTGAACATAAAAAAGGTTACCAACAATGAGACGGTGTTCATTAAAAAGTACAAAATATACATTTGTATATACACTTAAAATAGTTAGATAAATCACCATTTAACAATTGAACATAGAAAGGAATCGGACTTTTAATGTATCGTTTTGTGACCCATTTAATAATAATTCAATAATAATAATATCTCATATCACATGGTTTGAGGGTGGACAGTCGATTATCGATCAGATTATTTGTTAAAACACCCTGCCCAAGCTCCCGAGGTGTTGGAAGTTGACAAACTATAACTATATTGTCAACTTTACCGATGGAAGCTATACAATCGACTGTCCACCCGAAATAAACCATGTGATAAAAACAGTGATACATGTATAAGACTCTTACTACAATTAATTAACTTATTGCCGTTTCAGAGTAAGGACCACTGGACGTGGAAACCGTTCTTTGGAACTAGGGTAGGCCCTAAGTTCAACGTTTTTGACAGGGCAAGACTCTCTCGAGGAAGTTAAATTTGTTTTACAGTAGGCCATAGTGTTAATGAAGTATAAGTAATAAACTGCTGCAAACTGTTCATCGGCCGAAATAATGACCTGGGAAATTCATCAAATGCTTGGAGTTAGGGTCTGATGACGCATTACGATCTGGAATACAAGCATATACGCAGAAACACTTAAACTTCTTATCTCGTGAGCACACACACCAGGTCGTAAGTCACTTCAATTTAATTATAATTATATATCCACAGGTAATATTTCATACTTGGGAATTTAATAAAAATCACGTGTTTGTTTAGTGCTGATTGAGATACACATACAATCAAACATAAATTATATAAGTATATTGTGATTTTATTTTTGAGTTGAACTCGTAGAGGTTAATTCTGACCTTGGTAAAATCTACCGTAACATTTTGAAGTGCAGTTTGAGTGCAGTTTGCCAACTTCTTAGAGCTGAGTGACTGCCTGACAAAGTACACATCATGGCCAAGTTGCAGCTTTTCGAGGTGGTGTTCAACGGGGACAACTCAAATGTTTTCAAGCCCGGTGACTGGGTCGAAGGTTTCATCAGGATTGTACTGAGAGCACCAACGAAAAATGTCCGAGGTGGGTTTGACCACAGCTGCACAGGTGGAGTATAAATAAGGAGGGTTTCCCACACAGTGGAACACACAATCCTTTTTTTCAAATGAGACATTGAAACAAGGGAAGATACCGTAGTTGAAACCAGATACGGTTTTTTCAAACTTTTACTCTTAGTAAATCCAGGGTTAATGGTCAATGTCGTGCTTTATACTGTGTGATTTTATGTTTGTACTGCACAGCAAACCTTAAACACGCGATTTGAATCGCGACGCAAATAGTCGCACTTTTTGGTGTGTGTGAACGCACCTATTAAAATTACTAGAGCGCTCCATGTTTGTGCACAATATGTAAAACACACAATTTTGTACGCCAGTTTTGTACATCCATTTGCATATCTGCGTCTGTGTTCTATACAAGTGTGTTATCGAAGCCCACCAAATACTGCGAAGCAGAAATCGAGTCAATACATGGAATCGGATGTATTTTTCAGAAGCTAACATATGTTTTTTAACCTAATGTTTTGAAAAATCGAACACTTTTTTAAGACTTGGATGCATTTCTAAAAACCTAATCAAATTGTAGCGCTCTAGTAATTGTAATTATTATAGCTGTATATGCTTTTCCCGTGCTTTTCAGAATATAGCCCTTTACTCGATGAATTAGGCTTGGGCTTGGGCTTAGGCTCCGGCTCCGTCATCTAAAAGTTGAAAATACAGGTTGTGAATTATCCCTGAGGTGGGAAGTTCTGGTTTTTTTTTTTTTTCGAAACAGAGTATGTACTTCGAAACGGTACCCCAAAACCTCGACCATTGTTACACCTGTCACTTAAAAATGGATGCAAGAAATGGAGCCTGAGCCTAAGGCCTCCGTTTCTTAAACGTCCACGGATTATTAGTGCACATGACTGGCGGTCTATGTGTTTATAATGTTGGTGAGCAGTATGCATGGTGTATGCGTTGTTTCATGGCTCCTGACTGTCAAACGAAAAAAAAAGAGGTAATCATAATTGACTACTAGGGACACTACCAACACCGAGCTGGGTAGCTCAGTTGGTAGGAGCTCTGGTACTGTATTCTGGAGGTCGCTGGTTTGAATCCTGCTCCAGTCAGTTTTTCTTTGTTTTCTTTGTTTCAAGTAGGTATCCATATCAAGTTTATTGGCAAGGCACGTGTGCATTGGGTAGTAAGCGATAGCCCTTGTTACCGTCGCGTCATCAACAAGGAAACTTACTTCAAAGAGAAGATTGGCTACTTTGGAAATACTGTATTCACTATTGATTGTGCTAGCAAATGACGCATATAAGAGTCGAGTCATCGCTACTTTTATTACTACGAAAAACTATTAATACATGTATAGTAGTACCAGTAGTAGCACTAGGGGCCTATAATACATACTAACAATGCGGAAAATACATGGCTAACTACTGCCAATACTTTATAATACCGTGAGCAGCTTCTACGTCATGCCTGAATGATTCACAGCAAGTTCATGTCCGATACAATGTACCAGGTTTATGGTTCAACGCACTGCTATGATCATAACATAAGGGCACACTCGGACAAACAATGACATTCACATGGTGGTTCGAAGAGGACATGTAACGTAATTATTAATGCCCATTCGCATGCAACAAAAATTGATTAATACAAGTAATGAACAACAATTAACAATTCACCGTATCTTTCGCAGGCCTGCATTTTGATGCCAGCATTTCATATCAAAACCAAATGAGGTTTAAGAGAATTAACGATTTTTATCACAATACAAAATTCTTCTTCTGGCTGTGTGGTCACTCACCAAACGTCATTTCGCGGGCTTATCTAATGACCTTCTCATGGCCACGTGGCGTATAAAGGCACGTGTGGGACGTGAGCGTCAAGGACTTGCATGCACCTCTCAGCAGTAACGCAACACGTCGCGCGCTCCACAGTGATGTAATTGTGAGTGTGACACTACTGGCTCTGGCGATAATAGTTTAAGTGCGATCCACATCGAATAAATCAGTGTATATAGGCCTACTATATTTTCATGTCATCATCTATAATATAATCAATGTTTTATTGTCTCTTGCCATAATAATTTCCGATTGCCTTTACATCAGGAGTAAATCAAACCAATAATATTGGCAATATCACGGTATGTGCCATCCCTGAGAAGGTTGTTATACATGTATAGATAAGAATGACTAATGCGATACCGGATATAACTGTGCGATTGGGTAATTTGCCGTCCTTGTCTTACTGGTGGGGAGGGTCATTTAATTTGGTAAACCGAAATTTGGCCTTTGACTTGCTCGAGCGCCTTGGGCCATGATATCTAGACTGCCCCACAACTGTTGCTCATTGGGTCAACCGAGGGCGTGCCCAGGTACTAGGTGGGTGTGCTGCCATGGAGGAAGGAAGAGACCGACACAATAGTTATTGATTATTCTCAGGCTCAGGCTATCACAGGCTAGAACTACGTGTAGAAGGCTCCTCCGTGAGCATACAGAGCTAGGAGCCTTCTAGGTTTAGACATAGCCTTGCCAGTTTTGGTATTATTATGAAATATTATTGATTAATCATGGACTGCGAAAGATTTTCACTGATCGATGGACAACACTCTTGACACCCCGTGCACTTTAAATACCCTACGACAGAGCTCATTTTGAGATATCAAAGACAAACCTGCTACAGGTAAGTTAGCTCTCAGTAAAGGATATACAACCACTTTGTATATTGTCCGTGAGTGCAAACCTTTCCCATGGAGGAAAAGGGCAATTTTGACAGACAGTTACAGACTTTTAACTACGTGATAGATTCTGGAACTGTTTAGGAATTTTAATCGGAGAGAATTGGATCAAATAGTGGCAGAGTACTTTCTGACACAGACAAACTGAATCACTAGGTCTAGACATGTCATCGTGTCTAAAGACTAGTGTATGAAATTAAAACACGACTTCCAAACGCTGCATATTGCTGTATACCGTGAGTGAATCTGCTCCTACCAGTCGTTACGTGTGGTGCTGTCCAGTTCAGGAATACTGTGGGCTACGGGGTTAGAGAGTGAAACAGAATAGATCGACCTCAAGGCCGAAAATCCATTGAGCTGGTGACAATGTGTGGACCGTTCGTCATGGCCACTTTCCATGGGGCTTCCAGGTTGTATGGGGATCTTTACCTTTTGTCACTGGTACAGTGTAAGGATTGCATCTACCTGGCATAATACCAGACATACACCTATTGTTCCCAAGATAGGCATTAAACAGGGTATCTCCTGCTCCAATGAACCCCAGTAGGAAGAGGCAAGCCTCATTTTGCTGGGCCAGCCAACGCAATAGTGGCAATACTTTGTCATCTGTACTGCACAACTATTAGTACATTAGCAATGTACACGAAGTTCAGCTTTGAACATGCGAAACCACGGAACAGCAGAGCCTAAAAATAGTGAGACTGTTTCTGCGTAAACGATTTTAAAATCTGTCTTCACGCGTGTTCCTGTAATTATTTTGTATGGACATTGCAGTCCGCCAAGTCATCCCAACTTGAGTTGACTCAACTGAGCTGAGTGACTGACAAAGTACACATCATGGCCAAGTTGCAGCTTTTCGATGTGGTGTTTAACGGGGACAACTCTAACATCTTCAAGTCCGGAGACTGGGTCCAAGGCTTCGTCAGGATTGTACTGGGAGCACCGAAGGATGATGTCCGAGGTGGGTTTGACCAAAAGAAGAGTAAAAAAGAAGGATGGTTTCTCACAGTGGAACACGTTTCATCTGTAATGTCAATGCAGAAGTGTATAGTGCATTCTTGTCATTTTGCTAATTGGTAATGGTGTGGCTGCATGCATGGTTAGTATCATCAAGGAGCTGACAAATTGAAGAACATGTGGTGAATTGATAGGAGCAAGCTGCCTGCAAGATGGTTACATTACCTGTAGCACTTGCTCTTACTGACCCATCACAATTGACTCCTTTGATGCAGGTGTCCAAATCAAGTTTGAAGGCAAGGCACATGTGCATTGGTCGGAAGGGAGTAAAGACCACAGAAGACACTACTCCAACGAGGAAACTTACTTCAAAGAGAAGATTGTCTGCCTTGGAAAAAGTAAGATGGCTGTTCGGTCGAAATTGACACGTCAACTGTTTCCCTTTGAAATTGCACCTGTATGCTTATTGTCTTTTTGGTACAAGGCACTAATACAATGTTTCATATTATTTGTTACGATATTTGTCACCAATCACCTTCAGTAATCCGTTAAATCAAAGTATAAAGATCATGTGCTTGACATCTGTCAACACTCGTCAGGTAAATGAATTATATTATGCACGTCTGGACATTATGTTAGATATCTAGGAAGGGGTGCGTATCTATAGCGCTGTTGGCAGAGGTCCAAGTGTTTTGGATTACCATAAAGGTTGATAATTAATTGTTGACATGTAATGTACAGGTACATATAAGTTCAACCAGTTAAATGTGAATAGGATTTAAATGTATGTGCAAGTTTCTTAACGATGCCACTGACTCTCATTGACAATTTCTTGACAGCTAAGAACGATCCCGGGGCGTCCAAACTGCACATGGAAAGTGGAGAGCACCGCTTCCCGTTCAATTTCCAGATTCCAAATGTCATCCTGCCGTTCCCTTTTGAAACACAAACCGGAAGCGATGCTGGATGGATTCGATACAAGGTGCAATGCAAGATCGACCGGCCCTGGAAGTTTAACCATACTACAGAGAGGCTCTTCACAGTGATTGGCATTCCCATTGATCTTAACACCATACCCACTGCAAGGGTGAGTGTGTCCTTGTTCTTACCAATAAATCTACCTTGAAACACCTTTTGGGTGCGTAGGTTGCTGTCGATTTTGAAAAGCATTCCGCATTCATCTTGTGCATAATGTTAAGAACTGTTATCGTGAAGACGAACCCTGCTGGGAGAGGACAGGGTCAGATGTCAAAGGCCCATCCTCCTCGACTGCTTGAGGATTGCTTGAGGAACTGTAATCTTAATTAATCTTGGTACTTGGTTCAAGCCACTTTTGTCTAGGTAGTTGCAAATCCATTTAAACCTCACCTGATTTTGTCGGTTGATTTTGCTTTCCATCAGTACCCAGTCCGCGAGGAGTCTACAAAGACAGTTTGCTGCCTGTGCTGTGCTGATGGACCTATTCTGAGCAGGGCTTCTACCGATAAGGGTGCCTATGTGGTGGGAGAACAGATCTTTGTGTCAGGGACCATCGAAAACAAAACCGGCAGGTCCATTGTAGACATCACCATTAAATTAATTCAGGTAAAATCTGGATTTGTTTATAGTCAAACACACAAATTCATTACGGTATTAGAGCGAGGCACCCGACCATATCTGCCAATAAATGATCATGCCAGCCAAAGTGCTGGCCATTTTGGGAGCCAGCCAATTCACCAGTAAATGCAGACAACATGCTAGCTTCTCAGCAAGCCTGAACAGTTCGCAAGCCTTGGCTAACGGCCAATCTGACCATCAACAATTTAGCTTATGAACCTGATATCCCACCATCGACAAAATCACCTGGGGAGTCATCCAGCTAGCAAGGAAGTCATTTAGCTCTCCCGGTACTCAAGATATGTTATCCTTTATCTAACCAACCAGCTAAAATGGCCAATTTAAATATAATAATCCAGTTTCATTTCTCAATTATTTTTCTCTAAATCTGTTGATATTAATTTTGATCGGTCTTTTCAGGAAATCACATACATCTCCTCTGGAGGTAACACAATTGAACGACTTAAAGACAAGGTCAAGGAGAAAGGACCTGGGTGTGGTCCGGGCGAGGTAGCAAGGATGGACTGGAAGCCCCTTCTGATACCCCCAGTCCCTCCCAGCGGCCCCCAGGGATGTAACATCTTGAAGATCGAGTATTTTGTGGAGGTCAGTTTCAAATCCCACTGGGAAGCCATAGGTGGGAGCCACCGTGTTCCAACCTTTTTTTTTTATCTACCCATAGGGCCTATATCACAGTACCCATGTCCCAGCAACTGGGGACAATCAGAAGACTGAAGTTTGGTATCCGCTTCTGCTAAGGCTTCAGCTATGCCAGCACCCACTAAAAAGGACTAGTTGTGCTGTGTATTTGCCATTTTGTTTTCATGCAAGTACGAATAATTATGCCTTTGTTGTAAACCTGGTTGTTTTGTTCTAAATTGTAGTAGATGGTATGATGCAGGTTGCTTGCATACCCGCATAAAACAGTCACTACTATCTTCACTGTCTTGTTTATCATGAGAACATGATAAGATGCATATTCACATTTATAACACGGTGAAAAGCTATTCCATACATACAATGATACACATAATTTAGCCATACAGAAAGGTGGGGTATCCTTCTGAAGGAGTTGAATGTTTTGATTGATATGTTTTGAGATATCATGCTGGTGAAGTGACGAAAGAAGCAAAGATGTGTCTGACTCTAAATGGTGTTTGTTTTCTTTTCAAACACAGTTTGCAGGCGATGTCAGTGGCACCCCATTGGATGCTGAAGTTAAACTGCCTATCACCATAGGAACCGTTCCATTGTACCAGTCTTTGTATGGGAACCCATCTGCTGATGTAGTTACTGGTCAGCCAACCAGTAGTGAAAATGGTACGTCAATAACAGTCTTCCTCTAAGTCACCCTCTTCGAAAAGCTCGTAATCTCATCAAACCCAAAAATGTTTGTGAAGATAAGGCCACATAAAAAAAAATACTTGTTTAGCGTCCCCGCCCGACCTCCGATATGAGCCCGACCTGTATTTTTTAATTTTTTTTATTTGTCTCAAAAAAAATAAATATTGGGGGAAACAATTATTTCTTGTATGTAAAAGCAGTGTGCGCTAATATCTACCGTAATTTTCAGACTAAACATCATGAAGGCCACCTGGGGTAGAAGCCGCAGCATGCGAAAAATGTACAAATTTAAGCGGAAGGGACATTTGATAATCAACGTTCCGGAAATTTGTACCGATGTGGCGGACTGAAGGAATATCAGCCGAGCGCATGACTAGAACTACCGTAACCCGACTTGAGTCAAGTCTACACATTCCGATCGTGTAACGGTGTATGCGCAGGGTTATTTTAATGCTTTTACTTAGGTTTCTCTAGTCTACTGAAATTTCCAATGGTCAGATATCTAGCTTGAAAGCTTCTATGGTCTTCAGTATCTTCCTAACATGTTTTCTGACCATGAATACCATGTATCTTTTCTTCCACAGGCATGTTGCATTTCTATCCTTAAAATAAAAAATAAAAATAAAAACCTCCCTCCCTACCTAGAAAATTTGGAAGAGGTGGACGCTAAACAATTTTTTTTTATGTGGCCTAATAACCTATAATTATACAGATATACCTGAAGATTACATTGATTTACTCACTAAAAATGTTTTTTACTTTTCAGTTCCACCTCCTCCAAGTTACCAGCTTGCCATGGAGGGACTCCAAGAGATACCCAGCAAGAGCGGTTATGACTACACCTTTGGTAAACTCATGTACGCCCCACAGTACCCGACCTACAACAACCTGCCCACTCAGGCACCGACCTGGGATTACATGAACCCTCCACAGAATGGTGACCCTGCTTACCCTCGATGAGAAGGCTACTGCCCTCCTTCTGAACCAAAACAATGATCCCTTTGTTTTTTTAACATTCTGTCCGATTTTTGTTTCACAATTCAAAACCACTGATAATTTGTATAGCGTTACTCACCTTTTTTTTGGCTTAATTTATCATTCTTCAAGTTTAATTTAATAACTAAGATATTGCTTAATATCATATACATGTGTTGGTTGGTTGGTAACGTTGAATATTTACGTGTAAACGTGTATCATTATTTGGTTTTTTTTTTTTTTTTAATGTTTAGGCCTATAGACCGACTTGCAGCGCGAGAAAGCAGTTTCGGATGCCTTTTAAACTGTCTATAGTTTCCAAACTGGATGAAGATCCTGTTTAGACAAGTGATAAAACAGATATAACAAAACTTACCGTCATTTATAGCATCAAATCGGTTAACACGCCGTTCATGCGCATTCATGTGGGCTTCAGTGTGGAGAGCCGTTATATGGTCTCCGTGCCGCGTTTTCATCCCATGTTAGCCTTCAATAATCATAACTTTGGGCTCCGTTACAAATTGTATCTAATGATGGTAGCATCAAAAATGGGTAACGACGGAAAACGCGCTTTCACCTAGGGTTGGCCATTATGCTGCCATTTTACGTCACTCCGCAAAAGTGAATGAAACGGCATGGAGGGCGACCTCAAAAGAAAAGCGATATGCCCAGGGACTCATTTACACGGGTGGTGTGGTCGTCTGCAGTTGTCCGGGGACACTTTTACCTGGTATTTCTGCCCCGGACACATTTGGAGGGGAGACAAATTTAAGTTTTAGACCGACTTGTTTCTTTACTTACAAACATAAGCTAGTGCTGATCGACTAGTTCAATACAAAAGTTCAACCGCAATAACACCAATCATGAGTTGCCAATAATTATTCGCTTTATTTTTCACGTATACAGACTTGTGAATATTAATTTTTAGTAGATATTTCAGTAATAATTTACGATGAATCGCTACATAGTGATTCTACATAAGTTAATAATTAGAATTGCAAACCTTTCAAGTTGACATTCAGAAAAAAGAAAGACATTTGTAAACTCCTGTCTTGGACATCCTCTTTTGTTTGGACTTAAACTTTTAGGCAGCAGCTCCATTGGTTTTGTACATGCTTTCCAATCGTGGACCTTTTCCAAATGTGGACCATAACCATTAGTCCACGGCCGGTTAGCATGCCACTACAACCACACCCCACACCAAGACCTACTAAAAAGACAAGCTGCTACACCAAATACTCGTACCCTCTCTGAAGAGGGAATAAGATATAGGTTCAAATCATATTTACTGTCTTTGTCTTTTTAAAATGGTAAGTAAGTGCGCAAGTAAGGTCTAACTTGTTTTGCTTTATGGAGTTTTAGTTCCTTAGTATTTACTACTAAAGTTAGGTGCCACAATTACACATTCCAGTTTTGAATACACAACATGATTGTACATGTATGTGATCTATATAAAAGATAACAATGTGAAGAGGGTAGTATTAGTATATACATCAGTGCAAAAATATGTTGTACCAATACTAAGTCGAATTGATTAATATTGACCAAATATATGCAAAATAAATGAATGACTGTAGGTACTACTTTATCACAATAATTTATGCAGAAGTGCAAAGAACACCAAATCACGTGATGACATACATAAATGGAAAGCTAGTTCTTCACCACAGTGGCTGCTCAAACTTACATCAATTATTTATAAGCTTATCCTAAACATCTTCGTGCAAAAAAATGCCATGTTAAAGGTAGTATCATACTTTGGTAGCATACCGAAACAGAAATCTTCACAGATTTACCTATAACTGATAAAGATGGTGATGATAGAAACATACCGTTAAAATTGTTCTGCCTGAAAAGCTGTATTTATCCAGAAAAGAGTAAAACCAGTGGCCAACATTATTTTTTACTCTTTTAAAGATCAAAAATAAAAGAGAAAAAGACTAAAGAAATACTGTGGCCGCTTTTCACTGTTTTCTCAAAAAGTGGGCACCGTATGAGACTGAAATGTTCACAGATGACTGTTACTGTATCTTTCTTGATAATTTGTGCCTATGAATCTGTATTTCTTCGACAAAAACCAAAGTATGATTACTATGATTTTACTATGATTACATTTAATGCTAACTATTACAATGCCACAGTGATAAACATTTACACATTCATACTGACAAGTCTTAATTACAAAAGGGTAAAACACAAGTTGGCTTCATTTACATTCCTAAAAGGCAAACTACGTGACGATAATAATTTTGAGCCTTTCCTTTATACCAGCCTCATGGTAGTAAAAAATAACCGCAATGTCCATGGCAAGAATCCAGTGTTACCGTTTGGAACGGTATTTACAATTAATATCCGCATCCCCTAAATGGATTTGAAACTTAATGGTGGATTAATAATGAATACAAAATGAATAAATGATTTGATCAAATGAATGAATGAATGAAATCAATATGGAACTTACTTACACTGGCTAATGCATTCAAATTTCACACAAAAAAGATGTTCAAAATAATTTATTCTAGTACTCCTAAACACCTCGTTTACAAACTATGTTCATGATTCATTTGATCTGCATATTAAATCTATTACCGAACAAAGAGAGATGATTTTTCTTTCTCCAGACAGAGTTAGTTGCCTGCGAGCCACAATTTCCTTTCCTTTGCCTTTATCACTAAAAGTCAAGTTCTGATATTTTGTTTTGGTAGGCAGAAATTCCTTGCTCAAGGGAATGAAATTGACATAAACTAGAAACACGAGTTGAGATTTTTAATTACATGCGTTATCATTATGATTTGTATGCTAGAATAAAATAAAATAGAAAAGGATTAAATGTCTGTACACAAAATAAGATCATTTAAAAATATAATATTCCAACTGCACTGAATTTTGCAGTGCAAGACAGGGTTTCAAATACAATCCCTATAGTTTAGGCACTAGTTTGATGACTTGGGAGAGGTGGGGGGTCAATTTCTGTAAACTTTGATACACCACAAACTATATCTAGTATTTTCTGGCACCACATTTTATTAAAAGAAAACCACATGAAATGACTTATTTTTCGACAAGAAAATAAAAATAAAATCTAGAAAATTATATATTTCTTACTCTCTCAGCATGCATATACACATATTAGATGGATGAAAAAGAAGATACATGCATATAAATATTCCAGAAAGTGCACTATTTCTAATGTGTGATAGCAAGACGTAAGAACATGGGGTTCGTATGTACGTAAGAACCCAACGACAGAAGCCTGACTGGAAGGCAGCCATTAGCTATCGTCACCATTCCATGAACGAATACTAAACCTGGGGTTGTATTCACGAAGCGCTACGATCGATCGTAACTCAAGTTACGAAGGATAACCATCGTTTCCTACGTAGGGCTGCAATGCATCAAGTCCTACGATTGATAGTAAGTTTGGTGAAATTGACCTCTGGCCTTGTCCAGATGACTGGACGCAATAGGCGGAGAACAGGTTGTTATGGGTCTGTGTGATGGCCACGCCCTTCTAGCCATGGCAGACTTCTTAAGCCCTTCTTCCTGGGTGGGAAGCATCTATAGCAGTTCCCCGGTATGCTTCATCAATGTGATGATTGCTTTGTTATTTCCATTGAATAGCACTTGATGGGGGTATTGTCTGGAAGCAGAGGTTCAATGAACTTTTATTGTCCCAAACAATAGGCTCATTGTGGTGAAACTACCCCTTGATTTGCACTAGTAAATAGATCAGGTTTTTCGAGCAGAGCGTAATCTGTGAGATCAAAGCGCAGATGCACTAACACCGATTATCTCCGCAGGGAATTTTGCTATTGTGGTATTCAACCACAGGGTACTGCATTGTTTACACCAAGCTCCCTGCACACATGGCCGTGCACACATGGCACAGCTAGATGAACTCTGCGAAATCCTGGCCGGTGGAAAACAAACCTGGGCGGACGGGGTTAACCAATATGGTCCAACAAGATCAACCTATACTACGAAGAGGAATTAAAGTTGCACTGGGATTTGGCTCGAATTGACAGAAATGCATTAATTTCACTGAAATGTCCTACTTTTTCATGACTTTTCGTGGAACTTCATGGAGGTCACATAAACCATGGTTTTCGCTGCCCCCGTCTTGGCGTTCAACGTGTCCCCCTTTTTAAGTATTCACACAGACAAAATAGTATTTACTGATACAAGTTACAACGGGAAAGTGGAATAGCCTCTACAAGGACCAAATTTCAGGTCTGAATCTTCCATTATTAACTTGGCAAAAACACAGTAAGTCATGGGGGAAAAAACAGCTTCATGACATCTCCTTAAGAGAGGTGATGTTTTATCAGTGTGCTCAATGCAATTCAGAAGGCTGTTGAAGTAGTGATGTCCTACACCTGTCCACCAGCTACAGTTGCAGGGCCTCCCTGCTGTGGAGGGCTCATGTGATCCCAGGTAGGTGCCTGCGAGGGCAGGTTGTAGGTCGGGTACTGCGGGGCGTACATGAGTTTACCGAAGGTGTAGCCGTGGCCGCTCTTGCTTGGCATCTCCTGGAGTCCTTCCGCGGCGATCTGGTAACTTGGAGGAGGCAATTCTGTAAATCAGAAGCAATTTAGTGATTAAAAAACCCTGCTGAATACATGAGCTCATTTATCCAAATGTGTATGTACATACAAATATACATGCAATGTGAAAAGAAAATTGTACCACTTGTACTGCTCGATGGTTGATTGGTCACTACTGCAGACTGTTGGCTGTACGCCATTGGTTGATACAGGGGCACAGTTCCTATGGTAATAGGCAGCTTCACTTCAGCATCCAGAGGAGTACCACTGACATCACCTTTAAACTGTTAATGATAATATAAACACGGAGAGTTAATTGTTTGTTTGTCTGCTTCTAAAACAAACAAGGAAGAGAAGACATTCCACTCGCCTCTCAAATTTGGGCACTCTTATGAGAACTATCAATCAATAAGTAGGAGCATGCGCCGTGACAGCAGGTTGCCGCATCTACCTTTGCGCGGTACTCCTTCGGATGGGTCACGTGGCAGCCTGGGGGATGGCCATCAGGAGATCCCCCAGGCAGCCACGAGACCCATCCCCATCTCAGCAAAAAAAGTGAAAGACACAGGGTCCACGATGTATATTTTACCTCGACGAAGTACTCTATCCTGATGATGTTGCATCCTTGGGGTCCACTGGGCGGGATGGATGGTATGGGAAGTGGCTTCCAGTCCATCCTCGCTACTTCACCTCCACTGCATCCAGGACCTTGATCTTTGACCAGGACTGCCTCCCGTCTAGTCGTGTGCCCTCCGGTCGAGATATAAGTGACCACCTGAAAACAGGAATGCATTTGTTATTTTGTCCATTCATTTAGAAAACCCAGAGTGCAGCTAAACCGTCTGCGGTCTGGTGTTGAAAGCTTTGCAGCAAACCTCACAAAATGAGACATCTCTGACTCTGACCTCTACCCACGCAGAAAAATACAAACCTATGACCATGTCATCAATGAATGCAACTTGACAGGACCTCCGTGCCCACTCTCTGAGATAGACAACCCAGATCTGATCACATACCTCACCAACTGCCAATTCTGACTTATATAGCTGTAGCAGACATACAAGATAATAATCCATTTATGAATGTGCAGGGATATTTGATATTCAACAACAAATGTGGGGAGAAAATGGTGGACGGTGGTTGCATGGAGTTAAAATTGTGATGAACAAGGTAGCTGGAGGGGATGTCCTTCGGGTGTAATAGATAATGACAAGAGGATAAGCTGGCTTCAACCCTGGCTAGATGGATTAACAAGCTGGTTCCCTCAACCTGCAAGTGATGGCTCATCTGGCTTCAACTCTGGCTTTGGCTAGGTTCCTGCACTATCAATGAAAATCTGATGATGCGGGCAATCAGCCATTGCGAAAGTCATACCCAGTCTAGTCTTCCGGGCTACACTCCTGCCTAAGAGGGAAGTCTGGGAACCAGACTATGTAGGGAAGCCATTGGGCTACTTAGTCAGCCAGTTTGAAATATAATTCACTTGAGCCAGCTGATCTTCTCAAAATTCTTTCAAAACATGCTGTTGTAGCTTGCCTTTTTGTGAAAATGGGTATTTTTACCTGCTTGAGTTTAATGGTGATGTCTACAATAGACCTGCTGCTTTTGTTTTCGATGGTCCCTGTCAGATACTGGGGGTTAAACGCCTCAGACTAGATGCTATACAATTGAGGAAGCCATAGACACTCGTATATGTGCAACAAAATAAGTTAATTTATTTATCAAAGAAAATAAATTTACATCAGACTTATATCATTAGCATTAAATATGAAATTCCCAAACTTGTCCCTAATCAGGCCTGTTCATATGGCTGTGGCTAAATGTCCGTTCGGCGTTCCGGACACAACATCGGTCGTCCGACTCAAAGTTGAGCTTTCATACCTTCCAATGGCTAAGGTTTGAGGGTTGTTCCCCAGGTTCAATGTAATCTGTACCGGTAGTGGTTACCCCGAAGCCGACTGACGTCCCACCCCAGATGGGATTTAGGAGTAGCTCAGGACATGATGCCACAAGATTAGAGGTGTCGCCTGGCCCAACGGCGGCTATTATAAACAGAATAGATAGATACAAAACTGCCAAAATACTATTCAATTCTGAGACTCCTATAACATAGGTTCAAACACTTCACGTTCTTGTTTGATGACGTGACACATACATGTGTTAACTGAAAACTAAATCATGCTCAGTGTTATAAAACTTGTCATTTTCCATTTTGACGTTTACCTCAAAATATTTGGGAGTCAGTATCATTACATATCTTGTCATTTCACAAGACACGTAAACATGCAAGTTAACACTTATAAAAGAAAAGAACACACTTTTTAGCCTGGAAACAGGGCTATGACCTTATACCATTTATAGTAAATATATATATACACCCTTGGATTTGCCAAACCCGCCTACAATTTATGCTCTGTTCAGAAAGTCATCTCAATGTAAATTTGGGGACATATTCTCCCTTTACACAAACAGGAATTACCGGTGAACAACATCAACTACTGTTTCTACAAATTGTTGCATCACTTAAATTAGGATTTTCTAATAATTGATACATGTATTTGCCTTCTTTGGTCCACTATGCAATATCAATATTCATTAATTCATAAATCATAAAAGCACATAATTCACATAATAAATGTCACAAGTTTTTAAAAACTTACGTTAGCTTCCAAGGCTAGGGTGACTTGCAAAAGGGAGAGGGTGTTAGCATCGTCTTCCAGGATGGTCCGGCTGAAGGCTGAACAGCGGACAGGCTCAAACTCCGTGTCGAACCCAATGTCGGGATTGTTGTGGACTCACACCCACGTAAAGCAAACAAAATTGGTGCCCACAATATCTTCAGGCCCACAGTGTGCACATGTTATGCCCAGTCTGGGTATAACCCCACACCCATGGTTTAAACTGCTGAAGTTTTACTTCGTGTAGCACACACCAAGCTTTCTGGTGCACCGACCACACCCAATATTTGAAGTTGAGGAGAGCACACTGGCTGCTAACCACCTCCCTTGATGTTGAAATTGCAAGTGACTCACATGGCATGGACTCAGAGATCTTCTGGGGTCCACAATACTTGTGATGCAAATACAAGCCCACTTGACACACATTCCATGCACAGAATTCCCTGGGTACTGCCCATACACAATAGAGACTAAGATCCCTACACAATGGGAACTGGGCCCCATACACATCACTCACACAGAATTCTATGGTGGACTGTATGTGACTTGTACACAAAAAACTGTGGATGAAAAAGTAAGAGTGACTTAAAGTGCCATCAAAAATAAATAAATAAATAAAATTAGAGAAGAAGTTATATCATGCCCCAGCATAAATTATCCCAATAGTTTATTATTTCAATCTATTGTGACAATTAACTCCCCCTCTAAGGAAATACATACCATGTATTTACCCATTCAAAAGATTGAAACCCGTCCTTAACATATAATTTTGGAATCCTTTAAACTTGACAGTATGTTTCCAAATATTTTACACAATTCCTCACCTTTGCTCCGTGTTCAGTTCAGGTATACATGGTCATTGTCCCTTGGTTACAAGTGTATACTTACCAGTTACCACTTTTATCCAAAAGGTTTAACGGTTAAGATCAAGCAAATCAGTGATCCTTATTGTTCAAACGGCTCATATAATCTGCCCCCACATTTGCACTACCCTTTATCACCTGTATCCTGTACCGATATGGCTGAAGAGCCAAAGCCCAACGCATAATTCTACCATTCGCGACTCTGGACTTCTTCAGACATGATAGGGGTTGATGGTCAGTTTCTATGACGAAAGACCGACCATACAGGTAGGGTTCAAATCGCTGGACAGCATATATGATGGCAAAACATTCTTTCTCCATGACAGAGTAGGCCTTCTGGCATTTGGAAAATTTCTTGCTCACGAATGCAACAGGAAATTTCTCTCCTTCATGCTCTTGCAGTAACATCGCTCCAACTCCTGTATCTGACGCATCAGTACGAAGGATGAACTCTTTCTCCAGATCTGGCAAATGAAGGATCGGGAATCTGCAAAGCTTACCTTTCAGGGTATGAAAAGCCTCCTCTTGAGCCTTCTCCCAAATGACTTTATTCGGCTCCTGCTTCTTGGTACGATCTGTCAGTGGACAAGCTATGATTGCAAAGTTTGGTATGAACTTTCTGTAATACCCAGCGAGCCCTAAAAACGATCTAAGTTGCGTCTTGGTCTGGGGTCGCTGTGCATCCTTGATTGACTCAATCTTCTCTGGTTTCGGCTTAAGGATGCCTCCACCAACCATGTGCCCCAGGAATTCAACTTCAGTGTAGCCAATAAAGCATTTTGACGGCCTCGCCGTAAAATTTGCTTTTCTCAGTCGCCTGAAGACTTCCTTCAATTTCTGGATATGTCCTTCCCATGTTGGCGTGTGGATCAGGATATCGTCAATGTAATTGTGAACATTAGACAGCCCCTTCAACAAAGATCTCATCGCTTTGGTGAAAGTAGCGGCACTGTTCACCAGACCAAAAGGCATGACTTGGAATTCGTAATGACCCTGGTTGGTTACAAACCCAGTGTATTTCTGAGATTCCTTATCCATAGGTATTTGCCAATACCCTTTGCTGAGGTCCACTTTGGTGAAATAATGATCCTTGGCTAATTGGGCGAAGATTTCCTCTTGATCCGGTACTGGTTCTGGGTCGAACTCTGTCTTTGCGTTCAGCTTTCTCGAGTCGCAGCAGCAACGATACGTTCCATCCTTTTTAACCACCATGGTTAAAGGACACGCATACGGACTGGTACTTGGAGTTATGATGCCCATCTTCATCATCGTATCGATTTCCTTTTGGACTTCAGCTCTAAGTGCATGTGGCGTTGGATACGGCTTGCAGCGTACAGGTTCATTATCTATAAGCTTTATGTGGTGTACCCCAAGATTGGTTCTACCTGGCAGGTCAGTAAGGATGTCTTTGAAATTCCCTAAGATTCGTCTTACCTCCTGTTTCTGGTGGTCCTCCAAACCTTCGCTCACATGTACATCATTGACTGTCTCCTTGGATGTTAGTGTGGGAAGATGAAGTAGATCCTCATTGCTGAGATGGTAGGGTTCCTCTGGTTCACTTGCGTCATCTTCATCCTCGATAACGGCCACGGCAATGACATCAAACGTTCCTTGCCTTTGCGGCTGTGCATCCTCGTCCTGTTTCCCCTTTGTTTCTTCCCTCCTGAAATACTTCTTGAGGAGATTGATGTGGAAAGTTTGTTTACGACTTCCCATGTCTATCTGATAGTTCATGCGAGTCATCTTCCTACTTACCTTGAATGGACCTTTCCAATGCATGATCAATTTATTCTGGTCGGTTGGTAGCAGTAGCAGGACTTCGTCTCCTTCATTCAGTGTGCGGCTCCTGGCCTTCTTGTTGTATTGCTTCTGATACCTTGTCCTTGACTTTTGTAGTTCTTCTCTCGCCAGTTTGCATGTCTCCTCCAGGCGTCTCTGTAAGTCTATCACATATTCATATGTGTTCTTTGTCTCACCTTCTTCAGTCTGTTCAGTCCAAAGCTCCCGAAGGATGGTCATTGGCCCCCTGACCGTCCGCCCATATAGCAGCTCAAATGGGGAAAAACCTGTACTAGAATGGGGAGTTTCCCTATAGGCGAAAAGGATCGGACCAATATAGCGGTCCCAATCTCTCGGTCGTTCCTCACACATCTTCTTCAGCGTCTGCTTCAAGACTCCATTCTGACGTTCACATAACCCATTGGTCATGGCATGGTATGGTGTAGTGGTCAGAGATTGCACTGACAGAAGTCTGTTCATCTCCCTCATGACACCTGACATGAATTGGGTACCCTGGTCTGTTAGAATCTGCCTCGGAATTCCCAGTCTAGTGAACATTCCAAGCAATTCCTCAGCTACGGTCTCAGCAGTAATATTCTTGAGGGGAACTGCTTCGGGATATCTGGTAGCGTAGTCTACCATCACCAGTATGTACCTATGACCCCTTTCTGTCATGGGTTTGATTGGACCTACCAAATCAACTCCAACTCTCTCAAATGGTGTATCCATCAATGGCATTTCACCGAGTGGCACTTTTGTCACTCTACCTTTAGGTATGGTCCTCTGACATATATCACAGGACTGACAATACCTGCGGATATCTGCACCTACACCAGGCCAGTAGAATTCAGTTAGGACTCTGTCACTTGTCCTCTTTGCTGCTTGGTGACCACCTAGCACAGACTCATGGGCCATTTTCATGACATGTGGGCGCAACTGCTGTGGCACCACCAATTGATGAAACTTATTACCAAATTCTACCTTGGGTGAAACAAACTCACGGTAGACGATCCCCTTTTCCACCATGAACCAGAATCTCCCTCGATCCTCCATCTGTTTGGCACTGTCTGCTTCGACGGATTCTCGGATCTTCAGTAGTGTTGGGTCGTCAATTTGCGCCTTACGCAAACTTTCTGCAGTGACTTCGGGTAGTGACGGCATTACCTTCAAAGGCTTTATGGGTTTTGCCTTAGCTGCTTGTTGGCCCCTGGTCTCTATTCCTGCTGTTGTGTGTAGTATGCCCCCGGGCTTCTCCATCTCAGAGTCCATAGTCTCACCTATGTGCACCTCTTCTCGTGGAGCGTCGAGTTTTGCGTTTCCTGCTGCTGAGTTACCTCCTCTGGTCACCTGTTGTTTGACGAACTGCTGACCTTCGTTGGATGAAGATACAGATGAGAATGCCTTCTGATCACACCTCTCTGTTACTCTTCCTGGTCTCCAGTCTCCCTCTGGTTGGTTGGTGTCTCTTGCATCCGGAATATTTCCTAGAATTAAAGGGTACACAGGGTTTGCCATACATATGGCTGTGACTTCCCCAACATAGTATGGGGTATCGATGCAGATCTTTGCAACTGGGAAACATCGCACCGTACCATCAATGAGTACACAAGTCCTCTTCTCACCTGTCATTTGTGAATCTGGTACCAATTCTCTTCTAACAACAACCCCTGAGCATCCGGTATCTCTCAACGTCTTGACACATCTATCACCAATCATTCCATCTACTACAGGCATATTGTCATTGGATTTGCGATGACAAGCAGCAGTTAATACAGTAAGTTTGTGACCACAATCAAGAGTATATGTCTCACATCCTATCCCTTGATGATCCTTTAAACTCGGGGTGATTAACATGAAACATGCTTTATCTCCACATGCCTCACCACTGGATCCACTATCCTTATTTTTATCAGTAGAGTAATCTATACTATCAAGCAATGCACTCAACTTTGGTCTGTTGCTACACTCTCTAGCCATATGTCCGAGTTTGCCACAAATGAAACATGTAGGTCTATGTTTATTGTTAAAATTAAGCTGTGACTTCCCCTGGTGGGTACCGTAACCTTGGGTAGGCTTAGTTGGTCCTTCCTTCCTCGGCTCTCCACTACTCCCTTTTGTGAAAGGTGGTTTACCTCCCTTACCTTTATCTTGGGACCATTTGCCGTTATGGGCCCGCAGATACTGATCGGCTAACTCCGCCATATTTTCTAAGCCTTTGGGCTCCCTTTCCTGTATAAACATAGCCATGTCTCTAGGGATACTGTGTACAAATTGATCTCTCAGCAAAAGGTCTATGATACCTTTCTTTGAGTCCTCTACAGTAGCCAATTCTACCCAGCGTTGAAAGTAATTTTGAATACGATGGGCATATTGAGCACCTGATTCACCTACCTCTGGTTTGCAGAATTTGAACTTTTTACGAAAACCATCCTCATGCAATTCATATCTAACTAAGATTGCCTTTTTCAGTATGTCGTAATCATTTGCCTGATCTTCATTTAAAGCATAATATACGTCCAATCCCTTACCTGAGAGAAGAGCACTCAAATTGACAGCCCAATGCTCCCTAGGCCACCTTTGAGTTGTAGCATAACGTTCAAATCTTATCAGATACACATCAATGTTATCCCTGTTCTCATCAAACATAGGAAGTTTCGGAGCTTTCATGCCCCTCTGAGTCGCTTGGCCTCCCATCGGTCTACCCTCAACCCTTGCCAATTCCATTTGTCTCAGCCTAAGTTCTTCAATCTTTATCTGCTTTTCAAGTGATGTTTCCTCATGTACCAAAGACTGGTTGAGATCTTCTTCTTTCAACTTGACCATTTCCTTAGCACGCATATGTTCTAGTTCCCTATGCCTTTCTTCTTCTTCAAGTTTCCGCCTTTCGTACTCACGTGTTTCGGCCCTAGCACTTCGTTCTTCATCGCGGTCATGTTTCAACTGTTTTCGTTCTTCGACAATGAATTCACGCAATTCCTTACCCTCTAGACCTAATTTCTCTCCTAGATAAGTCAATTTTTCAATCTCCAAGTCCCCCATCATTATGTTTTCTGATCAAGGATTGTTAATGATTAAAAAAAAGGTTGTACCCGCACATACAGTCACACCATATACCCGTATTCAAGTGAGTGTCACACTACAAGGAAAATTTGTCGCAATCCTGCACAATGGAATGTAGTTGTCAAGTTGGGCAAAATACAGCACAAAATATCACTGTCTCAGAGCCACCGGCAATATACAACACAAGGTAACATACCCCACTTTTCCTGAGTCCTTGGGTTATCACGCAGTTTGAGTCCGTCGGAACCTGTCAGACTTCACTCGGTCGATCCCGCGAAGACTCCGCCTTCATGTAAAGCTACATTTATGATAATAAAACAAAGAAAATATTACAATAACTTCATAAACCTATTTTTGTTTGGTTTTACTTTGTAGTTGTCACTATGTTCTTCCTAAATTATTTCGCATCAAATACCGAAAAATACCTCTATCTGGGCTTATCCCTTCGTGGTCGCCAAAATTGTCAGATACTGGGGGTTAAACGCCTCAGACTAGATGCTATACAATTGAGGAAGCCATAGACACTCGTATATGTGCAACAAAATAAGTTAATTTATTTATCAAAGAAAATAAATTTACATCAGACTTATATCATTAGCATTAAATATGAAATTCCCAAACTTGTCCCTAATCAGGCCTGTTCATATGGCTGTGGCTAAATGTCCGTTCGGCGTTCCGGACACAACATCGGTCGTCCGACTCAAAGTTGAGCTTTCATACCTTCCAATGGCTAAGGTTTGAGGGTTGTTCCCCAGGTTCAATGTAATCTGTACCGGTAGTGGTTACCCCGAAGCCGACTGACGTCCCACCCCAGATGGGATTTAGGAGTAGCTCAGGACATGATGCCACAAGATTAGAGGTGTCGCCTGGCCCAACGGCGGCTATTATAAACAGAATAGATAGATACAAAACTGCCAAAATACTATTCAATTCTGAGACTCCTATAACATAGGTTCAAACACTTCACGTTCTTGTTTGATGACGTGACACATACATGTGTTAACTGAAAACTAAATCATGCTCAGTGTTATAAAACTTGTCATTTTCCATTTTGACGTTTACCTCAAAATATTTGGGAGTCAGTATCATTACATATCTTGTCATTTCACAAGACACGTAAACATGCAAGTTAACACTTATAAAAGAAAAGAACACACTTTTTAGCCTGGAAACAGGGCTATGACCTTATACCATTTATAGTAAATATATATATACACCCTTGGATTTGCCAAACCCGCCTACAATTTATGCTCTGTTCAGAAAGTCATCTCAATGTAAATTTGGGGACATATTCTCCCTTTACACAAACAGGAATTACCGGTGAACAACATCAACTACTGTTTCTACAAATTGTTGCATCACTTAAATTAGGATTTTCTAATAATTGATACATGTATTTGCCTTCTTTGGTCCACTATGCAATATCAATATTCATTAATTCATAAATCATAAAAGCACATAATTCACATAATAAATGTCACAAGTTTTTAAAAACTTACGTTAGCTTCCAAGGCTAGGGTGACTTGCAAAAGGGAGAGGGTGTTAGCATCGTCTTCCAGGATGGTCCGGCTGAAGGCTGAACAGCGGACAGGCTCAAACTCCGTGTCGAACCCAATGTCGGGATTGTTGTGGACTCACACCCACGTAAAGCAAACAAAATTGGTGCCCACAATATCTTCAGGCCCACAGTGTGCACATGTTATGCCCAGTCTGGGTATAACCCCACACCCATGGTTTAAACTGCTGAAGTTTTACTTCGTGTAGCACACACCAAGCTTTCTGGTGCACCGACCACACCCAATATTTGAAGTTGAGGAGAGCACACTGGCTGCTAACCACCTCCCTTGATGTTGAAATTGCAAGTGACTCACATGGCATGGACTCAGAGATCTTCTGGGGTCCACAATACTTGTGATGCAAATACAAGCCCACTTGACACACATTCCATGCACAGAATTCCCTGGGTACTGCCCATACACAATAGAGACTAAGATCCCTACACAATGGGAACTGGGCCCCATACACATCACTCACACAGAATTCTATGGTGGACTGTATGTGACTTGTACACAAAAAACTGTGGATGAAAAAGTAAGAGTGACTTAAAGTGCCATCAAAAATAAATAAATAAATAAAATTAGAGAAGAAGTTATATCATGCCCCAGCATAAATTATCCCAATAGTTTATTATTTCAATCTATTGTGACAGTCCCAGATACAAAGATATGTTCTCCCATGACGTAGGCACCCTTATCGGTAGAAGCCCTGGTTATGATAGGCCCATCAGCACAGCACAGGCAGCAAACTGTCTTTGTGGACTCCTGGCGGCTTGGGTACTAGAAAGCAAAAGAAGTTAAATAACCAGGGGCCAATTTCACAGCCCTGTTTAGCAAAATAATTTGCTAACCATGAATTTTCTGTCTTTAATAATAAAACAGGATTTCAAATTTTCCATGCGATTTGTATCACTTGTGATTGTTCTTTAGCTGTTGTTTGCTGACTATGAAAATCAAATGAAATCTCTAATGGTGGTTTGTTTTATTGATGAGCCGGACATTTTGTGCTAAGCTATTATTTAGTGCTTAGCAGCTCCATAAAATTGGTCCCAGTGCTCACCAAATCGCAAAAACCTGACTCACTTTTTCTTATAAAACATAAAGAATAATGGTATTGATCAAAACTGTTTTTGGTCATTGTTTTGCTTTTTTTTTGGATAAATGCACCATTTCAGGAGGAAATATTTTAACGGTATGTTTCTACCACCACCATCTTCATACCCTGAAAATTATACGTAAATCTGTGAACATTTCTGTTTGGGTATGTTACCAATCCTGTACTGTACCTTTAAGAACCCTTTTCAAAAGCACAAGCTCACCCTTGCGTGGGGCATAGCATTCAGATCAATGGGGATGCCGGTGACAGTGAAAAACCTCTCAGTCTTGTGGTTGAACTTCCAGGGCCGGTCGATCTTGCAGGACACCTTGTAGCGAATCCATCCGACGTGGGATTCAAACGGGAACGGTAGGGGGACATTCGGAATCTGGAATGTGAATGGGAAGCGGTGCTCTCCACTGTCCAAATGCAGCTTGGACGCCCCGGAATCGTTTTTATCTGTCAAAAGATTGTTACCATCTTATTAATGAACACAAAACACCAAAAACGTAAAATTTTACGACAAATATTCATGCTCCACCGCATCCGGATTCATTTATAATACGCTGTCTTCTCCTGTACAGTGCACTCTCTCCCGAGGACGGCCAGAGTATACTGGCCAGAATGTCAAAATCATTTCTCACCTGTCCTTTTCAGAAAACCACTTTTAGAAAACAGTTCCATGGTGTCTCCGCAAATCTTCCTTAAATATTGGTTTGTAATTTTGACAAGCCGCCAGAAAGTGGAAAGTGTCGATAAGCCATTCCGCTGAGCTCTTCAAAAGCTACATTCACTGACATAATTTCATGCAGTCTACCACAAGCCTCTGCTTATATGATCATTTCATTCTCAACTTTATGAAAGGTTAGCAATGAATTTCTTTGCAACCTAAAAGTAAAATTTCAAAGAACATGCTGAAGAGGCATGCTTACGCTTGAAGTAACTCGACCCCTTGCTTCGTGCCAAGCGAAATGGACATTAGGACTGGATACAAATCTTGCAAAAAGTTGAAGCACATTTCAACCTTTGCGAAATGTTCGCTGCAAATTTTTATTACATCAGCTTCACCTCACCTCGCAAGTTGCAGCAAGCATGAACCGATGTGGCGGTCTCACCTGTCTCCCCATCTCAGCTGTTCCCCCTGATGTAGCCGGACATAGCATGCCACTTAAAGGGATGACTTTCCCGTTATTTATGGCATGACGTATTTTACCATATTTGGTAAGGGGGACCGCTGAAACCGGGAGACAGCTGAGACCGCCACACCGCGCTTATGTCCGTCAGTGATCTTACCTTTTCCCCAACAGACAGCCTTGACTTTGAAGTAAACCTCCGTTGCAGAATAGTGCCTTCTGTGTTTACTGCTTCCCTCTGACCAGTGAGTGTGAGCCTTGCCACCAAACTTGATTTGGATACCTGAACATCAGAAGTTGGGTACAACAAAACATTTGAGGACAAGACGGAACTTAGTAAGGAGAAAATACAGTGAGTTTGGTTGCATTTTTATATTCCACCCCAAGCCCTTCTATGACTCAAATGTTTGAGTTTGTTTGTACGATCTTTGGACACACACTCTTCAGGTTGATAATCTTGAAAACAACACATTTTGCTGTAAATAGCTAGATGCACGCTTATCCCCTTGACCTTCTTGCTGGGAACATGATCCTCAATTTGCAAGTCCACCAAAATCCAACACAGTGCACTCTCCCTATGGCACATTCCTTGCACTTAAAGCCAATGATCAGTAGGCCAGCGGGCCCCCGTGTAGGGGTCTACTTGTGCCTGATCATGCACACAGGCTCAGTTCATTTAATAATGCCAGGATCTGTCAAGATTAATTTCAGGCTTGGAGTTGCATCAAAACTTGCTCCAGTCTACATCATTCCCAATGCTGGGTCTATGGCCTACGAACGTACACATATATGACTCTCATAAAATGCCCCGCCCACCTCATATTTGCCCCACCCACCTCGAATATCATCCTTTGGTGCTCCCAGGATGATCCTGACGTAACCGCAAACCAGGTCACCAGACTTGAAGACGGAGTTGTCTCCATCAAAATTCACTTCAAAATGCTCTAATTTCCCCATGGTATCTGCTCAATCAAGCATTCCAATGTTGTAATGATATGCAGTTAGGTGAAGTGAGAAGATCTGTCTCCAAGTCCTACAGTAGATGTCACAAAGTGTTATCAGGTAGCTGCAGCTGTAGGGCAAGAAAACAAATTGTACATCAACATTTGCATAATTTATGTATCATATTTTACCAAAATTATGTACTGGTATTATAAATGTGTTAAATATGTATACTGTAGCTGTATGGCTGCCCTTTCATAGGCTGTGCACAGGCATCAATGGGGGGGGGGGGGGTTGGTACATCCCCCCCATCATATAGGCCCCACTTTTGGGGATCCAAAGTATGGAAGGAAAGCATCAATGGTAACGTTGTATAAACAGGTCCGATACCTATAAATATAATAAAGGGAATAGGGGGTCTGTCTGTTTTGAAGTTTGCAACAAACAGGTAAGAAAATTGTATTTTTACTCTGAAATGTTGCACAAAATTCTTCTATCTGGGGATTTAAGGACTCAGGAACATTTGCTGAAAGTAAAAGAAAATATCATTTTGGAACAGTTGAAACTATTGAGTTGTTTTTATTCCCTTAACAGGTATCGGACCTGCTTGTACACTGTTACCGCATCAATTTGTTTCTCGAAGTTGAATTTTCAAACGCATGAAAAAAAGAGGGTACTAATTTCCAGTGTTGTAGTCGAGACCTGGAAGTCCGAGACCAAGACCGAGACCGAGACCTGATGGTTCGAGACCGAGACCGAGACCGAGACCAAGACCAAGACCTGATGTCTCGAGACCGAGACCTGAGACCCCGAGACCAAAAACCGAGACCTCGAGACCTTGTGCAATTAAATGCAATAAAAGAATTAAAAAAAAAAACAGTTCCAAATAGGCCTACATGTATCATGTACAACAAAGGAAGATGCAACTTTTTATTTGAAATTATGATAGCTTCCTTGTAAACCTATTAAACATTACTAATTAAGAAAGTCAATTAACCTTCATTACACTTCAAGAACTTCACAGAATCGTCATTGTATCAGAAGACAATTGTGCCTGATATGGCCTCATGATAATCCCACTCCAGTTGAAAAAGAATTCTTTCAACTCTGGCAGAAGATTGCTGGCACTGACAAGACTCATGCCAGTTGCAGTAGTTCAAGGTTTCTTCTCAATGTCCTGTCAAAATTGTATGGTGGTCAATGTCTGGTGCAAGCTCTGCTACCTCTTTGAGATACCTAGCATTTTGCTATCTTGTTCCCAGACATGAAATAAGCATGCAGGTTAACATGTTAAGTATTGGCATATATGTGCAGTTTGTGCACTGACAGAAAAAAAAACGAGGTGGTACCATATACTGTACATTCATGATAACAGAAATACTACTCTACAGTGCTGACATGTGCCTGTAGTAGTCGAGCCAATGTAATTTTTTGCACAGTGAGTGCAAGTTCACATTGGTGTACAATTTTGTTGGTCTCGAAGCCGAGACCAGCAAAATTCCGAGACCACAGGGGGACGAGACCGAGACCAAGACCGAGACCACAGGGTGGCGAGACCAAGACCGAGACCGAGACCAGGAAAAAGTGGTCTCGAGACCGAGACCGAGACCGAGACCGGTCTCGAGACCTACAACACTGCTAATTTCCAGCAAGCAACGCCACTCTGAACTTGGAAATTGTATGTCACATTACGCTCACACATCCTATCCAGCAATCAGATGTGTGCATTTCGCTCATCACACTTGCTCCTTGCTCATGCCAAAGTTTACTGATCTCTTGTCACAGAGTAGCCTGACTTCAACCGAACAATAAGGCCAGGTTGAACTCGCTCAACTCGGCTACATGACATTTGCTACGTCATGTACATTTTTCAAATTGCTTTAGAACTGAGTGATACCCAGGCTGGGTGTGGCATGATCAAAGACGCCAATTGAACAAAAGGAGTTCCACACATATTTCATTTAATAGCATAAATAATAACACTAACATAACACTGTCAATATCATGTCACGTGTGCACTCATCACTAGGCCTACTGTAGGCCCTATCAGTATCAGTATCAGTTAGCCTATAGGCCGCCTAGGCCTAACGTTAGCTCTTTATTTTTGCAATTGATGACTTGTCAGCAATAAATGATGAAAAATAAACCAAATTTAATCAGAAAGGCAGAACTTCAGAAGCCATCAACTTATCTCAAACTCATTACAAGTAGGACTAATTTGTAAATACTGGACCCCCCCCACACACACCCACACCATTTGCATTTGTGCTGGGCAATCTATTTCTACCTAAGGTCCAAGGTCCAACTGTGTTGCTCCAATGCAGAGGGTGACACTGGGAATGTCCATTAGGGCCTACAACGTATAACGTTAAGCCTAAGCTACCCAAACAGTTTCCCAATCTCTGCCGAGCATTGGAATCACACATGGGAGAGTATTTGGCGTTATTTACGGGGCTTGGTGATCCCCTACACAAGCCACACTCATATCAAAGATAAGAAACGTACTCACGACAACAACAGATAATATTTATGTCCAAAGCGGCAAAGCAATAAAGCGCCACCGGCGTACCCGAGATCATAGATGCAGATGAAAGAACTACGGCTACGGTGTATCTGAAAGGACATCACAAATCGTTAATATAAATAGTGGGCAAAAGGCACATAAGTTATAAAATTACACAAAACCAGGGAGGAAACATTTTAGTACAAAATGACACAGCAACTGCAGCAATTCGACATCGGGACATTTTTCTACTTCCTTAGGTAAATCAAATTCATAGATCAAGCATGACCAGTGGTCAGTTATGTTTGGGCTTGTTTGTTTCAAGCAATAGATCAGTGATCCTGCTGATCTGGATCCCATTTTAGCATCCTGCATAGGATGTGGATCTGCAAGATCACTGATCTCATTCGTGAAACAAACAGGATTATTATAATCATTAACACAATACCAAATTCGTAATCATTCATTCATTCATTCATTAAAGGTTGATTAAAATCACGTTGCAATCAAATTGTCCATAAGCCCTATATGGATATCACAAAGTAGTTTGTTACTTCCATGCAAATTAAATTCCCAAACTGTTCCAGAATCTAAATGTCCGTCAAAATTGTCTTCTAAAAAACCCTATAATGACTGAACTGAAGAAGTTTAAGTGTTTCTGCGTCTATGTTTGTATTCCAGATCGAAATGCGTCATCAGACCCTAACTCCAAGCATTTGATGAATTTCAGGTCATTATTTCGGCCGATGAACAGTTTGCAGCAGTTTATTACTTATACTTCATTAACACTATGGCCTACTGTAAAACAAATTTAACTTCCTCGAGAGAGTCTTGCCCTGTCAAAAACGTCGTATAACTTAGAGCCTTAGTCCCAAAGAACGGTTTCCACGTCCAGTGGTTCTTGCTCTGAAACGGCAATAAGTTAATTACTTGTAGTAAGAGTCTTATTCACTACTGATTGTGCTAGCAAATTACGCATATAAGAGTCGAGTCATCGCTACTTTTATTACTACGAAAAAATATTAATACATGTAGTAGTACCAGTAGTAGCACTTGGGGCCTATAATACATACTAACAATGCGGAAAATACATGGCTAACTACTGCCAATACTTTATAATACCGTGAGCAGCTTCTACGTCATGCCTGAATGATTCACAGCAAGTTCATGTCCGATAAAATGTACCAGGTTTATGGTTCAACGCACTGCTATGATCGTAACATAAGGGCACAGACAAACAATGACATTCACAAGGTGGTTCGAAGAGGACATGTAACGTAATTATTAATGCCCATTCGCATGCAACAAAAATTTATTAATACAAGTAATAAACAACAATTCACCGTATCTTTCGCAGGCCTGAATTTTGATGCCAGCATTTCATATCAAAACCAAATGAGGTTTAAGAGAATTAACGATTTTTATCACATGTGGACATACCACACCTCCCATCCGTGATCTTGAATCTCTCATGAAACTTGTACTAACTAAAAATAACTTCTCCTTCATGGATAAACACTATCTACAGGTACATGGCACAGCAATGGGAACCCGGATGGCCCCCTCCTTTGCATGCATCTTCATGTCAGAACTTGAAGAGCGCATGCTAGCCTCAGCACCTTGCCGCCCCTGGATCTGGTGGAGGTACATTGATGATGTATTCTTTATCTGGACCAGTGATGAGAATAGCTTAGGTTCTTTCATTAACCACATGAATTCTTTCCACAGGACTATCAAATTATCAAAAGACCACAGACGACACTACTCCAACGCGGAAACTTACTTCAAAGAGAAGATTGTCTGCCTTGGAAAAAGTAAGATGGCTTTTCGGTCGAAATTGTCACGTCAACTGTTTCCCTTTGAATTGCCCCTGTACGCTTATTGTCTTTCTGGTACATTTCAGTATCTATATATTCTCCTCGTGGTACCAACTGGAAAGGCACTCAAATGTTTCATATAATCATTGTTACGATATTTGTCACCAATCACCAGTAATCCGTTAAATCAAAGTATAAAGATCCTAGTGCTTGACATCTGTCAACACTCGTCTGGTATACAATAATTATCCACGTCTGGACTTTGCTAGGAAGGGGTGCGTATCTATAGCACTGTTGGCAGATGTCCAAGTGTTTTGGATTACCATAAATGTTGATTAACTGTTGACATGTAATGTACATGGTACATTCAACCAGTCCAATGCTAGATTTAAATGTATGTGCAAGTTTCTTAACGATGCCAACTCTCATTGACAATTTCTTGACAGCTAAAAACGATCCCGGTGCGTCCAAACTGCACATGGAAAGTGGAGAGCACCGCTTCCCGTTCAATTTCCAGATTCCAAATGTCATCCTGCCGTTCCCTTTTGAAACACAAACCGGAAGCGATGCTGGATGGATTCGCTACAAGGTGCAATGCAAGATCGACCGGCCCTGGAAGTTTAACCATACTACAGAGAGGCTCTTCACAGTGATTGGCATTCCCATTGATCTTAACACCATACCCACTGCAAGGGTGAGTGTGTCCTTGTTCTTGCCAATAAATCTACCTTGAAACACCTTTTGGGTGCGTAGGTTGCTGTCGATTTTGAAAAGCATTCCGCATTCATCTTGTGCATAATGTTAAGAGCTGTTATCGTGAAGACGAACCCTGCTGGGAGAGGGCAGGGTCAGATGTCAAAGGCCCATCCTCCTCGACTGCTTGAGGATTGCTTGAGGAATTGTAATCTGAATTAATCTTGGTACTTGGTACAAGCCACTTTTGTCTAGGTAGTTGCAAATCCATTTAAACCTCACCTGATTTTATCGGTTGATTTTGCTTTCCATCAGTACCCAGTCCGCGAGGAGTCTACAAAGACAGTTTGCTGCCTGTGCTGTGCTGATGGACCTATTCTGAGCAGGGCTTCTACCGATAAGGGTGCCTATGTGGTGGGAGAACAGATCTTTGTGTCAGGGACCATCGAAAACAAAACCGGCAGGTCCATTGTAGACATCACCATTAAATTAATTCAGGTAAAATCTGGATTTGTTTATAGTCAAACACACAAATTCATTACGGTATTAGAGCCAGGCACCCGACCATATCTGCCAATAAATGATCATGCCAGCCAAAGTGCCGGCCATTTTGGGAGCCAGTCAATTCACCAGTAAATGTAGACAACATGCTAGCTTCTCAGCAAGCCTGAAAAGTTTGCAAGCCTTGGCTAACGGCCAATCTGACCATCAACAATTTAGCTTATTAACCTGATATCACACCATCTACAAAATCACCTGGGGAGTCATCCAGCTAGCAAGGAAGTCATTTAGCTCTCCCGGTACTCAAGATATGTTATCCTTTATCTTATTCCAACCAGCTAAAATGGCCAATTTAAATATAATAATCCAGTTTCATTTCTCAATTATTTTTCTCTAAATCTGTTGATATTTGATCGGTCTTTTCAGGAAATCACATACATCTCCTCTGAAGGTAACACAATTGAACGACTTAAAGACAAGGTCAAGGAGAAAGGACCTGGGTGTGGTCCGGGCGAGGTAGCGAGGATGGACTGGAAGCCCCTTCTGATACCCCCAGTCCCTCCCAGCGGCCCCCAGGGATGTAACATCTTGAAGATCGAGTATTTTGTGGAGGTCAGTTTCAAATCCCACTGGGAAGCCATACGTGGGAGCCACCGTGTTCCAACCTTTTGTATCTACCCATAGGGCTTATATCACAGTACCCATGTCCCAGCAATCGGAAGACTGAAGTTTGGTATCCGCTTCCGCTAAGGCTTCAGCTATGCCAGCACCCACTAAAAAGGACTAGTTGTGCTTTGTATTTGTCATTTCTTTTCATGCCAAGTTGCTCAGCAAGTATACGAATATGCCTTTGTAGTAAACCTGGTTGTTTTGTTCTAAATTGTAGTAGATGGTATGATGCACGTTGCTTGCAAGTTGAATGTTTTTATTGATATGTTTTGAGATATCATGTTGGTGAAGTGAAGAAAGAAGCAAAGATGTGTCTGACTCTAAATGGTGTTTGTTTTCTTTAAAAAAAACAACAGTTTGCAGGCGATGTTAGTGGCACCCCATTGGATGCTGAAGTTAAACTGCCTATCACCATAGGAACCGTCCCTTTGTATCAATCTTTGTACGGGAACCCGTCTGCTGATGTAGTTACTGGTCAGCCAACCAGTAGCCAAAATGGTACGTCAATAACAGCCTTCCTCTAAGTTACCCTCTTCGAAAAGCTCGTAATCTGATCAAACCCAAAAATGTTTGTGAAGATAATAACCTATAATTATACAGATATACCTGGAGATTACATTGATTCACTCACTAAAAATGGTTTTTACTTTTCAGTTCCACCTCCTCCAAGTTACCAGCTTGCCATGGAGGGACTCCAAGAGATACCCAGCAAGAGCGGTTATGACTACACCTTCGGTAAACTCATGTACGCCCCACAGTACCCGAACTACAACAACCTGCCCACTCAAGCACCAACCTGGGATTACATGAACCCTCCACAGTATGGTGACCCTGCTTACCCTCGATGAGAAGGCTAAGTACTGCCCTCCTTCTGAACCAAAACAATGATCCCTTTGTTTTTTTAACATTCTGTCCGATTTTTGTTTCACAATTCAAAACCACTGATAATTTGTATTATTATTGTTATTCACCCTATTTTTTGTTTAATTTATCATTTTTTAACTTTATTTAACTAAGATATTGCTTAATATCATATACATGTGTTGGTTGGTTGGTAACGTTGAATATTTACGTGTAAACGTGTATCATTTTGGTGTTTTTTTTTTTATGTTTAGGCCTATAGCCCGACTTGCAGCGCAAGAAAGCAGTTTCGGATGCCTTTTAAACTGTCTATAGTTTCCAAATTGGATGAAGATCCTGTTTAGACAAGTGATAAAACAGATATATAACAAAACTTACCGGCATTTATAGCTTCAAATTCAGCTGTTAACACGCCCTTCATGTGCATTCATGTGGGCTTCAGTGTGGAGAGCCGTTATATGGTCTCCGATGCCGCGTTTTCATCCCATGTTAGCCTTCAATAATCATAACTTTGGGCTCCGTTACAAAATAATGTTATCTAATGGTAGCATCACAAATGGGTAACGACGGAAAACGTGCTTTCACCGAGGGTGGGCCATATGCTGCCATTTTACTTCACTCCGCAAAAGTGAATGAAACGGCATGGAGGGCGACATCAAGAGACAAACGATATGCCCAGGGACTCATTTACATGGGTTGTGTGGTCGTCTGCAGTAATGTTGTCCGGGGACACTTTTACCTGGTATTTCTGCCCCGGACACATTTGGAGGGGAGACAAATTTAAGTTTTAGACCGACTTGTTTCTTTACTTACAAACATAATATGCTAGTGCTGATCGACTAGTTCAATACAAAAGTTCAACCGCAATAACACCAATCATGAGTTGCCAATAATTATTCGCTTTATTTTTCACGTATACAGACTTGTGAATATTAATTTTTAGTAGATATTTCAGTAATAATTTACGATGAATCGCTACATAGTGATTCTACATAAGTTAATAATTAGAATTGTACTAAACCTTTCAAGTTGACATTCAGAAAAAAAGACATTTTGTAAACGCCTGTCTTGGACATCCTCTTTTGTTTGGACTTAAACTTTTTGGCAGCAGCTCCATTGGTTTTGTACACTGTAAACATAAGTTAGTCATTTTGACTAATATATCTTAGTCATTCTTTATGTCTCACCTGACCTATTAAAATTAGTCAGCTATATCCATGACTAACTTATATTAGTCAATTTGACTAATCTACACTGGTCGCTTGACTAGTTTATACTAGTCTTTTGACTAAATCCAAAAGTGTCTCACCTGACTAAACAATTAGTCAAATGACTAATACGGTTAGTAATTTATATAAATGACTAAAACGGTTAGTCAAATGACTTGTGCGGTTAGTCATTTATACAAATAAAAAAACACGCATATTACTAAATAAACGAGGTATGAACACACAAATCTATAGTACATTTAGGTAAATTTACATGTAATTTATTCACGTTTCAATTTATCAAAGAAATTGGTTCACACTCTGAACTAAGTCATGAAGTATACATGCATGTTTATAGAATGCATCTGAAAAAAAAAATTAAGTACATGTAAGACAGAATTTGACCAGACTGATGTTAGAAACAAACTGGTAATTAACTTTGTGCAATTGCCCAAATGTTGAACAACAGAAAAACAAAGTGGTATTGACAAAATATAATTCATAAAGCTTTGCTTGAAAGACATGTTTAACCCTGTTCCCTGCATGCTTATGTGCCTCTGGAGGTTTTTAATATTGCATCCAAAAACACTCAATAGAAATTTGCTATAATCTTAAAACCATGATTTATATGGAACAATTAACAAAGCAAACAATTTCATAGCGGAAATAAAATTGGTAAATCTAATGGAAGGCATCATTTAAGTATCTCGGCAAAGGGATATACATTTGTTGGCAACTGGCTAGAAACTGTATAAATAAGAGTTGGTTATAATACTTAATAGACATGTGCTGACGACTTGGTAGTTTGTTTACCCATGTATTACCGAATGGAGCTTAATTTGAATCCCAAAGTCTCTCCCAATCACTAGTCTCCACTATAAAAGAATACGATTTCAGATTAAATCTGAAAAGTTGTATCTCTGGTCAGAAGACAGTTTAAAATGCGACAATAGAAAAAGCATACTTCACAATCACATACTCTTTACATTTTTTTTTTTAAATGGCAGTACAAATTTTATAAACTGCTACAAACTGCTCATCAGCCAAAATAATGACCCATAATTGATAACATGCTTGAAATTAGAAGGCCCTGACGTTTCGAACCTGGTATACAAAGGTAAAAAGTCCAAGTCTTTGATAAAGATCCTGCTAGGATCGAAACGTCAGGCCCTCCAACATGTAACTCCAAGCAAAACAACATGGCAATTAGGAAAGGTCACTTATACAGCGTGTCCCCCCAAAAAACGCAACACTTGTGTCGAGAAGTATTATATGAAACTTAAACTGTTTATCACTTCAAGATTCAGATATGTGATACAGCTATGCCTTGGCTATCACCATGTAGAATTTGAGCAAAATTGGACTTAAATTGAGTGAAAAAACTAAGACTGAGTTACCCAGCCTCAAAACCCGATTTTCATCTTTCTTTCATACACATTATGTGTGTAATACCCACTATGCGTGTTATCCTTGCAAATTTGTTTTTAAGGAGTACTATTTCAATTGGTCATATTTTCGCCAATTTCAGCCCCAATAAGCTTAAATTCTAAATGGTGATAACCAAGACATGGCTTTATTACATATCTGAATCTTGAAGTGATAAACCGTTTAATTTTAACACAATGGGTCCCGACGCAGTGTTGCGTTTTTTCTTGGACACCCTGTATACACATGTATGTGATTTTAAATATCGATTAAACCTATCTAGAAGAGTTACTACGGACCGGTCTAGCTTTGATGAATCCTGTATATTTAGAATGACCCTCTGGAAAAATGTGAGAATTTTCTTTAGGCCAACCGGATACGCAATATTAAAAACATGGGGACAAGTATACCGCTAAAGGCTGGGCGATTTTGGTGCCATCAATAATTGTAGAGAAGTCAGAACACTCAGCCAATTTGTCACTGTCTCCTTGGATTTGAGGATGTCCATCTTCCTGTATCAGAAAACATGCAAAGAAAGGGGTAAAGGGAAAATTAAAACATTTTAAAGAACCATAATGCCCCATAATGACCTATGGCTAAGCTGGAGCAGTGGCTAGGCTGACCACCTGTGACCTTGTAGGAAATTAGCTGTCGACAGATAAGACTGTAGTGCTCAGTGTTGGGTCTACATTGTGTCCTTATGAGGTCATGCCCTACTCCATCATGGTATAATGCTGAGACAGCACAACAATACACCCCTTTAAGCAAATTTCCATGAGTCCTTAAAACCCTAGACTAAACAAATGTTGACAATATTTCAATGTAAAAGTATTATTTTCTTATGGCGTTTGTTGCGATTTTGCAAGCAGCCTGTCAGCCGCATCATGTAAATTTGTCCCAAACTACATGATGCGGAGTGACCGTACCCATAATTTCCCAAAAAAGTAAAACCCTTGCCCTCTTCCAGCAAAATTTAACCTTGGTAGTAATAATCAAGAGGACATCATAGCCCATTTTACTAAAGTTAATTTATAGTTAATAATAGCAGAACTTGAAACTAGTTAAGTCTGAAATCGCAATGGACTAGGCCTATTAGTAACCCGAAATTAGCCACTTTTATAGCCAATCTGTGAAAAAATTTTATGAAAAGGTTTTTCAACTGATTTGAGTAGGTATGGGTGTCAACATTTACCAAAAAAAAGTTAGGTGGGGTAGGGGGTGGGGAAAGTACTTTTTCTCGAGGTCAAAGGTCATTGACCTTTTCTAATAGCACTTACACCTGTAACTAGGCATTAAAATATAGTAAAAGGGTGATATTGGTGTCAAAATGCAGAGAATCACACCGGAAGGAGACCCAAAATAAAATTTGAACTCTACAATGAAACCCTGACCTTCCAATTTGAGGTAAAAGGTCATTGACCTCTTGTAATAGCACCGAAAACTGTAATTATGCAATGATACATAGTACATGAATGAGATTTGTACCAAAAAACAGGGAATCCTATAAACAATCTATCATATTTTGAACTTGCTTCTTAGGTGTAGGCCTTACATAATGCCAATACTTAGGAATAAGTGATGGATAATAACTACTACGCATCAGCTTGTGTCAAGGTCATTCACTAGAAACTGTATCTGAACAGCAATATCTATGTGTACAAACCTTAAATACACGCTGTCATTGTCCTTTGTACTGTACTAGTGCACAGAACTCTCATTGTCGGCGTTGGCCTCCTTGCTTCTTTATGTTCTTATAAGACAATGGATGCACTCTTTGAGAGTCACTGTTAGGTGCTGCATCTCCTGCTGCGGCTGTTCGTACAGGCTGATGCGGGAATGACAGTCCCTGTAACAGGATGGGCAGACGAAGGCTGTGGCTTCTCCATGTGTCTATGGAACTGGCCTTGCGGTCAGCTCTCTTCTACTGGAGGATGGTAATAATGGTTTGACCCTGCTTCGAACGGCTGACTTCCAGGCTCCATGGTCCTCAGCGAGTCATTCCCATTCCCACACCTCTCAAGTTACATTTGCAGGAATCTTTGAAGCGGTGGGGGAAGACCGCGAGCTCACCGTAGAGCAGATTCTTTGGGATGCAAGCGGCAAGCGGCTCAGGAGGGCAAAGATAGATGGCAGTCCTGGGCATATCAATATTAATTGCTAAGCACGATATCACAATGCTAGTTACTATGGAAACGGGTACAACTCATATAAAAAGGTTAATTGTAAATCTTTGTGAAATCGACCACTGCCTGCATGCTCAAGCACTTCGGTGGAGGGGATCCGATCCTGAGGCAGCGAATGTGAAAACTGTTGAGCCTTGATCCTCTCCTGAATTGCATAGGGTGTCTAAGCCTCACTTGAGTAGAGCAGGGTGCTGAGAACGCATGCTCTGTAAACCTGCATCTTGGTGTTGTCAGTCAAGTTGTTGTTCGACCACACCCTCTTTTGGAGCTCGTACATCACCCCCACTGCCTCGGAGATCCTGGCGGTGATCTCTGGCTCCAGCGACAGGTTTGATGCGATCGTTGAGCCGAGGTACTGTAACTGGCTGACCGGGTTCAGGAAGTAGTCCCCGATGTGGATGGATGGAGGTGAGTCAGTGCCCTGGGTCATCACCTTTGTCTCTAAATTGATGGTGAGACCAAATTCCATTGGGACGATGTGGGTCGCTAGGGTTGCATCATCAGCAAATATGGCCTCCCCAATGGTGACGCTTTGGACCTTGGTCTTTGCCTAGAGTCTGGCGAGGTTGAGGAGGTGCCCATCAGACGTGTGCAGGTTTACACATCATTGTCATTTTTCGAAAGGCATAGGACAGGAACGTGGAGAAGAAGATCTAGAAGAGTGTCGGAGTGAGCACTCAGCCCTGCTTTACTCTACTGCTGATCGTCGGGAAACAGCTCAGATACTGCTCGGTTGAAGAAAACAGTGCTCTTTAAGGATTCCATGATAGTTAGCAGTCTCCGGGGCTGGGGACAGCCAACCTTCTACGGGATGCTGAACAGTCCGCTTCTGCTGACAAGGTTAAAGGCTTTCATCAGGTCGATGAAGGTGAGGTAGAGAGGCTTGATCCGTTTGCGACATTTCTCCTGTTGTTGTCTTATGGAAAAATATGTGGGTAGTAGATTTTCATGTCCTGAACCCGCACTGTGTCAGACTCAGGTAGACTCGCACTGGTGGGACCTGCAGTCGGGCCAGGACGACTCTTGCAAAGACTTTGTCGATAATGTTGAGTATGAAGATACCCCTGTAGCTGTTACAACCACTGCAGATGCAATTGTGTTTATTGAAAGTCACAATCCTGGTGTCATGCATGTCCCTCGGCACAGAGCCCTCATCCCTCCTGCACAGGCAGAGCAGCTTATGGAGGTCCTGCAGCAGTGCATCCTTCCCGCTCTTGATGACCTCAAGGGGTACGCTTTCCTCTCCTGGAACCTGGCCGGTCCAGTCGACAGAGAGTCAATAGCCTTGCTCAGCTCCTCCTCAGTTGGTCTGGCGTCCAGCACTGGCAGCTACTGGGTGGCATTGAGAGCCTCGTCCGACAGGACGTCCCGCTTGGACTAGAGCTCAGTGGGTCTCCACTTCAATCTCTCTAACCACATAATATCTAATATGATCTTACAGGGCACTGATTCACTTGGCCACCGCAGACAGTCAACCCCATGGCCTAAACATCCAGGAAGGAAATTTGAGTAACACAGGGAGCACTCGCCTCTCACTAACGTGGAACGGCCCGGGTTCGATCCCGGCTTGTGTCATATGAAAGTAGAGTTGTGTGTTGGTTCTCTCCTATGCTATAAGGGTTTTTCTCCGGGTTTTCGGGTTTCCTCCCTTCAAAAAAATATCACCCTTTCGATCTCAGGCTGTGCTCCGTGATCATATGGGTTGATGTGACTGGCAGCCAAGGGTACCCAGGAAATCCTGCTGGTCGATCATGTTTATGTCGCATCCTTCGCAATTCAGCACCCCGTGCATGACTGCGAGTAAGGACGATTAGCCTCCCAATTCATTATTATTATTAAATTATTTATTTGTTGTATCCTTTTCATTTTAATTCACACCCCAAGCGAACTTGTTGGGCGGCATCTCATTCTCCATCTTCCCTAGTCCTCTTTCTGATACCCCATAGTTACCTTGTTAATCCCAGTTCCCCAGCCCCATTTCTTCTTGTCCTCTTGTCATTTAGCCTTCGATAAAGATTCATTAGGATCTAAATGATTCAGGCCCTCCTAAACAAAAAGAACGTTCAATTTTACCTATAGAGGAGATCAAACGATTCTTTCAATTACAATCTTGTATGTTTGTATTCTTGCAGTACAATGTAATGCATATGGCAATAATAATCTAAATTTATGTATTTCATCTTCGCGAGCAGAGATGAATGTCTTTTAAACTCACATCAGCTGCACATGAATTTAGTCTGGTTATGCATCTCTTATATTATTTAACCTTTGACCTCCAATGCGGTGCACTTAAGAACGTTATGACAAACGACATGTGTGTATTTTTAGGTTTGTACACATAGATATTGCTGTTCAGATACAGTTTCTAGTGAATGACCTTGACACAAGCTGATGCGTAGTAGTTATTATCCATCACTTAAGCCTAAGTATTGGCATTATGTAAGGCCTACACCTATGAAGCAAGTTCAAAATATGATAGATTGTTTAGGATTCCCTGTTTTTGGCACAAATCTCATTCATGTACTATGTATCATTGCATAATTACAGTTTTCGGTGCTATTACAAGAGGTCAATGACCTTTGACCTCAAATTGGAAGGTCAGGGTTTCATTGTAGAGTTCAAATTTTATTTTGGGTCTCCTTCCGGTGTGATTCTCTGCATTTTGACACCAATATCACCCTTTTACTATATTTTAATGCCTAGTTACAGGTGTTAGTGCTATTAGAAAAGGTCAATGACCTTTGACCTCGAGAAAAAGTACTTTCCCCACCCCCTACCCCACCTAACTTTTTTTGGGTAATTGTTGACACCCATACCTACTCAAATCAGTTGAAAAACCTTTTCATAAAATTTTTTCACAGATGAACCCTAATATAGGGTTACTATATGTCCACAAACAACATTGCAGTTTTCATATTGCCCCAATACATCCATGCATAGGCTGGGGCCAGATGTCTACACGACTAGGATTTACATGTCACGATCAAGACCCACTAGTTTTGACATAAGGGCTGACACTTGCCACACATTGCCAACACTTTAAGCCTATAGTATATGCATGAAAATGATCATTTCATAGGCCTAAAAATTACAATTTTGTTTTTTTGGTGTAGCAAAATAACTAAAACATTTTTAAATTTAGCCACTCAAAATAACGATGTGTATTCAATGGGTGTCATCACTTTTGGCTCAACTCTCACAACATGCTTCTTCAGGTGAATAGAAAACGAAGTTTTAGAGTTATTTGCCGAAATTTCCTCGGGCCATACACTCACCGCGCACCGTCAGCAATTTTCCAGGAGCACTTTCAAGATGGCGACCGACCTTATGCGAAGCTGTTCCATGCTAATGCAAGTACTGTGCGCACGTGTTGTCCGTACTGAGCAATGGACACCATTGGCACACAGTACTTGCGTAAGCATGAAACAGCCGCCACGGTTGGCCGCCATGCGGGAAAAACGCTCATGGTCAATGCATGCATATGGACCGAGGAAACTCGAGCGAATATCTTTTAAACTTCGTTTTTGATTCACCTGAAAAAGTCTGTTGTGAGGGTTGAGACAACAGCGATGACACCCATGGAATAAAGAATGTCGTGCACATCGTAAATGTGAGCGCCAAAATCTTCAAAGAAGTTTACTGATTTTTCTAGGGCAACTAACGTTAGGCCTACAAAATAATATTAATTACGTTACAATGCGCACAAATAGTGTAGGTAGAGGGTCAGCCAGTATGTCAAAACCCGTGCCGTAACTAGTGTCAGACTGTCAGTGGGCCTAGAATTAGATCGTGCGATACTAATTACTAGTCCTGTACAATGTAGGCTACATCGTGCATACTTTTGAGGTATAGGCCTATCCGTTAAGCCTAAAATAAATCTGGCCAAGGGCACAACGAAATAATGACCCTAAAATCTTCATACCAATCCTCACGAACTATAAACTTGAGAGATTATTTTAATATTGGGTGCTTACCTGCATACAGATGCCATCTGAAAAGAATCAATGGAGATACAAGCCTTGGGCCGTTCGCTGGAAGTGAAAGATGTTTTCGACGGTTTTCAAAATGTCCAATCCGGTGTACGTACGTCTGACCGTAGCTAGCTCGAGGCGGTTAAAACAATATGGCGAAGTATTAAATAATGCCCGCGTAATTTCCTTGCAATTCCAATGGCTGGCACCCGTCAGTGCCTCGCGTGTTTGTGCGACATTCATGGCAGTGGAACGGTCACCAGTGTACTGAGTTTGACCAATAGGGACAAGGATATCAAATTTCCAAATTTCTGGCACTGTCTACAAGCTAGTCAGAGGACCAATTTGTTTAGTCAAGACCTAGTTGCCGTTCCCCATACTTTGTTCATTTATTCACACCTTTCCAAGGAAATTTGATTGAACATGTATTGTATATTAGCCAAATGACAAATTTAGGCTAATTTCATTTTTTTTTTTCATCTGGCGAGAGTGAAATATGTTATGAAAACCAGCAATTTCGTTTACGTATAAGAACAATAGCTTACAATTACCAAATATAAGATATGTCCAACATTATTACATACCAAATATTAGATTTGTAGACATTAATTGAGGTTTTGCTGATTTTCAGTGACTAATCAAAATTATTCAGCTTGACTGACAATGACCAATCTATGTTAGTCATTTGTATCTTAAGGTTAGTCATGTGTTGAATAAATTAGTCATTTTTACTGGACTAATTCAAATTAGTCATTTTGACTAATATAGGACGAGTGATATGACTAACTTATGTTGACAGTGTACATGCTTTCCAATCGTGGACCTTTTCCAAATGTGGACCAAAACCATTAGTCCACGGCCGGTTAGCATGCCACTACAACCACACCCCACACCAAGACCTACTAAAAAGACAAGCTGCTACACCAAATACTCGTACCCTCTCTGAAGAGGGAATAAGATATAGGTTCAAATCATATTTACTGTCTTTGTCTTTTTAAAATGGTAAGTAAGAGCGCAAGTAAGGTCTAACTTTTTTTCGCTTTGTAGAGTTTAGTTCCTTAGTATTTACTACTAAAGTTAGGTGCCACAACTACATATTCCAGTTTTGAATACACCACATGATTGTATAGGCCTATAATCTATATAAAAGATAACAATGTGAAGAGGGTAGTACTAGTATATATGTAAGTGCAAACATATGTTGTACCAATAATAAGTCGAATTGATTAATATTGACCAAATATCATGCAAAATAAATGAATGACTGTAAGTACTACTTTATCACAATAATTTATGCAGAAGTGCAAAGAACACCAAATCACGTGATGACATACATAAATGGAAAGCTAGTTCTTCACCACAGTGGCTGCTCAAACTTACATCAATTATTTATAAGCTTATCCTAAACATCTTCGTGCAAAAAAATGCCATGTTAAAGGTAGTATCATACTTTGGTAGCATACCGAAACAGAAATCTTCACAGATTTACCTATAACTGATAAAGATGGTAATGGTAGAAACATACCGTTAAAATTGTTCTGCCTGAAAAAGCTGTATTTATCCAGAAAAGAGTAAAACCAGTGGCCAACATTATTTTTTACTCTTTAAAGATAAAAAATTAAACAGAAAAGACTTAACAAATTCACTGTTTTCTGAAAAAGTGGGCACCGTATGAGACTGAAATGTTCACAGATGACTGTTACTGTATCTTCCTTGATAATTTGTGCCCATGAATATGTATTTCTTCGACAAAAACCAAAGTATGATTACTATGATTTTACTATGATTACATTTAATGCTAACTATTACAATGCCACAGTGATATACATTTACACATTCATACTGACAAGTCTTAATTACAAAAGGGAAAAACACAAGTTGGCTTCATTTACATTCCTAAAAGGCAAACCGTGACGATAATAATTTTGAGCCTTTCCTTTATACCAGCCCCATGGTAGTCAAAAATAACCGCAATGTCCATGGCAAGAATCCAGTGTTACCGTTTGGAACGGTATTTACTAGTCATATCCGCATCACCTAAATGGATTTGAAACTTAAAGGTGGATTTAAAATGAATATAAAATTAATAAATGATTTGATCAAATGAATGAATGAATGAAATCGATATGGAACTTACTTACACTGGCTAATGCATTCAAATTTTACAAAATAAATAATAATAATAATTTATTTTATTTATATTGCGCCCTTTCCAGGCTCAGCCTGTTCAAAAGCGCAGTACAAGATTAAAAGTTATGTTCAAAACAAGTTATTCCGGTAACTCTAAACACCTCATTCACAAACTATGTTCATGATTCATTTGCTATGCATGTACTTCTAAAAGTTACCGTAGAAAGAGAGATAATTTTCTTTCTCCAGAAAGAGTTAGTTGCCTGCGAGCCACAATTTCCTTTTCCTTTATAACTAAAAGTCAAGTTCTGATATTTTGTTTTAGCTATGGAAGGCAGACAATCCTTGCTCAAGGGAATGAAATTGACAACTAGAAACACGAGTTGAGATTTTAATTACATGCATTATCATTATGATTAGCATGCTAAAATAAATAAAATAGAAAAGGATTAAATGTCTGTACACAAAATAAAATCATTTAAAAATAGAATATTCCAACTGCACTGAATTTTGCAGTTCAAGACAGGGTTTCAAATACAATCCTTGCAGTTTAGGCACTAGTTTGATGACTTGGGAGACGGAGGGGGGGGGGGGGGTCAATTTCTGTAAACGATGATACACCACAAACTGTATCTAGTATTTTCTGGCACCACAATTTATTAAAAGAAAACCACATGAAATGACTTATTTTTCGACAAGAAAATACAAATAAAATCTAGAAAATTATATATTTCTCACTCTCTCAGCATGCATAATTATACACATATTAGATGGATGAAAAAGAAGATACATGCATATAAATATTCCAGAAAGTGCACTTTTTCTATGTGTAATAGCAAGACGTAAGAATGTAAGTGTGTACGTACATGTAAGAACCCAACGACAGAAGCCTGACTGGAAGGCAGCCATTAGCTATCGGGACCATTCCATGAACGAATACTAAACCTGGGGTCGATTTCACCAAGCGCTTCGATCGATCGTAACTCAAGTTACGAAGGATAACCGTCGTTTCCTACGTAGGGCTGCAATGCATCATAAGTCCTACGATTGATAGTAAGTTATGATGAGTTTGATGAAATTGACCTCTGACCTTGTCCAGATGACTGGACGCAATAGGCAGAGAACAGGTTGTTATGGGTCTGTGTGATGGCCACACCCTTCTAGCCATGGCAGACTTCTTAAGCCCTTCTTCCTGGGCGGGAAGCATCTATAGCAGTTCCCCAGTATGCTGCATCAATGTGATGATTGCTTTGTTATTTCCATTGAATAGCACTTGATGGGGGTATAGTCTGGAAGGAGAGGTTCAATAAACTTTTATTGTCTTAATAAACAATGGGCTCATTGTAATGAAACTACCCCTTGATTTGCACTAGTAAATAGATCAGGTTTTTTTAGCAGAGCGCAATTTGTGAGCCCTGAGCGCAGATGCATTTACACCGATTATCTCCGCAGGGAATATAGCTATTGTGGTATACAACCAAAGGATACCCACATTGTTGACACCAAGCTCCCTGCACATATGGCCCTACACACATGGCACAGCCAGATGAACTCTGTGTGAAATCCTAGTCGGTGGAAAACAAACCTGGGCGGACGGGGTTAACCAATATGGTCCAACAAGATCGACCTATACTACGAAGAGGAATTAAAGTTGCACTGGGATTTGGCTCGAATTGACAAAAATGCATTAATTTCACTGAAATTTCCTACTTTTCGTGGAACTTCATGGAGGTCACATAAACCATGGTTTTCGCTGCCCCCGTCTTGGCGTTCAACGTGTCCCCCCTTTTAAGTATTCACACAGACAAAATAGTATTTACTAATACAAGTTCTCCTGACAACGGGAAAGTGGAATAGCCTCTACAAGGACCAAATTTCAGGTCTGAATCTTCCATTATTAAAAACACAGTAAGTCATGGGGGAAAAAACAGCTTCATGACATCTCCTTAAGAGAGGTGATGTTTTATCAGTGTGCTCAATGCTATTCAGAAGGCTGTTGAAGTAGTGTTGTCCTACACCTGTCCACCAGCTACAGTTGCAGGGCCTCCCTGCTGTGGAGGGCTCATGTGATCCCAGGTAGGTGCCTGCGAGGGCAGGTTGTAGGTCGGGTACTGCGGGGCGTACATGAGTTTACCGAAGGTGTAGCCGTGGTTGCTCTTGCTTGGCATCTCCTGGAGTCCTTCCGCGGCGATCTGGTAAACTTGGAGGAGGCAATTCTGTAAATCAGAAGCAATTTAATGATTAAAAAACCCTGCTGAATACATGAGCTCATTTATCCAAATGTGTATGTATAATATACAAATATACATGAATGGGATTTTGCAATGTGAAAAGAAAATTGTACCACTTGTACTGCTTGATGGTTGATTGGTCACTACTGCAGACTGTTGGCTGTACGCCATTGGTTGATACAGGGGCACAGTTCCTATGGTAATAGGCAGCTTCACTTTAGCATCCAGAGGAGTACCTCTGACATCGCCTTCAAACTGTTAATGATAATAACACGGAGAGTTTTATTGTGGTTTGTCTGCTTCTAAAACAAACAAGGAAGAGAAGACATTCCACTCGCCTCTCAAATTTTGGCACTCTTATGAGAACTATCAATCAATCAGTGGGAGCATGCGCCGCGACAGCGCGTTGCCGCATCTACCTTCGCGCGGTACTCCTTCGGATGGTACGCCTGGGGGATGGCCATCAGGCGATCCCCTAGTCAGCCATGCAACCCATCCCCATCTCAGCAAAAAAGTGAAAGACACAGGGTCCACGATGTATATTTTACCTCGACGAAGTACTCTATCCTGATGATGTTGCATCCTTGGGGTCCACTGGGCGGGATGGATGGTATGGGAAGTGGCTTCCAGTCCATCCTCGCTACTTCACCTCCACTGCATCCAGGACCTTGATCTTTGACCAGGACTGCCTCCCGTCTAGTCGTTTGCCCTCCGGTCGAGATATAAGTGACCACCTGGAATGCATTTGTTAAATTGTTCATTCATTTAGAAAACCCTGGGTGCAGCTAAACCGTCTGGGGTCTGGTGTTGAAAGCTTTGCAGCAAACCTCACAAAATGAGACATCTCTGACTCTGTCCACGCAGAAAAATACAAATCCATGACCATGTCATCAATGAATGCAACTTGACAGGACCTCCTTGCTCACTCTCTAAGATAGACAACCCAGATCTGATCAACTATCTCACCAACTGCCAATTCTGATCTAAATAGCTGTAGTAGACATACCAGATAATAATCCATTTATGAATGTGCAGGGATATTTGACAACATAAGTGGGGAGAAAATGGTGGAGGGTGGTTGGATGGAGTTAAAATCGTGATGAACAAGGTAGCTGGAGGGGATGTCCTTCGGGTTCTTCGGGTCTAATAGATAATGACAAGAGGATAAGCTGGCTTCAACCCTGGCTAGATGGATTAACAAGCTGGTTCCCTCCGGCAATATGCAAGTGATGGCTCATCTGGCTTCAACTCTGGCTATGGCTAGGTTCCTGCACTATCAATGAAAATCTGATAATGTGGGTAATCAGCCATTGCGAAAGTTATACACAGGCAAGTCTTCCAGGCTACATTTTTGCCTAAGAGGGAATTTATACACCTGGGCCCAAATCACGTAGTAGGGATCAGCCATTGAGCTAACCAGTTAGCCAGTTTGAAACGTAATCCACTTGGGCCGGCTGATCTTCTCACAATTCTTTCAAAACATGATGCTGTAGCTTGCCTGTTTGTGAAAATGGGTATTTTTACCTGCTTGAGTTTAATGGTGATGTCTACAATGGACCTGCTGCTTTTGTTTTCGATGGTCCCAGATACAAAGATATGTTCTCCCATGACGTAGGCACCCTTATCGGTAGATGCCCTGGTTATGATAGGTCCACCAGCACAGCACAGGCAGCAAACTGTCTTTGTGGACTCCTGGCAGCTTGGGTACTAGAAAGCAAAATAACCAGGGACCAATTTCACAGCCCAGCTGTGCAAAAAGAATCATCTAACCATGAAATTTCTGTCTTTAATAATAAAACAGGAATCCAAATGTCTATGTGTTGTGTATCACTTGTGATTGTTCTTTAGCTGTTGTTTGCTGACTATGAAAATCGAATGGAATATCTAATGGTGGTTTGTTTTATTGATGAGCCAGACATTTTGTGCTAAGCTATTATTTAGTGCTTAGCAGCTCCATGAAATTGGTCCCAGTGCTCAACAAATCGCAAAAACCTGACTCACTTTTTCTTATAAAACATAAAGAATAATGGTCTTGATCAAAACTGTTTTTGGTCATTGTTTTACTATTTTTTTGATAAATGCACCATTTCAGGAGGAAATATTTTAACGGTGTGTTTCTACCAGCATCATCTTCATACCCTGAAAGTTATACATAAATCTGTGAACATTTCTGTTTGGGTATGTTGAGCCCACCGCACACTATACGATCCGACATTCCGACTAGGACCCGACTGGTTTTTTGGAAGGATCGCAAAGCATTCTGGGAGTCTTAACCGTGATTGTTCCCAGTCGCAGACCCACTCTGATGGCCAGTCGGCAAGATTCGACTGTCGAATCACGGTTAAGACTCCCAGAATGCTTTGCGATCATTCCAAAAACCAGTCGGGTCGTAGTCGGATCGTATAGTGTGCGGTGGGCTTTACCAATCCTTTAAGAACCCTTTTCAAAAGCACAAGCTCACCCTTGCGTGGGGCATAGCATTCAGATCAATGGGGATGCCGGTGACAGTGAAAAACCTCTCAGTCTTGTGGTTGAACTTCCAGGGCCGGTCGATCTTGCAGGACACCTTGTAGCGAATCCATCCGAAGGGGGACTCAAACGGAAATGGTAGGGGGACATTCGGAATCTGGAATGTGAATGGGAAGCGGTGCTCTCCACTGTCCAAATGCAGCTTGGATGCCCCGGAATCGTTTTTATCTGTCAAAAGAATGTTACCATCTTATTAATAAAGAACACAAAACACCAAAAACGTACAATTTTACGACAAATATTCATGCTCCACTGCATCCGGATTCCTTTATAATACGCTGTCTTCTCCTGTACAGCGCACTCTCTCCTGAGGATGGCTAGAGTATACTGGCCTGAGTGTCGAGATCATTTCTCACTGGTCCTTTTCTGAACCACACTTCTAGAAAACTGTTCCATGGTGTCTCCGCAAATCTTCCTTAAATATTGGTTTGTAATTTTGACAAGCCGTCAGAAAGTGGAAAGTGCCATTTCGCTGAGCTCTTCAAATGCAACATTCATTGACATAATTTCATGATGCAGCCTACCACAAACTTCTGCTTATATGATCATTTCATTCTCAACTTTATGAAAGGTTGGCAATGAATTTCTTTGCAAACTAAAAGTAAAATTTCAACGAACATGCTGAAGAGGCATGCTTACGCCTGAAGTAACTTGACCCCTAATCAAAGAGCAATGTTTATACTTCATGGGAATGCTTCGTGCCAAGGCGAAATGGACGTTAGGACTGGATACAAATCTTTGCAAAAAGTTGAAGCACATTTCAGCCTTTGCGAAAAGTTCGCTGCAAATTTTTATTACATCAGCTTCACCTCACCTCACAAGTTGCAGCAAGCATGAACCGATGTGGCGGTCTCACCTGCCTCCCGGTCTCAGCTGTCCCCCTGATGTAGCCAGACATAGCATGCCACATTAAGGGATGACTTTCCTGTTATTGATGGCATGACGTATTTTACCATATTTTGTAAGGGGGACCGCTGAAACCGGGAGACAGCTGAGACCACCACACCGGGCTTATATGTCCGTCAGTGATCTTACCTTTTCCCCAGCAGACAGACTTGACTTTGAAGTAAACCTCCGTGGCAGAATAGCTCTTTTTGTTTTTACCGCTTCCCGATGACCAGTGAGTGTGACCCTTGCCACACAACTTGATTTGGATACCTGAACATCAGAAGTTGGGTACAACAAAACATTTGAGGACAAGACGGAACTTAGTAAGGAGAAAATACAGTGCGTTTGGTTCCATTTTTATATTCCACCCCAAGCCCTTCTATGACTCAAATGTTTGAGTTTGTTTGGACGATCTTTGGACACACACTCTTCAGGTTGATAATCTTGAAAACAACACATTTTGCTATAAATAGCTTGATAAACCCTTATCCCTTTGACCTTCTTGCTGAGAACATGATCTTCAATTTGCAAGTCCACCAAAATCCAACACAGTGCACTCTCCTTAAGTCACATTCTTAAAGCCAATGATCAGTAGGCCAGCGGGCCCCCGTGTAGGGGCCTACTTGTGCCTGATCGTGCACACAGGCTCAGGTCATTGAATGGTGCCAGGATCTGTCAAGATTAATTTCAGGCTTGGAGTTGCATCAAAACTTGCTCCAGTCTACATCATTCCCAATGCTGGGTCTATGGCCTACGAACGTACACATATATGACTCTCATTAAATGCCCCGCCCACCTCGTATTTGCCCCACCCACCTCGAATATCATCCTTTGGTGCTCCCAGGATGATCCTGATGTAACCGCAAACCAGGTCACCAGACTTGAAGACGGAGTTGTCTCCATCAAAATTCACTTCAAAATGCTCTAATTTCCCCATGGTATCTGCTCAATCAAGCATTCCAATGTTATGCACTTAGATGTAGTGAGAAGATCTGTCTCCAAGTCCTACAGTAGATGTCACAGAGTGTTATCCAAGAGCTGCAGCTGTGTAGGGCAAGAAAACAAGTGTACATCAACATTTGCATAATTTATGTATCATATTTTACCAAAATTATGTACTGGTATATTATAAATGTGTTAAATATGTATACTGTAGCTGTATGGCTGGCCTTTCATAGGCTGTGCACAGGTATCAATGGGGGGGGGGGGGGGGGGGTTACATGTTCCCCATCATATTATTAGCCCCACCCCCTACTTTTGGGGATCCAAAGTATGGCAGGAAAGCATCAATTGGTTTCTCATAGTTGAATTTTCAACCGCAACTAATTTCCAGCAACGCCGCTCTGAACTTGGAAATTGTATGTCACGTTACGCTCACACACATCTATCCAGCAATCAGATGTGCGCATTTCACTCATCACACTTGCTCCTTGCTCATGCCAAAGTTTACTGATCTCTTGTCACAGAGTAGCCTGACTTCAACTGAACAATAAGGCCAGGTTGAACTCGCTCAACTCGGCTACATGACATTTGCTACGTCATGTACATTTTTCAAATTGCTTTAGAACTGAGTGATAAGGCTGGGTGTGGCATGTTCATGAGACGCCAATTAGACTAGAGCAAAAGGAGTTCCACACATATTTCATTTAATAAAAAACATAAATAATAACACTAACATAACACTGTCAATATCATGTCACGTGTGCACTCATCACTAGGCCTACTGTAGGCCCTATCAGTATCAGTATCAGTTAGCCTATAGACCGCCTAGGGCCTAGGCCTAACGTTAACTCTTTATTTTTGCAATTGATGACTTGTCAGCAATGATGAAAAATAAACCAAATTTAATCACAAAGGCAGAACTTCAGAAGCCATCAACTAATTTTAAACACATTACAAGTAGGACTAATTTGTAAATACTGGACCCCCCCCCCCCCACACACACACACACACCCACACCATTTGCATTTGTGCTGGGCAATCTATTTCTACCTAAGGTCCAAGGTCCATCTGTGTTGCTCCAATGCAATATGCAGAGGGTGACACTGACTGGGAGTGTCCACTACAACGTACGCGTATAGGCATAGGCTACCTGAGTAAGTTTCCCAATCTCTACTGAGCATTGGGATCACACAGGGGAGAGTATTTGGCGTTATTTACGGGGCTAGGTGAACCCCTACACAAGCCACACTCATAATTATCAAAGATAAGAAACGTACTCACGACAACAACAGATAATATTTATGTCCAAAGTATGGTGGCCCTAAAGGGACATCGCATATCGCAAACGTGTGCGCACACGTATGCGATGTCGTGAAATTTATCGCATACGTGTGCGCACACGTATGCGATGTCGTGAAATTTATCGCATACGTGTGCGCACACGTATGCGATGTCGTGAAATTTATCGCATACGTGTGCGCACACGTATGCGATGTCGTGAAATTTATCGCGAATATGTGCGCACACGTATGCGACGTCGTGAAACAATTCGCGAATATGTGCGCACACGTATGCGAATTTGTTTGCAATGTCGTGAATTTTATTGCATACCTTTGTCGCATACCTTTGGGGTGATGTCATATTTTTGCGGGCAATTTGTTAGTGACCTAGGGAGTACTAGTCCGTGGGCCGAGGCCTTTTTTCGCTCATCACGCGGTCTTGTCTTCGGAATCTTTTCTAATATATCACACTCGATAGATAAAAAATAGCAAATGCATAAAATGCTTGTTCCCACGCTGGGAAATTGCTCCCAACTTCAAAAAGAATTTTTAAAGACCGAAATAAAATTGAAAATGATAGCAGTGAGAGACTAGGAAGCTCTACGTTACATGAATGCGGAAGTAAACAACATGGTGTCGTCACGCGTCTGCTACGAGTCGATGTCAGACACCGACGTTGAAAATTCCCTAGAAAGACATATTTAGTACTTAATGCATTTTCAAACTGATGGAAGCTTAAGTACAACAGGGTTTACTGACATCTGGAAGACCATTCTCGACAGGCCAGTATGTCCAGATCACCAATCGCAATTTCCAAGGCCAGTTCATCACTGAACATTGTTTGCACCGTCGAGAAAGGGATCGGACGTGCGTATCATATGGCATGTTACATGTACAATGTAGGCCTAGCCCTAGTCCTACGCGGAGTGAGCCTACCGACGCGACCGTGCTGATTCCAGCAACATCGCCGAGGCCGAGTGAGTAAAACCGTATTCAGATGATCATCATTTTGGCATTAGTGTAGTTTACGCCACCCATATTATTTTTAGTATTTATTTGGGTAAGAAACTGTTTTGTTTTCACTGAAATATTGCCGAAATAAGTTCATTTTAGGGTTTCAGGACCATGAATAAATTTGCTTTAAGTAACGAATCTCATTTTTGAACAGAAGAAGGTAAATAAATACTGAAAATAATATGGGTGGCATAAACTACACTAACCCCATGATATTGGTGTACAGGGTAAAAGTTCTTCCTGAATTCTCCACCAGGGAGATTAATTGATTTCATTTGATTTATATATTTATTAATTTTTGATTTTTTTTTCTTGGCGGGGGTGTATTTTTAAATGTTGTGGCTCCAGGCAGGGGTGAATTTCAGTCACTATAAAACTCATCGTTGTTTACTTTCATTCATGGGGCTTATGTTATGAGGCATTAACCCTATGTAGGATTCCTAGAATACGATCATGGGTTATCCTTCGTACCTCGAGTTACGATCGATAGGTTTCTTGAAATCGACCCCTGGCTTAGAGTCCTATTCTAGTCTTTGAAATTGAAGTGGCTTAAATTAGAGTTCGACCTATGAAATAATGATCAGGAAATGATGTAGGAGTGTACATGCATCATTTCATGATCATTGGGAGTAGTGTACGACTGCTCGCAATGCATGCCTATTATGAAGATCTAGGTGCATTGTGCACTGTGGATGAACATGTACATTAATTAAAGATGTGCATGTAGCTTTATTTATTACTCATTTAGGGAGGCATTACTAATTTAATTCATTGAAATACATTTTTTAATTAATTGTTTTCCCAATCTGTAGTGCTGGAGTGGGTCAGCCGGGAGCCTCGAGAGCTTCAGCAACAGTAGGCTGTGGATGTTAGTGAATGGCTACTGGATCTCCCAATCCCAAAGAATGCTGGTTATCATCGGTAAGATAATAATACGATGGGCTCTAATTAGTACACACTCATGTCATGCAATTATTCAATTGTTTAATTAATTATGTAAATGTCTGTGTGATTTATATCAGCTAAGAATTTTAGTCCTTACTCATGTTGTATAGTGTCAGTAAATGTCCATGTGATTGAAAACAGATTGAATCTAGGGTTTGTAATTAATAGGAATAAAGCATGGCAGCATTTGGAACTACTGTATAGCACAAGTTGCACAACCAAGTGTTGACCTGCAAATTGAAAAGATGTATTACTTTAGCAAATACTGAAATACATGAACAAGTTGATGCATCTGATTACATTTTACTATGTTTGTGGAACAAAGGATTATTCTTTCTCTTGCTCCTTTCTTGTGTTTTAGAACCTGAAGCAGCCCAGGAGATACTTCCACCAGTTCCACCCCTGGAAAAACTAGGAGACTCTGCTCTGATACACAGAGGACTTCTGTGCCTGCTGCACAATCAGTGAATGTTCTGCCCAGAGAGTGTATACTCTGCAGGAAAGAAGGTGCAGAGCAACAAGGAAGAGAAGACCTGGGGCCGATTTCACTAAAGTCTTGTTTTGCGATCATCGCTATTGAGCTAGCGATGCGATGGCTAACTGCAAATCCATCGCACTTGCGATGACGTTGATTTTACGTTTCACTAAAGTCATCGCAATTGCGATGGCATAAAAACGAAAATAAACGTATTGTTCGAGCCTAAAATTGTGACCTTTGACATTTTACTTAAAAATACGCGACGTCAACGTCACTTTTCACCATTGATCTGCACATTTTTCCGGCATAATAACTTCAGACGGCAGAGAAAACTTACAGTTGTTTATAATAGACCCATTCTTGGATGAGCCGGAACTGTGCAGTTAAGATTTAGGAGAAGTTCGTGTGACCTAAAGTTTTGTACACAGAATCCCATAGGCCGGCTATTAAATGTAGTACATGCTAGGCCACCGCCGTTTAACATGTTGATCCCATGCATGTTCGCGATTACGAGGACCATGAGGACGTCACTTTCTCCATGGTCCGTGGCAACTTAAGCGAAGTGCAACAATAACTTGCTTTATCCATGAAAACCCGCTCTCCGTGTAAAGCCCGAGCATTGTTTATGCACAATAGATGTATGTACATATCTATTTCATTATTTACGCTTTACAGAACAACGAATATACAAGTTAAAATGACGTGCCTTGTCAACTTAAATTATTTTTTGCGATGAAATTATAGCTTTGCGGCCACTAAATAGTCATCGCAAAATATTCATCGCTAAGTGGATCCATTGCGATGAGAAATTCGTCGCAAAGTTTTAGTGAAATCCGTCTTTTAAATCGATCGCTACTTTGCGATCGATTTTCCGTTCAGCGATGGATTTGGGCTTTAGCGATGATCAAAAAGCGTTAGTGAAATGGGCCCCTGAACCTCTGGTCACAGCGTGCAGCACCATCAATGCACAAAAATTATCACAAGGATGATATCAATAACTTTTTACTTTGTACATGATAATTGATAGGCCTAAACCTTGAACTTTTCTGTTTATTTTGAATTTTTGTAAAGTCTCAGATTTGAAACTCTAGTATAGTCTTGATCGAAGTACTTCTGTAACAGTGTTATAGACCCAAACATTAATTTCTTGATGGTTATCTAAAAGTTGGCACGCACAACAGCCTGTAATTTTTTTGTCCTACCATGTTAAATGTCAATTCCCTAACTAGTTTAAAGCATCCCACACTACTGTAAATGGGCATGTCATCAGACAGCTGTATTAATTCATACCATGTTGTTCTCACCGTATGCACAGGATAAGAGTTGACCTATATTGATGCATTTTGAAAATCATCAGAAACGCTGGAAACACAACCTCGTAGTCCAATTTATCAACATGTATTTGTGATATATACTACTGTATAAAGAAAAAAGAAAACTGAAATATGTAATAATTATTTTATTTTAAAACTAAAAATAAAGTATTTATTCGACAGAAATCACATTGAAATTTGCAATAAATAAATCACTTAATGTACTGGAACAGCACGAGTTTTCATTTTAATTTTTATATTTTAAAACATTACAATTATTGTGATTAAGACCTAATATGCCCATTGTAACAGGTGTGGTAACAACAACAAGGTAGCAGCTTTGGCTGAAAAATATTTCCATTTCCACCACGGCAAGTCCATAATTTTATAAACCCTTTTCCCGAAAAACATAATATAAACGCATATTATTTCTAATGCCGGCCGAAAATTACCCAGGTATTCATTTGGATTCCCTGTAGTAATCAAAATATACACATGCTAGAACTGCCGCTTGTAACAAAAATGTTATGTGCACAGAGTTGTACTTGATCTACCAATAGGGGGCGCTGTTTCTTTTATGTTTTCTTTATACACGAATTTTTGTCGTTTTTAACCGCAAATTTCTCTTTATGGAGCAATTTGTGCAAGCGCGGGAACAACTTGTTTGTTGATGAGTGTACCACAACCTACACCCCTGCCAACTTTTATGGAATTCCTTGATGCAGACCACGTATCTCAAAAACTACAGCGTTTTCGGCTGCTCGGCCCACGTTCTAAAAATGGGACCAGGGCCACTTGCGTACTCCCTAGGTCACTAACAAATTGCCCGCAAAAATGACGTCACCCCAAAGGTATGCGACAAAGGTATGCAATAAAATTCACGACATTGCAAACGAATTCGCATACGTGTGCGCACATATTCGCGAATTGTTTCACGACGTCGCATACGTGTGCGCGCATATTCGCGATAAATTTCACGACATCGCATACGTGTGCGCACATATTCTCGATAAATTTCGCGACGTCGCATACGTGTGCGCACATATTCGCGAATTGTTTCACGACATCGCATACGTGTGCGCACATATTCGCGCTAAATTTCACGACATCGCATACCTGTGCGCACACGTATGCAATATATTTCACGACATCGCATACGTGTGCGCACACGTTTGCGATATGCGATGTCCCTTTAAAGCCACCATACCAAAGGCTAGGCAATAAAACGCCACCGGTGTTGCATTAATAACGCGTTTATTTTTTTAATACCCTAGATGATGAAAGAACTACGGCTACGGTGTATCTGAAAGGACATCACAAATCGTTAATATTAATAGTGGGCAAAAGGCACATTAGTTATAAAATTCCACAAAACCAGGGAGGAAACATTTTAGTACAAAATGACACAGAAACTGCAGCAATTCGACATCGGGACATTTTTCTACTTCCTTTTTAGATTTTCATTGAGATCAATATTTATTTAATGGAGTTTGTTGAAGCCCGAGAGAAAAAAGGGAACTGATTTGGGGGTTGGTAGCATGCCCATGGCCTAATTACCTTAGCTTTGAGGCTTAATAATTCACTAAGAACCATGATTCAAGCCCGGTTAGCTGGGCCTCGGGGCTTTGTCATTGACACAAGGTTTGTTTTTTTGAAATTTGGAAGCAAACTTTCGGACTGCATGTAAAAAACATTTCAGCGGCACATTTTTATGGTCGCGCAGAAAATAATGTAAAATTGAGGCCGTGTCCTGATGATGTAGCGCCCTCTCGTGACAAATAAGGATTACTTAACCATCAAAATGGCGTTGTTCGGTAAGCTCGACGTTTTCCAGTTTGGTTATTTTCTGAAGTTTGTAGATTGGTCATATTATCTAAAACACAGTAGGTAGAAGATGCGGGGTTAGTTTACTATTTAATGCTTGAATTGAACCAGTTTGGTTTATTTGATTGCTTGGGGAGTGTTAATTATGACTGGATTTTAACGGGACTGTGTTTGTGCTAGTTTAATCAGTTTAATCAATACACTGTAACGTTAGGCCTATACTCAGTGTAGGCCTAATGGCCAAGTTATGCATGGTACATTGCAAGTAATTTTAGGGCTTGTAAATTGATGTAGGGTTGTGTATATTTTGCCGGCACCAGTACTCTTCCTGCATACCCTATTTTCCCGTTTCCCTACGCTGATTGGTCAATTTGCAGTATTAGAACGTCCCTAACTCCGGCAAAATAACAAAAGTCAAAGAAGGCCGGCATGATGCGTGACGTAGGCCTATTGAGTATTGTAACAATCAGAAGAATGACGGTGATGGAAAAATATAACGCTACACTTCCTTTGAGTAGTAAATTACTTTGTTACTTTGTTATAAAAGTTAACTTTTTGAAAGAGATGTTTATGGATTGGTCAGTGAAACATTGTAGTGAATTTATTCATTTATGGATGGAAAAGTGGAGTTTATAAAAAAACGTACCAATTCATGATGTATTGCCGCCATCATCAAGAACTTTCTTATAAGCTTGATTAAAAAGAAAAAAGTCTCAAGTTACAAGTTATACTAGCTAAAACTGTAGAGATAGATCGATTTTAAACAAAGGTTGAAGAAACTTAGGATTGTACACGCATGTCATGTCAGGCGTGAATGTAATGCATCCCCCCCCCCCCCCCCAAATACATCAACCCATGCTGTTGAAAGTAAAAAAGGAATGGAGTTTAGCGAAAGGCACACAAGCCTTCAGCAGACACTGCAAGTAACTTGACAATTTCTGTTTTCATTTCAGCTGGGCGGGTCAGTCATACAATGCTGGGATTAGGACGCTTTGGCCTTTTGCCTGTCCGCCACTTGCCAGCAGCTGGTCAGTCTTTGCGGTCACTGCATGAGCAGAAGCAGCACACGACTCCAGCATCGATCAACCATGTCGCCACCAACTTCAGGTACTCTCTCTCCGCCTATGTCCCTGTTGAGACGCTTTTTAAAGATATTGTACAAATGGCCCAGTTAGCTCTAAAGTTTTGTACATTTTTTTTGTATTTTCATGAAGATTTTTTTCTTCTTCACTGATAACTAAGTTTTAACATTTGTTTACCTTTAGCATGTATGAGATATGCTTCCACAGATGAAATCTTTATTGAAAATTTTGTTTGTTTTTCATTTTTTCATATTGAATTTATAAGTAAAAAAACAACAAATGTCCCAACTTAAAATGAAAAATTTTGTCTGACTATTTTTTTTTTATCTACCTCCATTAGCTTGGTACCTTATAGAAAGAAGAGTTCAGCTCCTGTGCCAGCACAGAAGGACAGTAAGGCCGAAGTTGTAGTCGCCAAGATGGATGACATCGTTAACTGGGCTAGGAGGGTATGTTTTGCCCTGCTTCAGATCTAGGTCAATTTCACGGCCTTGCTTAGCTTAAAAATTTGCTAATCATTAAAATTCAGTCTTGATAAAAACAGGATTAACAACAAAATGTTAATTATGTTTGTGTTGTGTATCACTTGTGATTGTTTTTTGGCTGTTGTTCGCTGACCATGAATATCAAATTCCAATGTTTAATGGTGGTTTGTTTTATTGGGCAAGACATTTTTGTGCTAAGCAACTTTTTTGTGCTTGACAGCTCCATGAAATTGGCCCATGTGTGGACCTTTCTGGTTAACGTACACATAACATAATTTGTGATTTTCTGTACAGTTAAAGAAGATGAAAATAAACCAAACCAAGCAACCAACACAAAAGACAAGAGTTGTTTACCAGACATTACCAGTCTCCTCAAGAGGGCTGGATCACAAACCACACATTACAGTGTACCACACAAACCACACTGGTATATTGTGGTATTCAGGATGCCACATTTAAAGTGTTAGGGTAGGGTTAACGCTATTAAGTACAATTGTTTGTCTTTTGTCTTTTGGGAGACATTTATCCATTTTCAACCTTACTTTGAAGCAAAGGTAACAAGGTAAAAAGAGAAACCTCAACCATTGTGTTGAATTTTGATCAAGTTTCTGTGATATCATTGTTTTCAGAGTTCTCTGTGGCCGATGTTATTTGGGTTGGCCTGCTGTGCGGTGGAAATGATGCACATGGCCGCACCACGCTACGACATGGACCGGTTTGGCGTGGTGTTCCGCGCCAGTCCCCGTCAGGCTGACGTGATGATCGTGGCCGGAACACTGACGAACAAGATGGCGCCCGCCCTGAGGAAGGTGTACGATCAGATGCCAGAGCCCCGATGGGTCATCTCAATGGGAAGGTAAATCAAATTCAAAAAATCAAGTGTTTGGGTCTGTTTGTTTCAAGCAATAGATCAGTGATCCTGTTGATCTGGATCCCATTTTAGCATCCTGCATAGGATGTGGATCTGCAGGATCACTGATCTCATTCGTGAAACAAACTGGCCCCTTGATAAGTGCAAAACAGCTATATTGCAAGGCCGTTAGAAATTTGCTTAGTAAAAAATATAGGAAAGTATGGAAATATACAGTACGTGTTCTTGTGACCGTGAATTGCTGATTAACTTATAGCAAGGGAATTTGGTGATCCACTTATTCCTACAGAAAATATTTTAAAGAGGATCATTAAATGAATAGCTCATGACGTCATAGTACGGAGCCTTTTCATGAAATGTCTGCTGCCCCCATTGAAGAAATTCAGACAGTTTCAATTTTGGGTTAGCTTGCGGGTTGAGCATGTGGAGAGAAAAATCATCAAAAAGACTCTCTTTCTGTGTTCAGTGTGAGATAAATTTTTTTTTTCTCATGTCAAGTAATTTAATGATTATAGTTCTAACAAATAAAGCGAGGTTTGTTGAGTGTTGAAGATCCTCTTTAAGTTTTCTTCAGGAGGCTTGATAACCAACATTTAATCACTGATATTGACAAGAAAAAAGCTTGTTTCATGTATCTCATTTGGAAGCTTGTCACTTCAAGGCACATATCATGCAAGTGTTAATATTTCACTGTGAATAATGACTTTCCACAGCTGTGCCAATGGAGGAGGTTACTACCATTATTCTTACGCCGTCGTCCGTGGCTGTGATCGTATCGTCCCTGTGGATATTTATGTACCAGGTAAGGTTAAAAGGTTTACATTCCCCTGCACAAATATTGCCACAATATGATGATTTAACACCCAGCATTCAGGTACACAGACGAGGTTGTTACTTTCTTGGTACTCCAGCAAAATGTACAAGTAAAATCTATGGTCTACTGTTTTAGTAATAGAAATGAATTAATGAATATCCCAGAATATCCTGATAATATTATTGTGCTACTATGAGGATAACGCAGGGGCACGGATTGGCCAGACATGAAGGTCACATGACTACCATGACTGACTGCTGGTAGGCTGCATGTGGTGGCTGGTCGGCAGCCATCGTAGTAGTCCGACAAATCTGCATCTAACTGAGTAGCACAATAAGGAAATTTGAAATTTGTTCATTATTTTATCAAGAAGTCGGGGCTGTGATTGTACATGCATAAAAAAACTGAAAAAAATTGCCTAAAAATTGAAAATCATATATTTCCGATACTGTTACTTTTGTACAGGCAAAGTTAGGCCAAAAAACCTGAGATCGGATTTTTTCTGAAAAATCACATCCATGAGAAGTGCGTTTACACAATGGTCACACTAGATATTCTGCATTTTGTGGAATTTTGCTGCAGATTCACATTTGAAAGCTAGTAACTTTCCAAAATCTGGCACATTTTAAGTTTTCGCTTCACTCGGATTTGAACAAAACCTTGTCACTTGATTGGTTGTAATATTTTATGGTATTGTATTATTATTCGTCCAAATTCTCTTTCTGTTACCATTCAGGATGCCCGCCCACAGCAGAGGCGCTGCTTTACGGCGTCCTTCAGCTACAGAAGAAGATCAAGCGATCGCAAAACATCACCATGTGGTATCGCAAATAAATCTGGATTTGTTTTTTTTGTGTGGACTGTTTTTGTGCATTGTAAATAGACAACTAGTATACTGTAAAACTGTACACCGCATTGATTCATTAAATTTCACAAATTATGTTTGAACGAGGCATTTGACTTCTTCCACACTGGATTTATCCACTTCAGTTCTTGTTAAAATATTCAAGTTTTGAAAAGGGCAAGTTTGGGTTTTATGTAATAAAAGATGATATAAATGGCAAACAAATCTATGAATGGTGCAATTTTCCCTGAAGGTTAAACAAATAAACGATTTGCATGACATTTTTTTTTTATTAGAATCCGAGTGTCTCACCACTAAAATTTGTCAAATTTCGGTATGTCCCAATTGAAAGCAGTATTTATTTGAGTTTTCTTTTATAATTCAGACACTCGTTTTAGTAGATATCATAACAGATTGCATTTGGCAACAAGTTCATATTGATGGAAATATTAGGGGTGTGCGTGTGATATTAAAATTGCATGAAGAGTCGGAAGAATATAGTGTTAATTCAGCTGGGAAGCTCCCAACCTTAAGAAAATTGATTATGCTATTGGAAGTGTAGAAGCTGGGAGTAGCAGGAATTTACAGACAAGTTATTCTTAAAAGTTCCATGAGGGAGACATAGAGGAGAGTGGGGCTGAATGGAAATGTTACCTTTTAGTGAAGGTTTTTATTATCAGTGAATAAAGATCCTTTCCAATTTGAAGTTGTGTGAATGTATTTTGTATTTCTTTTTTACTTTTCGGTTCAACTTTGCTTGTGCTTTTTCGGAGTGGGGTAAGGTGGAGGGGTGGAGAAATCCACCAAGGGGTTGGGGATTTGAACCTTTGATGCAACCCATCGAGGCGGCTGTGAATGCATGGGCACCTAGTCCAGTTGTACTTTTACAATTCCTACAGAACTGCAACAATGTTACAATAACATTCCTTAATTCTGCATTGGGAAAGAATATTTCTGGTCATCAGTTCTGGAATATTCCAATTTCTAACAGCACCTGTCTGCCAAAACAAGAATACCAGTGCTTGTACTTGGAAGTCAACTTATTTAACCCCTTCAGCCCAGGATTAATTTTGCTTTGTTTCTTTTTACCGGCCTGATTATCAGCCATCAGTCAAATAGCGGTCATCTGGCCGGGCTATGTGTGCAAGCCACTGCAGGGAGCTCGGCATAAGCAATGGGGGCACACAGAGGTTGAATACCAGCAGACAATATGCCAAATTCCAGCCGAATGTATTATCTTGAGCACGCTTGCAGTCAGCCTTTCACAAAGAATTCTAAAACCTGAACAAACCAAACAATAACCAAATCAAATACTTTCCAAGTAAAAAGGCTCTTTTTGCCTGTTTTATTTATTCTTCTTTTTCTGTCATCATCATCATCTCCATCACTCTTCACTAATTACAACGTCTAACCAAAGTCAAACACAGCCTCCTTCCACATATTTCATCGCTTGATCCTGTCTACTTGAGGGGGATGAATCTGGAGGAGTGGGTGGCACCGATACCGGGACGGCCGTGCTTGACTGGCTTGTACGTGATGCTGAACTCGCCCAGGTAGTGTCCGATCATGTCCGGCTGCACACAGAATAATAAAAAAAACACCGACGTGAGAAATATGCAGGATGAAGTGAAAGTAAATGGCGTTTGGAAAGAGAACAAAGATTATCTGAATGAACCATAACTTGAACCAGGCATGCAACTTAACCAAAAAACCGAGGATGTATCAAAGATACCACAATAGACCACAGTGTCAGTCTATGACCTAAGGATCCAGTCCCCCTGTGGAGACTCTGGTAGTGTGTCGTAAACAGCTCTTTGTGTTGTTAGCTAAGTGCAGAGGATTGGAAAAGGTACCAAACCGTGTAAGTTTCACATGGTGCCAATATGCACTGTAAAAAAAATTAAAAAAAGTACCGGTACATGGAACATATGTTCTTAAGTTTCTAAACAAAGAGGGTAGGCCATATTTTTAACGTTTTAACGGGGAGAGGAAGAATTTGTACACACTTTGTTGACGTGTGTGCTTTCTACGGTCCCTGACCGACTCCGCAGAGAAGCATTCAATTTAAGCCAACTATAACCTCATCAAAACATGGGTCCATTCAAAACATACATTTGGAAATATCAATTCTACTTTTAAAAATGGGACATGGGCCACTTCAAAAACATTTTGTTCACAACCTCATGACAGCTAACAACTTAATATTTCATTTGACTGAGGATTTTGAAGAAAGGATAAAGTCTTTAGTACCTTGACCTCAACCTGGTTGAAGGTTTTGCCCTGGTAAACCCCCACAATGCTGCCGACCATCTCGGGCACGATGATCATGTTCCTAAGATGCGTCTTGACCACCTCCGGCTTCTCCATGGGGGGAGCCTCCTTCTTGGCCTTACGCAGCTTCTTGATCAAGGCCCTGGGCTTGCGCTTCAGGCCGCGGACGAATTTCCGTCTGGGCCGGCAGCAGAAGAGCTCCATTAGCTGCTCGCTGTGAGGGGGAGGAAATACGGTGGTTAATTCGGACTGAATCAAGTGGGAGACTAAGTCTGAACCTTATACTTTTAAATCTGCTTCAGTTTGGTAAGATCCAATATCTACGGGTTATCGGTTAGCAATGTGCCAACAATTTGACGATCTTCTAATGAAGCAAAGTCTAGTGAATGAAGACAATACCACTTTAAGCTTCCGAAAAAGATCCTGTTATGATTGAAACGTATCAAAGCCACCCTAACTCCAAGCAGTGAACTCTAGTAAAGTGACAGTTAATGAGTTATAGCAAGCAAGAATCTCTTGAAACACAAGAGGGTGGATCTATGAGCTGTTTTGTAGGATGTATGTACCAGAGAGAAGCTAGTCTACTCACTTGGACATGTCCAAAAGTTGCTCCAGGTCCACACCACGGTAGGTGTACTTCCTGAAGGTACGCTTCTTCTTCAACTCAACTTGAGCGGCGGGATCAGCCTGTGGACAAAATCAACCAATATCATCCATTATATAATATTAGCAAAGGAGGATCCTAGTACATCATATTCATAACACTAAGACTAAATAGTAAATATAACGTGAAATACAAAGTGGATCGAGTTCTATGGATGACCCGCTGTTGTGCATTTATCATACTGCCTTCTCCAGTACTGGGTTTACATCTTGCTTCAGTGATAGGCCAGTGTGATTTCATATGCCCTCACACTCCACTGAATAAAAAAATAAAAGCAAATGTGGCAGCGAATTGACAGCATCACTGATTGCAAAATTTGGAAAGAATTCCACTGATGTCCATAATTTGTGCACAACTCTATGGAACCAACAAAGGACGTTTTGAGCAAAATGGCTAGCGCTGTATTGAAAGTGTACAATTTGTAGGTAAAAAACCCTGTAAAACTCATTTTTTAGATATGCTACCCAAGTTTTCCACACCTGAGATTGAAGTTCACCATAATTTGTATCCAATAAGTTAACTCTTGGAGGATATAGCCTAGGCCTAATCCTTTTTCCGTAATGGTCATCAGTGCAGTTGAATTCTTTCCCAAGGCCAAGATTTAGATTCCTCTCTCACTATTCACTAACAAAATGACTTGTCTGTTTTATTTCAGGTTATGTCTCAAGCTGGGATTTAATTGGATATCAGTAGTAGTACTAGTGGTAATGCTACTAAAAAAATAGTTGAATTGGCTCTACACTACAGTGAATAAACCCATCTTATTATAGGGGTTGAATTCAGAACTGTATCATCTAAGTGAAAACCCGATATTGACGTCTAAAATAATTCAGTACGCAATACTAAAACGAACGTCATGCACTCCTAGAGTTTATTGGATAAAAACACACTTCCAGTTGAATCGAAGAATAAATAATAATAAGAGAGTGCGGAGTGATATCTTAAATTGTCAATAAATAATATTTTGGAAATGGATGGCGACTACAAAAGCATGAATTTAGGCAGATTTTATTTGTGAAATGTTCGCTCACCATCTTGGATTCAGAGCTAAACAGCAAAAGGATGGATAATCAATAGCGCCCTCTGTTGACAATTTGTTTTTAATAACATGAAACTGAGCTGCTGTACGGTGACCACATGCGGCCCTTGGTAAGTTATTGTAGCAGACGTATTCAGAATAAATGCTTGTTTTCTGTCATTTATGATTAAATAACCTCCTTGTACCTTTGTTCAATCGATTTTACCGTGGCTTTACCACGAATTTTGGAAGAGTGGGTCGCTTCAAACTTGTTATATCTTTCCAGATGCAGTTTCCACATGTCCACACATAAAATGACATGACACAGGCCTAGCCTAATTAACACACGATCTTATCTCATCACTATGCTATAGGCTTTTTTATTGGTATTGCAGCTCCGGTATGTTGCGATCGAGGGTTACGATAATTGCAACTGCAAATGCCACGTTAGGCCCATCATTAGTTGCGATGATCGTAACTTTACGCTAGGTCTGACATCGGATTGGGACCTAATATTTTATTAGGCCGGGTTACAATCATTGCAACTATATCATAGGCCCCTATATGATCATTTTCAACATCGATTTATATCAATTAATGAATTATGCATTGGCATTGCAGCCCCACATAGAAGTTGTAGGATTCAATGGGTTTATATACTTCATAACTTGAGTTAACTTTTGTTTGTTTCCAGTCATGGCTGAAACATCATTGCCAACGACGGATGACCGAGCAGCAATTTACTCGGCCTGTCTTGATAACGAGGGCGCTATTGCACTCGTCAAGAGGCTGTATGGCTGGACGGTCGATCACATCAAGCAGCTCCCAGGTTACGAGGACCTTAACTACCTCATCAAGTGCTCGGGTGTGGCCGTTGGAGGACCCGACCAGTATGTCCTGAAAGTGGTCAACTCCAGGGATGCCGGCATCAAGGGTCTGATGTATGCGCAGGCCGACGTGATGCTACATTTACGGGAAAGTGGGATAGTGTGCTCCAAACCGGTGAAAAATCTGCAAGGAGAATACTGCGGCTGGGTAGAGATAGTTGATAAAAGTAGGTGGAATGGCCGTTACCGACATATGTAACGGTCTATTTATGGTATGGGGCGGGGCAGATTCTATGGGGCGGGGCAGATTCCATGAGGCGGGGCAAATTCCATGGGGAGGGGCAGACTCTGCCCCGCCCCGTGTTCTTAAGCCATTGTTACTGATTGATGAAACCAACTTTCAATTTTGTATTTTTCAGCCGGTAAACAACCGCCTGGTCTGCAGTTTGGTGTGTGTGTCTATGAATTTGTCCCAGGCAGTACAGTCAGAGACCTTGATCAGCCAAATACACCCATGCCTGATAAATGGTTCTATGCCATGGGACAGAGTCTGGGTACCATCAACAAGGCTTTACTGGTATGCATTTTATGTGATCTTCAGTTTGGCTACCACATTACATGTATGTCATTGAGCGTGATCTTTTGAGCATTTATTCCTTCCACCAGGTTGAGACAGGATTTGTGATGAGGTGTCCTGTCTATCCATCTAGAAAAATGAATGCATACTCATAGTTGACACGTACGTTGTCCATTTATTGACGCAAGAAGGGACACAGGCACAAATTGTGGCTTGGCTGTGGGAATTGACAAATCACTTTATAGTGAATGCTGTTTTTTTCTGTTGTTTGGCTTTCTCAATCCCTCTAGGATTTCCAGAAACCATCGGTGTCAGTTCTCCGCGACAAGGCTAAAGAGCACATCTGGTCACCTGACTGCGTCCCACTAGTCCGCAACATCATCTGGGCTGTGAAGGACAAAGAGAAGTACAAGCTTGTCGAGTCAGTCCTGGAAGAATTTGAGACCAACGTGGTGCCGAAGATGACCGAATTACGACAGTGTAAGGACTTTAGTGTAGAGATAACCAAGCCTGCTTTGCTGTAGACATTTTAAATGACCAAAATTGGTAAAAATAGAAAATGTTACCGACAGACAGTAAATGTTTGGTACTTGTTTGCAGGTGTACTTCACTCGGACTACAATGACATGAACATTATCAATCTGAGGGACGGGCCTTCTCCTTCCGATGCCAGCTGGCACACGGCCGGTGGGCTGGACATCCCCGCCGATCAAGACTCGCAGCTGGGAGCCCTGGGAATCATCGATTTCAGCGACGTGGTCTACTCCAACCTGGTGTTTGAACCGGGCAACTCCCAGGCCTACATGATGATGAGCCAGCTCTGGGGGGACCCCTTGGTCTCTGGCGGCCACTTCCTCGCAGGTGAGATCAAGAGCCAGTTTCGCCAACCTGCTAAGGTGTCTCAAATTTACAAACGAGTAAAATTCTCAGGCTTTAGATTCTTGTAGTGTAGCAGGTGATTAGATGCTTCACAGAGAGGGTCGGAGGTATTTCCTTGATCGTCAGACAGCATGCTCTATCTAGACATTGTTAGGCTCGAAGTCCCTTTTGATTTCTTCGGCCCGATCATAGGTCATCACAGTGAAAACTTGGCAATTATTAAAGATTCATATTTATTTACTTTGCTGGAGTGAATTACCCTTCAGCCACGATGTTCAGAGAATCACTCAACTTCACTTAGTGCTATAGAAGTTGCAAGGAATCCTTGGGATGTATAGTAGCAGCGATGTGTACAGGTTTATGGCTTCTGACTAGCAATCCAATGCTACTGACAATTTGGATAGCTCAGCTATTAGTGTTCCTGCGCAGTATTTCACAGGCTGGAGGTTCGAGTCCTGGTTCAGTCAGTTTTCCGTGTTCTAAATTGAATGCCTTTAATTAATCTACCGGTTGTCGGCTTCCCTAGAGTTTATTTGATAACCTCTAAGTAACCTGAACATACCCCTCTCTATTCTCTTGCAGGCTTCAACTCTGTATCACCCCTGACGTCCACAGAGATGAGCCTTCTCCGGTGCTGTACCGCAGCTCGCCTGGTCCAGACCCTGGTCAATGGTCTGCATGCCTACCACTTGGATCCTACTAACAAGTACACACTAGACACTCAGCGGACTGGATGGACCGTACTACAACGACTCTGGAACACTCCCAACGGAGAACTGATGGGAATGTGGGAGCGGATTGCAGAGCTGTACAGTAAATAACTCAGGGACTTTGTTATCCTTTCAGCACGCAGATGGAGTTGTATTCCTGCATTGTATTTTGCTCCTCAGCAAGTTGCTGGATATTCTTTTGTTGGGCACGTGTTGGGTTGAGGAGGGTTGCAGGGTGGTTGCTGGTGCTTTTGACGGCTGATGGGTTTCATTCAGTATTAAATCCCTCAGGTAACAGGGTCTTTCTAATTTCACCAAAGATTGTATTCATTTTTTGCGTTCTTTCCTTCTGGCTTTTGATATTGCGGCCATTTTGCTATGGTGGACTGTCTGTGTGAGTTCGGGGTAGTTTTAGTCAAATAATTTGGACAAATGCGGTCTTACCTCTAAACAGCCTTAATTCTCCAAAAATCATTCCAATTTTCATACTTCTCATATAATTTCTGAAGATATGACAATTTTTGATTGTCCAAATCAAGGAATATTTATACAATATTAAAATGATTATTTGTATGATTTATGCATAGTATTTATATAAGCCATCAAATTCAGCCGTTATAAATCTTTTCAATTACCGGTAATGAAAATATGTCATTGAAATGAAAAAAAAGTACACAATTTTATGAAAGTGATTGCTAAGTCTGTAATTTTTGTGACCAAACTATATTTTTGTGCCAAATTCATATATAATTATTTTTTTGTCAGTATTTTGCTGTGTCATAAATAATGAAAAAACAAATAGTCTATGTAAGAATGACGATGGATAAAATAAGAGAATAAAATGTCAAAATTGACATTAGTATAAATTTTAAATGCGGTTTTGGGATTATTACTTTTTCCCTTGCCTACTAGTCCACAACTCATTAGACAGGATGGTGTTAGTCTAAAGCATTCTAATAATTCTTGAAAGTTTGCCGGGAAAGTTTGCCGGGAAAATCTGCTTTCTTTGAAGGGTAGCTATTGGTGAACAGTAATCTTGCTTGATGCAGGCCAGGCCAGGGACCCTGAGTGTACTTGTGATGTTTTAATGTGGTGTAGGGAGTTTAAAAGAATTTGTTTTCGTTTGCCTCAGTCGCACCACAACTTGAAATTAGAGACAACGCAGAAAGGCTCAAGGAAAATGCCACGGAATAAATGCTACCATTTGAGTTTTTAGGAGGCAGGATATAGCTCATTGAAACTCCATTCTTGATTGTGACTTGGTGTTTGTGTTGACTTGGAGCGCTGGGTTGCAGAAGTGTCAGGTCCACCCTGTGAACAAGGAGACTTATTATGTTCAAGGGTTCATTATAACGAACAAAGATAATAGACTATTGGGGTCACCTCCAACATAGGGGTTGATGGCTCAGTTGGTTGAGCGCCTGTCTGGTATTCAGGAGGTCGCCGGTTCGAATCCCGTTCCAGTCAATTTTTCTTTGTTAACTTTTCAATCACTTTTAGACAAAACGGAGTACGTTCCTTCAGAGTGAGCCAACATTTACACTCACTATGGTCAGTCAGGCTGGGGCTAGCGTCTTTAAAATCAATCTCCTTATGGAAGTTTTGGCACATCTCTCGCGTCACTCCAGTCCTCCCGTTGAGACACGGCACGATGTGCTAGCAAGCCGATTGCAAGCCTCTGAGCTCCGGCATTATTATTCCACTTCCAGATACGTCTGAGATACATCCTCCACTGCCATCAACCAATTCCAAACCGGTGGTCTCGGGTTCATCGCCAAGCTTGCATCACATCCCGATACAGAAGCCCTTTCTCTCCGAGATGGACGCTTCAGCATTGCTGCGGAAGCTGTACTCCGTTGGAGACTGTGGTGTCGCACAAATCAAAGAGCTCATCAGTTTCGACGATCAGAACTTCCTGGTGCGACTTGCCGATGGCGAGCATCTCGGGGAGGTAGAGGGGACGAGGGAATTCATCCTGAAGGTGATCAACTCGGAGGATTCCTCGGACAGGGTTGCCTTCGAGCTGCAAGTCTCGGTCCTCAGGTTTCTGAGGGGGAGAGGCTTCTGCTGCGCCAAGCCAGTTGTCAATGCTAAGGGCGACTACCTTAGCTTAGAAAAGATGTACAAGGTTGACGGAGGATCAGGCTGTGAAGGTGAGCTGTATTATTGTCGACATTGGGATTCTTGGACTTACAAAAAGCCAGAACACAAACAAAAACCAGAATTATAGGTACACGCAGCAAACTGCTTAGCCATCACACTGACTTGAACCAGAAAATCAAAGACTGTTGATAATGGCAGTGTTGTAAGTCTCGAGACCAGTCTCGGTCTGTCTCAGACTTCCAGGTCTTGACTACAACACTGGTATTTAGATCCTTGCAAGATCTTTATCAGAGGCAAACAACAGCATCAATGCAGCAGGTGAATAATCCAGATCTAGTGCAATCCAGATTATCAAAAAAGCCCCCTGAAACAACCTACAAATTACTCAGAAATTGACACATTCTGAAATGGTTGTGGACTAATGTCCTTTAAAAATACTGCTAAAATTCAAAACAAATTTTCATCAAACTAGTCGCATTTTAACAGATACTTTCTACTAGAAGTCATGGACGTCTGTCTGGGTATAAAACACCTATAACTTTCTCAATTGTTCATATCACAAGATTTAAAGACAACTCTGATTTCTGTTTATAAACAGACAGACAGCAGCAGTATGGTCTGTTTCTGGTATTTCTCCTGATCTATCTCCCCGGACAAATGATAAGCAAGATCAAACAAGTACCCCTTCAGCTTTGCTTTGATGCCGGAGTCAAACTTGCTGAAATGGATCAAATACTATGGGTAAGAGAAACAGATTACAGTTGTCATATAAGTTGATACTAAATGATTATTGTTTGAGAACAAATTTTTGTGCAAACAATTTATTGCCCTTCAACAATGTAGATAAGCACATCACTAAGCGCATTTAGAGCGCACATAAAAAGATCATGCGCTGTCTCAGGTGGGGTTCGATCCCATGACCTCTTACTACTGGTGCAGATGCCATTCCGCTAGGCCACCGTGCTAGATGGGGTCAGCGTGCGGAATGAATCGAATCAATTATCGGCGGATGCCATAATTAATCTGTTATTATTATTAATTTATTCGTCGAGGAGAAACAATTTTTGTGGCTGTTGGCAGGATTTCCAAGATGTTCCAGACAGCTTCAAGAGGAGAGCTGTCAAAAACGTGTGGTCCACTGAGTGCTTCCCACGCGTGCGCAAATATCTAGACGAAGTTAAGGATGACAGGAGCCGGAAGCTTGCTGAGAGCATCTTCAAGACGTTTGAGGATGTGCTTGCCCCGAAAATTGGCACACTGAGAAAATGTAAGCTCCACAATGACTGATGTCTACAGAAGTCTAGCTGTTTGTGTCAAAGATAGTTTTTCTAATGTTGCAGTTGACACAATTTGCGATTAGACAGTGGTATAATTAAGGTGTTGAAAGTAAGGGATGTGCCCCAAGCATCACTTGAAAAGGGACAACTACTGAGCATTTTCAGTATCTCTTTGCATCATCTTCAATCAAAAAAGAAATGACCCCGACTGGTATTTTGTGGATGATAAATGTCTATATTCGGATACGGGTGTAATTTTAGTTTTTGCCATTGCCATAGAAAGAAGGCTAAGACCAAAATAGGTGTATACATTTTTGGTGTATCTTTTGAAACTCTGTTTAAAGCAGTATTCAAGGCATCAAAATAATAATCGATTCAGTGATAAAAAGCTGCACTATTTTTGAAATGTCCAGGTCTCATTCACAATGACTACAACGATGACAACATCCTCGTCACCGAGAGGTTCCAAGGTCCAACATCGAACATCCATGAGCCATCAGGGACCGGTGAGACCAAACTTCACCCTCTTCTGCAGTTTGACATCACCGGGGTCATCGACTTCACCGACATGATCTACAGTTGCCTGGTCTTTGAGATAGCCACCGCTATGACCTTCACGCTGTACTGGCACGTGGACGATCCCATTGCTGCCACCGGTCACCTCTTAGCCGGCTTCCAGCAGGTCATCCCGCTCACTCGGGAGGAACTAGACCTGCTGTATATCTGCATGGTGGTGCACCTTGTCAAGGATCTAGTCTTGTCTCTTCATGCCCACTGCCTTCAGCCGGACAACAAACACGTGATGCAAACCCAGTGGGGGTGGAGGTTTGTGGAGGAGCTGTGGGGTGACCCTGCCGCTAAGAAGAGGGTGGAAAAGATGTGGGAGGAAATTGCCGACTCTTACAGGAACTGATTATGATGGCTGCTTGCTTCCAAGACCACAGCTAGATCAGGGGCTGATTTCACTAACGCTTTGCGATCATCGTAAAGCCCAAATCCATCGCTAAACAGAAAATCGATCGCTATTTTGCATAGCAATTTTCCGTTTAGCGATGGATTTGGGCTTTACGATGATCGCAAAGCGTTAGTGAAATCGACCCCAGAACCATCCAAATCATTACAACTATGAAGGAACTTCATCTGCGAAGAGTGGAACATCATTCAAAATAGTTAAATTCTCTATTAAAATTGCCATTAAATCTATAATTCTTCATACGATTTTAAACTCTTCATAAAGGAAGCTTATTTTGAATATCGACAGGAGTAAAAAATGGAGAGGAATTATGAATCAAGGCTCAAAATAACACAAAAATGGCTTTCATTTCCATGCATAAAGAAACATTATATGAACATTATATCAACTAATAGATATGAATAACGAATACACCATTTACTTTTGTGACAGCCCAAATAAAGTATAAACAACAAATTCCTGGGAGTACATATTTTTTTAACTGACTGGACTCGGTTTTTTATTGTTACCATTTCTGAAGGACTTACCACTAAACACGTCAATATTGAACGATAATGAATGAATGAATACAACTTTACCCTGTACACAATACAAACGATGAAATGAAGTAATACTCTTTGTCAACCCGTACTTTTTGGAATTCAGTTTTTTAAAGTTTAAAGATGTATCACCTTTGATTCTGTTGTATTTTAGAGTTGGATAAATAAATTGGAACGATAAATAGATTGTTACAATCTGTTGATAAAACAGCAAAAGTGTAAAGTCTTGAATAAGATCTCTATATCAGACACCATTGACGGAGGGTTACGGCAAATCTGAATCATGTTTTTTTTTACTACGTCAACAATTCAAAATTGAGGATACATTTCCTATAGCCATATGTTTTTGGACGTCTAGTATCTATTCAAAAAGAGTATACATATAATTTATGTCTCATGGTGTTAACGCAATATCAATTATTTTATGTACTTCTGCCGTTCATAGCCTTAAATCTAAGTGACCTTTATTTGAAATTATTTCGCTGGGCAGAAATTTCACATGAAAGCCTATAAACTTGAAGAATCCTAAACAATTACTGTTCTCTCTGATCTTTTTTCTTACAGACCTAAATTAGCCCCCTAAAAAATGGACAGCACATTAACATAGATAAACAACACATACAGTTAAACTGAGGAAATAGCGACCTTTGGAAAAATTTCCAAAACCTATTCTGGCAATTTCTAGAGCACCTATTTTTTTTTTTCAATACGAGCACCTCACACACATAATTTTTGTTTTACAATTAAAACAACAGGAAAAGAAGGAATTAACATGACCTGAGCTGCACGTTCTATTATTAAGTTATCAAGCTTTGTCATTGAAAAGTGAAGAAAGAAATATTGACTGGAGCGGGATTTGAACCTGCGACCCCTGGAATACTGTACTGGAATGCCGCACCTGTGGTTGATCTTTATTTGAGTGATGAAGGATAACCCATTGTATCCTTCGTAGGGCTGCAATGCATCTCAAGACCTACAATTGATAGTAATTAAGTTACGATGAGTTAGGTAAAAATCTACCCCAGTGGTTGCTGGTTAGAATCCCACTCCAGTAAATTTTTCTTTGGTCACTTTTCATTGACTTAAAATTATCCCAGATAGTCTCCCTTGTGGTTATTTGATGATAATTTAGCTTTGAACAGCAGTGCAATTGAGAGTCTTGACTTCTTCAACTTGAAATCCTATCGATGATCAATCTGGCAAATTAAGACTCCTATATTTCAAACTTCAAAGACCATACCATGATTACAACTGAATCTATGGAGACAGAGCTCTACCTAAAATTACTGTAAGAGAAAAATGCTTCACGGGGGTAGTAATACATGAGTTATTGTCAAAGACATACAAACCAGTGGTGTAACTAGGGAAAACGGCGCCCGGGGCAAGCGCTAAAATTGTGACCCTAATTCAAATTTCTGATGCCAATGAAATAAAATTAGACAATTTAAAATATAAATCTTTCATATTTGTTCAAACTTCATTGGATTAGTCCCAATAATTTCAATAATTAAATACAGCTTCTTCTTCTACTTCTCTTTTTCCTTTTCTTTTTTGTGAATTTTGCGCCCCCTAAAATATGGCGCCCGGGGCACGTGCCCCTGTTGCCCCACCCTAGTTACGCCACTGAGACAAACTCTACGTTACGCATACCTACCACATCCGAATACACCAATAAAAGATGATTATATATGAAACGGTTGAATGAAACGAGACGAGAGATAAGACAAAAGGAGAAGGACTTACTACAGATAATTGGAATTATTTGTGTATAGACTGATCCGACAGCACGATATACTCACCGCCATTACTGCAGTGTCCCCGCCTGCCTTTTGTCTGGCAAGAAAAGAAATTACGCTCCGCCGCACTCTATAATTGCAGGGTGTACGTCCCATGATTAGGGGACGTACATCCTGCAATATAGAGTGCGACAGATGTACATATTCCTTTGTTGCTGGACAAAAGGCAGGTGGGGACACTGCAGTAATGGCGGGTGTTTCCTACCTCCATGGTCACGCCGTCAGATCGGTGTATAACTTTCGAAGAAGTAAAGGAGTGGGTTACATGTTTATTTCATTGTGACCATATAGTCATATACTCTAAAATTTCAGTTGTATTTTGATCTTTTCACACCGATCTGGTGCGTTCGTGGGCCCACAAATGTCTCAGTTCGTCCTTGGTCCCGTCATCGGCAAATATGCAGGCGATGCTGCCGAAGGACAGCTCCCACATCTTCTCCTTAGTCAGGTTGAACGTGGTGGCGGCAATCTGATATTCTTTGGAGAGGGTCGTGGCAAATATCCCTTTGTCATCCGTCTGTTGTGGTCAAAAAAGAAGGAAATATACAATCCTGATATTCAGGGAATCGTACATTAAAGGTAATATCATACTTTGGTTTTGTCTAAGAAATGCAGAATCATGGGCAAAAATATCAAAGATGATACAGTAAAAGTCATCTGTGAAATTTTCAGTTCCATACGGGGCCCACTTTTTGAGAAAACTGTGAAAAACAGCAACAGTATTTCTAAAGTCGTTTCTCTTTTATTTTTGATCTTTAAAAGATCAAAAATAATTTTGGTCACTAGTTTATACTTACGCAAATGACGCACGGATGGCCACGCTCATACCAGAATTGGAAGTGGTGGTCATCAAATGACTTCACAGTCTGGCCAACCATGTTGGACGTTAGGCAAAGCTCTGCAAAACCAACCAAGGGATTTTACTATGACATCGATGGTGACAACAACATGCATGTTACATTCCATTTATCTATCACAGACCTTTTTTGCTGATATGATATAACTGTTTCAGAAAAAAAGTTCCACAAAGAACCAGTTCTGATAAGACCTGGTCCTAAAAAGAACTGGTTCTGAGAAGAGCTGGTTCTGAAAAGAACTGGGTCTAAAAAGAACTGGTTTGGAAAAGAACTGGTTCTAAAAAGAACTGGTTTGGAAAAGAACTGGTTCGGAAGAGGCACCAGGGTGATGCTAGCACACTTAAGTATCCCTTTTTATAAAATTATGATGTCACCAGAGTAATCACTAATCAATTAAACATCGTCTGCGATGTTCCTTCATACCTATTGGCGTTCTGTACTTGCTGACAGTTTCCACGATTTGTTCAGATCCTCCATTGTCAGGGTGCAGGAATGTACCGTGTCCAATTCTATCTGGTGGAAGCTGGACCAGTGCTAAACTCTCTGCTTCGTTGGGAATCTAAAAGAATTTAACAAGAAATACAATTCTTCATTAGAAATGGAGTCTCAATTTAGAAGTAATTTAGAAGAAAATGAAGGAAGACTCCTATTAAGCTGCCTGAGTATGTTTGCAAAGATACCAAAACATTGTCAGTAAAAAAAAAAGAAATTCATTACAAATTATTGTCCGAAGAAGATAACTGACTGTGGCATGTTTTTTATGGGCAAATTCTGTAGCAAAATATTTTGAGGCACTGTTTTTAGTTCTGTTGACTATTTGTAGTTGGCATAATCATTAGGAAGTGTCTATTTTGCCGGGCACCAGCATTCTTCTGATTGGCCAATTCTCAATACCTCATGCCGGCCTTCTTTCTTAAAAATGATTGTTTTTTTTTTATTGGAGGTACATTCCTCCCAGCATTACATAATAAAAATTGGCCAATCACAGTACAGGAATGTCAAAAATAATAAAGTTTGCAGGAAGAATTCCGGTGCCGGCAAAATATACCCTGCCTCATTAAAATGTGATGAGCACAGGTAAAAATTGGGAGTGAAATAGCAGTAGGGAGTTCTATCAAAGGCAGGAATGTTTTGTACACCTTTTGCAAATGGGACACTCAGTGACTCTCCCTTTGGTCAATTGGTCAAATAGCACTGACCAGTACAAAGAATGTCCAATAAAAAAACATCAACTGACCTCTGCTGCGTGGATGGCTAGCTTCAGACCACTCTTTCTGGCGTCTTGTAGTACAGGTATATACTGCCTAGCATCATTTTTCTGCCCAAAACACAAATAACGTAAACATGGATATCAGTTGAAACTCTTGAAACTATCAATTTAAAGTGGCATCATGGGATACCCTTACCCCCTTAAAACATTGTGGAATGTACAATAAATAGCTATTTTAATTCGAGTTAGTATTTTTTTTTTGCAAATAGGGAATTTATTAGGGAAATATTTTTTTGAGACATTGGGAATTAAGAAGACAGCTTCCTTTTAAAGACATATTTTAATTGTCAAAATTTTAATGCAGGACACAGAATGCTCTCAATATGAACATATTTCAAATTCATTGGTCTGGAGGATTGTACTGGATAGACTACAATACCCTTGGGTGTCCACTAAGATCAATGCCAACCACGATCCCATCACTGGAAGCTATGAACTCCTTGGCAAGCTCCACTGTCTCTCGAGCAGTCTCAACATCTCGTCCCCGGTCGATGGTCAACAGGAATCTACAGACAGGGCCAATGGATTGAGAGTTCACAATTTATGTTGCTTAAAGTCTGCGGGGCCTGACGTTCCGATTGAAGCAGCATCTTCCTTTGAGTGAGAAAAGTCCTGCTAGGATCGAAACGTGTCAGGCCTTCTCATTTAAGGAATAACACAATAAAATACATCTGATCATCAGGTACACTACGCTGAGAAATAACAAGTAAAACATTCCATTCAGCTTGAGATCCATTGGCCTCACTGTTGCAGAAGGCCATCTGACAAGGACATAGAATTACGGTAATAACCACAACCCAGAAACAACCCAACCTTCCACACATGTACACATACCTTACGATGATATCAACACCCTCTGCTTTACACTGCTTGATTGAGGATAAGACGGCTTCCACATAACTTCTTTTAGTCATGCCTGCATTGAAAAAGACAAAAAGTCTTGGGTGGAAATCGAACCTGCAACCGTGTATTCGCTGGTGCAAATGTCTTACCAATAAGCTTGGTGTGAATGTGAATCCTGTGATAATACATGTACGTATGAGCAATGCAAGCAATTGCCTTGGTGCCCCAGTGCCCCTTCTACATGTTCAAGTTCAGGCCATAGAAGAAATCTCAGACAACTAAAATCAGACTTTTCTCCTTTAAAGGTGGTATCATACTTTGGTTTTTATCAAAGAAATACAGATTCATGGGCCAAAATACCAAGACATATACAGTAACAGTCAACTGTGCAAATTTCAGACCCATACATTGCCCACTTTTTGAGAAAACAGTGAAAAACAGCCACAGTATTTCTTAAGTCTTTTCTCTTTTATTTTTGATCTTTTAAAAGATCAAAAAGATTTTCGGTCGTTGTTTTACTCATTTCTGGATAAATACACCATTTCAGGCGAAACAATTTTAACAGCATGTTGCTACCACCACCATCTTCATACCCTTTAAGTTATGGGTCTGTCCACACTAATGGGGACTTTTAGTGTGACATTTAGAGGGAACCAGGGACATAAGTTGATACATCAAGTAATTTGCCATGTTTTCTCTTTCACTACATCCCACATTCTTGTAAGAACTTGGCCAGCCAAAAAGCTTGATAAATTCCTTAGTATTGGAGATATTACAGGGGATCATCTTCAAGATATTATGTTTGTAACATGGACAGACATTTCATCATAAAGTGATGGGAATTAGTAGTGAAATGAATTAATTATCCCTAGTTTTGTTTCTACAGCAGAGCTATCCATTGAGGGATTGCCACTGGCCAATCGTAGTATATAACCATTTGTATTTTAGCAACTGGAGGGTCTACACCTTCAAGATATTATGTTTGTAACATGGACAGAAATTTGTCACAAAATTTCTGTCCATGTTACAAACATTGTTTAAGACGCATCCTAATTTCTTAAATATGAAATAGGTTGCTTTAATTTTGAGTGATGACAAGTTAACATTGGACAAGTAATATATATGGAACAAGTCTGCATTAATTATAACAAGAAAAATACTTATATAACACAAGAATGTCTGTCCATGTTATGAACATAATCGTTCATTTCATCTTCAAGATGACCTTGTAATTTCCTACATATCCAGCGATTCAGCCTATTTATTTTCAGTACAACCACGAATGACTACAGGAATATTTAGGAAACAAAAATTAGCAAAAAACCTGATCTTAAATCCACTTCCCATGTTACACCCCAAAAGTTATCTTTTGTACACAAAAGGTACCATTAGTGTGGACAGACCCTTATACGTAAATCTGTGAACATGTCGGTTTTGGTTCCTTACCAAAGTATGATACTACCTTTAAGACGGCCATCCTGTGAAACAATGTACCTCCAAATTCAATTGTATTAGCCATTAAAGGAACTTGATAATGCTTGTGTACGTGTACAGGACTACAGTACTACCGGTAATGAAAATATTTTAGACTAGACATGTCAGGACAGAGCTCTCCATGGTTTTGTGTAACATTGCATCATCTACATTACCTACCTGTCTCCGGTATGTCTCTAGGGGTACTCCTCAGTTCTAGATACTTCACTCCGTCCTCGGCAAACTCTCGAATGACATTGCGTGTTACAATAGCAACGGCTTCACAATTATCAACGAGTTCATGGATCAACTTGAACATGTCGAAGCAGCTGAGTGCAAATCAATAGGAAAAATATCATTGTACAAGAGAAATAAGAGAACATGGTGAAACTTATGAAACTTTCTGAAATTAAACTTTGAACCATTGTAATCTACTCTAATATACATGTAAGTCTGGAATGAAAATGTGCATAAACTTGCAGTGTGTAAAGAGTAAAGACAGTACCCATGCATGGTCATTTTCTCTCCTTTCTCAACACTAGCCTTCCATTGATGTAGTGGAGTGACGTCAGGCTGCTGTCTGCCATGGTGTAGGTTCTTAGCAAGCAGCTCTTCAATTGTTTCTGTGCTTATTGAGCCATTAATGTGCGCATGAAGTTCCTACAAAAAAGTAAAAGAAGCGATTGTGATTACGGTAAGTATTCAAAATTTATAATTTTAACGAAAAAGGAAAAAAACAATCAATGTCAACAACATGAATGATATTTTGTCGGAACCAGCTTTCTTCCTGAAAAAGGAATTTTTTTGGCCGTTCTATTCTGATTTGATTGGCCAATTTGCATCATGATTATATGCCGGCAGAAATGTACACACGTATGTGTCGGCATGTTGGCCAAACTCCGGAAATATGATATTTAGTTTTACTTTTAGTTTTAGGGAAAGAAAGCCGGCATGACGTTTGGCAATTAGAAGAATGACGGTGACGGCAAAATATATACTTCCAGTTCCACTGACACTGTGACACTCTATAAAATTGAAGTGAAATTTTCAGCACCCCCCCCCCCCCAAGAAGACGAACATTCATCATGCAAAACAGATTGGACTTGTCTAACGTTAAACATTTAAAATCCTGGTCGGGTTATCCTGGGCGCAGTTGACTTGGCCATGACGGGGAGGGGGAACAAATGAAGAGAAAAAAAAAACAATTAAAGGCCTACAATCCATCAATTTAATCAAAATTAAAATCATCTGATTCTGAATTTCCGATTCCTAAATTTATTGATAGGCCTAATTAAAACAGTAGGGCCTAAGTAAGGCCTAAATTGTCAAAGCAGAAAAAAACTCCATGAGCGGCTACTTACGATTTTGGGCAGACGCTTATAGAAGGCCTCGACCTCCATTTTATAATTAATACAGAATGAATAGATTTAAAGCAAAGAAGAAGTTCAATCACTTCGATGCTCAAAATCTTATCCGCAGTTTACATGGGCGCGGCCATCTTGGAAGTTATAAATTATTCAACTTGAGAGGGCGCTGCACACAATAACCATCACCAAAGTGCTCAAGAAAAATTTAATGCATTTTAATTTTATATGGGGATGGGTAAATTCCGGGGGATGGGAAAGCAACAGAACACATGAAATAAATTACAAAAATAAACAAACAAACAAACACCCCCAACAGACAAACAAATAAACACCCCAACAAACAAACAAAATAAATCAAAACTACCCTCTGTTGCATTTATAATACTGGCTCTATTTGGTTTTCTATCAATTCCTTCAAGTGGTTAATCAGAAATAATCCATGAGAAATTATGGGATAGTTGTAGTACCATGAAGTTCAGGCTTACCATAGCAAAATTAATTGATATATTGAAAGTGCAAGGCACAAACAAGATGCCCTCAACCTGTTAGCAATATGCAAATGTTTTAATGCAGAGCTAAAATCAGCCTTTGAAAGGTGAGGACAGCATGTATGAATATTTATTTTTCAATACAAGGTTGATACTACCAGTCATATTTTTACCATATGGTTTATATTCCAGTTTATATCCAAACAACCAGTGGTCTCCATTATAAAGCTCTTGGACTCAATGCACAAAGATAATTAAATGCATACAAACTGCATGGTGTAGTTAAACAACTTCAGTGCATTTTTTTCGGGTGACAACCAATGGGCAGTCTTATCTGATCTTGAGGAGACAAATGACCAATTGATAAAGTTGATAGTTCCAAGACTTGAGTTCCAAACCACAAACTCCAAATTGAGCACAAATGCAATATACAGCGTGCCATCATTCTGAATTTACATACACACTTCCATCCATGGGTATGTACTGTATATTGTACAAACCTTTTGCACTGAAAATCCCTGACATCATCAACAAGGTTTTGTATACAACCAAAATGTTGCCATAAAAATGGCCATAATATGACTTTATACACTGTAGCTCCAGTGTATGAAGCCCACAAGACTAAATATTCATAATGGACAACAGCCAGTAGGGAGAATTAAACAAAGTTATAACAATAGTTATTGGAGGAAAATAAAATAAATCCCAACTCCACCCATTCCAAAGTGTTTTGTCCCCTGTAAATATTTTAAAGAGAGCTTTATTTAGGCCTCATTATTTAGCCTGAATTGTTTTCATACAAAAACAGGCAAACTAGTCATAAGCCCTTCTCAGTTTTTAGTTTAAAAGTTAATATTATCAGTTTTATCACATTCACCAACTGTAACATATAAATGTAACTTAAAACTGAAGACAGCAATTGAATAACATTTGATTTGTTCAAATTCATCAAATTCACGAGTAAAATTTTGTTTTGTTCTTATAACATGTTTCTTTTTAGGGGGAGGGGTGGGGGAGGGGAGAAATAGCCATTAGATTCACTGTTCCAGCCAATGAAACTGATGACTGATGACCCATCTTTTTTTATTATAGAAATTTTAGGTTGCCCAAGTATTGGGTTTAACCATGAAAGAATTTTATTTATCTTATAGTGTCCATATCTCTCCTCTATTACTCCTCATACACATTACAACCATAACTGCCCAAGTACCGGTATTTGTCCACAAATGTGCTTCAATAAAATCTGTCAAAGTTCAACAATGTGCAGTATCCTTACAGTACATTCCTGGCCAACGGGGAAGGGCCAATATGGGATAACAAGGCCCATGTCACCAAGCAAAGTATCAAATCTTTCTTCAAGCCCCATAATGATGCTGCCTAGCTCTCTATTGTCCTTCACAGACCAACGATACCACACGGTGGACTTGGGTAGGTCTGAGGAGCCTCGAAATCTAATCCATTGGTTGATGCCTCACGTGAAAGTTGACGACGTACTCTGTGTTGGTTCGCTGGACTGATATTGCAAAGGGTTCGTAGGGATGGAAGGTGAAGGCTACCAGACGCCGTGCTGAGGGCGGGGATGGTCGGCCAAGCATTCCAGCGTGGATCTTAAACTTCAAGATCCCAGAGTCACGAGAATAGAACCTTGAAAGAAGAGATAAAAAGAGAATTTTATTGACCAGCTAGGCAAAGTATTCTTAAAGAGAAAGCATCTTAAGGTCACATCCAAATGATCCAGGACTGAGAGGCTTCATTGCTGGTATGTAGCCACTGTACACCTGAGCAGCACTATTTGATTCTTCTGGTTCCAAGACATCCTTACCTAATTGGGTGATCTCCACATGCCTTGGGTCTCTCCATCACCGACACCCACTTGTCATCATAGCTGAACAGTGACAGGTCCAGATATGGGCTGCTACTATACGACTGCGAGCTAATGGGAAGTTGGGCTAGAAGCCTCTTCACTGCCTCAGTGTGCCCCCCATACCTCGCATTGATGATGGTGTGCTTAAACCGTCTCTGGATCTGGCGTGCATAGATGTTACTAGAAGCCGAGCAAGTGAACTGAGCATGGGCGTGGAGTGTGGCATTGCGAAAAAGATCGCAGAAGTTCTCAAAGAGTTCCAGAAGCTCCTCAGAGGTGTTCTCAAAGACAGCCACCACTTTGGTTGTCAGCATGTTGTAGATGACAAAGAAGGAGGGCTGGGAGTTGGGGTCTTGAGTTCTGAGTGTCACAACGTCTTCACTCGCATACTTGATGAGCAGGTGATTTTCATCCAGGAGCTGAATCTTCCACATACGCAACCACCGGAAGTAGTCAAAGTATTGGAAAAAACGGCGCATCGCTCCTGGAGTGCCTTGGTGATCTGCCTGTTGCCAGAGATGCACCAGAAGGCGGTGCTTCAGGGAGTTGATGGAAGTGTCCCTGTAGGGTCGAGAAGCTGAAGGGTGGGATTGTGGAAGTCCACCCTCTTGAGCTGCTGAAAGCACCAGGGCATCATCCTCAAAGCAAAACCGACCGATCGTCCGAACATCAATGAAATTTCCATCAGGAGTGACCTGGAATATATGAATAGTCTGCTGCTGTACAGACAAGACAGCTAGGATGTTCTTGTAGAGGTACAGCCCCTGGTTGTGGGACAAGAAGATCTTGTCGCATTTAAAAGTCCTGGAATCACAAAGAACCCCTAGCTGTAAGTCGACCAGGTGGAGGGAGTAATCTTCCAGAGGGGAACGTGGGTTCGGTGAGACAGACTCATTGTTGCGGTACACATCGTAGAAATGCGGGTAGGGTTCTTCAGGCACATAAGCTGCTGATCCGACAATGACGTACCGGCCATCGTCCGTGAACAGGCTGCATTCCCTGTTGAGGTGCTCCCCGTTCGGCGCGACGCTAACAACATGCTGCAATGCAAAGAATCTCTGGAAGAGCTGTCCTCGGATGCCCTGTGCTTCCACTACATCCACAGGAGCCTTCTTGCTTATCTTCTGCAACAAATCGCAAGCTGCCGCTGGACCCTGAAACCTGTATATTTCCAGTGAGGTCTGATCGGCAGAAAAGGCAATGAAATACTTTCCGTCCGGAGAGAACTTTCTCAAGAAGCACGGCGGCTTCTCAACGTTGACCACAGTGAAGCCCGGAAAGACGTTCTGGTGGAAGGATCGGGCGATGTGAAACTGTGTGCCTGGTTTACAGCGGTGGGCTTGACGGTGGAATAGTCTATGTACAATATTCTGGTGGGGAATCTTCCGAGGACGGATCAGCTCTTCTTCAGGCTGCTGTATTATCGGCTTGGTCTTTTTGTTGATGTCACTTGAGTTCTCAACTTTTGGTAGTATCCCGTTCTGCGAGATTTCTTTAGGGGTTGTCATAACTCATACCAGTTCATGTAGTTCAACTACAACCGCATTAACTACAGAAGGCCTGTACCTGAGTGAAAGTACATGTGAAAAAAACAAGGATTTAGTCAGCTCATTCTTGCAGTTAAATAAGAAATACTGTAGTGTAACAGTGTATACTATATATTCCCATAGCTGGGAAAAAAGACAGAGGGCGTTGCAAGAAAGGTGCGTACGTGGCTACCACTGCATTCAAAGTGTGTCATTTGTAGCCTGCTAGGTAAAAAACACTGAAAATCTCAATTTTCAGATATGCTACACATTCCAGTGTTATACACCTGAGATTGTAGTTCATTATGTACTAAGGTACCTCTTGGAGGAATTAACCCTTTTTCCGTAATGGGCCGTCAGTGGAATAGCACTGCGCACTTGCGCTAAAAATAGCATCGAACCTCAGACAAACATTTGCAACCGGCCATGCAAACGTGTGGTGAGTGGGGGTATGTGTGCGCGTGCATGCATGGTGTGACGTCATTAGTGTGGAACGCTATTGTCGAAAATTCATCAAAACAAAAAGACGTATATTTTTTTTTATGTCAATTAATTTAGGGATTATTTATAGTTCTAACAAATAAAGCGAGGTTTGCATGTCGTTAACATGCATTTCTTACGTATAGTTTCCATGCATTTTTCATATCTTCGATCACTTCAAAAATTCTGATGTCATGTTTGTAAACAAAACCAGCTATTTATAGATATTCGGGGCGAGTTGGTTGACTTGCTACGCATTAGCCAATTATGTTTTGGGGCGAGAAATGAAGGCCTATGCTCCACCGATGAAAATGAGAAAAACCTGCATCGCAAGAAAAATTATACAAACCGAGCTAACCATGGCTTTAAATGATTTGATAAAAAATCTCACATTTTAACTCTGTCGTCAAGAAAATGAAATTTTCACATCTGTATGTTTTGAATCACGGACGACGAAACTTCGTGGAGGCGGCCATCTTGGCTCACTTCACCTTGGTCATACCATGTCCCACTAGCTTCCCACAAAAAACAATTTCATGTGGTCACAAAATGAAAACATAAAATACATTTTCAAACATAAGAATATCTACAAAATGTACAAATTGATCAGAAAATGTATTTCAGTATTTATATGATTGTGATAGTGAATAAATAATGTTATTTTGGTTGAAAGGGACAATGTAGGACTATGGTAAGGCACGCGGTTTGTCTTTCTTTCAATACCAGTCATGCATTACATGTTGTGTGTATAACTTACATACATGCCTAATTATACGTGCATGGTTTTATGCACGCTTTCTTTGTGCAGGGATTTTCCGGGTACGCTCCCTCGATTGCTTCCTGTGTGGTAAGTTTTCCATCGTTAAAAACATCGTGTTTTCCTGCATTTACCTAACTCCGATGCAATCGTTGTTTATCGTAGAATAATCAGTAAATGACACACAACATGATTTTATTCTTCAATTTGCGAGATGTGAATTTAGAGACGATTTAAAATAAAAATGTTCTTTTCAGTTTTTGATCAATGTGTTTTTTCATGCATGAGTGAATTGGTGGTGGCTTTGCTTGCAATATTTAGAAAAAGCCATGGAAGAGTTTGTCCTTGCTTTCGATTCAAGTTTATGGTCTGACTCTGGACCTAGGCCTTTTAATGATGTTGTATGTCTGATTGCTACATTTATTTAGTCACAGGTTTTGTACGGTTGAGTGTTTGATGTTGTTTGATTTTAAAAATAGTTTGTGGAGTCAGAAATGTGTTGCACAATTCTTCACTTTTCCAGCTTACTGACTTAGCCTGTTGATGATCTTCATCATCAGATTGTCATCATGCCATGTTGACATAAACAACTTGTATATTATTATGCAGGGGTTCCTGAACTTGTTTAGTACACTCGGGTTACATTAGGTTTAGTAGGCCTACACTCAGGTTAGCTGGTACCCAGCTTGATCTCAGTCCTACTCCTAGAATTTAGGTGAGTAGAAGCTGGGTACCAGCTAACCTGACTGTACTAAACTTCAGGAACCCCATTATGCATTTTAATTTTTATGGTATAACGTAAGACATGACTGACATACTGAGCTTGATGAAATAGATCTGCAGCTTAGAAATAGATCTGTGCGTTCCTTGACATTACCGGTACTATCCGGTTAGCTGGTACCCAGTAACTTGCCTCAATACGACTCTTCATTTGTTGCGTCTGGGTACCAGCTAACCTGTAACCAGCTTGGACTAATCTACAGGAATGCCTCAGAGATCTGCAGCTCAAACTGACAAAGATTTGGCCTTGGTTTGTTGAAATATACGTAGGCTATGCCTCAAACCGAGCCCCAGTCTAAGGCCAAATCAAAATCAATTCCTGGTGAAGTGAGTAATGGTAGAGTGGTTAGCCTTTATAACATAGAATCCTGGAATAAACTCTATTCCCATGATAGGTGGAATTATTCAATTAATTCACAATCAAACATCTGTTTTTTTTGCACTAAAGATTATAATCCATTCACGTATCCCTGGTCTGGGCCAAACCTTTTGCCCTGATTTGTACTGAATCACGCCTTGTGCCCCCATTTCATCCCAACCGTGTCTGCTGCTCCAACTGTGATCAGTGCATGCCCAACTACTGTGTGGCTGAGCACAGCCAAAAGTAGGCACAAAGGCATTTTTATTTTTGGGGGGGGGGGGGGGGGGGGGCTTGTATGAACATAGGACATGGATGGGTGGTGCTTTGGAATACACTGCAAATAGTGCATGTTTATATGACTGAGGCCAATTTAAAGCAAACTGCACGCAACCATGTCTACACACCTACTGTAACTTGTTTGAGACGTGGTCAGTTTTACTTCAACCTTGAAGAGTTCTGATTATAGATGTGCCGCCAAATAGGGAACGTGGACATTTGATTGAGTCCCTCTGAAAACAAACGTTTATAATGAATCTTGCACGAGGCAGGTTTTCATAAATGAGAGAGAAGTGACATAGCTGCTGCAGCACTTGGTCAAATATTTTGTTGAATACTATTGAATGGGCACAAATGTGTTTGAAGAAGGCAAACAGTTGTTACCTAAACTGTGACTAGTGCCCATTTCTGTCTGACAATTTGGCCTGACAAAGTCAGCTCAGGTCAGTGGCACAGCTATATGACACATCTGTCCACCTCTTGATTTGGCATAAACTCGAAAGATTTACATAAATCTTTTTCATTTTTACAAGCCAACACAAGCTTGCATATTTTACTTATTGTAAAAACAATGTGAAAGGTAAGCATAATGCAAATTGTTAGCCTTTCATCATCTAATGTTCAATGAAATGTATTCCTTGCATGTAATGCAATACTCTACATGTACATGGTAAAATAATTATTACCCAGTTGGTTTTTGCTACATGTAGGCAAACCCCCTCTATTGGTAGGATGAAGAGAGTGGCACAACAAGTCTTTGTTTATCTTCATTGCCATATGAATGTATTCCCATGGTAACTGTCTATTGTTGAATATTTATACACGATGTAGGCAGGCTCATAGCAGGAATATGTCAGCCGTACATACACTGTATGCACATTATGTATTCACCAGTCCTGTTTCCAATCCAGTGGTGTAATGTTACTTTCCTTGGCCCAGAGGAGAGTAAGCGCCCTCTATTGGCAGACCAAATAAAATACTTGTGCATGTGCAGTACCCTTGGGCCTTATGAATAGGTTGCCATGGTTACTGTTGTGACATTCTAAAGATGAATTACTGATAATTGGCGCCCTCTATAAGCGGTAGAGATGCATACACGTCGGTCGCTGATTGGTTAATCTTATAAGCCGAGGAATTGAGAATTGCGTAATATGACTTGCCACTAGCAGGTCTGTACATGTTTGGAGGATGGTTATGAAATAAATGTAAAATATGGATGTGCATGGATAAAAAACATATGCTTTTTCATAATTTATTTTATTTTTTGAAGGTGTGGCGACAGAGAGCTATTTTTATAAACTGCATCTCCATTTTTTTATGATTGGGATGGATACAAATAGTTGCCACTAGAATAGCAATATCTGTACGTATGCATATATTTAGGGTATAAACGGCAATTTCCCCACAAGACTAAAAGCCTCTTCAAGTAAAAGTTGAATAAGGAGATGCTTGCTGGAAGTGGGGATAGGAATTGACATTTGTTTCCAAGTAAGATAGGTCAGAGGATACTTCTATGGCAAGAACAGATAAGCAGATGGATGTAGAAAATGCTGTCAATGGCATAGGCCTACATTTTAACAGTTGAAATTGACAATTTTACATGCAACCTTTTGACCACCTCTGGAGACATCATTTACAATTGATTAAGAAGCCAGTCTCATTCTCACTCAATAAAAATGTTAATTGTAATTTCCTAGGGACATTTGGTAGATATTCCAAAATGAAGAAAACAATTACTGTTCAAATGGCACTGCATGTAATTTAAAAAAAAAAAAAAAAAAAAAGTAAAAAAAAAAAGAAAATGAGAAGAAAAGAAGGTTATAGATTTGATGAAGAAACTGAAACATCACACCTTCATGTTGTGGCGATGACACTTTTTGTAATGGGTTTCCCTGGCAAAAATTGCAATAAAAATGTGCCCTGAAAGCTAAAATTGATAACTTATCCAGGAATATGAGCCAGGTATGCCCTGGTGTGCCATGCTGTTGCCGCGTTGGGCAATATTCCAGTTTGTCATACATTGGACATGTACCCGTGTATAATATCGGTACTACATGTAATTGATAGTATCATACTTCTATGTATTAATTATATTCGTGCCAAACATTTCATTTCTCTCTGTAGGCAATATTTTGTTTAACTGTCATTTTAATTGATATTTTTGAGTGATACTAAACATCAGTTCATGATTTTGGTTGTTGCAGTTGCAGTCATAACTTGTGTATTATGAGAAGTAAATTGGTTTCTGAGAATAACAAAAAAAAGATGAAAAGGAAGAAAATCATCAGTTTTTAGAATGCCAATGTGGGAACCTTTGGTAATTTCTCTTATTTTTCTGATTTTTCACCATGACAGCATATTCACCAAGTAGCCTATGATTTCTATTTTGTTATAGTGCTTTTTACTCCTTGTACTTTGTTCACTTGGTTGGGTTATTATTCTACCCCTACAAGTGATTTATTGTTGGAAGAATATTTGAACTTTTATAAACAACCCCCCCCTATGTTTTTGGATTGTTTTCTGCCAATGAAGAGAACTGCGAGGAGGAAATTAAATTGCTTGCCTGTAAAATTTTTGTTTCCACTCTCAGCGAAATCAAATGAAATGGGAATGCTAGAGAGAGAGAAATTCAATTTATCTTGCATAGTAATAAAAATAATAATAATGATTGTAAAAAAAAAAACCATGAGGAAAACGAAATATCATAAATTGTTATTGCAGTTCAGAGCCTGTGTATCTATATGCATACTTGCTCACACATTCAATTGAACACTTACTGAGGTATATTTTGTTTACGCGAAAAGACAAAGTGACAGCATTTTGTTTATGGGGCGGGGTTTGATACTATAGATGCTGTTTTTGGAAACATCTCTGCATTTTCTCTGTATGCTTTGATGCAGTAATACATTGCATGTATGTATGATTGCCTATCCTTAATTTTTTTAAAAGATTGGTCTGTCCGTGTTTTACGCATATTTATGAACTTCATGTATACTGTGCAATGTAGCTCATTGCCCCTTGAACACTGAATTGATGCATCGTCCACTTACAGGCAGCATCATCCTTCATTTTGGGCTATTAATGTTTTGATTATGATTGATATCAAGAGGTTTGTGCGATACATGCACGTATTATTCAATACTGGTATACAAAAGCCGGGCTAGAATTTCACGGAGGCAGTGGTGGTATTTCGCTGGGCACGGTTTTCAGGATTTGAGACCCAACTGCAAAGTTAATGCAGGGCGATTGATGGCACAGCTTGAGACAACAGCACGAAATGTTATGCTCTGTCATGCAGACCACGATGATGACTTCACATGTAAATTAAATAAAGACAAATGTTAAGATGCATTGTCCTTGTCTTGAAGGCTAAACAACATCACATATTGATGTTTGCAAGGATGCTTGTCTGCTGAGAAAGCACAAAATTCCATTACTCGCTTGTTAAACGTGTAGTGTATCTTACATGTAGTTTGTATCAGGTTATACCGTTACAAAAGTATGCCATAATAGACATTGGTAAGGCCATGAAAAAGATAATTGTTGTATTGGCGTAACCTGCCCGACCCAAAAATATGCTCCGACCGACTTGTCAAATAATGTGATATACAGGAAAAAAAGCATTTAATACAGGAAAAAAAACAAAAAAACAAAAACAAAATCTGCCCGCCCTACCCTATTTTCCAACCCTCCGTTACTCCAATACAACCATTTTTTTTTTATGATCTAACATTTTGTTTTGTTACATGTATCACACTCGGATGAAATTTTATATCCGCACATGTGAACATGTACGTACATTATGTGTAATTTATTTTTACTGTAAAATGTTATTTTCCCCAAGTGTTTGGAGCAAAATAAAAAAACATTCTTAAATCTTAAGAGAAATTTAACACCAGTTTGATAGGAAGCTTTGTTTCATGCCTGGCAGTAGGCTCTGATGATTTTTTTTGTAAGTCGATATTAAGATTCATGGCGTCTGATATTTTTTTTAATGATAAATTTAATTCACCCTGAGATCAAGTGTAGAATAATGAAAATTTAATAAAAATGGGCCCTGTAGTTTAGTCAAATTAGGCACAGTTATCAAAGCATCGTTTTTATTTATATAACGGTGAATCGATTGTGGTGAAAGACAGGCAGGGATGTGTTCCAGTAAACTAGCATTGAAGGCTAATGGTGTCCATGGGTGCATGTATGTGAATGATGCCGTGCACGTGTATAATTAAACAGCCAATTAGTATAGTCTGGCTCCACGTTCTGTTTTCCCGAGCATAAATGCATTCATGATACAGTATGGGCTGGATAAACATGTAATAAATATGTGCATGTAGGCTGTTTACAGAAGTTTCCCAAATGTGGCTTTTGTCCGTTTGTATTGTGGTTCATGACATTTTTGCCATCTTGCTGAAACAAGTCATAATTGTTGTGCGTTGCAGCTTGCAAAATGAAGGTCTTTTGAATTTATGTGAAAACCAATCGAAATTCAAAGGTCATGGTGAATACTCACAACATAAGTCATGTAAATATCGCATACATGCGTATGCCATACACAAAGTTTTGTTCTTAATTACTTGAAGGAAAAACTACGGAAGGTCTTTGACTTTTTCCTCCCTTGTGATAACGGGACTTTGTTAAATTGCTGGCAATAATTATTAATATTGACTCCTTCAAAGATTCTTACAAATTTATTGAATCATTTTTTAGTAAGGTAATATTAATTATGTACATTTGAAATGATAAATTAGAATGACCTTATTGTCGTAACTGTGAAGTCCACGTATGTTTTGCGATTGATTTTGCAGTGACCTGAGATGTAGATACAAGGGTCTCTACAGTCTCTACACTCCAGTTCAATGTCTGGGGCTGGGTGCCTGGGTCATTGAGAAAATTTCACTGCTTAAGACTGAAATTGTTATTTGTGAAATCAATACTTTAGTCAGTCTCGCTTCTCCTAAATATCGATTCATGATGCAAAAAAATTCCCACATCCTTTATTGCCGATCCGACGAGCTGTCACAGCTGGGTTTACTTGTACATTTTCGCTTGGTGTGTTGTTTATTGGATAATATCCTCCGTCCATACGGGCAGTTAATGGGTTATGGCTTTTGACTGGTGCCCCAGGCAATAGTAATTCTAACAGGTACGCATATCCATGTATGTGAATGAGTCCCATCCCATCTTAGTGCTGGATGTACTGTACTATACCACGTTGACACGTTCCCATGGGTACGATCCCGCTGCGGCCATGTTTTCCTCTCATTCCCGGTAACACCTGGAATAGTCTTAAAATATTCCAAATAGTCAGACATGTAAAATTAAGATTGTACATACATGTAGTAAATCCATTTATAATTAAACATGCAGTGCAGAAATGTATTAATTCATTCAGTTATCAAAACATAATTTGAGGTGCTGAGAAGTCTGATGCATTTAATGTTCAAACATCTTTCGATTTTGAAGGAGTAGGCCTTATTTACATGTAAAATTCACTCTCTTACGTGTTTACATGTATCTCTGTTGTTGAGGCGTCCATTTCACCATTCATTACGCCATTGCTCTATCACTGGAAAACTTACAATGTGCTTATTAAATCAATGCAGTTTGGTCTTTTCTTTGCCATGGTTTCCTTGACCTGATTTCCATCCTTGGGACCTAGAATTTTCCCTGGCAAAACTTTTGTCCCCGTGTCAGACCTCAATTTGCTCTGGAGATAAGGAGATCATGGCTTATAAATAATGAACCGAGCTGGGAAGGAATAGAATTCCCTCCCCTGCTGGGTCTCTGAAAAATTTGAAATGTGTTATGAAAATAAGTCGTGGGGACCTTCAGCTTTAGATTGACAATGTATTGGGGGAGGGTGGTTGGGGGGGGGGGGGGTGCTTGAATTGCAAGTGAAATCTCCTTTGCAGTAGAGACTGCATCATGCATGTATTGCTCTTTGATAAATCTGTCCAATTGGAGTCTTACGTGATTAAATCCTAATGGGGGGATCCTTTTCAGTTTTTTTTCTTCCTGCCTGTAGTCTGTCAAAGATAATACCTGTACACTTATGTTAGTGGAATCTAAAGCTATCTTCTTCATTTTTTTTATACTTCATCCCGGCTTGTTCTTAAGCCTGATTTAGGTAAGTACTAAATTAAATATTGAACAAAAGATGTCATTTACTGGATGTAAATGCCGTTTTGATGAATTATTTAAATACATAATGGTCACCGCCTGAGTTGTTTGTCAGTTGAGGTCCTCAAATTAGCCCCATTAAAAAAGTACTGAGTGGAACTGCATTAGAATTCGTCAATTTTCTTCAAAGTGTGAAGGTGATGGCATTGATGAGAACCATACATTTACCAAAGACAAGAGCATCTGGTCATTTCTGGTGTAATAGAAATTTGGATAAATCTACACACGTAGACCTATGTGATGCAGTTTCCTGGTGATGTGTAATGAACACGTGTATGGGCATAATTATTCAGGGAAGGAATGTTGTTCCGTCAGTAGCAAAGTGAGGGGTTTTGCTATGCAGGAGACTGAATTGAACAAGTACTGGAAGATTTCAAGATGCATTGATACAACTGTCTACCATGCTGTATCACATGCAATGCTATTACATGTATGCCTAACTCAAACCTTGCAAAATCCTTACATTTTAGTACTGTACATACATGTGTACGGTACATGTATTGCTTGCACTGTGTTTTTGATTTCATTACATTCCTGTTCATGACACATCATTATGTGCACTTAAATTTTGTATGGTACATAAAACCCAAATCAGGAATTTCTTTGTATCCAACAATTGAACAATTGCAATCTGGGTCTCCGTTTCTTGCAAGATGATATCACCATGAGAATTTATTTTTGGATTTGAACTCTTGAACTCCTACAGTGTACAATGAATTGCTCTTTAAAAAAAGAAATTAGTTGAGAGTTAGAAAAAAATAATTTGTTCAGACTTTTTGTGTAGAGACAAGTATGTTTTGAAAGTTCAAATTTCAAAATAAAAAGAACCCAAATCATCTTGAATGATCGTTAAAGTCGAGTGACGTCAAATATTTTCAGGGCATCTTTCTGTTATTAGTGCAACATGATTGACCAGCATTGGTATTTATCTTGTGCAGAGCTCGACAAATTTATAAAATAACTGGTAGCCCACCGGACTACCACACCTTGAAATCTGGTAGCCCAGTGCTTTAAACTGGTAGTCCTACCATCCAACCATTTAAAACAAAAAAAATGTAAAACAAATTCTTAGTTTGATCATATTCCTTATCATGATTTTTTTTTCTTCTTGTCAGATGGGGCACTAGGCCTACCACACACAAAAAAAGTTTCAAAAATTAGCGGTTGCCCGAGCTTCGATTTATAAAAATGAATGATAGCGCTATATTGCGCACGTGTTGATAATGTGCACGATCAATGGATGCATAGCGATGTAGGAGTGTGTAAAACATGCTACAACGATCGTTGCGCCGACGTATACAATCAGTTTCTGGTCTCGATCTTCGTGCGTGTTTGGGAATCTTGCGATGATTTGGTGCCGGCAACCTTACAGAATATTCAGTCAGAATCGTTCATAACTTGCTCAGCGCGATATGTCACATTTATTACCGAAAAAACCTGCATTGAAGCAGGCCGAAATCCACGGACCACGGTACCGAGCGCGACTTGATTGCATGCACCAAATACACACATTGTACGTGCGACATGTAGGCTTCCACTTCCGGCCCGATTGCGAATTGGCGACTGTGTACAGGTGCATAACGTATGCTTTGAATGGTGCGGCGCGGATAGACATCGTGGAATTTTCTGGATGCAATTCTGCTGCTGCATGGACCGGGCCAACACGGCCACGTGGTGTGCATGCGGTGTGCAGGATGCATCGTACGCGATATGTTTACGTATTCTTTCGAGCGATCGTCCTTTCGGTAAGTTCAGTAACTATAATAAGTACGTGTTTGCGAAAAAATGGTAGTCCGGCGGGCTCTTCCCCCAGAAACTCTGGTTGCCCGGCGGCCTCGCGTGGTTGTCCCGGGCGTCCGGGCCCGGGATTTGTCGAGCTCTGTTGTGTACATTTATGACCCCCAAAAGATTATAATTATTTATACATTTACCCAAGCTAATTGTTCTGTTTAGCAATGATTCCCATCCCCCTGCCTTTTTATTAACTCCACCCCTCCCTTTTCCAGCTCTCATCCTTTTGCTATCTTTTCCCATCAGTCAGCCATGCATGTTAGTTTGAAGTCTGATGGATCAATATGAAGAAGGACGCCTTCCTGTTGTTGACAATCTATCCCTTATATTGTTGTTCATCAACCTGACATTTCAAATTAAAGCCAATTCATCTTTCCTTCTTTTTTGTGGTTATTGTAAACAATGGTGCTCCTGATGAGGCCGATTGTAAGACAATAATCTCTTTGTCCGATTTTTTTGTTATTTTGGGGGGCAGGCTCCTGGCTTAGGATGATTTTCAGTGTTTGAGTGGAGGAGGTACATGTATCTACTCAGTGAACGTAGGGAGCTTTCTTTGTGATTTAATACAGCCATGGTTTTTGTTTTCTAAAAGGTTGCTAGCAAGATTGCTGTCTGCAAGGTCTCCCATATCACGATTGAGCTTTGCTTTTTGGGTAAATAATATTAAATTGTGCGTCCTTGGTGCATCGATTCCCCGGCGATGGCGTAAGCCACTCCATTGTGGACCCTCAACCGTGGCACGTCAATATTTCATCGCTGACCAGGCAACAGCAAATTTGAGAAGCTATATTCATGGCCATTATTAATGAGGATGTGAGCCTGACTGCCCTGCCCTGGCAGGCTAGTGGAGGCTTTTGCTAAAGGGGGTAGGGGGAAGGCTGGCTGGCTGGCTGGCTCGAGGGATGGCTCCCCCTGCTGTTACAGCCAGCCAATCAGAATCCCACACATCAGGCAGCGCCGTCCAATCGCGCGCACCGCTGGCTAATAACGGAACGCTACAGTCATTCATTCATTCACAAGACTTAGTGTGTCATGCAGTCATTGTGTTGTAATCAACCGCTCACCGGTGACTTAGTCAAGTGGGTAATAGCGAAAAGCTGAGCATGACACAACCAATCAGAGGCTGACCTGCCACATCAGCTTACCCATGTAATTTCCCTGTAACTTCAAGTTGCCTGCTATGTATTCGTGTGTGCATGTAATTCCACCTTCGTTCATCTCATATCAGTGGGACATGCAATACCTGTACTCCATATGAAGTTATGGATACATTTTCCATTCTCCTCCATACTCCTCAAATTCAAATGCATTCCTTTTTTTGTTGTTGTGTGTGTGTGTGTCGGAAAAAAACCCCCACTACATATTATACTGTACGTTTATACTTGTATTACTGTAAAACAGAGAGGTGTTAAATATCATACATATGGCACACGTTCACGCATTCAATTTTCATATTTTTGAAAGCAATACGTTTTTGGACATGCACATATGGTATTAAATCCTTCAGTTACCTCTGAGATTTGTGTAGTATTATTTTTTTCTTTTTCAATTTACATGACTGTAGTTGATCCCCTCCTGATATGACGTTACTTTGGAAATTCATTTTTAGCCCCGGAGTGGATGTTATTTGATCTCGGAGCTGTACGTTGTTGGAAAGATTCTCCTTCTGGGAAGGAAAAGTTGTTTATTTTAATAAGTCACACATTGGGAACGGGATGGCTTGAAGCAGATTGCGAGGCCGGTGGAAGTAGGTTCATGTCCGTGCATCCAAAAAAGAAGAAAAATATATAAATCTCTAGTCAGCGGAGTGTGTAACTGGAACAGACTTTGACCCTCTCTGCTTCCCTGTCTCTCTCTCCAGTCTCTATTCCCCCTTCCCCCTAGTCTTTGTTATATTTATTTTGTTGGAAGGTGATGTATTACTGATCATCATCTCTTCAGAAGTCACTTGGCTATATCAGATAAAGGTTTATCATCGTTTGCATGCTGTAACATTTGCAGATTAAGTGTACTAATACTTTGCAGAGGGTTGCAGCTGCAGGTCAGGGATGTGATTTTTCAGGAAAAAAAAAACCTGATTTCAGTTTTTTGGGCCTCACTTTAGTTTGCCTGGACAAAGGTATAGGAAAGGTGTGATTTTCAGTTTTTTGGTCTATGTTTTCAGGTTTTTTTAATGCAAGTACAGTACAATCACAACCCTGTGCAGGTACACAATCATGTTGAGCATCGTGTACATTTACATACATGTATACATGCATGCTTTTGTAATGTTTTACAGCATTGTTAAAGGAATTTTTCTGCAGCCTTTTTCGTTCAGCCTTTGAGGTTTAATGATTGAGAAAGATACCTTTTGCTTGTGATTCTAATAACAGTGATTATGCTTTTCATACATGTACATGTACAGTATATGAATTAAAACACAACTCATGCCATTACCTTCAGATTCTATCAACAATAAGGAAAACCAAGAAAGGCTCTTCCGCGAACTACTGTATGTGGAAAAGCCAACAACAAACAAAAAGAAAAAAACAGTACCCTTAGCTGATAATATCAGCATATTTATGCAACTGAACCTCTAAAGATATTCATATTTCCCCCCCCCCACCTCCTCCTCCCGCCCCCCCCCCTTTGGGATTTAATGACCTCCCGTGCTTGTTGCCATGGTTTGTCGTTATAGGCCTGGATGGAGAGCACTGACCAGCAGGGAACGAGGGGGGGAAACGTGACTGGCACGAGCTCAGCCTCGTAAGAGCAAGCCAATTTTTTTTTATATTCCCAGCCCCCCCCCCCTCCATTCTGAAACAGAATGAAGAAAAATTGACGGATAGGCCCATTAGATTAGTCCTAATGAAATGTGTTATAATGCGTTAGTGCTGTAATTATATGTGACTTGGAAGAACTGTTCTACTGACAAGCTGTCCTTGTATTAAAAAAACCATGCAACTATACAAAATTAGACCTCTTTATATACTGTACATAAACAGTAAAAACAAAAATTGGATACAATTTTCTTTTCTATGTGTACTTTAAGATGTGTGGAAAACTTGTACTGTACATTGTATGGATATTCAAAGAACATACATGTAATTTAAATCGTTCCCATTTGAACCAGAATCACTTTCCCTTTTTTGAAATTTCTAACCTACTTCCAAATAAAATACTTACAACTCTTTGCGACCATTGAAAATACCTTCAAAATTCCTCCGTTTTTGCCTTTTTGAGTTCATTCCAAATATCAGTTTCATGAAAAGCTTGTGGAGACCTACATGTACATGTATATACACCTTTAGAATTTCCCTGTGGAGAACAGCCTATAGGCCATATTCATGGTGCATCCATCCTACATTCGATGCAGTGCAATCAAACCGAGGCTTGGATTAAAAAAAGTCTGGTACCCGTTTTCTTTTTTAGAATCAATTGTTATCGTTTCCAAAGGGTATACAGGGAAGGTGACAAAATGGATGCACCATGAATAAGGCCTATTGTATTCGGTATCCATAAGGCGGATATGCGCCCATTAACTACCACATACACATCCACGGATACAATATCAAATGTTGTATTTAGTTTCATTTGTACAATAATATTAATCTTAATGGACTTGCATGAAGAAATGTTAAGATTGGTTTAGAATGCCATGATCAACAGATCAAGGATCCATTTCTCTTCCTGTTGTACTGCCAGCTTTTCGTCATAGTTCATGACAGGCCAGACCATACATGCCTGTCATATTATTATGCCATAGTTTGTAGAAAGTCAGTGGGCTGCGCATCTGCTGCACTATTGTAATTGGTCATATATCTTTCTGTCAGTGTTAATGAGGCGTGTAGTACAGTGTAGCGATTAACTGAAGACTGCCCATGCAATTAGCAATATAATGAAAATGTCTCTACGGATGCAAAATGTTCTGTGGTTTCAAGAACAAAATGAAGTTTGTTACATGAGTTTGCATAAATTGGGACATGTATATTAATACATGTAGTACAAATCATACAATACATGTAATAGCAAATTGATTGGTAAAGGTCACAGAACGGCATTCACACTTTGTCTAATCCAGCATGTACACTACAGTGTACATAAAATAAGTAAGTGTGAAAATTTGAGCTCAATCGGACATCTGAGTCATGTACACAATAAATAGCAGTTTAATAGTGGTATATACTTTGAATAGACGTCTCTTGTTTTTGTTTTGTTTTGTACAATGTACATTAATATTGTTAACATTCAACACTGAATTTTATTTGAATCTCTGCATACAGGCATTGTGGTGCTTCTTGCCCAGAGATTGTGTCACGTGGGAATTTATGCATCAGTGGGGATTTTTGTGTGGATTCGGGGAAAGATTCTGGGCCAAAGTACCCCGGGGGCTAGTAAGTTAATTTATTCAAACTATTGAACTCGTCCAGAGTATTAGAAATGAAATTTGAATTTTGATTGTGCATTTCTTCTTGTGAGTGAATGAACACAAATATGACAAAGCAGAATTGAAAATGAATTAATAATATTAAGAAGAAAGATGAATCTTGCAGCCAATTTACATTACCATGGAGAGAAAGTGGGCATACAGTACAATATGTACAGTACAGTCGGTTGTACATGTTGCCATTGATGTTACTTACAAGTACGGGTATTTGCACTTTTTCACAACCATATGTGACGCATGTGTGTAGACCGAAGCCTTTTTTTCCCTCCTTTTCTTCTTGTATTTTGGGCTTTGATGAGAACCGTGCAGAATGCCGGTTCATTTAACCTCTCTTAAGTTCACGTCTTGCATTCTGTAAACATCCAGTTGTTGACCATTTTCCACTCCTCGGCCCCCATGAATACATGACCACGGGTGTTTTTGTCGTACTTACATCTCCATTGGATGCGGAGAAGCTTCACAAATATTAATTGGCATGTCTTGAGATGTTTTCACCTTTTTCTTTCCGCCACTCTCTTTTTTTTTTAAGGGAAGAGCAATACACTTCGTGTTCAAAAACAAGACTATTTATTTTTAACATACGTGTACACGTACACTTACTACGCATTCCCATATGCTCTGGGAAATTAAATTATGATCAATTGTTCGTCTCTATTCTCATATTCATTTTTTGTTCGTGCTGTGCAGTCGCATACTTGTATACTTGGGCTTCACTTGGGCACCTTGATCTTCGACCCCTTTAATCCAGGTTTTTATCTTGTGTGTGGAATTCTTCCTTGTGCAAAAGCGGCCCGAGGGAAGACTACTTTTCCTTGTTTATAAGTGGCTTGAGTGAAGACCACTCCTGGTACATACCATGTTTACATGTACAGTCACAGTGTACTTGTACTTACACCACCCTGTACATTATAATCTTGACATGATTTTGCAGTTTCATAATTTGAACACAAATACGTGCATACAGGTCCCAGAAATGTAGTTTTTAGTGTACAATATACACAGTGCATGATCTGGGATCGATTTCACGAAGCCCTATATGATCGATCTGAACTCGAGGATAACCCATCGTATCCCACGTAGGGCTGCAATGCAAGTCCTACAATTGATAGTACATGTAAGTTACAATTGTACGATGAGTTTGATGAAATCGACCCCTGTTACACTGTACATACATGTATAGTGTTATTGCTCCTAAAATGTTGGCTATCCATGTGCCTCTTCAGTGAAGCTCATTTTCAGGTCTTCTCCAACCAACCTCACTTCCCTTCCACTCTGCATCCCCTAGTCCTTGTCCTTCTTCCTTTCTCCCTCAGACCACGGGGGACTTCAAGAAGTATCTTGAACGTATTGATTTTCCGTTGTCTTTCTTCAGTCAACAGGCGAAACGGTGAAGAAGCCCTCCCGAACAAAAATGTCTCTCTGACAATTGGGTCTGCCTTCTGTGACAGTATCAGGTTGATATTCAGTCGGGTCATCAACCGGTGTCTTTATTATAAATGTACTGCTCCTAGTGTGGCTTCATGTTGGGAAGGCTGAATGCGATCCATATGAAGTGCTACTGGTCCAATTCCCAGTGCTGTACCTATTCCCATTCCGTTCCAAATCTGTCCAAATCCTCCAAAAAAAGAATTGATTTCAAGATCCCATTGATAGGTGTGTGGGTGCTCAGACAGATGTTCAGTTTTCTAAATTGTGTGTCAAAAGTTTCTCATCTGGGAAATGTTGTATTTTTTGTTGTGGCACAGAATAGGCCCCATGTAAAACTTACACTATTCATATTACTGGAATGATCAACATGTAAAATTTACGCCATGTTGCTTTGTAAATATTCATTTGGCCAATACATTTATGTATGAAATATGTAGCCATGCAGTGTAACCTACACTGTAATCTAGACAATGTAACATCAATATATGAATGACCAACATGCAACTTTTGTACACAGTTACTTGTACATGGACTCGTGTAGCTGTTACTAGTTAGTCATCCCAGCATAGACAGCAAGCATGTAATGTTTGATATTACTGCATGTGGGCTGGTATTGCTACCTCATGTGCACGCATGCATACATGTACAGCGGTCCTAGCCTCACCATCATTAACCATATTGGTTTTTCCGTATCCATTCTATCGACCCGAGTGACACAGAAAGCAGGTTTCTCATCCATCCCAAACCAAGCAGACACTCCGCCCACCCCCCTTCCCCCTCCCCTCATTCCCCAGCCTCTCTCTCTTTGTGAATAGAATAGCACATTAATTTTATACACATGTTTGTCGACCTTCAATCCTAGACAAACTGCCAGACAATGTACAGCATGTGTGCGTGTCCCACCAGAGGACTTCTTGAGAATGTAGATGACTATCTTAACAAATTACATATTGACACAGTGTGCTTGTCTTAAGTAGTATCAGCACATCTAATGATGTATCATGTATTGTTTGCAATATGTACTGGTACATAGTAGGTGGGTTCTCATAGGGTATTGCAATTTGAAAATAATGAATCTTTTTTTTTTCTCTGGCTATTCTCACCGGTTTCTTCCTAACCCCCCCCCCCCCCCCCCCGGTTGATTCTGTCATCTTTTTACTCCTCCCTTGATACATTAAAATGCTTACAGTTTAAGTACACGTACATACTATATACCGGTAATAATTTTTAATTGTGCATAGAATTACATGTATGCACATGTGCCATGGGAAAATACAAATTTAGCCATGGCACAAAATTTCATTGGTAGTGAGTCTGCGACCAAAAGCTTAAAAAATTGTAAACTCTGCATACGTGTACGCATAAATGTATGCATGCAGCAAATGGGTTCTTGATTAATTGCATACAAGACTCATATGCAGCCACCATGTAAATGTACGCCCGATGGGTCCCGTGCCTCTTTCTCAAAGGGTTTACAAAGGGGGAAAAAAAAATGAAATTGCAATTGCATTGTAATCAAGGAATTGTTCATGCATCATTGGTCACGAGGCAATGCTTTCTAATCGCGGTCCAAAAAAAAAATTCTGTATCCCAGTGTTTGCAACAGAAAGATGAATTCTATATGATGTTTTGTACCGGTATTCATTTTTTCTTCATTTTTTCCCATTCATTCCCGTATTTGAATTGCACTTTTGAAGTAAAAGCGTCTTCTATGTATTTTCCCCCCAGGCAGTCCTATTCTTTATTATTCTGACGTTTGTTTATTATGTTGGAATTGGCCGATGATTGAAAATGAAGTTATCCTGCAAAGTGCATCATGTATTGTTTGGATATATACTCGTACATCTGTATACAAGACTGTAGACGAACATATGTACATGTGTAGAGAGTTTGAATACCGGTAATGTACACACACATAATCTTCATGAGAGTGTTCTTTATGGACAGCAAAATGTACAGGAACGTCACTGAAGTGGTTTGGTATTGTCCATGATATTGTCATTTTCTCTGCCCTGGGGCGATAGCTTGAGGGTTAAGAATGTCTAAATTCATCATGTCTTGCTGCATACAGTGTACATGTTTGCCTGCAAATTTACTTGAAACACATGAAAAACAAAACTGATTTAATGCATGTACACATAGAGAGAACTTCAAACAGTCAGTCACAATGTACAACGTAAATGCAAGTGACATATATGATCACTTCGCATATTCATTGTGTTATTACAATGTACATTTACACGTTCATGTGTACATGCATTGGGAATTCACATGTTCTTCAGTTCTTGTATGGATGTCTTTTCCTTTAAACAAATTAATGCCTGAATGTAAACTTTGAATATGATGGAAGTGATTTTGAGGAATATGACAGTTGATGTATCGAGTACACATTACATTATACAACTTCACTTAGACCACCTGTTAAATGAACCTTCCGAAACACACCTGTACATACAGTATGTCACTTTGTATTGTCTACTTTCAGAGAAGCCATTTCTTCCCTGAGTTTGTGAATCTCATTGGTTATAAATACATCATGGAACAGCACTTTTTTTTAATGTTAACATGAAAATCTGAAATTCAGTATCATTATTAATCTTAAATTGAGTGCAGAAAGTAATTTAAATGCTAAATATATGAAAATTGGCGCTTGGGCATTGCATACATACTGTAGTTACATACTGTACATACAGAACATGTATTTGTATGCTTAATTAAGGACAGGATCTCATCACTGAGCTAAAGGAAAAGTAAAGAATAGAAAAAAACCTTCTATGTTTCAAATGATTTTAGCTAATGCCAATAAATTATTATCAATTCATGTGTACTTTTGTTTTCATAATACTTGTCTTTACCCCTCTTCTCCCCTTGGGGAAAATAAAACGACGGGCAAAACATTGACAGCACTTGGTTCCATTATGACAGTAATTACATGTGCTTTAGCCATCAGCCAATTTACCCTATAGACGCGTACACTGTGCAGTATGTATGTATACGACTATACGTACCTGTCAACTGATTCGGACAATCGTCCATTATGTATTGTGCAAATTTCTGTCTGAGGGACCATTCCTTTCAGGATTCAGATCAGAAAAGAAAGTCGTCTGAAGAGGAGGACAAACCCCATGAATTAATCAAATTCTCAAAAATGAAATTTTCACAGTCTATCTTGTTCGACACCTGCTGCTTGAACCATGGCAGTCCACATCCCCAGCCCCAAAAAACGAAAGAAGACCAGGAAATCAGGTGTTTCATTGGGGTTAATTAATATTAAAAGTACATTTTTTTTTTTTTTAATCCTGTGATGTACGGCAAGATCATTATAAAAAAAAATGTATGAAAATTTATACAAAATCTGGCACCTGACACAGTGACAGCGCCCTTTTTTTCCTATGATTATTCTGTATCTAAGACATTGACGTCATTGAGATTTGGCCAGAGAGTTTCTCATTTTCCAGGGACTGTCTCGGGGGACCAAGGCGAGATGATTTCCCTAGGAGTGGGATGAGAGGCAGCTGAGACATGTACCTGCAACAGTTCTCACAATGGACTTGTGAATATGTTTTGTTAAGCCGACTTTATGATGTAGCGTACCGGAGAATTATGATGAACTCGAGCAGGAGTTCATTGATGACGGTGATAATTCAACTTGGATTTAAATTTGCATGCAGTATGAGACTGGGTTTTACGGAACAACAAACTGCTCTCTTTTATACATAACATTTTCTAGTCAGTGCAGTGGCTATGATTCTGTCAATGTAAAATGTGAAGCGACTGTATTACAATGCACTGAGCAGCATATTTCTTTAAAGGTAGTAACCTTCCTTTTGCATGTTTGGTAGCATACCAAAACAGAATTGAGAAATCTTCACAGATTTACCTATAACTTACAGGGTATAAAGATGGTAATGGTAGAAACATACCGTTACAATTTCTTTTGAAATGCTGTGTTTATCCAGAAAAGAGTCAAACAAGTGACCAAAATCATTTTTGATCTTTTAAAGATAAAAAATAAAAGAGAAAAGACTTCAGAAATACTCTGGCTGTTTTTCACTGTTTTCTCAAAAAGTGGGCACCGTATGGGACTGCAATTTTTTTTTTGCCCATGAATCTGCATTTCTTTGACAAAAACCAAAGTATGATTACCTTTAAGTAGGTCATATTCAATTGAATACAACCAAATTGGCGCACACTGTCCTATATGTTTTAATATAAAACCTCATATAACCCTTTGTCCACGTGGAATGTCCTCATCTTAATCTCATGTCTCTGTTTGTGGAGCCTCATGTACATTGATTTCAAATTAAGTTTGCTCTTCTTCCCACGAAATTTCGATTGAAAAGAAGAAAAAAAAAGAAGAGACGGAAGAATTCTGATATACATGTAAATGTAGGTTGCTGGTACAATGTACATGTATGTATGTAAGAATATGCCAGACACGGAATTATCATTATTAAATGCATGTTTACAGCAGTTACTGAAAAGTAATGTATGTTGTAAGTTTTCACAGGCAAAGTTGCTTTTCTGTTGAGATGTGAGCATTTGTTGAGTTACAGATTTGGGGTTGGATTTTCTGATACATGTGCATGAAATCATACTTAATATGCATTTGTACTATACCAGTGCCTGATAGTGTCTGTTATGCGTAGGCTTATAACAGGTTGTCACCTTGCTCTAGTAGTAGTACAACTTGAGAACTGACAGTTCAAGCCCACGGAGCAGGATTTATTAAAACCAAAGCACTGAGGTGTTTGCAAATACATTGACAACCTAGACGCCGTAGACGGGCCTTCAAACTGTTTGAACGAGCGGAGGGACCATTCCAAGTCGAGATTTAATTTCTCAATCCTTGTAGAGCTACATGTACATGTTCAATAATACATGCTGTACAGCAGGGTTCTAGCCACGGTGGGCGGCGCTGGGCGGGCCAGCCCGGCACTGGAAATTTGCGCCCGGAACATAGGTCTGAAATAAACTCTGCCGCCCAGCACGAATTTCCGCAGAGTGAATAAAAGTATTGCCAATATCGTGAATTTTGATCACATTCCTGAATAAAGTTCACTCTTTTCTGTGTTTTGAAATGTGAAGCACTGATTCTCAATGTTTACAAGACGATATAATTTCCAATTTTTAGCGTAGGCCTACAGTATATCTGTACATGTAGCGGACTAGGGCTCAACTTCATTCCTAGAGCCCACCACTAAAATTGGTCTGGCTAGAACCCTGCTGTACAGTAGTACTCTAGTAGTGTCCTAGTACTGCAGTTCTCTTTTTTATCATGTTGTAACAAAAACATACTGTACCATGCCCTTCATTTTTTGTCAGTCTACTCTTGAAAAATGTTAAACTGCCATTTCCAAGTGACTAATGTTTGTTACAAATCGCAGAACTCGGTCCGTATGAATTTTTCAAGGCCCAAATATCACTGTGAAATGTAAAATGTGTACACTTAGTGGTTTGCAACTTTGAACACCCAGAACCGTTGTTGAATTTGTAAACTCAAGTTCCTACCAATAACCACGTACATGTACTGTATAAGCTTGTCTGTAGCACGTTATCAGGACTTGAACATCATTTGGTCAATAAAGGCATTCACTCTCTCACCTCGCTGGCTCTTTGTATTGTATGTTCCACTATTCACAGACATCATTCGGTTCCATAGATACACGTTCATGTAATATTACTCATGTATTTTTTTTCTTCTCGTCACCAAATAATTATGCCCTTATATGTACATGTATCTAAGGAGAAAATTGCAAGCAGTCGACCCCCTTTTAAGGAATTGCGCCAAATGCCCCAGTTTGCAGTCATAACAGTGCTCACACTTCAACAAAGCCCTTGCTTGTGTAATTCAAAAATGTTCAAAGCAGTAAACCTCATGGTGTATTAACTGCAATACACTGACATCTGTAATTAAAGCTGTGAATTTAATTTTTGTTCCTGGCAGTATTTTGGTTTTTGGCTTTGTTTTTTGTTTTTTAGTCTCATTAAATGATGTACATGTAATATTATGAAACATAATAGTACATTACAGCTCCTTGTCATTTGATTGGAGGATTGTATGTCACGTGATATTTGATATAGACTATTCATGGCTTCTGTCACATTCCAAATGTTCAAATTTGTCCCGTCAACCGTGCAATTTTGGTTCCATCCAGTTTGAAGCAATTTTGAAGCAATTTTCTGTTGCTGAATGAAGAGAAAATTGTTCAATTACTTGACATACATGTAGTTACGGTATATAAAACAAATACTGAATATTTTTCATTCGTGCAATTATGGAAAGAATATTTTCATTTGTTGGAAGATGAAATGCTCTGCATTCAACTCTTGGAACATTTCATCTTTCAGCTCACCAAAATATTCTGACCATCGCCCTCATAATAAACATTCATTATTTGTATAATATCAAATGGAAGGAGACTGGCGGTTGCCACGTCGCATTTCCCATGGCCGTTTTTCAAGTCGTAACGTGTGCCAAGGTCATGCATGCTGTTGGTTGTGGGAGCGGCACTTGCTGTAATAGCGCTAATTACATGCCTTGATTATCATTATTAAGGGGAAGCATCAGGTGGTAGACGAGTTATGGCGGAGTAATTTGGGAGGAGGAGGAATCCCAGTGACTGTTCTCTCTCTCTCTTGCGGCCGTTCAGGTGTGACGGATGCCAAAACTCAATGATGTTGGTTTTTTGTTATATTATTCTTTATTACCACCCTCGATAATTCATTATGTTCTCTCTGTGTCGAACGAACGAAAGAAGTGCATACTGTATATGCCATTACAGTTAAAACCATTTTTTTTCTTTGGAAAGAATTATTTATTTATTTGCTTTTCATTTTGGTCAATGACTTAATGGCTGTTGAAGGGTGCAGTGCACTTTAGAAGGATCAATTGCTTTTCCTGATGCAGATGACAGCTGTGTGTAAAATATTGCACAATGAATATCGCAATCATTACGTACATGTATTACACAGCATAAAGCTACATTGTATACAAATGTACATCTGCATTGACAGTTACATGTACATCTTTGGCTCTATTTGTTTCAGGCACGTTTTTGCGTTCAGTGATCATGCTCGCAAAATCTGTTCCGAATCGCATTTTAGCGTATCCTGCATGGAACGATTTGCAAGATCACTGATCGCGTGCCTGAATCAAACAGGCCCATCATGTTCAGTGTAAGTGCTGGTGTGTGGATTTTAAGGAGCAATACTCAACCATGTAATCCATTTTGGGTGCGTTCAGTTTGATGGCTTCTGACTGCCACCCATATACAGATGGTGATTGACAAATTGGGATATTGGCAGGTTGGGGAAGGGGGTCGAATACAGAACCTTAGCAGCAATCTACTGATGGGAGACTTAAAATCCGGTGTCCTTCACTGGTTTCTTCGTTCACTTTGTCAGAATGACTGAGGTCGCATCTCAAAAATAGCGGAATGTCAGGAAAAAACCAAATGCTAAGTACATACTGTAGGTTTGAAAGTTTGATTAACCTCTCTAAATTTTATGAGTGCAACTGGTGCATGATACAAATGTATACTGTCGGTCACTGTGACCCATGTTGAACCCACATCTATGTGCTGGCAGATTTTTCAAGACTTCAAGAATTGAAATCCGGCAGCTTCTGTCAGTAGTGTTTTTCTCCCGAAGTGTGTTTGTTTAATATACAGTCCGAGCAGTTGCACATGAATTTTGGATATTTTTCTGAATTCTACACTGTGCATAATGTACATGTATTGAAGTTGATGGGTTCTGGCAGTGAAATAGGTCGCTTGGTCTGCATATTTTATGCATACTCGCTTGGCTGTATAGCCAGTCATCTAAACCTATGGAGTTATTGAGCAGCTGAAAGGACATTAACAACCTAAATGATGGATGAAGCATTAGGGGGGCACAAAAAGTGTATGCAAACTGTCTGACTGCAGGGCGCCCAAATTAATGGCTTATTAAACAAGAAGATGCTGGAAAAAAATTGGGTATTCCCACTAATTAATAGTTTGGACGAAAAAAAAGTCCAAAATGATAAGGTCACTGCATGCGGCTGTCGTGAAACGAGCTTGCGAAGCACTGTGCTTCATCTTGGTTTCATAGAGAGTGAAATATGCCGTCCTTACTCTGTCCTTTCTCAACGAAGATCGAGGGGAAAAAAATATTGGGGTCCTCTCCTGGCCAAATTTTATGGGGTGATACAGTATCGTTGGCTGTAATCCGAGCCAATGCAATCACTTCAGTATCGCTGTTTTGAGGTGAATGACAGATTTTATTCTGTCAGTGTTAAAAAGGAAGGGAATGCGTAAAACAAGAGCCTGTGTTCTGGAATACAGTGTCCAAGCATCGGGATTAGGTTCGTGGAAGAGATGTTGTATTGATGAAGTCCAACCAAATCCTCCGAAGTCAAACCATATTCTCTTTACAAAATTTGGCAGAATTTATGTTTTTCTCTCATTCAAGTGAAGAATGACATACATGTACAAATGAAACTGCACAATTCTAGAAATAGATTTTGTCAGATTTCAGATGTTTTCAACGGTTAATGAAATGAGATCATCGTCCGCTAAACGTGTACACGAACCAGTTGGACACATTATGGTTCCTGACTGGCACCCCAGTTCCAGAAAAAAAAAAATCTCTGGTGTACGGCTGTATTGGTATGACCTCGGCACGCTAGCATGTACATGTATGATTTCTCACTTGGGTGTTGCTGTCAGTAGTACCATTGTCCCTAAGGCAGGTCCGCTGTCTCTTTAGGGGGGCTTAACAGCCGAGCTTAGGGGGTAAAATATCATTCATAGAGTACCTTGTATTTTGTTACGCATCTAATTCCCACTTCTACACCTGTCAGCGATAATCATTTCACTGGGCAAAATGGAGGTATTCCTAAATGGGACAGCAAGGTTTTTTTTTGGTTGCAGTTTTGGAGATGATGTAGGACTAGGAAGCCCCCTCTTCGCCAATCAGGTCATTGTGCTACATTTCTTGTGACATCTTAAGTGGTTTTCTTTTTCTCCGGCCAACCACCGGGAGTTAGCCGAGCCGAAATGGAGGTAGAGGGGAGATTAACCCATCGATGGGAGAACTCCTTTACCCTCCCCCCACCTGTTCATTTATTAAAACAAAAAGCAACCAAAGTAAAAAAAAAAAAACCAGAAAAAAATCGGCTGACGACTGACTGACAGAGCTGAAGATTTAATGCATGATTATGCAAATCAAATTGTCAAGTCGATTTACGGCATGTTGCAAGTATAATCCTCATATTTCACTTTTCTTTAATGAAGTTGAGATACACGCAGTCCAATTTAAGCTGATTGTGTGACATGGTAATACGGTCTTCTTATTTTGTTTCCTTCATGGTACTTCTTACATGTACATTGACAAGGAGAGATTGAAGTGAGTTGAGATGGAGAAGAGATTCAGATACTGTATATATTAGGATGTCAATTGTCTGGATCTAAATTGGATTCACTTGTATGATGAACATGTAGCCTGATCATTGCACCAAGTGTAATGCACAAGTAGACCTACATACTGTACAATACGTGTGTACACGTTGTTACTTGCTGAAAACCTTACTAATAAGGCCCGCTAGGATTGTGCATATGATAAATGTGGTTTTGACCAAGATGTGAAAAAAAACTCTAAAAGTGGTTCGTAGTTGGAAAAATGTATGTTCCGTGTTCCATATTGATGATTTCTTGTGATAATATTTATACAATGTAAAAAACAACTTATCAAATACTGGTGGTACAGTAGGCCTATTTGCTATTCAAATGAGAATGCATTTTGATTTTATTTACTGTCACATTTTGAGATGGAAGATATATTTACAGTCTATTAATATAAATTCATACCTTCCATTGGTCTTTAGGCTCATATTAGAAAAAAAGAAAAAAAGAAAAAAAGAAAAATGATTTGAGACAAAGTTTCCAATTTCATTTGGTAACTTGTCCTCAACTTTCAGCGTATACAATTGATATACGTGTACCTAGAGCTAGCTTCCTGGAAAGTAGTCTTGGCCATGACGGCCTATAAGGACGGCCTAATTATTATCCTAATTATGACCTTGATAATATCGTGGGCGTCAGTAGAGAGGGAAAGGACTGCCTCTATTAGGCATGTTAGGATACGTGTAGCTATCACAATGGCTCGTCAAACGGCGGAACAAAAAAACAAAAACGTCAACGTCAAGCTCGGTTTGGCAGCTCGTGCCCAATTAAGCTGCGGGTCTATTGTTGCGCCTTGATGAAACCGTGGCCTTCATTTTTTCTATTGATACACTTTGAGCAACAGGTAGCGAGTGAAAGCCTTGCCATCGACCAAAATCAATAGATGGTAATTTGGAGGCAGACGCGGGCAGGCTCCACATCTTCCACCACACTGATCACCATCAAAAGATGTATTCAAAGTAAAAGACTCTTCCAAAAAATAATAATAAAAAAAACCTCGTCCAATTTCATTTTATTTCTTTTTTTTTTTAATTTCTATATTTTTTATTATTTTGTTATTGTTATAAATTTTTTTTATGAAGTCATCTTTGAATTTTTTTTGGGGGGGAGAAATTGTGGAGAGTTGCGTGTCACCGTGGAGACTGATATGTTGATTTAATTGCTGTAATGGAGCATGATACATGTACATGCACATCAGTCGTGTGGTACTTCTTTGTTTTGGGTTTTTTTGGGGGGGGGAGTTTGAGTTTGAGTTTCCAGAAATCAGTGGTGTTGAAGTTTTTGGCTTGCTGTGTCTTGATGTACATGTAGCTTCACAAGACTATTCAGTTCAGGTTTCCTATCTCATTTCTCAGGTCTACATGTTCAGTGTTCGTAAAGGTACTGTCATACTTTGGTAGCATACCAAAACAGAAATATTCACCGATTTACCTATAACTTACAGGGTATGAAGATAGTGATGGTAGAAACATATCATTCAAGTTTTTCTGCCTGAAATGCTGTATTTATCAAGAAAAGAGTACATAAATGTATGTAAAACCAATGACCAATGATCGTTAAAAGATGAAAAATAACGGCAAATTGTTTTTTAAATACCGTGGGCGTTTTTCAATGTTTTTTTTCTTCAAAATGTGGGCACCGTATGGGACTGAAAATTTCACAGATGACTGTTGCTGTATCTTTCTTGATATTTTTGCTCATGAATCTGCTCTTCCTTGACAAAAACCAAAGTATGATATTAATGCATAACCAAAGATAATATACATTATCTTCAATACACATGGTTCATTGTGTATGTCTCATAGCCATATTCTGTTAGCACCTTCTATTTTTGTCTGTCAGTGGCAAATGGATACATTTATTTCTCTTCTGGAGGATGTGGTGGAGGTGGGGACTGGGTATTAAAGTTGTTAACGGATAATTGCTTCATCTCTCATCTGTCAGTATGCCTCACTTTTTCCCATCCACTTGTTGCTTGTGGCTTAATGGTAATTGGCAATGAGGAGCCCATTTGCACCGAGACCGAGGTGGATATTTGATATTGATGTGTCGGTTTTATGTAATGTGCTGCTGTCAGTTTTGCTTGCCACCCTCCCCCATCCCCTCCTAAAAAAAAGAAGAAAATTCATTTTGTTTCATCAGAGCTCTTGTTTATTCTTGAATTAAATCCCCACGGGTTGAGATTACTTCCCAACTGGTAAGATGGGGTCATGATGGGGGATAATCGTATGCATGATGTGAATATGACAGTTGGCAAGGTGATATACTCATGGCATGGGTGCCTGGAGACACCTGTAGTGGGCAGTAATAGCGCTCGATGAGTCCACTTGAGCGGGATTCATGGCCGCAACAACATTTTCTGTAATTTTATTTCATGTCAAGTAACCTTAATAATTCACAAACATTGTAAATGATACTTTGTATTTTATGACACTCTAGTATTTGGTGTTCAGGAAGCAAATGCTTCTTTAAACCATAACCCTTAAGGCGTGTAAGGAGTATGAATTATAAAAATCTGCTTAAGCATGAAAAGTCTTCTTTATCAAACACGATGCCAACCAAATTTTCATGTGATGTTTCAAGGTTTTTGTTGCTTTTACATGTAAAAGCAAATTTTTATGCTTAAAGCAGCTCTCTGAAATTGGCCCCAGTTTACATTTACATATGTACAGGTGTACGTTTTTTTTGTTTTAAAAGGTGTCTGTATTATCAGTTTTACATGTAGTTTTTACATTGAAGGAAGAGCTCAATTTTGTGCATATTTTGTAAATTGAAATGATCTTTACACCCATGTGCATACACACTATACATTATTTGGTGCAACTTTTGCTTTATTTTTCGGAATACAGTCTAGGTGATGCCATGTTTAGAAAAATTGAAGTGCAGGTGTACACAGGCGCAGGCATGTGATGTCAAGATGGCTGAGAAACCTTGGGTTGATAAAACTGCACGTACATGTACAGTATACTGTATGCAGGTTTGAGCATGGAGGTACATGTATACTGTACATGGGATTGCCAGCATTGTCTAATGGGGGGGGGGGTTGGTCTCTGGTCTTGACTCTGTCTCTCTACCAGTTTACACGTGTGCATACCCATACACCACTGTGACCAGTGTAACCAGGTATACGTGGACATGTGCTTAATTATTGAATGGAGATGACTCCTGCCTAGCCTGGCAACAGACTGTTGTGGTGCGGCGATGCACCGCCCTGCTGCACGCATCACCTGTTGCTATGGTACCTGTACGTGGCGGTGTCTGAGAAAAACTCTGATGCCTGCAAGTTGTGGCGGTAGCTGATTGGCTGCGGCATGCTTGTGCATCAGGGGATTTTGCTAAGGCCTACGTGTACATTTTTTTTTTTTTTCGAGATGAAGTTTTTTTTTCGTTACCTTTACCTTTACATGCCCCCATAGAAACTTGTATTCCCCAGTGCTGTGCCTGGTCATGTGTGGTTTCTAAATGTACCTTCAAGTTCATTAGAATTTATAGACAAACATTTTGGACTTTGCAAATATACTCGGTCTTTGCAAATATTTCTGAACATGAGAGTTTATTCCCTTGTGAAATAATTTCCTCAAATCCATTCTTCTGGTTTGCACGTATACCATACAGGTGCATTTTCAAAGTGGGAATAAATATTTCACGCTTTTTTTTGGGGGAGGGGGGTAATTACACTGTACTTCATTGGCATTTAAATGTACAGTATGTACACAATGTAAAATACATACATGTACAGAACTCAGCTAGCCTGGATTTATTTCTTTGGATAAAACATAATGTTTCATCTTTGGGTTTCTGCTTATGTTTTCGAGTAGTGCACGGTATTACTACATACATTTATGTGTATGTACTGTACATGTACATACGGACTAGTAGCCACACTCTATGGAATTGAGTGCTTCGGTGTAAACTGTAAAAGCACTTGATATACATGTAAAGTGATTGGCAGACCTGCCAACCAGTACGCATTTGGCGTATTTCGTACGAAAATTTGTTTAAAATACACCAATACGCTTTTATCCCCATAAAATACGCACGGACAAAAATCGAGAAACGGCTGTGTGAAGTCTAATAAAAAGTGAGAAAAAGCGGCTGCGAGCAAGACTAAGTGACAAGAGGTCATGCACGAGGCTCATCATCCCGAATGCGTAAAATAGGGCGATCATGATTGGCGCACTCGATGTACACACATTACATGGGAACACACATATGAACCAATCAGAACTTCACATACAGAACGATCGGCATAACGTTAGCTGAAAGCTGTTTGGATTGAGTGTGTGTGTGGTGGGTGCAAGCATGCACGATCGACTGCACGTGAAAGCTTGTTTACAATCACGATCTGTAAACGATCTTTACCGATGTGAGCTGAATAAAAACATGACTGTGAGGTGAAGATGGCTTTGAGTATCAAATGGAAACAGTATATGGAATACATGGAGATCTTTAAATTCATTGAACCTTCATGGAAAGGCATATATTTCGCACGCTGTACCTTCCATGCGGTGCTGATTTCTCAGCACGGTGCACATGTACATCGGGAGTTACAACGTAACATCATGCAGTGGCCGATGTGACGTGAAGAACGCAAAAGTACGGAAAACAAGTTATGTCTTCCGGAGACTTGAGTATTTTCAGAGCGGAAACCTTTGGGACAGACTACGTGGTTCGGCACAAATCTGCCATTTTTATTGTCCAATGATTTCACTGACTTTGTCAAGACATGAAACACTTAGAAAAAAATTGCATCACATTTTGGATGTCGGTGGACAAAAAACTATCGGTAGTTGCGCGGACCTTATGTCAACCATGGAGGTGGGTCAAAATACTTCTGTGTATGAAATGCATGAAAGAAACTGCATCATTGAGCAATAGCAGGAAACTATATGTCCAAATACATCATCAATATTTTATGTGCAAGTTCAAGTGGTACATAAAGCCGCATAAAACTTGTTTGTTGAAAAAATACACATTTTTGATGAAAAATACACATTTTGACATCTCCGAATACACATTTCGGATTCTCAAGGTTGGCAGGTCTGGATTGGTTCGTAAAGTAAATGGCGTTTTGTGTATTGTTTAGTCTTTTACTGTAAAAAAAAATGAGATGGGGAACAGAAGGCATGCGTGTGTGATATCAACTGCATCCAGTTAGGGAGTAGTAGTGAGTTTCATGTAAGGCACGCCTCAAACTTCAGTCATTTGGACAGTAGCGTTTAATAAAATGAGAACCTGTCCAGTGAAAGTCCACATCTAACGGTTACATTTCTCATTATGAAGCGGTTACACTTAATTCCACTGCAGTCAATTCTCCGGTCTTTTTTATTTGCCAGCGTGGTTATTGATGCTGACAATGTTGGTGCCAGGCCATCATGGCCATGGGAGTAAGATAACTAGGTTCCGAATATTGTGGAGGGAGCACACAAGGCTAAGACCAGAGTAACTGAGGTTGTTTGGTCAGTGATAACCCAAGCCTGTAATGGGAGACTTTTGAGAACCGGTCTTCAAGCACAACAGCGCAGGCGCAAAACAATGCGCGCATGCTCACAATTGCGTGCGCGTGCGCTGTTGACTTGAAGACCGGTTCTCAAAAGTCTCCCATTCTTCAGTGTGGTTAGAAATGGACTCCACGTGTACAGGATGTGTTTCGCAGTTACAACAAAACTCAACATGTACAAACCGAACGCAGGTCTACATGTAATGTACTTGTAAGGTGTACACATAATTATACATGTACATGTACATGTACATCTACATGTGTACATATGTACAGTACCTCTAACTGGAAGACTGTAGTCTGTGGCTTTTCTTTGTCAGTGAAAGGCTTAACTTACAATAACACAGAATTGACACAAAATACCAACATTCGTAAAAGCAAATGTTCTGGCTGCGGAAACGTGTTTAACTTGTGTTTATGCAAGCTGCACTTTACTTACAGTAGCTACATTTAAATATGTACGCGTATACATTTGTACAGTTTGTATGTGATTTGAAAATATCCCAAGTCCCTTCAGGATGCACCACACTAAATAGCTCAAAAATCAATGCGCCGAGCTGATTATCATAATGTGTGTACCCTCAATTTTTTTTTAAATATGCAATTTGGGGGGTCGTGCAATTAATATATTGTGTAATTTTGACTGGTTATGACAACCTGGGGGTTCAGTGCTTCGGCCTGTTGTGGAGACTTGAGATATTTTGGTTTAAAATCCGGTCCTACATTGTCTTGAACGTGGAGGGTTGCTTCATGAAAACTCGTAGCAAGTCGGTTACGGAATAAGGACAATTCGGGGGTGTTTTTTTCTTGGGGCAATTAGCAAAAAATCCAATCGGTTACCCATCCAAAAATTGAAAAGAATTGGGTAGATGAGAGTTCACACTATCATTTACACTATTGCACCAACAACTGAGAAACTTCTGGATGGTGATTTTTGAACTGTGAAGTTGAGGGATTTTGCACTAAGGTCAATGGGAGTTTATTTAGTGTGGTGCACCCTTCAGTGGGCCACCCATAAATAGCGCCCTCATGTGTCAGCAAAGGGCAACACCATTTTGAATGGTGAAACATTGCATACTCTCCCTTGAATAGAAAAGAAAGGGGGAATAAGCCATAATGTAATGTATGTAATTGTACACTAGTGCTATGTACATCGTGTACAGCATCATGGGATGAGGTACAGAATGTATTTTCCAGTGTGTACACAAGGTGATCTTATTGCTGCACTTGTCATGCTAGAAGCCACTTACGCATGTACAGTGACTCAAAGCATGTAGCTCTAGATACTTCAAGCCAGGTATGGCACAGAATTGCTAATGATCAGAAAAAGATCATTCAAATTCTGCGTGAAAGCCTATATATTGCTTACAGTAATTTGATATCGGTTCCAATCTTTCTGTTGAATATTTTCCTCTGAAATGCTGTCACTTTGAGAAAACGGTGCAGTCTTTCAAAAGGACAGTGATATACATGTAGACATGTGTTGGGCAGTGTAAACTTAGGTCCTTTTCCAAACCCCCTTTGCTCCGGCTTAGGCTCCGGTTCCGGCTCCGGCTCCGGCTCCATTTCGTGAATCCATTCTAGAATAACAGGTATTAAAATATAGGCTTTTGGCTGCGGTTCAGAAGTAGATTCTCTGGTTTGAAAAGGAAAATAGAGCTCAGCTTCAATGAAAAACCACAACATATGTATTTTCAGCATATATATGACAGAAGCCGGAGCCTGAGCCAGAGTTGAGGTTTGGGAAAGGCCCCTAATTTAAAAAGAAAAGAAAACAACAAGAACCATAAAATGGAGAAAACAAAATCTCACAAAAAATCTTGGGTTTCCTTTGTATAGTTAATGATTTTCCCCAATTTCTTCAATTCTATACCTGTACTTAAATATTCATTTAATAGGCAATTAGATGAACTGAACTGTGTGTAATTTACTTTGATTTCAAGAGTATACATATGTACATGTACATGTACATGTATGTATATGTACAGTACAGTATGTTACAATATGATACAAATTTATTACACACAATATTTTTGGTTTTAATTTATATGCAAGGTACACATTTTTTTTTGTTATTTACAGATTTTTGCTGGAAACATATTTTTGCATAAATTTTAGTATCAGTTTTAGAAAAATTCCTGAAGCCTTTTTCTCTTTTTTTGTTTTTGACATGTAATGTACCTTCAGGGGAACTCAACACTAATCAGTTTCCTTAGGGTGTAAACGTAAGACAAGACCAGACAAGAAAACAAGGTTCTAACTGCTGGGTCCAGTCTCCGCATGTGTACAGCGCACACAGACACACAGACACACACGGTCACAATTACAACCTCTGCCATAGTTTCATTATATTTTCATTAGGCACGTTTGGGGCACGCTTTTATTACATTAAAGAGCATGGCGGACAATCGTCATTTCATGCTGTGGATGTGCACATTGAGCCTTTGCCCCAAAATAATCAATATGGGCATCATTAGCGAGTGGGTCTGAAATCCACGTGACTATTTTTTGGGGGGAGTCTCTTTACAAAATGGACGAGGCTTGCTCTCAGATCTGCATCTTTATTCTCTTTCTTTACCTCTCTCTCTCTTTTTTTTTCTCGGAATGTTATACATTCAGGATTATAAGGGTGGAAAGCGAGGAAAATTTGACTAATTGAGATAAACATAAGGCCTTGAGTTTCTTTATTGCCTGATTGGCAGTGAAACTGTCTGCCCGCCCGTAATTTGCCCGTCCTAACGTTGATGTCTAAATTACCCCCTAGTGTGATTGGTCCAGCGATGAACTTGTCATGTTCATGCAATGGGAGGGGAGGGATGGGAGTTCACAAAGAAACACACCCTAGAAAAGTCTGCGTGTTTTTCTGCCGAACATGTTCCTTCGCCTTGAAAGATCTGCCTCACTTCAATAGCCTACCCGACTTTGATAAATTCCGTCCATTGTAAGACTTGTTTTTTCTTCGTCGTCTTCATGGCAAATTTGCGAATTTTATTTTTGGACGGGCAAGGTCATTTTTCCTTTAGAATTCCTCTTCTTCAGGGTATGGTTTACATGTACACGTTCTTGGATTCATGCAAATGTTAAGGTTCAAGCTGTAATTTTACAAAGCAATTCTGCATTGCATTGATGCTGAGACGCTGCGATGCAGTTCAAGAGTTCACTTTACAGAAAAAAAATAGGCTCCTTCTAATATTATACTTTTAATTTCCTTTCAATGTATCATGTGCATTGTACAGTGTAGACACGCAGTGTACAATTTGCACACTTTAGTGACTCAGCAATGAAAATTGAATTGTTTTCTGTAATCAAGAATTATTTTTCTTGCTGCTTCCAAACAACTTGCTTCAGTTGCAATTTCAAGAAATGGCAAACCTGATTTAATTTTGCAGTGATCAGGGTTGAGCGCAAATACTGGAAATCGGCGCTCCCTCCCCTCCGCACTCCCTAACCAGGGATCAAATCCGTCAGCTTGTGCCACGTATCGTGCATGTACATCACCTTGCGTGGACAAGGTGCGCGCTGCTCATCAATATTCAGAGGCCAGGTGCATTATGGGAAGTAGGCCGGCTGCAGCCTGTGTTCCTCCCGTGTCGCTTCCAACGGTTTGTAGGGGAAGTGCAATGAGAGAACGATTTGTCATTTCTGGTTGGGCTAAGCGTTTTCACAAAGCTTGACCCCTACCTTGTTTTTAATAATGAAACATGGCGCTGCAACCTGTCCATAAACTCAATGACTCTACTGCCAGTGTATTAATTCAATAGGTAAATACTGTATATCAGTCAAATAAGATAAGATTAGCATTTGAATGAGGACTTACTTTGATTGATGCAGACATTTGATGAATCAAGACTGCTATAACCTATGCACGATTTGAGATGATGTACATGTACATGGATTTTCTACTGTAAATGACTGTATTCAAATGGATGCACAGTACTGTGCTTGTAAAAATAGAAATTGAATGACATACCTGTATGTACACAATATGAATGAATCTGCATATCATATGCTGTAAGAGTCCATGTTTTGTACAAAGTATGCTAAAGATAGTAATTTCCTCGTTTTTTGTTAAGCCCAAGTTGCATGCCTTTAACCCTTTAGCATTCAGACAAATTGTCATTGCATCAATTTCATTTTGGGCACTTTCATCAGGAATTTGGTGGGAGAAACCCAAACAGTTCGTAGAGAAATCCTTGACGTGACTTTGTGTAGATGAGCTGATAGTGTCGTCAATGTCACTGACTGAGTGCCTGTCCCATCTCTGGAGTTAGTAACCGATCTCAAACATATTTGGATCAAGGACTCCACAGATACTCTCTCGTTACTCGTCAGTCAGTGTATTGGATAGGTGTACTGTACAGTACAACGCAAGTCTACAAGAAACATGTACCGTATGGGTATTCATGTTTTTTATTATTCACCTTGTTGGTGTAGGTTTTGATGACACTAACAGTGTCCGAGTACTGCACGTGTTTACACACTATCCTTTAGCCATAAGATAGGCCTACACGTAGGCCAGCTTGAATTTTGTTTGTGGCCTGGAATCTTCACGAATCTACATACTGGTACATGTACGTGTACACGTGTGCATTTGAATTTAACACTTGATACGCTATCCCATTTGGCCCACAAGCCCCCAATAAAGTCACTATGTATGCCAGAGCCCTACATTACCGAGGTAGTATGCTGGAGGTGGGTGGTGACATGTCTCCTGTGAAGTCGCACATTAGTCAAACAATATCATGAGATGGCGTTTGGCCAGGTTTGCTCTTGTTTTGTACACATTTTTCACAGCTTTCTTTCTCATAAGTTTTTATAATTCATTAATCAATCTTTACATCTTCTATGGGAAAATACAGCAGTGGTACATGTAATTGGGAGTCCATAGTGAAAGATAATTAGGGCCATGTCACATGAGGCAACTTTTTGAGTTCAGAAGTCATTTTTCTGGTAGTTCTTTATATGAATTGAATTTAAAGATGAATGCTACAATCTTCTTGGAGATTGCCTGGAACTGGTTGCCTGTAAATTGTCCTGTGTGGCATGGATGGGCCTTATACCCTTTTCACACTACAAAATCTCCGGGTTATCTCGGGGTTAGAAGCAAATCTTAACCCCGAGATACCCCGGGTTAAAGTGGTTGCTATGGCGCATTCACACTACACTTTTTCCGCCCCGGGTTAAGGAAAAATAAATGGCCGTTACCCCGGGGTTCGTTAACCCTGCTCACGACCAGGGTTAAGGATGGCAATCTCGGGGTTAACGGCATAGCCCCGGGGTAAGTATTGTAGTGTGAAACTGAGCAGGGTTACAGTTTTGAGGTTAAGGCGGACAACACATTGCGTAATGATGTTCCCCTTTTCGATCTTGCTCACTTTCATGTTACAAGTGCTACACGGTCGCCGTCGTTGCTACTAACTTGAGAAAATCAAAACAGACAGACCTCTGCCTAATTCTTGCCTGATGAAACGTTTCCTTCACGACATCATCAAAAGAACTGCGACTATAACGCTTCCATGTCGCCCGACACCATTTTCAGCTAGAGCTTGCTTGTACACACAAATGTATACGAACGACGCGACCGTCGGATATGATTGTAAAAGCATTGCTGGACCAGCCAGCGCACTCTGAAAGTCGTGCTGTGCGGAAACCCTGCTTGTAGTGTGAATGTGCATGGCGTTATTACCCGGGGCAGTGTTGCCCCGGGTTTATAAAAACTCCGGTGGGAACGCAACTCAGGGTTAATTAACCCCGGGGTAAGAAAATTTTAACCCGGGGCAGCAAATCTCGGGGTTAAGCAATTTGTAGTGTGAAAAGGGTATTAGAGTGGAACAGGATAAACATAAAAACTGTGTACATGTATAATATAACTTGTAACTTGGTCACCTGCGAATTGTGCCCCATGATGGAATGACCTACATGTATGATGTATTAATTCATTTTAAAGTATAGTGTATTCAACTATAATAGTATAGACACATGTATGAAAGCACATTGTCCATTTGCCAGCATGGGTAATGTAAGCTTAATACTGTACATTAACTGGAAAGGCAACTTGATATCACACCTCAAACAAACAGGTAGGCCTACTGTACATGTATACTGTGTGCCTGGCCTGTATGGTATTCACTGGCAATGTGTAGGCTTCACACTTTGCTGTTTGCCTGTTGGGATTGCCCAAACAGGTGGGGTCCGTGTTTTGGCACGGACCCGTCAACGCTGTGAATTTAAGGTATAATTTAATACAGAAATATTCACAGTGGATCTGGTAACCAGACTAGTGTTTACAGTGTTTACCCTAACTGACTGTTTGTTTTCAAGTCTGAAATTAAGCAAGTTTGCTCACATAATTTACATACCTGTATATGTACATTGTATCATATCGGCAGAATGCTTTTATCTTTTGGATGCAAAATTTTACGTACATAAAACGTGTAGCTTTCCTTTGAATTACATGTGTACATGCATACATGTGCTTGTATCAGTGTACATGTACTGTATAGGCACAGTACAACACTCCTGCAGGGTGGAAAAAGAAAGTAAAAAGGAGAGAAAAACGCATGACTTCATACAGTGTGCATACTGTACATAACGGTACACCGTATTGGTTTGCTTCGGTGCTTTTGCTTATCGGAAATTAACAAGGATACGAAGTCCATGATGCACCCATGTGGAATTTGTTCATGGGTTCACTGAGCCCCCTCTGCCCCTCCAACATGTTGTCATTGGGCCGATTCTTACCCCCCCCTTCCCCCTCCCCCTTCCCTGCTCCCCTTGTTAATATTTCATTTCTAATTTCCCTAGTGGAAGAAGCGCCACGCATTCATTTGTTTGTAAATTGACAATGATGAATATATTCATGTCTCTTTCCATTCAGCTTTCAGTCCCCCTGTTATCTCCCAGACCTGTCTTTCTCTCTTTCTATTTTTTTTTTTTACGCCGTTAAACTCTCTCTCGCGCGGGCGGGCTCGCGCCGGCTGGTTTGCATGTGTAATGTGGCTCTCCTCACCGTGCCTCGGGGGACAAACTATTTCTTCTTGCCAGACCTGAAAGGTGACGGACAGTGCAAGTTTGATTGTGCTAGTATTAGTCCCAGAACTGTCCTGTCCCACTGTCATGTTAAAAAATAAATAAATTAACGGTAAATAAAAAACAGGCTGGACAAAATCTGATATGCCACATTGCATATTATGGCCTACACATATTCGCTTGCATTCATTGGACATTGTACATATGTACATACATGTAGAGGTACGTGCATGTAATGTCAAGATGTGAATAGTTTCAATTTGCATTGCACTCTGTCAATTCTGTTGGACATGACTACCGAATATGTCCTGTGCTGTGTTTTGCCATGTTTTAAGTCTCCCTCTGATTTTTCCGTTTATAACCTAAAAAATCTACCTCACAATTTTTGTCCAGAATTCCATTTCACCCTTAACCATGTTAACACTAGTAAGTATTGCAAAATTCCTAAGTCATAACTGAATACGGTTAATCATTTCACAAGTTGTCTCGTCAATCGGAGCCATTTTGTCTTCAATTTCTGTGAATGAGTGAGATGTACATGATGTAGATCTGCGATTTTGGTTTTTTTTCCTCAAGCTTGTTGAGGAAGGTTGGTCCTGATATGTCATACTGGGTCAGGTGGGTCGTATGTGATCACAAACATGGTTTAATTTGAATGTACTGTAAATGTGTATTCATGAGCCAGTGAGGTACATGTACTTGTACAAGCATCCGTCTCTCTGATCAAGACTCCAACTGAAAAAACTCCAACTGGACATGTACATGTACATGTACAGGAAGGAGTAAGGAGTAACAAGCCGTTGCCATTATGAATATATTCTGCATCCATGCACCTTCAAAGCTAAAGAGATGGATGGACATCTTTGCCCTGCATGACAAAAAAAACAAGAAGAAACATCACTTTAGATTTTGTCTACACATGTACGTTCTACAAACGTCATTCTGAAAGAATAACCTCTCTGAAATGTAAAGCCGCGGTGGCTTATTAAAGCATCGAGGGATTGGATTATCCTGAATAAGGCAATCCTCTCAGAGTGTCTGACTTCAATACTTCTCCTCAAATTTTTTTGTTTGGGGTTGAAAATCCGTCGAATTTCTAATGGAGACGTGAGTCGCACGTGTACATGTACTTCACGCACCTGTACATTCAGCACCGGAGCACCCCCCCACCACCTCGTCTTGTTTGCCATGGAAACACCAGATGACATTTTCTGGCCGATTGCCCCTATCCTAAGAGTGGTCGGAGAGAGTGACTTACAGCCTCTGTCAAGCATGTAATGATAGCCCAGAGCCGACGACTCAGGTGGCTCCAAACTCATTGCTATGAAATTGCAATCCATCCTCTGTCCAGGTCTAGAAGAATGCAATGCTTTCAAGTGCATTATTGTCATTCGAAGGGCGCAGAGTGTGCACGGGAATAATAATACAGTGGTTGTTACATGTTGTCCATAAGCAATGATCTGGGGTCATTTTGGACAAAGTGGTAATCTTTCTACGTCCTTTTTACTGGGTTTTCATTGCATTGCCTCTTGGTATTCCCGTTTCCACGAATTCACCTTAATTATGACGATAACTTTACAAAAAAAATCTGTCTGATTGTAGTTGCAGATAATTGGACAACACATGAACACATTACGGTAATTGCATTTTGTGCAATTTCTAGGTACCCATTTGAGAGTTAATGTACATGTACATTATGTTTGAATGGAAATGCTTGTCAGCCAAACTCATCTATTTTTTATGAAAGAAATGGTCAGATGCGGTTGTTTTCACTTAAAAATCAAAACGTTTTTCCTTATTTGCAGTACAGATACATATGTACATGTACATGTATGAACTGTAGATGCATACATGTACAGTAGCATGATAGAAATTGCCGTGCCATTCACGATAAGAAAAGGCTTCTTCTTTTTTACAATGTAAATGGGTGGGAAATTAAATGCCGCATTTTTTATAGTGAATGAATCAGCAGAAACTATTTTTTTGTCATTCCTGTCCGCCAAATCTTAATGCATGCACTTGCGTAGGCAGCAAGCACGGTAGGTTTTTTGTGACTTTGTGGAGTCGGTAACCACGGCAACTAATATACCAGGGGAATCAGTACCTTGCGTCGTTGTTGTACATGTGCATGATGTTTGAAGCTTTAGTCTGCTTCATTCAAATCCAACCACCCACCCACCCCAACCAAAAAAAAAAAAATTAAAATAATAATAATATTAAAAGCTTTATTATTTTCCCGTCGAGGTCTCTCATTCAAAGATGGTGAATTAATTTTTCTTGACTTGCCCAAGGAACCGCTTGCCCATCTTCTTTTCCCTGTGTTGCAATATTGTGATCTCTGATTTAATAGTCTTTACTCGCGGTCCTGACAAGGCGCAACCAAGGTGAAGAGTCTTTGTCACAAATTGACTTTGGGACGAGGCACACTAGACAAGAGTGAAAGAGCTTGCTTGGGAGTCAGAGGGGGGTAGCTGGAGAGGGGGAGGGGGAGAGAGAGAGAGAGACTAAAGCATGGCCTGTGTTTACACAAACCAGAAGACGTTTTTATAATTATTGACAAGAAGATTGCAGTCCTAAGCCCTAGTCCCCCCCCTCTCCCATCACAACCCCCTGTCCTAAGTGGATATTTTTTTTTGGAGGAGGTCTTCTTGTTAATGTAGTTTGTCCCATCATACAGGATCCGTGTACATGTCAGGCCTGAGCTCTTTAAATTCAACGCAGGGAACATGCTGCATGCTGAAGCCTCTTGATTTTAGGATGTGATTTTGGTTTCACATTGGGAATAGATTACTTGCCTTGAAAATAAATTGGTCAATTAGGCTGTTCCATTATCATGTCTAATATTGTAAATAAAATGTGACTTCTTCTTTAAGTTCATCTTGTTTGAATGTCCTCTCTAAGATGAATGTGCGACCCTGCTAACATTTTAATGCAAGTAGTTGGTTCCTTGTAAGCAGCTTGCTCTATTTTCTGTCTTTCTAACATTTTGAGGATAAACTCATGATGTAGATTTTGTATCTTTTTTGCATATTATTTTCATGCATGTTTGATGTGACTTGTACTGTAAACATGTACTGTAGGCCGACATGCACATCACATACCAAATTGGAATGTTTACGTTACTGATCATTTTAAACTTTTCAGTAGAACAGAGAAATCGTGTAACTCATCCAGCAATATGTTAAAGACAAATATTACTTCAAATGATTAGAAATTGTTGTCATTACTTTATTTTGAGAGTTGATAATGGGCGGGGCTTTTGAAAGGTAGCATCAGTCCAAATGGGTGATCGTTGATTTCAGTATCACCTCGCGGTACATGTACGTGCCGTGCCACAGTACATAATGTAGCATCAACACAGATCACCTGACAAATAGGGGCAAAGATGGACCTTCCCAAAAGACACCTGCCCAGACCGGAATATAAGCAGGAAGCTTTCCATCGTTACAAAGTCTGCCTCGATAGATGGAGATGGTCGTCTGTATGAAGTACCAGTACATACAAACATGTACGTGTGTAACACATTATGTACGTGTACAGGCTTCGCTATCAATGTTATGTATTTATCGGGCCTTTCTCCTTCTTAACAACTGACTTTATCCAAAATTTTACACCGCTCTTTCAAATTTTGAAAAATTCCATGGCAATGATGTGAATTCATGATGATTTATTTACCAAGCAGAAATAGTTTTTTCAATTTTTAAGAGCAAATTTTGCTCTAGATATATATTTTTTTACAGTTATAGGTGAAATAAAATGTCAGAAATTTTTTGGGCTTTTGCAGTGTTCCGACCACTGATTTGAACGACGACGGTACATGTACACATGTACATGTACGTGAGTTGAAGATTGCAAAAAATTGCAGCATCGCAGAAATTGTAGCGATGAATTATATTAACTTCAACCTTCACAAAGAGAGGCTCAAGAGTGGATGTTTTATAGAAATGCAACCAGACGATTTTGTTTTTGTTGAAATTCCTTCATTTTGTTCTGTTCATGGACACATTGCATTGACACAATCCGGGGTGTAGTAAACACTTGGACATTTTATTTTTAGCCTTTTTTATGCAATGTTAATTTCTAATGGTTATTCATGTACATTTATGTCATGTATGTAGCTTGCATATAACATGTTTGGCGACTTAATATAATTGATTATGATGAACAAGGCATTTTATTCCCGCAGTCTAGTCCTTTTCTCACACAATGGCTTTTATTTTTTCCCTCTCTGTTAAATCCTCATGCCCGCACTCCGCATTCCCAGACAAAAGAAAAATGGTTGAATCGTCTGCTCTCAGCAAATTCATGCTTTGTCGTGCTCCTGGTTGTATCCATGGAGTGATGAAATAAGGATAGAATAAAGTGGTCGACGATGTGTAATTCCTTTCGGTAATGAGGAATGAGTTTGAACTCATGAAATGGACGTGCAATGTACAAGTAATTGGTTTCGTCTTTGTTTGCGCGTCACCATGTTTTATTCCCATTTGAAAAAAACAAAATGAGGGATGATTTTTTGCAGCATTTTTATCTTGTGAGAACAAAGTATGTATATGGTTTTGTTCTCAATAATCAGTCTGTTCGTTCTGATCGCGTGCGACATCAATCAGCCACGGTTCCATAAAAAAAGGCTCCAGCTTATTGCATATTTATTGACTGAGCAAATAACATGTTAATAGCAGTAGTTGTCCCAAGTTAATGCTCAAAAACCATCGCCTAAAGGGAGATGTAAATGATGCCATTTGTCATGGTGCTGTTTATTTATTTACCTATTTATATCGCAGTTAGCAAATGGTTGTATTTCCTGAATTTGGCCAAAAGCTGTAATGCATTGGCATCTAGATTAAAATGGAAGTTGGAAGATGGACACACATACTGTATCATTAACATGATTCTCCTTATAAAATACCATGCTACGGAGTAAAAAAATACTTGCATTTTTAATACTTTGATGTGTTATATATATATAGAACTACATGTTTATTACATTTAATTTGATTAAAGGTGATATTAAAGGAATCTAGATTTAGAACAGCAGAATTAGGAAACATTCATAGATATGTAAATACATAGAAGGAAACCGAATACATAAAAGTTGTTTTTTTGTGTTGAATGTGAAATTATATCAAACTCTAAATATTTTGTTGGAATCTTCCAATGTCACTCACACACAGAATTAAACACATACAGTATAAGAAACCTACACAAATCATTACCTACCATGTATTTTTTTTTAAACAAAATTCTGTACAGTATACATGTATGTGTATAATGTACATATCTAGAGCCAGCTAGATCTAGCAACTAACATGTAGCCTACAGGGTGTTGTGTGTACCACCTCCCTAAAAAAAAACCCCCAAAAGCAAAGAAATAAATAAGAATCAAAATAAATAAATAAATGAATTAATTTCTTAATGAAAAATGTTATTCATTAAAATACATGTAAAAAGAAAGAATACTGTACATATCTGCATATGGACCTCAATACTGTATTGTCAGTAATTGGAATAGGAAAGAAAAAAAGATGACGACAAAATGATTATTTTGCATGTTGTTTATGTAAGTAATCAGAAAATCGAGGATATACTGTGCACACTATGCAGATTCTCATAAAAAATGCGCAAGAGACATGCACATGAATATCTTCATAACAAATTTGGGAAGCTTTCCGAAACTGAATAGGTTATTAAACACGAAGCATTTTGTGGCAGCTTTTAACGACCGGTGGCTGAATGCAACCGCTACTTCTCCCCTGGGTACTAAAAAGTGCACAACGTCTCCGTCCGAAACAGGTCCACATGTGGAAGTGCAGTGCGCGTTATTAAGGACCAGGCCTGTAACGTACTGTAGATGTTATGTAGACCTGCATGTAATTGTAGATGAATGTACATGTGTATTGCATGTAATTGAGGAAGATTTGTCCAAAAAGCGGCCAGTATAATTGAACAAGTTGTAATGACACTGCAGAGTACATTACGTGTACTGTGTCCCGTGTAGTTTTCTGTGCACGGACGATCTCAGTGAATTCCTGCACAAAATGGTCCGAGATGCCGAAAAATGTGTCTTCATCAGCATCATGGAAATGCTGAAGACTCGCATATGAAATAAAGAAAAGGGCGATTGTCGTGAAATTTGTTGTTTCATTTCTTTGTTTTTTATCGGATGAGTTTCTTTTGTTTTAATTGTTGCTCTGTTTAGAATCAATCTCCAGGGAAAACAGATCAATTTCTAGTTAACTGCATCTGTGGGTAGCAACCGAGAATATCAATATCATCCGTTGGAAAAACAGACGCGGGGGAATAAGGATACAAGAAACATTACATAGAAATGTAGATAGCGAAGGTTATAGTTAATACATCATTGCTCTGACTGTGTCACACATGTATTGCTTCAGCGTAACGGTAACCATTTTAGTTGCCATGCACACTGTATCCTATGGACGAGTGTACACATCTTGTTTTTTTCCCCTCAAGTCATGTGAAAGTAAATGGGAGTCTCTGTGAAAAAAAAAACGGCATTGGTAAAGGCCAGAATCACTCGGACGTGTTTTCTGTGTTTGCTGCCTTGGTTCAATATCATGAGGATGAGTTACTTGTAGCCAAAGGAGGTGGGGGGAGGAGGGAGGGGGAGGGGGCTGGGGCTGTTGATGGATGGGAGATAAATGAACTTGGTTGTGGAGTCTCAGAGCCACACGTGGCACATAAAGGACCCAGTGTCCTTCCATTAGAATTGTTACTATTTAGTGTTGATCAGTCAAGCCTGCCCATTATCACTTTTTTTTTGGTTACCCACAAATAATGCATTATTGCGTGGCATGTTGTGAGTGCACCACGGTGGCATAGAGAAGACACATGGCACATGGACAGCACACGCACACACACGCACACTCGGAGGATGCCGAACACAAGGCCCTCATCTGAATTGTTAATGAGGCAGCATCCGTTGGTGGTGTGTGTCTATGCGTGTTGGTGGTGGTGGTGATGGTGGTTTACTACTAGGGGGCTCGGCCTGTCTGTCTGTGCCCAAGAGCCCCGGCCGTTTGCCCGCTGCAGTGCTTCTACTACCATCTCTTAATGGCCTCATTTGTCATTCCAGAACCCACCTGCTCTGTGAGACGGCAGCTTCGGATTGGCTGAGCCCGCATCCATAAAAAGCAACCCTGTGCCTGTCACTCGGCAGTCTGTCAACAGCTAGCGACGACTCAACGGGATTTACAACGTGCCAAGTGCCCGGCTCCCCAACTGCTTTACTCCGTAGAATGATGAACATAGACAACAAGCTACAAAGCATGGCAGATGGAGGCGAAGGTGAGTACCGGACTCCTTGTATTAAGCCCCCAACCATCCCATCCTCATCCTCCCCTGCATCACCCCATCACCCAAGTCATTGAAACCCTCATGCATGCATATATCCCAAGATGACGCAACTGTACAAATTTCCGGCATGGATCAGATACTAAAAGATTCAGAATCTCTCTTAACCGAAAAAAAAAAAAATTCCAATCCTCGAGGCTATTCTGACAGAATTGTCAGATCTCGTCATGACACAGGAGCTGGAGATGATTGCATATATATTCCACCAGCTCAAGTAAACAAACACAGCAATATATTGTATCTCTCTCTCCCACTCTTTGAGTGCAAATGAAGACAGCTGTGTCACTTTGCCTAGGATGAGGGTGGCACGACCAAAATTGGCTTGTGGTACGAACAGCTTAGGGCAGCCACACACTCTACCGGCACCTTTTTTTCTTTTCCTTTTTCAAAACCCTCTCTCTGGCAATCCTGCCTCTGTGGGTGTTAATTAAGCCTGAATCTATAGAACTACACATGATGTGGGATTAGTCTTGGGCTAGGCTCCCGCGAAACAGATAATGAGGGTTTTTTGTGGAGCGGGGAAGACTGACAAAGGAAAATTGCATCGTGCAATATGCGTACTGTACAGAATGTGCACGATAGTCATTGCCACTGGAAATCCAAAACTCACTAGAGATGACAGAAATAGACCTGAAAATGAGATAGCGTGAGGGTGATTACGCTCATATAAGGATTTTCCGCTGCAAAGCAGGGACATGTACATGAGCAAGAGTTACGGTGTAGAGTGCCAAAAACAAGAAAAGCCAAAAAAATATGTGCTGAGTGGCTGATACTTGTATTATTGTAAGTACTGTATATTGTGGTTTTTATCAAGAATTACAACTCCTCCTGTGAAAAGAATTCCTTGTTTTTCCCAGTATTTATTTTTTATGTACCTAACAATTCTTTAAGGAGAAGGTTTTCTATGTACATGTAATGCTGTTGATGTCATCTGTCTGACAAACAAATTTGCAAACCGTGGAATGAATTTGGGCATGAAAAATTCCTGTCGGTAACGAGATTAGTCAGACCTTGGGTGTTGGTTGTTTGCCACCCGAGCTCGTGAATGACAAAGGGATTTTTTGCCAGAGAGTTATTCTGTATGATCGCATCCATTTTTTGGTCTGTTGGCCATCGCAGGACGAGTGTCGACACCTTTATTTGTGCTCAGAATTTAATAACGGTGACCAAATTCTTTTTTTTTGGTGGGAGAGGCATACATGTAGGCCTACATACAGCACATACTGTATCCCATTTTTTTCTAGGAAAGATAACAAAAATTGAGAGGGCAAATGAAAAATTCTACCGTAAGCTGGATTTGAATTACTCCTAAAATGAGTTTCTGCTTTTGTTAACAAAAACTGGTGGTTTGGTTAGATACCCAAACATCTGTGCACTGAACACAATTGCACAAGATGCAATAATCGAGTATTTGCTGAGTGGAGGAGTGCCCTGTTGCTAGGACGAACAAACAATCCCTCATGCATAATGCAGTGGGGGTTCATATTAGACCGTGTGTGTGCCGGCCGGCTGGTGTGTGTGTGGCAGCGCTCACTGCTGGGGCAAGCTCTGTTGCTTTATTTTATTTTTTCATTTTCAATTTCTCATTAATAATTCAGCCCATGGGAGCTCTTTCACATCATCAAATATTGAATGAATGAAGCACTCAAAGGGTAAGGCATCAAAAATTCATCTGGGGCACCGTGGACAAATTTTTTTTTATAATGTATTCCGGTGTTGTTTTTATTTTCCTTCTGTTTCTGTGGCTTCTTTTCCCTCCCCTGCATTAAATCATCGACGAGGTCGGTCGTTCGTTCGGTCGGTCGCTGCGGTGCGTGTTGGGAATTGGGGTGTGGTTGAGTGCAATCTTGTTTGACATTAATGGTCTGGATACAGGGTGCAAACACAAATTGATGCTGGCCCATAATTATCAAGACTCCCTGCCTGCCTGCCATCAGTCGTACCTACATACACTACACATATGCCTCGTGTTACCCCCTGTGTACAGTGTAATGTCATGGATGGCTGGTGATATTCATCAGACACCGCTTTTCCCATGAGCATTGGGTGCATATTTTTCCAATTTTTTTTTTTTTGGGGTGGTGGTTACAGAAATATGTAAAAAATATTATCCATGCATGTAAATTTATGCAGGATTTAGCAATTCTGAATCTTTATGCACGAAATTGGTAAAAAAAAAAGAAAAGAAATATTTTACGTATTAACAAACAAAGAAAACAAAAGCCCCAAATGCAGTAAAACATGTGCAATGTTCAGTACATGAAATCTCCATTTTCCTGTAGATTTTAACAATTTCTTTCCATGGCCCTTGTACACTGTGAATATTATATTAGATGTTCAATCCTGCATAGTTAGTAAAATGTTAAAACAATGACAGATTCTTCCTCTTTTTTTGTCTGTGAGTTTTACAATTTTGTGTGTGTGGTGTACCTACTGTACAATATGGAACAATTTGGATGTACATGTATGCCCATTATCAATAAGTGATTCTATATCCTATAAGTGAAAATATTGTAGAAAAATTGAATTCTTCAGCCATCATGGAGATGACAAATCCTGCCAAAGTGCACAATGTAGTCGAGTCTTGATTATTGAAATGCCTGTGGAGTTCATGATTAATACTCAGTAACAGCCATGCCTCTTAAACATGTAAATGAGAAGAAATCTTTCACATATTGGACTCACTGCCTACTCCTCTAATAAAGACAAAATGGGGGGAAAAAGCGGAAGCAAAACGCTGGGTGTCCCTTACGCAACGATCTCGCCGAAACCCATCCTTTATTTGCCCAACACGCAATTTGACTCATCTGGTTTCCAAGCCACTACCATTTAGGCTCCCCCCCCTGTGTAACTTGACGATAGGACGTAGGATATGAGCTAGTTGGGAAGATGGATGGTTTGTTGCATGATGCTTGCCAGAAGGCCTTCTAAATTCCTCCTTTCTCTCACCCTGCCTCCCTTTCCTCCATCTCTCAATTTTCTTTCCTTTCCCCTTCCACCCCGCTGTCCCGTGCATTGCTCAGAGATATTTTCATGGGTAAATGGTGACGTGAGCCGGTGATGAAGCACCTCATGCTGTTCAACAGACAGTGTCTGCCAGATGACTTTGCACCCGCAGAAAAGTCATTTCAGGCTGATCAGCCTGTTTTGATTCCAGTGGCCGGCTCATAAAATACTTGTTGAGGAACCTCTGGGCAATGCATTTTGTTTAATAACCATTTTGTCACCCCTGCTTTAACCCCGTGCGTGCTTTTCTCTTTATACTCTCGTGCGCACAAATTTTCCTCAGTATTAAGATGTTGCAATGACCAATATTACTTAAGCCACACTTGGCAAGATGTACAAACTGCAACATCATTCAGACTGCAACCAAAAAACAGAGGTTTTTTCCTTTTAATTTTTTAGGTCATTTAAAAAAAGGATAGTTATTTATGGATTCTGCCTCATCTTGGGATTTTTAACACTACTCCACCTTAAATATTCCGCATTCTGTCTTCTGAGAGAAAGAGAAAGGGGGAAAAAGGAGACCCCTAGCAAGACAACATTGAGTGTCACATTTCACGATTTTATAAATGGCGGGGAAAAAAAAATCACAAAAAAATGAAGCCCAGTTTTTCAACTTCATCAATGGTTGGCCCAGCCAGTGTAACTGACCCATAGTTTGTAGGCCAGCCTAGCGCCTCGCATAATAAGGGCAGTAAACATAAGATTCAGCTCCTTCTCAAGTGAGCTTTCCGGGAGGGAAAAAAACAAGGTCTCCTCCTCTCCAGTCCAGTAAAGCCTCCATCGTCCCCTGCATTCAGAAACCCGATACTGAAGGGTGAAAGAGTTTTCTATGACCATACATAACCTATAAAGGGTTCTTCAAATGTCACCAACCTACTCGCTTCACTTTACCAAGTCCATTTTGTTGTTTATTTGATTTGATTTTTTTTTTTTTTTTTTAAATTACGCTCGGCCGAGGATGTTACTATAAACGAAATCCAGAATCATTTTTGGTTCTTATCCAGTATTCCATTGCCGGCTTGCTTTTCATTTTGGTTTCCTTATCTTGAGAATCTGGATGATCTTGACAGGTGTCCAATTTCATCTTGATCCACTCGGGTTTGTGGATTCCCTTCATTTCTGGCTCAATTGGGGATTCTTTTGAGAGATCACACCATGAATATTTTCCCGGTTTTGTTTGTTTGCCCCCTCAGCTCGTCTCCGATGGTTAATTCAGTATTTTGCCAAAGAGAGTGTCAATATTTTGCCAATTGAAAGACAATGCCCTCAAAATATTAAAAGCAACATCTTTTTCAAAAGCATTTTGATACTGAGTATTCAATTTTCTACTCTTAGTTTTGGAAGCATCAACAAATTTTTGGATGAAATTAATGCAAAATTTAGCTTCTCGTCCCAAATTAAACAGAGCTTTGCATATAGTTTGTGAGTGGCAAGTTGATAATACAGTATCTGTATATCTACCCATTGTTATTTTTTTACACTCGTAGTTGCAATTTGTCCAATAAAAAACCCCAATTGATGAGCGTCATTGTTTGACTGTCATTTAGTATCTCCATAACATTCTGGATCTTTGGTTCTCAACTAAAAAAACACCAACCCAAAAACCGATCAGAACAACGAGCAGACAGCGTGTATGCTGCTCATCCTTCCCCAGCACCGAAAGAAAAATGGATCAATTTTTTGGAGAAGAACCGACCAAATTAGCCACATCGACAGTCCGGGCTGCCCCTAGATGCCACGGAAGAAACAACCTCCAATCCCCCATCCATCCTCTCTCAAAAAAAAGAAGAAGAAGAAGAAGAAGAAGAAGACGAAAATCCATATTAATCTGACTGAAATTTCCCTAGAGTCGGCACGCAGTCTCTGTTTGTGTGCCTTTGGTAGATTGCCAAAGCAAACTGAGCCAAGCGAGTGATGTGTCTTGAATCCAGGTGTGTACTAGTATCATAAATTGTTATGATGATATCAGAAGCTTTGTACACATTAGAGTTGGAATGAGTTACGACTTTTAGAACATATATGTACTTTGTTGATATTTTTTTGTTTTTTTTAATGATTTTCTTTTGGGCGGGGCCAGTGGTTTTCTTCCAAACTACATTTCTACTATGTACTGTACATGTAGGCTCGTACAAATTCATAACTAATGAAATTTGTTGCTCGACAGCTCTACTAATTACAATGTACTGAACAGAGCAGTGACTGTCAAGTGTCTTTCTATGATGCTTCACTTCCTTCTATACCTCAACCACTCCCAACCCCACCCCCCTTCACCTGTATCCAAGAGGCGTGGTGTTTTTTTTTAAAGATATTTTTAATATGGATAGCAAACGAAAGACACTCGCTTGTCTGGTTTTGTTTGGGTAGCAAATAAATGCCAAACCAAAGAAACTTGATGCGGAATTGCCACTGAACGTATTTGAACGGATGGACGGATTACGGTTAAGATTAAACAATGTGAAAGTGATGGCAAACAGAAAACAAGAACAATTATGGATGGCGGGCAAAGGGGAGAATTTGTCAAATTTCAAGTCCTCTCTTGCTTTGTGATTTGCCTCTCAACATTTTAAAATTCAGGACAAAGAAAATAGACACAGTCATTACAGACACACACGCACAGAGAAAATAAGAATCAAGAATCAATATTTGATGGTCTGTGCCAGGCCAGACAGATTTGTCTGGAGATTCCTCTTGTCACACATGTAGCTTGTTTTTGTTGGGTCTCAAACGTCCTCCCCTTTGTCCCCACCTTCTCCCTCCTCCCTTAATACCTGACCCCCTTAAGAATTACCGTTTTGCCTTGCAGACCCATCTTTTGATTGTCTCTTCGGCCCAGAAGAAGTAACCCCAAATCTAATTTATGAACGAGGGCGAAATTGGCAAGTTGCACAAAATGTGACAGGGATGGTTCGTGGGTAGGAAGCACACTGGCATGATTTGTGAGTTGCTTCAGCATCTTGTACGAGAAGGGTTCCCTGTCAAGCTGGCATGATTTGTGGGGTGCCTACAGTCCGTGAACTTGTACGTGTATGTACATGTACATGTACATGCACACTGATGGGACCAGGAATGAACGTCAGCAAACTGAAAATACTAACGACAGAACATTTGGCACTTTACGGGTTACAGCGAGGAAATGTCAGCAACATATGGGCATCCGCACAATTAATCATTCCAATGATAAATGATTCTTTGGCTGTAGATGTAAAAAAGGGCGAATGCAGAGATTGTTGGCTTCAGTATATTTACACGGGTACTTGTACATGTAGTAAATACATATATGTGTGCCATCGAGCACGGAAAGGTGCTGGCAAGTTCAGGGGAATTTTTAGGGTTTGGAAGCGCTGTGAAATTGTGCCCACAAGTGTTGCGGATGAATTTTCACCTGCCATGCCTGGTTTGAATTCATGCAATGTACAAAATATGTACATTGTTGGTTGGGTTCGTATAAACATACATTTTTTATGTACAGTATGTAATGAAGAACTGTCAATTTCACTATTTGTGTACACATTTCATTCCCATTGATAATAATCAAATTTGAGAGACAGGATACATGAAATAAACACAGAAATAAATAAGATATATTGGGATAGGTAAGGTGGGGTTGCTAGGTTTGTTAAGTGATTGGTTATTTTTTTCCTGTTTCTGGTGCAACACATCCACTTGTTTTTATCACCCTCGCTGACACCTGACACCTTTGTCATCTTGTATCTTGTCACGGCGCGTTGCAATTGATGTGCAATTTACAGAAAGATTGAAGAGGGTGACAGATCTGATCCAAGTCCCCCTCGAGTAGTTGCTTTTCATCTCTTGCCAGGAGCAGTATTATAAAACTTTGCTAGGGATCTGGCGATAGGAGAGATGACATGTTATATGATGCATTGCTGGTGCTCTTGCAGACTGCTTCCGCTTTTTCTTCCCTGTTTCTGTGGGTGAGCTTTCTTGTTGATGCGAGCAGGAGAGCTATCTTCCGTCTTCAGCACCTGTCTTTCAGCCTGTAAATAGCTCCGGATTGCCCCAAGACTTTGCCCTGGATGCCTTTTTATTTTCAGTCAACTGAATCAATTGGCGTCTGGCATTACACTATGATGTCCCTATCCGGCGCATCCAGTTGCAGAGTCCTCTTTGGAGATGTGCCTGCATACAAATGGATATCAGTTCAGTTGGGAAGCAAGAGCAAGAGCTGTGAAAAAAAAAAAACGGGGTTGTATTTTTGGAAGGCAACTTGACATCTCCCTCTGCCATGGCCGGTTATTTATTTCATCGGGGACAAAATACGAAAGAAATTGAACGTAAACTGACAAAAGTAGCTGTTTCTTGGGAGCTACTTGTAAAATGCAACGGTGTGTCGTGTGTTTGGGTGAAGCATTTAGCTTTGCATGTTGTAATGTAAATGGTTTTTGAATTTGATTTCCTTGTCCAAATTCTAAACATCATCCTCTGCTAGCCACCAATCTTCCCTTCATTGCAACCATTCAAAGCTAATCCAGTGTATCCATCGAACTGAAGATTGAGAGTATCATACATCTTGTATTTTTGCGGTCGCCAACTGAAGTCAAAAATATTTTTTTATTTTTTTGTGTGGCCCCAATTGCATGTCATGAATATGCATGATGATATCGGAGGAACACACTCACAGCGCCCCCCTCAGGATACCATCAGCTTCAGACGGTGATTCTTATCAGATTTGACTCGGCTTCATTGATGGCTATCGGAAGAGAGAGAGAGAGAGAGAGAGAGATAAAGAGAAGGGGGGCCCGTTAAGAGAAAGCTCCGAGACTCCGTCCGAACGAAAAATTACATGTGACAAGAATATTGCCACAGATGCGTGGCAATCCCTCACAAATTCTCCTGCTAATTTCCCCCTCGCGCAAATTAAAATGGGGGCATGTTTGTCACATTGCCAGTAGCGGACATGAATTGTGACTCCCGCAGTCACGGTACAGGTACGCGTACGTGTTCATCGTTCTCGCACGGTGATGATAATGTTGGTCCAGTCCATTTTTTTTTCCTTTTAAAGATGGTAATATTGAGTTGGGTTATGAATTGGTGAAGATTAGACGTAATAAATCAAAGTGGAGCCTGCACTGATGTGTAAATGTATGCTAGCATGGTACAGGATGGGTACATTACATACATGTATTTACAGCCCATGTGTAAAAACATCATCATGGAAGAAATGAATTTGGATTATTGTATCCTAGTGACTTGCAGATATTTGCTATGGGAATTGGCTTTCCCTAAAGAACATGCTACAGTACATGTATGAAAGGGAAAAACCATGTCATGTTTGTTAAATACAATTGGGATGCAGATCTTTAATACTGTATACATACTGTATGCGAACATGTTCATGTTCATTTTGCCTGTTCTAAATGTGACACGTGTTTTCCATTAAAAAGCAATTTGCAGAGAAGAAATATGTTTAGGAAAGATCAATGTAATTTGTCCATCTTTGTTCCATGACCACTTTTGAAGTGAGCATCGGATTTTGTTTTTCCAGAAGGAAGGATAAGCAAATTCAATATTTTGTCCATGTACAAGCACCACACACATTACGGGGCCCATCATCTGGCCCCAACCTGTACTTGACTGTGCAGTTTGCCATTAATGACAAGGAGTTCTCCCGAGCTTCCCCCCTCAAGAGATGAAACAACTGGGCCTCATTTTATCCTCCATTGAACACTGGGGCACCAGCCTAGATGAATGGGCATATTACCTCATTCCCTCATTGCATCAGGGAGTCTGGGAATCAGACATGAAACCCCCCATAAGACATAGGGGCCCTGTCTGACTGATTGGCTATGGGTTTGAATTGATGCACGAGTCCACGGTAGGAGTAGTGGCTTGCATCTGCTTCTCATCTCGGCCTGTAGACTTTGGCCGTAATTTTGGGTCATACTGTTCAAGCTCTACGTTGTACATTAACATGTGTCAGGTCAATTCCGACCTGCGATATTTCATGTTGGACTGGCAAATGGATTCTAATTCATATCATTGCGTTTGCACACGGATGAAACTGGTGCACAAATACATGCATTTTATATGTATTGAAGAATTTGCCTGGGATTGAAATTTGAATTCCGATTTTTTTTTAGATTTTAACTAAAAATTTCAATACATTGAATTCTTCATTTTCATCGTTTTTTAACATTTCCCCTTTCTTTTGAAATATTCTGCAAAATTTTGTTTGGGGGCCAGAATATTTTTCTTTCTTCCTTTAAACTGTTGTTAAAGGCAGTTTAAGTTCAAAAGCCAATTGCAGATTTTGATGTTCATATGTGAGCATAATTTACCGAGGGAATAATTTCACTTGACACCGCGCGCAATGCCACTCTATCTGCCCGTATTGTCAGGAGACGTGCCGTTGTAATTTCCCCAGCGTCTCAGCTTTTCGGCACCGGGGAGCCTGCGCTCCGCAAGCTGCCCCAACAAACTGAACATGTCGTTGGGTATTTGGGGTTAAGTTTGTGTGGCTCTGAATTTGATCAGATAAAAGAAAAAAACGAAAGAAAAAGAGAGAGAGACAAGAAATAAGCTAGTAGGTTTAGAAATTATATCAAGGCACCAAGCAGAGTGAGCTGATGTCAGTTTGAGTTGAGATGAAGTCTTGTTTGTTGATAGGCGATTGGGGATGGGGTGAGGGGGGTGGGGGGTCAGGAAGCTGGAACTGAGGCCATGACACAACTGACAATCTAATCAAAGAACTGGGTTCCTAGGCCCCGGCCAGATTTCTGCGCCGCTCTTTTCATTTATTAGATGCCCCTGATAAAGATATCTGGGCATGGCAGTCTCTCTGGCTGCAATGTGAATTTTTCTGGCTTGTCGAGAGAACTTGGGAGTCTCGCTCCCTTGGTGGGGAGGTTTTGACACTTGATGAAAAAGATCCGTCCAATATACATGTATAGCGTCTTACATTGTAGATCGGATGACTCGTGCATAGTCTATTGAGGGTTATGATGTACTGCACTTAAGAACCATTGCTCGGTGTTCTCGCTCGCTCGCTTGCTCTTTCTCTGTCTTTCTTGTCGGGGGTTTTTGTTTGTGCCAAGCAATTTTGGTTGTTGTGGAGCCGAGCGGAAAATGCCAGCCGGAAACTCCGGGAATCTGCGTGCATTTTATTGTTGCCACGCAACGCTCAGTTGAACTGAAGCGCTGTTAGACAACAAACAAGGCAAAGGATTATCCTCTGCTCGGTTGGAGCAAATGACGTGGCAAGTCGGTTTTTTTTTTTTTCTGGAGATGTTTTCGGTATTGGGTATGAAGCTGATGAGAATCTCCCTACTGCAGTTAAACTTGTAGACTGAGAAATGTCTTGTTTAAATGCATATTATCGCTCCACTGTTGTGCGAATGGTTAGTCATCAGCGGTGTCCTATTATGCACATGTATGGTTATAGTATGGACTGTATAATGAGATCAAATGTGTGATAGGTACAGTGATGGCAAGCAAGCATCAGTTTGGTGTGTGGCTGTGCCTTATTCTACAGAGTTCAGCCCTTTTTACAGGCCACACCTGCCTTGCCCGGCTTCACAAAGCCGCTTTGAATTGTTCTCGGGGACATTGACATGTGGAGTTTTGGAATTCCCTATAGGGTCAGTCCCTACATGTACGTAGACTGTAGTCCCTACCTGAGAAGCTTGTAAGTAATGGCATGAATACATTTTTCTATTCACGTAGCATTTGCATATTTGCAAAAAAAGGAGCTTCAACCCTCCCAGTAATAAAGTGTTAAAGGTTTATTTTTCCTTGGAGAGGAAAAGAAAGCACCTCCACAATCGGAGCAGGCCTCCGAAATTGTATTTACCTACCGCCTCGGCGCAAGGCAAGGACCCCGGTACTGTTTGCAGGCAACGGCAGGCCTTATTTTCATTCCCCTCACTGTTAAAACAGATGAGATGGGCCGTGGAAAACAAGTTTTGCGGCAAGCAAGGGACGGGAAATGGATGTTTGGGACAAGAAGGTGTTACAACAGGTGATGCAGATCCTGCTAATGCACCTTTTTTTTCGGTCGTCTTCTTTTTTTGGGGGGAGGATGGAGGGAGGTTGTTCGGTTTTTTTTATCACTCGGAAGATTTCTCCCTTTGCCCATCTCAGAGACTTATCAGTCTGAGGTTCTTGGGGAATGGTGGCAGGTAATTTCCTCCCTTCGGTCTGTGGATAGGTGTGTTTATGTATGCGTGTACGTTTCTTTCTCTCTCTCTCTGTTCCACACCGTATTTGTTCAGACCCTGGCCCGTTCATTCGCCCCTTTCCCTGAAGACTCTATATGGTTGGGGGGGGGGGAAGAAGAGGGGGTACCTTAAGCCGGTGAATAATTCATACCACACACTTGTGGCGGGATATTGTTACTCTGCCGTGGCATTGTAATTCGTCATCTTCGGAGTCATGTCTTTAAGTGATGTCGTTAATCCTCTTGCGTTTGACTCCTCACAGCTCACCCCCCCCCCCCCCCTCTCTCCCTTCTGGTTTCGGCAATACCGAAAATTGCATTTGCCGCTGCTGAATGCCCTCGGTGCCCGGACCGTGGATATTGTGTCCTCCCGCCCTCGAGCCGAATCCGAGCGCCGAGGCTTCTAGTGTTTCCCTCAAATTATTCCTCCAAAAGTCTTGTTAGCATTTTTTTCTTCTTCCCGATCTCTTCCACCGCTCGTTCTTGCGGAGTGTGCGTGACCCAAGCATGAAATACGTCTACAGACATGACAGAAAGTATCAGGCCCACGGAAATCCCATATACACCTGTTGGTGTTATGAGGCTCATGCATAATTTAATATATTATGAATCCAGTAGGCATAACATTGCTGTACGGATATTCACCGGCTTCAACACATGCCCGCCCACACATACCCTCCAAAAAAGGAAGAAAACAAAATATTCATCATAGCAGAAACAAATTGTAGCGTTGCTAAGTTCATATCTCTGACTTCCCCTCAGAGCATCCGGCAGAACTCTTGTGGCTAAATCATCAGACTGATGGCTTAATAGTAAAAAAAAACCCATGAAGCATCAACAAAAAAACACCAAAATGAGATGGTGCTCAAAGGAGGAATGACTCTTAGAAAATATTCCCTGCCTCTGGGTGGGTTGTTGTTGAGTAGAGATTGTACGACCAAACACTCCGATGCCCCCCCCCCCCACTCGCACAAAACCAAAAAAAAATATCCTTCCACTCTCCCTACATGCCTGCCTCCCCTCCCCCCTCCCCCCTCCCCCCTGTAGGCGGTGTGAGATTGCTCCACAAATGAAACCAATTTCTTCCCCTCTTTTCAATGCTACTTCATCGTTGTCTGAGGACGGCGGAGCCCGAATTGGCTAGCCTCTTACGCTATGAGCAAAGTGTGCACTCAGTGTTGGTTTAAACAAAAAGAATTGTGGTTTATTTTTTTTTTTCCTCTTCTAAACCAAGGATTTACAGTACTACAAGTAAAGAGTATTACAATTAAATTACCATGTCATGTGTGTGTTTTTGGTTGGGAGGGAGGTAGGGGTTGGATCCGATCGCTACAGAGAATTGTCTTTATGCAGCTGCAGTTCGTGTTTTTGTCAAGGTCTGGGGACCCGGCCTTGTTAGTTTAGCAGGAATTGGATTGTCTGGGAAAACAAGAGAGAACACCGACAAGTCCAGTATTCCGGGGGTAACACTGTGAATTGTTTCAAGCAGACAGGACGGTAGGGATGGTTTGATCATGTAATCTTCTTGCATCCGTTCATGCCTAAGGAGGATACATTTGTTTGCTTCTTCGGAACTGTGAAAGTATTGAACCAATTGGGACATCTTTGTATGGCACTGGAAATGTGAAAACAAAGTAACTGGAGGGTTGGATGTTCCTGATGATGACCGGAGCATATTGTTTGAAACGTCGAGTCCTCTGAACCTTTTCAGAATCACACAAGGTCTAAAAAAAAAAGAGAGCCAGAAAATATCACATGGTGCTCTCCTTATACCAAAATGTAGGCCACGATGTTACATGTGTCACATATCTGTGCCATATGACTTGTGAATTTGTGCACATGCATGTAATGTATACGAGCGTGTACTTCTTTGTGCATATCTTAAAAAACCTCATCTGGCGCCCCCTTGAGATGCAGGTGACAGCTCCGCCGTGCGAGAAGGTCGAATTTTATGCATGATTTTTATAGTTGTTAGAATGTGTCGCTTGATTTTCTACGCCTTTTTGGTTCGGGAATGTCAGTTCCCGGAATTGCTCGTGAATGTCAAAGTGGCCCGTCTGTCAGTGCTTGAAATATCGTCTCCATCTCACACCAAGCATTGAGATATTATACACGCGTTCATGGGCATGTAAATGATGTTGGTGGGAAAAGACGATAACATAATTTTCATCCAGGTATGATTTTGAATGAGAAAACTATTTCATAGTAAAGATGCACGCATGCCATGTATCATGTACTGCTACCATACATGCCATATGGGAAACTCAATGAATACATGTTCATTCAACCCTCTGTGTGTACTTTGACCAGGATCCAATTTTGTTCTGAATGAACAAAGAAACAAACCCAAAACAAGGGGAATAAACCCGAAAGTGTCACTGTGAAAATCCTTTAATGCTTCGCACAAAATGAAGCCGGTCCCGGAATTGATGGAGATTTTTGAAATGTAGCAATCACAGGGCCACGGTGTTGTTTGCACAGCCGTATATCCCATGAATATTTTACGGACGGCGCTAATTCTCAGCATATAAATTGGGTTGGTTGGAGGTTGCTTGCGCCCGGGTGCCGTGCTTTGCACCGCATACTGGCAACGCCATCATCATCATGCCCGCAACGCACGCTCACGCTGTAAATTCTTCACGTCAAAGTGGCCCGTCTGTCAGTGCTTGAAATATTGCCTCTACCCCCCTCTCTTTTCCTTCGCAACTAGGAGGAGCATTGGCCCTGCATTGCCTTTGTACATGTACATGGGAGTACGGGCATACATGTACAAAACTGCACATGGGGGGGCTTTCAAATGTAAACCTGATGTAGTCGCTCCTCGACCGTAAGTGCCATAATGTGAGTGGCACAAGTGGCCTCGGATACTATGCATTTCAACAGTCTGCTGTCGTGCACACATTTCACCGGTCTCCAGACCGGGGTACCCCTAATATTGCTGTCACAACCGACCTTCTCTCCACTAACCCCCCCCCCCCCTCTCCCTCTATTTTCCCCCTCTCTTAAGTGGTCCCAACCATTCACGGCGAAAATGCGAAAGTTTTTCCAGATGCCGGGTTTAAACATTGACTAAATCCCACTACAGAATTGAATTGCTATGAAACACGATCCCGTGATGTGCATTTATAAACGTGCATGATGGCATTAAGCACGTCTTGTCTATTTGGTCAAAAATAAGGAGTAAATGTACATGTACGTCACAGTCACTAGAAGAAGGAAGAAAAGAAGAGAATTTAAGAAGACAGAATTATGCAGTGGCTCATCCTGTTTATGGGCTGTGAAGGAATAAAATCTGTTCAATTATTTCAGAAGAGAAAAAAAAAATGAAATCCAAATATACAGTTAACTAAAAAACCCAGAATCCACTCATTTTATTTACATGTATGCACAACATGTGTATTATGTACACGTGTAAACATGTACCGGTAGTACACTGTATTGTAAATGTTGCTCTATGCGTATTGCATACGTGTGCATAAATCTACATGTACGTTCATCACTTGGACATGTCATGCTGTAAATAATATGCAAATTTACTCTAGCTCTAGTTGATCATATCGATTGCATCGTGTCGATCAAAGTATTTTCTTGTACTGAAAGCTCAGTGTGTTATATCGTTTTCAGTCCAATAAATATGTCCATTATATTCTGTCCTTCTGCGATAATTCAAAAACTTGCGTTTGTAATTCTGATTGATGTTTAAATTGCTGGGAAGCATGTGTGCTCCTTTAAAGACATCTTAAGCAGTCGCGGAATGTCCTCAGATGGAAGATGCCGGTTGTGTATGATTCTTGTTCCTGAATCAAACGTATAATGATTTCCCATCCTCCAGTGAAGGCAATATTTAATTCCTGATTGTTCAGGGCAGAAATTGAATGAACTACGGTACGATGAAGACACATAGCAATTCCCCCCATTCCCCTTCTCCCTCGTCCCCTCCACCCCTTCAGAAATATGGGTCTATGCAGCTGCACACAACTGCGTAATCAATAAAACGGAGGGGGATTGAAACCTCTCCCCTGTGGAGGCAAGAAAATCTCTAGTGCCATTAGTAAAGGGCAAAGTTCCTGTCTGGAAACGATTGTATTGGCTGCTGAAAGGGTGATACAGTACGTACACGTACACCGGGCATATTATGTGCACAGTCATATATATAAAAAATCATCTTGCGGACATGCTTGCGCATACGGAGAACAGAAACATGTATACCGCGTAAAATCTATCATTTCAAATTATGAAGAAAAAAAACGTGATGCTGGAATTTAACACATGGAGCTTCTAATCCTAAATGTGTTTTTTTTTTTCTGCGGAGTCGGCATTGTCAGGATCAATACTACTACATGGCGTGCGTTGCTGCTCTCTTTATTAGTTGCGCGCACGTTTTAAGATGGGATATTGCGTTTCGTCCCAGACGGCGAAACAAATACTGCTTCTTTTTTTTCAAGGTCCGTGTAATTTATGCATGTGCATGCACATGTGTAACTAACTACTCAGACCTGTTTGTTGCTCCTTGCCAAAGGATCCTCCTAAAAAAAAAGAATAATCATGTACAAACAAAAACTAAAATAATATTGATAATAACAAGTGAAGGTGAAGGTAAGTGACAAAAATTTGAAATTAAGTTTGTGTTGAAATTAAAGTGACCTGTTAAATGATACATGTTTATTATTCAAATGACGCACAGTACAAGTACATTGCTGTCCATTACATTGTACAGTATTTCAGCTTGTAAACAATGTGGTAATGTATACACTGTACAAACATTTGTACAGTACATGAGCGTTAGGGCGATTGTTGTAAAATTCAATGGTCTACTAGTGTACATGGACCTTCATATTTATAATTACATATGTACACGTACCAGTATACGTATACAAACATGTACAGTACATGGACAAAACCGTGTATGTCTACACATGCTGACTACAAATTATAAATGTGGCTTGATTTGGCTATGAATGGGATACATACTGCCTTTGAGGAGACATGTCTGCCTCTGTCCATGCTCTGCCCAAGAGCTCTTTGATTGTTGGCCTTTGTTTCCACCCGCACATGACTAAAACCACAAGACTATGGAAAATACACCGCGATCTGCCGTCACCAAACAAAAAGATACTGCCTTCGTGCCTTATTCCCTGCAAAATGTGATGTATTTTGGGCTATTCTATTATCGCCGCAGCGTCAGAATGTCCAGGCAAGGCCTGGTCCAAGGTCTCAGCATTTTAAAAATCTGATCAGAATGAGAGCCCCCCCCCCTCCTTTTGTGCAGTGTAGCCCCATCTAGTCATTAAGAAATTTACATATCTACGGGACTGTTCCCAAGAGTGGATGCTTCCGCTTGTTTTCTTTCAATTTTTGATTTATTATGAGGCATGCAGGAACAAAAAAAATGAACAAAAAAAGAAGAAGAATGAAAATAGAATGAATGAAATTGCTTTCAATTTTTATCTGCCTCCCCGCGCAGCCTTTCTCTTTTCAAGATTTCATAAAGGGTCCCGTTTGCTTTCTAAACACGAGCAATGGAGTCTTCCCGATGCTGCCCATCTTTGTATATTACACGGATGACTTATTTACTAATTGATGATTCATATCCACGAAGAAAAGATGGGATGAGCGCCAAGAATAGATTGGAAAAATATGAAACGAAGTCCAAATTTGGAAACAGCGTACAAGGAAATTGTTTTTTGTTAGAATTTTGAAGTGGGGAGTGGCTGCTCATGCATAGGCTGAGTTTTAAAAAAATTTGGTGGAAACGGAGAAAATTGGGCCCGCTGACACTGTGAGCGTGCCACTGTACATGCTTGTCTGTGCTCATCAGGGGCCAATTTCATGAAACTTTTAAGCACAAAAAATTGCTTAGCATAAAACGTCTCGCTCATTTAAAACAAACCACCAGTAAAAGTTCCATTTGATATTCATGGTCAGCGAACAACAGCCAAGGAACAATCACAAGCGATACTCAACATGTGGACATTTTGGTTGTTAATCCTGTTTCTATATTAACTGATTAAGGACAGAAATTTCATGGTTAGTAAATTTTGTGCTAAGCAGGAAAAATTGGCCCCTGATCACACTCACACTAGCTTGAATTCTCTCTGTGACTTACTGAGGGGAGAAGGCAGAGGGCTCTGGTCGGCTATTAAAGCCTGCTTTACATGTCAATTTCCCAGGGCACGAGAGAACGAAATCCCGCTGAATCGCGCCGGGTGACAGCCAGTCTGTTTGGAAGATTGAGACCGAATCTGGTTTCTCTAAAATGCAATCTTCGTTGGGAGAGAAAATAACATCAAAAGGGCTGTGACGAAGCTTCGCCATTTGCAAAGCAATTTGTTGAATTGGGGCAGTAGTAACCAAGTTATGCATCCTTTTAAAAAGGAGGTGAATTTTTTTTTTCAACCGCAAATTATGTTAACGTGTAGGCCTATAAGAAAATATGCTGTGTACATACATGTACAATACATGAGCATTGGATTATCCCTGTACATTTGTGAATGAGGGCAGGCTGTCTGGCATATTTTGTACAGTCATAAACTTGCATAATAATTATGCAGTATATAGGCCTATTCCTTTGAATATTTTATTGGGCAGGTGTTTGTAGCTCTTGATGATGGGAGGGCTAGCCTTGGATGGCACACGTAGTCATGAGATGGTGGCATATTTCACAATCCTGCTTCGGTTCATTTCAGTGCCCTGTAGAAGACTGCACGGAAAGCCCTTAGCCATGGGGTTAGGATGATAAAGAATTTATTCTGAAATTCACAATGCTGGTCCATGCTGTAAAATGTAAATTATCAGTGTAAAGTGCACTCCACATTAACATGATTACTGTATAATGTACATTTATAGGTTTTTTGAAGCCAAAAATGAAGGCCAACTGCTCATTAAATACATTGTATACACATTGTATACACATTGTATACACATTGTATACACATTGTATGCATAGATGGGTATGCATACATATATTACACTTCTATTTCATCTGCATCCTACATGTAATAACCATTCATTGGTCACTCTTATTCTCTGGCCCACTATGCCCCATGAATGACTAAGCTTGACTTTCCTTTTCTTCCCTTATTTTTCTCCCCCCCCCCCCTCTTCTTTAAAAGATTTAGTTTTGAATAATTTATTTCGTAATACAGGTGAGATCCTGAGATCCCTGGGTCTGTGATGGGCATATTACTCTACATTGTACACCATTGCCATCACGATGGCCGTCTCTTGTTATTCGCTGGCCCGTTATCTGGGTGCAGGATCTCGCTTAAAACCCTATCTCCATCAATATTGATGCCCCTGGTAGCCAGGGGCCCCCCGAAGGATTGATACTGGTGCACACACAGCACACTGGGGTCCCGGTGTCTTACTCTTCAGTTGACAAGACACTTTTTTTTTTTCGTTCTCGCGTTCGTTTACCGGGCCGGGGAATGGAATAGATTTGATAGGTAACCCCTTACCCCCCCCCCCTCCCTTCCTTGCACCTGATCTCACTGCGGCTGTATCAGATTACTTGAGTCTCGGGCAAAGGAGTCGAGCTTGTCATAAATTGTGCAGGGTGTGTATGTGTGGTTTTTTATAATTAGCCGGCCCTAGTCATACTATTGCTGAAGAGAGTCAGAGGCGCAAATTATATGTCTCATAAAATTGCATCGATTTTTTTTGTTTTTGTCGTGGTTCTCGTTGCTGAAGCATCAGATGGTTATCATCCGTTCATTGGTGCCAGTGACGGTCCTGATAGGAATGTGTCACATTTTAGATCGGATTTTGGTAATGATCACGAATGGTTACAAAAATACTAGAGCAGCATTTCATAATGGAATTTGTGCACTACGCACTTTTCTAGACGCGCTGATTTCCCAAGCATGTAACTAGTAAGATATTAAAATGAGAAACTGTCGGCACTTTAAGAAGATTGAACAAAAATACATTTTGATGCACATGTTCACGAATGTACATTTAAAATGAAGATGACATATGAAACAGGTTCTTTTACATGCAGATACTGTAACCAATGTCTATAGAAATCAGAGGCTCTAGATTAGCCATTGCACGTTCACACTCTTGTCTGTAACAATCAGTTACTGTTAATTGCATCTATAGTGCAATGCACATGAAAGTGTATCTGATGGCGGGACAACGACGCCAAGTGCATTTTCAAGAAAGATTGTTAGAAAGATTGAAAGGGGAGAAAAAAAAATGAATGATGACCCGTGCATGTTATACAGTGTACTCAGGCCGTCAGACCGGTGTTCGCACCTGCTCGAGATTTGCCACCATGTCTCCCACGCACGCCGAGCCAACACATATGGCCTTAAGTACAATATCTTACACCCCAAGTCCTGCATTTCGCCCCTCATCCCAACATCACCTGTGACAGGTGGGCCTGCATGCCATCGCAGTATACGTGGAGCTATCTCAAGATCAAAACAGACCGACTGATCCCCCCTCCCTTCTCCCTTCATCCTTATTGCATGCACACATTGACAAGGATCACTTTCATGGCTATTTTCTTTCCTTTCCACTATTTGCCTGACTGCTCTCTCTCTCTCTCTCTCAAATTGAAAAAAAAAATACTCAACCAACCGAACAAACATGACAAAATTATAAATAAAATAGAGTGGGGCTATGAATCGCCCTGACACATTAAAATTCAGAGACTGGGAAAATTTGCCTCGGAGTCAAGGAGCATCTCAGTTATTTAGATTATTTTTTTTATTCCTCTCACCCTCTCCTCCATTCAGCTCTCTACCCCCTCTCAGTTTTTATGGGCAAGCTGTGGTGAAAGTACCGGTATTCAATTATGGAAGGGTTCACTTCAGGACTGGGCTAGGTAGCTAAAGACACTTGCACTGTAGCAGAGACCTTTAGATGCAGTCACACACTGTAGTTGCGGTTAAAGCCAAAACCTGTAAACTATCTGCTTTTGGTACCACGGAAAACCACGGAAATAAAACTGCTTGGAGAATTTGTTGGAGAAATTGCTAGCAGGGGATGAAATGGATTGGAATATGTTAAAAAAAGTAAAGATTGATCTAATTACTTGAATAATAGGGATGGTATGGTCTGTCTCAAATCATACAAAATCCAGCAATGCTTGAAACGGTACATATGATATATCGGTACACTGTATTCTCATAGATTTCGCTTATATGATACTAAAATTCAAAATACCAAACACAAGCTTTATCACACATCCCAATGGCTCTAATTCTTTTAATTGACATTCTCTCGTCATGTCTTCCCCACCCCAAATAGTAGCATTATCAATAGCATTCGTTTAGCTTCCACGAGTCAACATTAGTCAACCTCATCCCCTCCCTTTCACTTGTGCTGTATACAAGCTCAATCCCAGGTCAGGGCTGCCCCGTCGAAGCTAAACGAACGCACCCACTGTTCGGATACATGTACCTCGACTAGATTCACAGTGCATTGATTGAATAGCTAATCATTTAGTTGTTAATATCCATCTAAATAACTTCTTTTCTTTCTTGCTTTCATTTCTCTGTGCAGCTCCCAAGCGTTCAGCAGAAGATGGCGGTGGACAGAACTACAAGCGTGCTCGTGGAGGATCCGGGTCCAACGCAGATGGTGTTGAGCTTCGTCTTCTGATTCCGAGCCCGGTAAGTATGCATGCCTGCAGTCGGTGTATAGTCTCCCCACTCCCATCCCCTTTCCCTCCCCCCGACAAAACAATGTTCAAAATATTGCTCTATCTTTTCAAATTTCACTGGAAAAAAAAATTGAATTCAACAAATTAATTTTTTACTTTGAAATGGGGCATTGTTCGTGTATCATGGGTGTTCCAAATGCTTCTGAATTTGTTTGAAGCCTGAAGTCAAAATATTATTTTTGTTGGTGATGGTGCACTGTACATGTACATTTAAAAATGTATGTTCAGTCAACTGATATTGATACAGGTATTGCCTTTGTAGATCCAAAATTCTTTCATATTCTGATCAAGTAGAAGGCGAGGAAGATTCTGTTAATTTAGTCTTGTTAGTGTAATGTACAGTAAACTCCAATAAAGAGGTATTAGTAGAAAGAAAACAATTGGCAGCATCTTTGGAAAAGAAAAATGAAATTCAAACCTCGGTAATGTGTGTGTGTGCATGCTTGTTTCAATTTATGATAACTTCAAACTGTCTGATGGCCTAGAGTTTCCAGAATGCATGTGCCACATGATTTGACAAACCATCCATTACCGGTGGCCATTACAGAAGCAGCCATCTCCATGTTGGCCAGGAATTGCTTAAGCCATCAACAATATTTCTACATGTACAGGCCATCGAGTCTCTGGCACATTGCCCCTGGGAGCCAAGCTCCTTAGAATTAGCACCTCCGAGAGCCCTTCAAAGAAATAGGAGGAAAAAGAAATGATAGAGGGAATGAAAGAGAGAGAGGGGGAGAGAACTTCGGAGAAAGGAAAAGATTTGTAATGATCTCTCGTTCTGCTCATTTCTGAGTTGTAGAGTTTGCTCGCGTCTGCGGATAGGTACAGGGCCACAGTTCTCTTAACTGCCCCGGGGCCACATTGGAAGAGTCACTCCGGTCGTCATCGAAGATGTGTTGACTCTTTGGTGCCCAGAGGGCAGAAAGAGAAGGAGTATAGGGGGGGGGGGGTGAATGGAGAAGAGAGACAGTGGATAATGTCGAGGATGGTTGTTCTTTAGGCATGTCTTGATAGTCTCTGGACGAGCCCTCCCCAAGAGGTTGCGCTTCCTCTTCCTGTTTCTGAGAGGCGTTTGGAGACCACTCTTACCGTACTCCAGGCTGAGATGGAATGGAGTGTTGAGAAAACCTCTTGTCAAATGCTTAGAATTGTTGGATGTTAGGGCCATCGAGGCAGTCACTCTGAAACCACAACAGAGTATTTGTTCCTCCCCTCCAGTACAAAACAAGGAGGATTTGTAAAAAAAAAATGGAAAAAATATAAACCTGATGCAATGTACATAAAATGTACGGTCTAAGAAGTTTAGATACACGTGCATGTATTGCCAACGGTCTTGGGTGAGCGGGATGGGGTCTAGAATGCCTTAAGCTTTATTCAGTTACAGTTGGTAGCCACGTCACTCGAAAATTGAAAAGGAAATTCTCCAACTCCGCATCCACTCAGGAACACAGTAATTCAATTGTACGTGCACTTGTACCCACTCTCTATTTTCTTCACGTTATTCAATTTGGCATTAGGGAACACACAAAGGTATGTACGTACACGTCCGATGTTAGAAAAGAGACAAGGAACTTGTTTCTTCACGTTGAATCCAATCAGGTTTTATATGCAGCACCAGTGCTTTTATGGGGACAATAAGATTTGATCGAGCGAGTAAAAAACCCTGTTGTGCATAACTCTGACAGAAATTGCCACGTTCAAAAGAAAAAGTTTTTTTTTTTAATACATGTATTGAGGTAGGGGACAGAAGGACTCTGTTTTGAATCAGCAAGTTCTATAGTACCTGTAGGAACTTTGAAATTCGTAACACATACCAACAAATACAAAACAGCACAGTTGTAGGAATTATTGGAAACACGAAGAAGAACAGAAATCATTTTCGCAGTGCATTTCAGAGTGATCTCCAGTCATTGGACTACATTTTCCTCCGGAACCGTTTTCCAGGGTAGTGGTGACATACATACTACATAATCCCCGGCTGCTGAATTGTATATTAGTGCACTTCAGGCAAATCAAATACAGCAATCTCTATCCTCGCACGTACTTTGTCTTATACACCTGGGCAGAGAGTAGCAATTACATGTTGTGACAATCTGTCTTGCTCAAGGACACAAGTTCTGGAGTCACCCCCCCCCCCCCCTCCTCCCCGAGGCTTCTAACCCCTCCCCCTCCAACAGTCTCTGGAATTCTCCATGTAATCTTGTGTTTGATTTTCCTTGGCCAATTTCGTATCTGTGCTTGCTGTAAGCATGGAATCGGTGCTTAGTTAAGCAGAAAATTATGTGCTTACTTTTCAGTTGTGTGCATGTGTAGTTTGCGTAGTGAAGTATTTCTTGTTTTGGGTGCCTTGCCTAGTGGAGGAACTCAGCGCTAACTTTGTCAGCGAGGAATGATGATCATAAGCGCAGAATTCTGCCATGAAATTGGACTCTGACCACTGGGCCAAGGCAGGGCACTGCATGCTGGCTGAAAGGGGATTTAATTGGTTTATGTACAATGCACATAGGAGAGACTAGACACCAGGGGCAACCAATTTCATACAGCTGCTTAAGCACCAAAATTTGCGTAAGCGCCAAAAATGTTGGTAAGAAAAATCAGTAGGCCCATGCCAGACAAAACTCCTTGTGAATGTTATGCTCAGCAAACAATAGCCGGATGCAAGTCAAAAGCAATAAACATCACATGAAAATTTGTTTGGTAATCCTGTTTGATCGAGGAAGAAATTTTCATGCTTAAGCAATTTTTGTGCTTAAGCAGCTCTATGAAATTGGCCCTAGGCAGACACTAACATTAAGGATGCTTACATTTACATACAGTGTGAGTCAGGGGAATGTACCTTTATGCCAAGTCCAACTTACACTAGGAATACTGTACACATGTACAGCAAATTGCTTCTGACAGAACGCAAGTTGACTCGAATGTGAACAAAAATTACGGCAATACCATGCGCACTCATTATAATTATACCGCTAGGCAATTTGGTCAATTTTTGTCTTTGTCATATTATGAAATGCAATCATAATTACAGTGTAGACACAAATGCTTAAAGTCTCCGTAAATATTTGTCTGAGTAATAGGTAAAGGGAAGACGGGGGGTAGTGGCTCTGAACGAAATGGAATGGCTTTAGACACGGACAAGCTGGTAGTATTTATCGGGGACAATATTCTCTATTAATTAAGAGGGGATATTGCAAGCCATGGCTGGGCTGTATGTTCTTGTAACGATGCCTTTTCTGCATGGGGGGCATTAGTGGCTCACTTAGGCTGGGGTTTGCGGAGACGCGTTTTAATTAATAAACCCATTACCAGGCGATTAAAAAACAAACAATGCGAAGCCTTATAAAAGGAACTCGGCCGCATCAGTGCATCTTCAATATGGGTGTGCTAATTTGATCTTTGGGAGGGTCTGACAGAAGAAGGATACTGAACATGAGGCATAAGTCCAGGCTGGGTGATTTAGAGAGAGAGAGCCTTAGAGAATGAGCTTTCATGTAGCGTGCCAGTCTGCTTCCGTTCATACACTAGTTCCCCCATTCATTCATAAGCTCTTGGATAATTGGCTGCTTTGTTTGCGATGATGCTTTACCCATTCAGATGTTTGCTCGAGATCACGCTGGCAATTATGAAAAGAAATGAAAATTAGGTCTGCATGTATGTCATACGCACATGGAAAATGTGAAGAGATGAACAAAAATGGTACAATTCCTAAAGGGAAAAGAGTTACAAGGGATAGAGTACATGGATCTAGGGGAGAGGGAAAGAAAAAAATGTAATGATGATGTCTGTGGTCGTGTGTCTTGTTAGTAGGACAATAACATACTGGGATGATTTCCCTAGGTGGCCCTGCAAAGACCCATTAGCTGTCGAATGTCATACATGTAAAAGACTTTGTAGCCTTTCTCTACATGCTTTCCTTTGTAACTCTCTCCCCCCTCCCCCCTTTCCTCCCTAAAGGCAAAAAGGACGGATCATGTCAGAGAGTTGGTTGGTGAGAAACTTGTTCCTGATGGGCTTTGGCAAATGAAGATTTATTTCTGAAAGGGCTGACAGGGCTTTTAATAAATCGCCCGACATCCGGCATGGATTGCTGATACAAAGTGGAACGGCGTGTTTAATACCAGCGCGTACATGTACCTGGGACTCATGATGAGCTTTATTTTTCACCCATCAGGAGAAATTTCAAAACGAGGGATGTTATAGATAGAGCATGATATAATAACGGTCATAAAATAAAAATTTGTGGAATACCATTTGATTTGATGAAAGCTATGGCAACGAGGCAGATAGAATGGAGGAATTGAGCTTCAGGCAATTGAAAAGGAGAACATTAGTCAGCTTTCAAAAACAAGCCTTTGAGAAAGATCTGGTTAGAACCGAAAAGTCAGGCCCTCCTAACTCTGAGTAAAAAAAAATTGAATATGGATAAGTTGAAAATGAGGTGTTTTTTTTTATATGAATCAGAGTCAGTTGCTTTTGATTTTTCTGGGAGGACCTTTTTTTCTCTAAGCTTCAGACTTTTTTTTTTTACTAAGCATCAAATATCTTATGAATACATGTATGGAACGTTTTTTTTTTTTATTTCTTCAAATGTTTTTTGAATAATCATTCCAGCTTTGATTTGTGAGATTTGGCACAACGCTACTTAAGTTTGTTTGCTTAGGAAGAGATACATATTAAGTGATCCCAAGGAAATGTTGAATTTTAATATTTTTCTTCTGAGAACTCCTTCTGGCCATATTTGCACAAATCTATGCATATGCCATGTTGCATACATTACCAATTCTACACAAAGTACAAAATAAAGGAAATACCCCCGAAGAAAACATTACAGGGACTTTGAGTGAAAAAAAAAATGGGGAAAAAAATGAATGTGTAAATGTGTGCACAAAGCATTGTGAAGCCAAGGGACCCTTTTCTTTACAATTGTTCGTGGAAGTCATGTGTTCTTTTTCCCAGCACAGGGATGTTATGTTAAGAATCTGCACGTAAATTTAGTAACACCGTACCGTACCCACAATGGATGACCCTATGGCAAATTGTGCAATACTGCATCAGGGATTGTACATGTAGGTGATGCATGAAAAGCCCACTGAGTCACCCTTCTTTACCCTCCACATCCCAAACAAAAGCTAAGTGTATTTGTACAGTTTCCAGTGCCACATTTATTCCATTTAGGCCTACCACCTGTCCACGTTTTCATGCTGCATTGTCTGGCATCCGGCTATCCGGCTCTGCAGAAACAACCTTTTGTTTCTAGACAAAAGCTTATACACTGTTACTGTTTGGTTGAAAAGTGAAAATGTTGATTGCACTGTGTACAGGGGAGTCAGTGTAAAATTTGTTGTTGTTTTTTGTCTGCACCATTTGGGCAGAAATTAAATTATCATAGGAACATTTTTGATAGTCATTTAATATTTTTTATTCACATGAACAAGATTATCTTTATTGAAAAGAAAATTGTGGAATTACATAATTTACATTGACAAAATTTAATCAAACATTTGTACAAGCATCCCTTACTATCCCAACTTCAGCCCCGCCCATGATAAATCTAATTAAGATAAAACAAAGGTAAAGTCAGAAATTAATTTAAACCATGTACAATTTTGATGTTTATATATGTACATGTACATTATGTTTCAGTCTTGTTTTTGTGATATAAATCCAAAATACAGATGTGTACATGTTTTTCTTTTAGCAAGTTTCGCAGTAGAAATATATTTATTGGAGGTTTCCAGTTTGTTCATTTTATCTTGCAAATTTTCACCGAACCCCCTCAAGGGGACAACCCATAATAGTTACCTTCAGGAGTAACTCATGACTCATTTTGTCAGAGCATCCCATATACATGTATATGTGGAATATTCAGAAAGTACCCAAAAATATGGTCAATATTTGTACATTGTCACTGCCGCTTTTGTCTGTGTAAATATCGGCGCCCGGCCAAAAAAAAAAAATTAAATGAAAAAAATAAATAATAAAAAAGAAAAAAAGATCAAAGTGATTGCGACGGATATTCCAAGTGAAAGGATCACGATGAACCAATGAATGGCAGACTCCCGTCGACTGCCGCACGCATAAATAATCTTGACTGCAAAAAAATGAAAACGACCTCCCCATCCCCCCCTCTTGCCTTTTAAAAAAATTCACCACTGTCATTCATTCCTTTTGTGTGGAGCCACAAAAGCCCTTGGCCGTGCTAGGCTGTCGAGGGCGAAAGTGAAAGGGGGGGGGGGATGGATCTTGCATATTATTGTTTGTGCTTTATCCATCTTCCCAGGCATCTATATCCATCTCTATCTCATTCTCTGCCCTTACTCTCTCTCCCCCCCCCTCTTATTTGTCTCTGGCGTAAGTTAATTAATGTGTCGTGGCCTGTGGTGAATTATAATGCCTCTTGTTTGCCCGAGCACTGAGTGTGCTGAACGGACGTCAGAACGTAGACTTAACGTGCAGGCTTTTAAAAGGCTCCAGACAACCGGTCGAACAAACAAACGAATTAAAATGAAAGAGAGAAGAAGAAAAAATTGATGTGGGGTATTATATAAATATCTAAGGCATCCTAAAATCTTTTGTGTTTCTCTTGTCATGCTTGTCAAGCTGGCATGATGAAGACATGGAGGGTTTACGCAAGCTCATTAGAATGCTGGCTTGGTACTTGGACACTAGTTGGAAGAGCTTCATTCCGGATATTTCATGTCGTGAGTGATCGGTTTATTCAATAAAACGAGTCTGTTCTTTTGTTGCCTTCCCTTCTCCTACAGAGAGCTGGTGCCGTCATCGGTAAGGGTGGTGATAACATCAAACGTCTGCGCTCTGAGGTTAGTTTCCACACTGTCCATGTATTGGATTCATGTTATTTATATCGGTTTCATAACTGAAAGATTGTGGGAAGATTTTGACTGTTAATGCCATTTGACTGTAAAGGCTGTGTCCAAACGGGGCTCTTTTGGCTACGGATGGCCATTGGTGCACTGTAGACAACAGCCATAGCCAATGGAAAGTACGGCTATGTCTCAAATTTACACAGAGGTACGTGGCTTGTGGCTCTCTGGCTGCGTCCCATGCCATACCTTAGTTCATGACTTTAGACACAGCCAAAGACCTATCAATTGGGACAACTGCCTTTAAATCATTGACTTATGATGGATTTTCATTCGCATGCTACTGTACCTTTATAAGTATGAAAAACAAAAATGTCAAGGGCTCTGTACATTTACAGTACATTGTAAAGATTGTTCCACAAGATGATTTGGCCCTAGGTATTTTCACAGATTATTAATTAGTGGCGTATATTTTCAAACGTTTCAGTGATTGTTTTTGTTGGTTTTCAAACATTGTTTCGTTTTTTGGAGGGTATAAAGTCATTATTGAATTGTGGTCACATTATATTTCAGTATTGCACGGAGTTCTTTGTTTATTATCTTTGCCAGTTCCAAAAGAAAATAATCACGAAAGATTGGTTTAGGAGAGAACACGCTAATGATACCCTTGGAATATCTATTATTCCTCTGACTCTGCTAGCCGTCCATTTACATGTACATACCTCTCCTTGATTTTGGGTGAAAAAGCCAATATTTTGTGTCTCAAACACCAAAATGATGGAATGACGATCGATAGGTTGAAATTGTCGGTTATTTACCAGTTCTTCGCCTCAGAAAGTTGACAAACTGAAAAGAAAGTTGTGCACTTGTTTGTAATTTTTTTTGGTGATATTGAACAAAGTTTCTGCACTTGTTGTTTCTATGCTTCTTTGATTAACGGGTTCCCATGCCCATTTCCCATGATGCCCTTTTCTCTTCTCCCCCCATTCACGCTGGCCACTCACGACTGACCCCGTCTCCTGTCCGTCCGCCCATGAATTTGACCGATCGATGGCCTCTGTCGCTCTCTCTCTCTCTCGGGTTTGCGATCGCTGTACGCCCCCCGACGATATCCACCTGGCCCACAATGAATGCCCTATGGTCCGGCCCCCGATAAACTACGGATATCCCGACTTCTTCTACAACCAACATCCAACCAACTACCACCACCACCACCACCACCAACAACCATGGCCCGTCTGAACCCCATGTTGTTGCCCACCGTCCACTGGTCCAGTTCAATGCCATTGTTAACGTGCCAGATTGCAGTGGGCCCGAGCGGTATGTCCAACCCAATGAGTGCCACTAGGCCCTCATTTCCCAATTACATATACTTCTCCATCTTATAGGTGTATTATTTGGCCATGTATATAATTTTAAGTTTTTTAAATTATAAACACGAATCAAAAAAAAAATTCTCGCATTTTTGGGCTCTTGTGTTTTGTTTTGGTTTGTATATTTTATTCCTTTTTTTTTTAGAGACTGGAAATATTGAATTGACCTTTATTTTTTAGGGTGTGTTAATTTAATTTTTTGGTGTGATACGTGTGAAATCTTGTGAAGAAAGAGTGAGCTTGACACAGGACTGGGATTTCATCCCGAAGAGCCAAGATCGTTTTTCCTTTCCCTTCGTGATGGTCATTTCTTTTTTGAAACTCCAAATGTCCACGCACAGTCTTTCAACTGGCTATTACCACATGACCGGCTCAAATGCAGACCGCCTACATTGACCGTGTTAGAAATGCCAGGCCTGTTGACAAGCAACTGACAGTGAGATGGTGAAAGTAGTGACATATAGATTGGAAACAAAGTAAATGACAGAAAGAACATTTCCAGATTGAGAGGAGAATCCGTGTGTGCAGTGTGTGCCTGTATTTTGTTTGTCCTCTACGTTCATGTCAAAATGGTGTTGTGATTCAGGAGAAAATCTGTGATTTCCAAAAAGGAATAAAAAAAACCAACCCCAATACCAACCCCCAAAACCAAATAGCGGGCAGACTACAGAGTAAATGTCTCCCTCCCCACCTTAAAAAATCCAAATCCCACTGTAGTCTTGCCCTCGAGTGCTATTAGTTTATGTCCTTGTACCCTAACCCCTGATTAAATGAAGTAGCAGAGAAAGCGCTACTGGAAAAGAGACCAAAATGTTTGACTCAAAACAGTATGGTTCGGTGTAATATGAAGGATTACGATTTCCAGTTGACTGTGTGAAAGGAACTTTTGACAATTGATGCGTGTTGCTCAAAAATTATTTCCTTTTATTTATTGTTGTTTTTTTAATAAAGATTTGTATTTTTTTCCTTTTTATTTTTGGTGGACTGGTATTTCTTTCTTTTTTTTGGAGAGGCTTCACCTATTTCATGCTTGCAATAATACCCATGTGGAACCAATCAAATTTTGACTGAATTCGCGGGGATCATTATTTTCTACATCCTTACCCCATTGGTCAAGCCGACTGGGTTCACTTTGTACAGTAGTGCGGCCATTTAAAACCTGTTTATGCCGTGTCTAATATATCAAGCCCTGCCATTGCTGGTAGAGACAAAAGTCCGGTCCAGTCCGTCCGTTTCCTAGTTTACATATAACCCAGAAAAGAAGAACAAAATATTGAAGAGTATTCATGAGGGCCCAAAACTAATTATGTTTGGTTTAATATCTGAAGGCACTATGAGTATGAGTGCACAAGTAATGTATCAGGATTGTTTTTTATCTTATGGGTCCCTCAGATTTCCCCGATATTAATTTTTTGTCTTCTTTTTTGGTGTGGAAAACCACACTCCCAAAACTCAAGGTCCAGCGTCAAATTAATTTCATCTGTGATCCACCGAAACACTTCTAGGTCACTTATTAACAATGTGTCATCATATGCGGCATTCATTATGAGTGTGCTGAGTGCTCAGTCTGTGCGGTATTTGGGAAAACACTCACCTACATGTAATGCGCTGCTTTAACATTGGGAGTGTGAAATTGTGTCACTGTACATGTACTTCACTGATTACATCACTTAACTCTGGTTTTCTGGATTTCTTTTTTTTTTTTTTTTTGAAAGATGGCCACTAAAATTGTACTGGTGATTCATAACAGAAATTCAGGCCTATGAATCGTTCTGACATCTGCCTATATTGCACATTGGTGTATTGGAAGTGGTTTTGATTCTTTGGCATAATAATGAAGATTTTTTCGTTGGCAAGGCATTTTTATGATTGTTATTTTGCACAGCACACAAACAAAATCTCGCTGCTAACCCATGTTTGCGTCCATTGAATTTGTAACTTTGACGTCTGTTTTGGATCTTTCAACACTTATTAGTTCTAAGAAATATGCGCTCTTAAATGTCAAATTGCCTTTTCATTACGTTTGGAAAAATCGGGGACATTGCTCATACTAGGGGAATAAAAGAATTCATTTTCTGTCATTGCTTCTGATTTTTTCCTGAGTTTTTGGTTCTTTTAAGTTTAAAAAGAAATAAACTAATTAAGTGCCTCCTCATTTTTGAATTTTTTTTCTGGGCAGAAAAATTATGGGATTAGGACTTTCTGTTTCTTTTCTTTTGTCTTTTTTTGTTGTAATTCTTTAAGGTGCCATTTTACCTATGCTGATTGTATATATTAATCTTTTTGGTACAGGGGGATAGGGGGCCACATCATTTGCACAAAAACTGCTCAAATTTCATCCATCTTTTCACTGTATTTTGATTGGTTGGGGCCCGGTGGTCACGATAAAGGGCTCTGCCTGACTTTTCACAGTTGCAGAATCCGCCTTCATGTTGTTTTATTCTGGTATTATTTCTTTCTCCTCCAATCTTCGTTGTGTATAGCATTCTGTCCATCTGTTCTGATCTGGATAACGTGATCGAGTGTTTGGCGCAATGCATTCCACTTCTTACCGATGTGAGTATTCTTAGCGAGTTTTTTCTTTCACATAGAGGGGGTTTACGAAACGGAGGCTCGGGCTCGGCTTGGGTTTGGGCTTGGGCTCGGGCTTGGGATTGGGCTCCAGCTATGCTGAAAATATAGGTTGTGGTTTTTCATTGAAGCTGAAGCTCTGTTTTCTTTTTCAAACTAGAGAATCTACTTCTGAAACCACAGCCAAAAGCCACTTATTTGATAGCCGTTATTTCAGAATGGAATCACGAATTGGAGCCGGAGACGGAGCCTGAGTCTGAGTCTGCAGAGCCTCCATTTCGTAAATGCCATCAGATACAGTGTAGTTTTGGCTGGCTGGTAACATGCCATTTTTTCACAGGTTGTCTCGGGACTTTCGAAAATATGGGCCCAACCTAATGAATTGACCTGTATATACACTGTACATACATGTCTTCCTGTACTCAAAACTGGAATCTCTTGACCGATCCTCATTTTGTGGAATTTATTTGTGTCTATCTCTCTTTCATTTGTCTCCTCCCGATGCTGTTGCGTTGTCCAGAAAACGGCCGATGAAGTGCCAAGCGTACGCCTCATTGTTCACCAGAGCCATGCTGGAGCCATCATCGGACGAGCAGGCTTCAAGATTAAAGACCTCCGCGCGGTAAGATGAGACTGAATGCAAAACCCTTCCAAAATTTTAATTCAGTGACTCTGGGTTTTCCCTGTAGGGCCTCCCAAATTATTCAGGTACATGACAGGAAACTCCATTTACTCAGAAACTCGGAAATATTGTAAATATCATTCAAAGAATACAATTTCAGCTGATGTTGATGAATTTGTATAAAAGAGCCCCTGAAATGAATATTTTTTTCTCAAGTCAAAACAGAATTCAGTTCCAAATTTCACTGATTATCTTGTTTGAAAATATTCATTTTTTTTTTTTTAAATAGACAGTCAAATTAAAAGATCTTTACATGACAGCATTCATGAAAGATGAAAGGAATTGAATAAAAATATTTTCATGTTCCCTCCCTTCAAATCACAAAAAATGCAAATTGTTTAACTTAGAATTTCACATGTTTGAAAAATAAGCAGAACTTTCAGGCTTCACAGTACGAGAGTGACATTTGGAAGAGTCTGTCAGATATTTTTATTTGCCCAGCACGTTTACAAGACCTGACAACAACTCAGCCTGCCCAAATGGACAAAGCAAGAAATGAAGAAAGAAAAAAAATTCTCCTGAAAAAAAAAGAAAAAAAAAAATTCTCAAGAAAAAGAAGAAGAAGAAAAAAAACAAAATCATGTCAGCTTCTTTCATAAATGGGCCGTGACATAGAAAAATACCCCAGGGGGACACGGGTTCCTCTTATTTGATCACGCCAAGCCATATTTGATATCAACAACCCCCCTCCCTTTCCCGTGAAATATGATATGAATTCAACCATCGCCTTCCCTCTTGCACCCCTTTAATAAAAAAAATACAGTTGCCCCTGAAAATGAATATTATTATCATACCTGCCCTATTTTATTCACCTCCCCCTTCCTCCGAAATAAATAAACAAATAAATAAATAAAATTGGGTGAAATTACAAACAAGCTGAGCTTTGAGTTTTTTTCTCGCTCTCCAGCGCTCTCCAGCAGCTGTTCATTGGGATTCCAGCTGATATTGGTTTTATATCTTTAGTGGTCTTACGTCTTATAGACATACATGTATGCATTCACATGTATTTTTTTGCGGATGGGTGTTGATGCTCAGATATATGAGTTTGAGAGTGTCCCTTCATTGATTACCCCTTCTCCCTAGTCCAACCATCCCCCACCCAAACAACCCACCCTCCCTTCATTTCTATCTCTTCCTGTCCTGTGTCTTGTCACCCAGTTTCTTTGTGGATGCGCCCCTCTCGTAATTGTATCTTGAGAACGGCGCAAGTGCACAGAGACAGATGAAGGGACAGGGGGGATGGGATGGGATGGAATACCCAGGTGTCATCAGGACATGATGATATAACCAGTATTGATTAGACAGGGGTAGATATTACGCTCTAGGCCCCCACCCCCCCCACCCCAACCCCCACATGACGGCTAAAACAATATGACTCGCCAGTGAAGATAATACACCGTGTTATCTTAACCAATCAATGCGGAAATTATGTACTGGACATGTTTGCGGTTTAATACCCCAGCTTGTGTATTAGTCCTCGCATGATATTATTATTTTTTTTTTCGTTGGCTATGTATAATTTTCTGTCTTTTTTTTTTTTTTTTTTTTCTCTCCGTCCTAAGGGTTTTATTTAAAGTCATATGGTGGCAATGACTAGACATTGAAGCAATATTGTTTCATGTGTGGAATTGAACACGTGTGTGCAATTCACAGCGGGCGTGTATTAAAGGCCTTCCCAGAATTGCTTGTGTTAATTCCCATTGAATCAATGAAGGTTGATGCATGTTTCATTATACAGCATCGTTGTATTAAACCCATCTGCAGTGTGCTATAATGATTATCAAATAACAATTTTATTGTTACTTAGGAGTTCTATGCATGTGCCAATGATTTTCTGCAAAATAACGGCAAAATGAATGCAGAATTACATGGAATTGCCCATTTGAAACAAAATTCCTCATTAAAAAAAAATTGTATAATTTGTATACAGGTACCCAAAAGTTCAATACCAGCAATTAGTGCCAATTTTTTTTTGTGAAAAAAAAAGGACAAAAAATTAATTTGTCCTATACTCACTGTTTTTATGGTAACAGAGACACTGAACAATGCTCATCAGTTTCATGTCAAATGGACGTAAGACTCAAAGTTACGCTCAAGAACCCACATATTAATTCTTTTTGTTGTTTTTTTCCTTTGTTATGCAGAAAACCGGTGCAACCATTAAGGTGTTTACAGAGATGTGTCCCAACTCCTCGGAGCGTATTGTGCTGGTCAGCGGCAGTCCCGATGTGGTCACCAGTGCTGTCAAAGCCATTGCAGAGCTCATTGAAGATGTGAGTGCAGTCCAAGTATTTCGCAAGATTCTTTTTTTTTGGATGACAGCGCAGACAAATTGGCAAGATTGGCAATGAAGTAGGGTGCTCATTTGAAATGTTATGGAGTCAAAGTCTGTCTCAATCAGATGCTGTACAGTGTTTCTCAAAAAAGGTTGTTGCTATGCTTTTTATGGGTGTTGTTTTTCCCCCCCTTATTCATCCAATCATAAGTCTCATTTGCTTGTTAAAAATGATTGAGCTACTGGCCCACTTTTGCTGTTAAACGTCATTGCCGGATTTTAAAACAGCGTTTTGGATGGATCATGGCCCGGCTTGAAGTTAGAGCAAAGATGGTTTCTGTTTTGACTGACATTTGGAATGGGAGACTTTGGAGAACCTGTCTTCAAGTCAACAAAACAACGCGCACATGCTCACAATTGCTTGAGCATGGTTTGCGCGTGCGCTGGTGACTTGAAGACCGGTTCTCCGAAGGCTCCCATTATAATTGAGAATGCTGCTGAGAGTATCTCTCACTGTCTTTTTCACAGGTGCCCATCAAGGGCTTCTCTCAGAAGTACGATCCCTTCTGCTGCATGGAGCATATCGCCCATGAGTATGGCGGCTTCACCTTCGACCAGCGTTGGGACGGCAACCGGGGCGGTCGCAGGGGTGGTGGCGGCGGCGGTGGTGGAGCTAGAGGTGGGGCTGGCGGATTCCGTCGTGGTGGAGGCCCCGGCAATCGCATGGACTCCTTCTCACCAATAGGCGGTGGTGGCGGGCGTGACTTTGGCGCCGGTGGAGGCGGTGGGTTCTTCCGGGATGAAGGCGGGTTCAACAGAGGCGGAGGCTTCGGGGGTGGTCGAGGCAGGGGCGGAGACCGTGGCATGAGGATGGATAGAGGGGGCGGTAACCGTCGTAATTTCAGGTGTGTACCTTATCGACAGTAACGTCATTGACACCAACTGCTCATCAACTCTCAGCTATCTCTCAGCCCAAACAACTCACCAATGACAAACAATATTGGAATTATACTACTTGCTTGTTGCGATACTTGGCTTGATTTGGCCACTGAGGTGAATTTTTTAATCCTGAGCAACTGAAAAACTAGTGCATGAACTTTCTGCTGTGTCTGAGGCCAAGAAGTATGTAATATGCACATGGAATGTTGCATAGTCCAAGTCCACATTGGCATTGTGTTGCTTCAAAGATCCACATACATTGACAAAGTCAAGTCTCAAATATCACGGTTTGAATGTACTTTTGTGTTTGTTTGTTTGTTGACAGTGATGATTCCTTCAGTGGAGGTTCAGGAGGCTTCTCCCAACAGAATGAGGTAAGCTAGCCAGTCTCCACTCACCCCTTCCTCTGACTGTCATTTACCAATCATGATCTAAAATTTGGGGCTTTATTTTCCCCCTGATGTGAGAGGGATTGATCACATGGTTGTGGTCTAACCTCCTTTCAAGACTCAGTATGATTGGGTCCAGCTGTCCACTATTGCACTGGATTCATATTTGCCAGATAACCTCTGATGGTCAGGCTAGCTTGATGTTCAAGCTGCTAGGACCAATGAACTTCAAACATGTCAAAGCAGGAGTTAAGAGTTCGAATTCCCCTGATTGGCCTTTTTTCATACCCATTCTGTTTGGGGGGGGGGGGGGGGGGTGGCACCAAACGTACAGTGTATGTCAGGAAGGAAAAACCCATGTTGAATTACCATCTGCCCCATTGCAAAACCTTTCTAACCTTTTTTATGTCCAGCATTACATCATTCTAATTATTCCCCTGTTTTTTTTTCTTCGTCTTTCACAGCCCGCCAGCTTAGGAGGTTTCGGAGGTGAGTCATTTTTTATAAAAAAAAAATTAATTCCTCATTCCCCCCAAAAAAATTGTGTAAAATGCAAAAGCCCAACACAAATAATATTTCAGCAAAGAGGCTATTTGTAAATGAATGGATTTTTTGTTTTTCATCGATAGTTTTAAGGATTTATTTGGGAGGCGCAAATGGAATTGTTTGTCACTCTTGTTGTGTTTGTTGATTCTTACCATCAGTAAATCTCTTGAATTGAAAATAAATTCCCCAAAACAAAAACTTTGTTTTTAAAAGAAGAGGTTCAATTTAGTTCAGAATGCAGGTTCTGCCAGTTAATGCATTTTTCTTGAAATATTCATGAGTGGACTTTTTCTGTCTTGTTTGCAGCTGCAGCTGGAGATTCCGGTGAGATCCACACTAGCCAGGTGACCATTCCTAAAGATGTAAGTCATCACAGACGTTTCTGTCTTTATTGCTTCATTTCAAAGCTTAAAGACTGTTCCACCAAAGATCTACACAATGTAGGGAAACAGATTCGTGTCTTGAGTTCAGGATTGTTTCAAATTGGTCTTGGATATCGCCTCTCCCAAATATCAATATCACAGCGGTGGTTGTATCACTGTTGTTCTATCCTAAACGGTTTTGAGGCATTGAAAAGTAAGCAAAGAAAAATTGACTGGAGTGGGATTCAAACCAGCGACCCCTGGAATTCTGTACCAGTTGCTCTACCAACTGAGCTAGTCAGGCCTATGTTGGCAAAAATATTTTTTTTAGCAGTTTTGAGTTGGAAATCCTGTTTTAAAAGCTGCTTTTGGTGATTTTGTGTCGATTTTGGTGGAACAGGTTCAGCTTCATAGCCCAACTAGTTCTATATGGTGCATTAGGGTGTGTTTTTGATTAATTTATGGACGTACCATGCTTGTGATGTCATGTGCGAAGCATACATGGACTTTGATCTCAGTATATCATCCATGTAGTTTCTCTCACTGAATGTTTTTGCCATCATCTCTGCACGTGAATGAAGGCATGTGCCACTGAAGACTCTTTGTACACAAGCCATTTCATCTCTGGCATGCCGCTGAACACGCTGTGCTCAAAACGAGAACCAAATGATATTGTCACTACTAGACTGCCTGCCTTACGTGTATCAGTTTAAATATCAATCACAGTACAATGTTATGTGTAGACATTCGAGTCAATTGAAACAACGTTAATACAAGAAGCTAAAATCTAAATCCACCTTCCAAATTATCCCTTGAAAACAGCTGCTGTACCTTGTAGGAAGAATTGAGAATTGTCAAGATATCATATTACCCCGGGAAAATCCAAGTCACCCCAGCCGAATTAAGTCTCTGATCGGTGGCAGATTGTCTTGCGATGTTTTCGTTTCATTCTGAGGGAGATTGTGAAGGGGGGAAATTAATTATTAAAGCAAGAACTGGCCTGATGGAAAGCTGTCAGGATCAGTGTGTCGTCGGCTCGTACTTGGATGCCAATTATCTGCCTGCACCTGCAAATTAAAATCCCGGAGGATAACCTGGGATGTCTCCCTGCATTTGACCGGGAACGTCATTCTCTGATATTAATTTGTTGAAGGGGGAGGGGAGAAGGGGAGCCTGTTTACTGCTTACAGCCAAACCATGCAGTGATCTATATTTGGTTGAGGATATTTTCAGTGATTGTGGCCAGCTCCCTCACGATGGCAAAAATTATCTTTTTTTTTTCTCCCCTGGCTTAAATACAAAGATCTATGCAATGGAGTTTGATTCAGAGACTGGGTCAGTCTCCCAGAGCTTGTTTTGCAGGAAATAATTGCTTAGTGTTGGTTTATTTTTATGCTTAGTTATAAGTGGCCGGGGACCAGTTGCAGGCTGAATGCATTGCATGGAATTTCTGAGATGGTAACCTGTCTTTGCTATTAAGCAGAGAACTTTTGGTTCTTAGCATATTGCCAGTTAATGACTAGCTTGTTCTTTTTCTATCTCTCTACCTTCTAGTTGGCCGGTTCCATCATCGGTACCTGTGGCAATCGGATCCGGGAGATTCGCGCAGACTGCAAGGCCAAGATCAAGATTGAGGAGTCGGTAGAGGGCAGCAACGAGCGCATCATCACCATCACTGGTACCAACACTCAGATAGAGAACGCCCAGTGGTTGCTGCAGTCCAGGTACGTATGAAGATAACTTCTCCCCTTTTTGCTTTAACAAGCATATCCCAAGGATGCAAGTTCCCACGATCCCTTTGCAGAGTTTTGAACCCGAAATCATTGAGCTTCAGAATTCCAACAAAAGTAGTGTCGTTTATTAAAGTCTGAAAGAGAGTTTCAGCAGTAGTCATCTTTTCATTGGGGGAACTACCTGTGGGAAAATTTTGAAGGCGCGTGCTCAGACTTTCGGTAGCCTTCGTGAAGTTCCAGTCCTGACAGCCGAGTTGGACTCTCGATGGTCGCAGCCGTCCGCCAAACATTCCTGTCCCCCCATGGAAGACTAGTGATTTTGTTGTTGTAACGAAAGAAAACATAAAATCACTGTCTGCCACTGGGGTGGCGGGCCCATGCAGCTTTGCAGGAACCTCCACGATGGACTCATGAGGACGCCGGAGCTCCCTGATGGTCTTCCTTCCAAGCAACGCTGGACCTACACCACACAACTCCTTCTCTCCTGGCCCCACTGCCTGGCAGCCACATCTTAGAAATGTTTACATTTTTAAATCAGTTTACTGAAAAGATGTCGTACCCCCTACTCCCTTGGTAATTTTGAAGGTTTCAGTTGTCTCACAACAAAGTTTGCGGAGTTAATGTTCAGGCAGATTGCTTGAAAAAATGTCTTCAAAAGTCTTGTTGGAGTAAATCCTTCCAAGGACACCTTTCCTAGCCTCCTTCCACGATAAGGGTCGATGAATCTTGCTTGGCAAGGCAACATTTCACTTTTGAAGATGAAATCTTTAAAGATAAACTGTCTCTGAAAAAATAAAAAAAACAGGCACAATTTTTTTCATATTAAAAGAAGATTTTCCTACTGTTTTCAATCGCATCCATGCAGCAGTGGATTAACATAAGCAATATAGCATTGCGATAGGATGCTCCAGAAACACAAGTTTCCAATATTTTTCAGGCGGCAGGTATTTGATGTTAAAAAGAAAGACCATTCAGAAATATGGACAGTTTATCTTGAAAGATGTCTTGAAAATTCAATTGTGACACAAAACACTGTTAAAAAAAGACCTAATACTTAAATTTGTTCTCTATTTTCTCTCTTTACTATACCATTGCAGTGTGAGGAAATATTCGGGACAGTTCTTCTAAGTCCGCACCCGCCGACTTACTCCTTGAAAGTTGCAAACTGCAAATATAGACGTCATCATCAATGCATCGAATAACAGGAAGGAACGAGGATCATATTATCATATTGCCGCAGTCGTTCCTTCGAAGCTGTATATTAGTCAAACAACAAACAATCCCAAACTTTGAAATCCTTCCCGCAGGCAATTTGTAAATTGAAATAATCCTAACCAAGAATGCACATAGACCCTTCTGATAGCAGTTGATTATTAAACAAAAAAAATGATTTAAATTAGTTGTAACTTGCGAGCGCATTTTTCTTAGAATTATTATTTTTTAATGCTCAATCCTTAAGCAAATGTTGATTTTTTTTTCATGTATATAATTCTTACAATGGTTGGATGAATCTTTCTGTTCTGTTAAGTGAAATCGCGAGGAACTTCCCCCGTTCTCGCCCTCCGTCTTTTCAAAATTTCACAATACTAGTCACAGTTGGGAATTTAAATGAAAAAATATGCCGTGCTTTTGTAGCATGTGTATAAAGGGAGTCGTGGAATTCCTTGTTATTCGAATGATTCCCTTTTTTTGGTCCTTTTTATATTTGCTGGTTTTTTTTATGAGGGGGTGGTTGATGTTGGTTTGTTTTTTGCACCATTTTTGTTTGTCCTAATTTTAAAGCACTTTCTTACTATCTATCCAAAAAGCTTGATTTTTTCAGGTTGAATATTTAATCTTTAATCTGAATTTTGTCAGATATCTTTAATCATTGGGTTTTTTTATTTTAAAGGAAATGTATAAAGGGTTGTTAGAGTGTGAAAAACATTAAGTAGTCATTCTGCTGAATTGAAATTTTCTAGACTCAAATGATCTAGACTCGTTTCTGCTTTCAGTGCAGTGTTAGATAATAAAGTATGATACTCAGAATTCCACTCGTAGGCATATTTGTGTCGACCATGTTTTGCACCATTTTTCTTATATCGCATATTTTCCTGATAAACATAACCAATTTCTTCAGTTTGTTTTTAAAAATCCTGATCCAGCTCTCGTATCTAATAACCAGCCGTTTGTTTAATTGTTTTTGTAAGCTGCATATAAACCAAGTTTATGCTGAAGTAGGAATTTATGCCTTTGCATTTTGTTGGCTTGTATTTTTGCCCATTTTTCCACTTCTTGAACATTTATTGCAGTGTTATTTCTCTCCAGACCAAAACTTTGTATGAAAGTGAAGAACAAGGTGAATTAACATGTTTTTTTTTAAAATTAAAATGGATGAATTTAGAAGGAGGCAAAGAAGTGTAAATCTTGGAAACATTTAGCGATTCCCTCGTAATAGTTCTGCCTTTTCACTTAAGTCCAATTTGTATAGAATCTTCATGTCCCATTCCTATCTTCCTGTATGGGTGGAATTTGTAAAAGGCTTACAAATTGAAGAGACCAAGTTTAGATGATTATGTAAATGGTTTGAACGAATGAAGTCACTGTTATTAGGTGAAGATTGATTTTCTCCTCTTTTTTTTTTTAAATCGGAATTTGAATGGAAATAAACCAATGATGCCTTTATAATAAATATACTAAGAGTAGAAATAAATGGTGTTCTCATTAAAATGTGATGGCCCATCTTAACCCTTTGTTTCCCCCTTTTAAAATGAAGAATTCTGGTAATAGGTTAAGAGTGCGTATGCCTTTACATTCTTTGCCTGATACAGTGTATTTGACACAAGCTAAAATGAGTCGGTACTTCCCTGTTACCCATTTCCCAAGTGCAAATGAGTAGACTAAATGGATTGTATTTGAAGAGAGGGTTTGGTGACAGTTAGCTGTAAGGCTGATTTTGAGAGACACCATAAAACTAGACTTGACCCAAGTCGGATTTTCATGCTTGTTAACCCCATGGCTTGCTATTGGGCCCCCTCAGTTGCCAGTAATGTGCCAGTCAAAGCCAAAACTCTGTTCACAACTCTGTTGTTGGTTGTGGAACTCACCAAATAGACATGGAGCATCTGGGCAACAGAGGGCGAGCAAAGCCAGATTGAGACCCCGACTTGGGACAAGTCTTCGGATGTCATTAGCTGTTCATTGTACCTTACAATGTCTGCTCTCTTGGGAACAGACATTGGCCCTGAAAGAAACAAGCCTCATCACAGTGGACACACCCAGTGATCAGCATGGCTGAAGATACCTTTTCCTAAAAGATGACCAGAGAACACACACAAGCCAAAATGCCAATTTCAAAACAACGGGCCCTTTCAGAGCCACAGCTGTTCCTAAAAGAATTAATCTCTCATATTCCGAAACTTTATTCTGGATTATTGCGTCTCTGCCATGCCTAGGCCTTTCTATAGCAAATCTGCAAATTAAAGGCTGTGTTAATTACAATGCAAAAAGAAATGAAAAGAATTAAGAATGATTGCCAAAAAATGCAAATGTTGGAGAAAATTGATGTTTTATCAACTTGAGAGCCGTCTAGCGCATAGCCTGAAAGGGATTTGTCTCAGTTTGAGCTTTCAGTGCCTCGTTCATTGATTAATAACTGATTTGTCAATCCTCTCCCTATATATCCCCGATATATCTGTTCCCACAACCCTGACATGAACAGGTTTTCGTTATAAATAAATTCTTCAAAGTCAAAAGTCAAATAGATGTTGCCAGTTTGATTCTGTTTTGTGCATTCAGTTGGTGTGTTGCTATCTGTGAAATAAAATGTAATGTTTTCTAAAAAAGAAATGCAATTAAAGTAATAAACTGCTGCAAACTGCTCATCAGCCAAAATAATGCTATAAAATTTATAAAAAATGCTTGGAGTTAGGAGGGCCTGGTGTCGATTTCACTAAAGTCGTATTTTGCGATCATCGCTATCACACTTGATATGAGATGGCTACATTACGATCGATTCTCCGTTAAACGATGAATGTGGGCCAATATCCATCGCTAAGATGATTGCAAAGCGTAAGTGAAATCGGCCCCTGACGCATTTCGATCCTAGCAAGATCTTTATCAAGGGCTAAATGACAAGAGGAAAAGAACATTGAAGTAAAGATACACATAAATGGGTCGTCAGGCCCTCCCAACTCCAAGCATTAAAAAAAAAGCCCTCTGAATGACTTGAAAAATACTGTTTTAAATTGCAATTTAAAAATTGATGTTGCTTTCCTCGGATTTCAGACCCTCAGTCTACTGAAAAATAACTTCACAACTTGTGAAAAGACTCCTCAAACCTGGCAAAAGGAAAATCGACAAAGGTTAAATACAATAGCAAACTCATGTTGAAAGGGAGAGGGGTGTGGCCACAGTTGGAAGGGGGAGGTGCGTGGCCAGGTTCGAACTAACACTACAAAACAAGAGTGATACTCGTATAATATTTGAATAAGTTGAAGCTGGATAAATTACTAAATTGCTCTAATCCCTAAAAAAAATGGTTTCGTCCATCACCCAAAATTCTCAACAAACAAAAGAACAAACTAACAGCTCTGCTGCAGCACCTTTCTCTTCAAATTATTAAAAGATTATAAAAAAAAACTAATGATCAACAGAGGGCGCTCTCCCTGGCAACCGTATGACAAAAATGACCAAAGATAGATCCTTTAACTCGAGTGCTGCTTGCATTGCAATGACTGACCAAGTAAAAGGTCCTGTTGAGATCTTATGATGTTTGACATCAATGGTTATTGAATAAAATTTCAAAACTAAAGACAAGTCTCTCAAAAAGAAAAATCGCACGTATTAATAAATGAAGACCCTTATTAAGATAAAAAAAAGAAAACCTATTTAATAATAAATCTTTAAAATTTCAACCAATACCAATTTTATTACTCAGTTACTATGAAGAATGTCACATACTGCCTGAAACCAAAAGAGTAACATTTATAATGGCAACAGGCATTTACATCTCATCACAACAATGTTCGACACATCTGCACTAACAGAATTGTGCTGGTACCCACATGACATTCACTGATTCCTTGCCATGGTTCAGAACATACGAGTGCAATACATTTCAGTCAAGCATCCACTATTAAATGTGTTATTGGACCGCTTTTAAATATTAACCTGACAGCTTACATAAATATAATCTCTCTCGGTGAATCATAAATTGATGAGCAGAAAACCTCCACATCAAGTACCATGAGATATCACATGTCATAAGGTGGGCCTTGCATTGTGGCTTGTACGTGTGACCCTGTCAGGGACTATAAAACCACACAAAAGCTCATGTACTCCAATAACGGATCACTTTCGTAGTCCACTTCAAAAGCTAAGAGTTTTGCTTTTTGTTTGTTTTGCCCACCATAATATCAAGGTTGGAAAGTAAATATTCAAACTAAATAAAACATCAAGTAGGTAAAAGGAGTTTTGCCCAACACTGGAGTGTTTTATTGACTGATTTTCTGTTTGAAGATAAATCCAGGTTTTCCACTTCAGAAAATCTGGAATTGTGTTCAAGCCATCAGACCAATGTTTAAAATTAAAAAAAAAAAAATTCATGGGCGTAATAATTATGCATCAGGTAAATCATGATAATGAGAACTTAAAAATGGACCCCAAAACATTTGAAATTACTTATAAATTGTGTTTTTGTTCGGAAAATGTTCTCCAAAATTGTTTTGGTATCTTTTTAGTACAAAAATATAGTCTGCTTTGGAGCTGAGCTCAATTTGAAAGAGGTGGTTCTGTAAATGTTCATTCAAATCAAAGACCACAGATTTGAATGAATTCATTATAGCAGAAAATCACTAGGCATAGATGATGTATGTTAATTCTGAGGGAAGAACGCTCTCTCTTAATTCTGCCTCCATTTCCAAAACGGCTTTTCTTCATCCACCATTTCTCTTGGATCCATCCTTGTCACTCTTGGCCAAAAGTCTGCTGTCTTTGTCTGTTTGTTAGTAAGGGAGACACTTTTTCCGGAAGATATCAGTTCCGTGCTCTTCATACTCCTGCTTGGTGATCCAACAAGGGTCAAAGGTCGGCAGGGATGAGATGACCGAACCCCCTACCCAGTTGGAGTAGGCTCGGTAAGGCAGAGCTTTAACGTTTACCTGTAGATACAAAAGTTGTACAGATATAGATACGTATAAACTCAAGTATACAATTTATGATAAATATTTTGGGAAAACAATTTGACAGGACCAGTATTTTCTTATCTGTGGACAGAAATCTAACCTTGGCCCAGTATGCCCAGGTCAGGTTTCAGGGGTCGATTTCACCAAACTTACTATCAATTGTAGGACATATGATGCATTGCAGCCTTACACAGGATACCATGGGTTATCTTTTGAAACTCTTGGCCTGCTTGACTTAGTTTATGGAGCTATGGCCTTGGTTTTTGGGATGAATCATTAAACTTTTAGACTTGGAATGAAGTGGATTGGACAGGAACAGGCTCTTGTTTCTAAAACAACTCCAACACTAAAATATGTCGCTGAGAGAGCAAAATCAAAATCTTACCGTCATGAAAGGCAGGAATTTGACTTTGTCAATCTCTGCCGTCAGTCTTTCCTGCAGTCCGTCAAACATGGTGTTTCCACCGGCCAGAACGATATTTTTCAAATACACTTCGTCCATGAAATCTTCGTCGTCTGACAGCGTAATGCATTCAATTACAGCCTCAGCTAAACCTACGAAATAAAATTGAAAATAGATTATTAATTTTGAATTTGTGTCCAAATTGCATTTGTGAGTTCAGGTAGATCGAGAGCGTCATCTTCGCAAAGTGTTGCTACTTTACTTCAGGAGGAAATTGGACTTGACTTGTCTATTCCCCACAAATCCCCACAGAATCAATCACTTTACAATGCTGGATGTGAAAGCCAAACACCATAGTGGGCTTTTACTGCTCACAACAAGTTCCAAATCCAAAGAATACCAGTTATAGGATTAAAGCAATGTTTGATCTGAATTCTTTGGTTGGGGATGCATATGCACCTACCTATGTCGGACGATCCCATCACTGACGGATTCATCAATGCTTCTCCAATCTTAGCCCCAACTGTACTTGAATCAACACAGAAGTTCTTGTTCCCAATGTCCAATGTAACTGCTTCACTAGGCCTAGAGTCTCGTCCTTGAACATATCCGTGGTCTTCTTTGAACTTTTCTGCCAATTTGAAATCGACAGTTTTCAAGCCCAAACCGTACTGCTCCCTAAGGGTTCCCGCAATGAGCTCTTGAGTGTATTCGGTCATTTTGTAGCCGGCGTTCGTCAGCGTTACCCTTCCGAAGGTGGGACAGTGGCCATCGCGGGCAGTCATCAAATTCGCCAGACCGTGACCCGAGTGTAGGACCAGACCACTCGAGAGGCCGGCAGAATACAGCGACAGCAGTCCTTGGTTTGCGAGATGGAAAGCTTGGACTTTGAACTTCTCAAAGAAAATCTGGAGCGTCTTTCGGCGAGACTTGTAAGGGTTACCGACGGGCTCACTGAGAAGGACTGAGTGATCCGATGGGTCGATATGCATCTTATCTTTGAAGGTATAGTCCCAGAGTATCTCCATGTGCTCCCAGTCCTCGATGTAGCCATTTTTGATTGGTGCGACTTCATCCCCGCAATCTGAAGACTTAAATACAAAGTCCGGGGCTCGTTTGGTGATCTCAGCAAACCCAGCTTTGCAGTTTAGAGTTCCACAATCCAGAACAATGGTGCGAGACATCTTTAGGCCATCTATGTTGTTTTACTGTAAACAGGAGTGAAAACAAGATAAAAGACTGAATGAGTGGAAATGACTTAGTAGGCCTACTTCAAAGAGTTTCACAGATGACCATACTAACTTGTGATGATCGTATTAACTCTTGCGTTATCATGGTGCCATCATCTGCCATGATAGACCTGAGTTGTCATAGCAACTAAGATATGATATGATGCTTTTTGAGTTATGTCGGCCTAGGCTATTGCCCTAGGCTATAGTATTGATATCTAGGCCTATATCCTACATTGCTACTCCTACATCGTGTAGGATATACTGGGCCCTGTAAGTTTGCTATTTACGGGTCTAACTAGTCTATTTTAAAGTCCTTTAAATTGCATTGTAATGAATTAAAATAAATGATTCTTATGTCAGGGAGTAGTCCCACTTACATGGCCGTTACTCCTAAAAAGGAGCTCTAACGGCCCGGTAAGTGGAACTAGTCATGGAGATTATAATTTATGCAAATTATAAGCTTGCCCCTCACCGATATAGCTAGCAGGAGCCTGGAGGTCGTGGGTTCGAATCCCACCTGACTGAGTCTGAGGCTGAGCGGGCAAGGCTAGCTTAAAAGTAAAACTAAACTTAATTTTACAAAATGGCTCAAAAAGAACAACATGATTGAGGTGAGGGCACATAATGCTTTGTTTTAAATCAAAATGTAATGCTACCCGTAAGTTTAATCAAGTTTAACCTCCATGGTTAAAAAACCTGTCATGTCAAAAATAAAAGCTGACCATCATCGATCTCCAAGTTGTTGACATGACCTGTCATCAGCCGGCCGGCAGGTTCATCACAATAAACGTCCGGCGAAGTGTTATCGGATTCGTGCTCACAATTATTCTCTGCGCATGCACATTTTAAACGACCGGACAAAAATAATGAGGGACAATGTGAATTCAACGCGCGCAAATGTACCGTTCCCAGGTCAATTTTCATTCATCTCGTATCTGATACACGAGATATGCTTTTATATAAGGACGAGGTTGAGCGCGCGAGAATGTAGTGTACGTTTTTATGAGAAAATGGCACAGTACATGTACACACGTAAATAATCCTTCCTGCAGTACGCGTACACGATACGGTGAAAAAATTAATACATCTGTTCCGTTCGTTCCTACACAGACGCCCGCAGATTGAGCTGCGGTAGATAAAAGAAAAATCATCGTAAAACATAAAGGAAACTGGTAAATGTTACATCTTTTCCCTTTAGTACTGAAAACATATGCGTCATTCCACATCACATCATCAACAATGGGATGACTGTTCAGCGGTACGGTCAGAATCAGTCAGTGCACTCCTCCCCAATCAATGCTCCCCAGCTAGCTAGCTCCCCAGCTAGCCTAGCTCCCCAAGTTGTTTGTTGTCCCTCCCCTTGCAAAGAAGTGGCTCCCCAATGAGGTCACGGAGGAGCTACATGTAGGGTAGTTCTAATTCAGGGTGTCCAGGAAGTGCTAACTAAGTAATAAGGCCAAGGCCCAAGGGAAATACTTTACTGTACAGTCTAACGACTGTAAAGTGTAATGTACTTAGGCTAAATAGCCTAAATGAAAAATTATAATGTGGTGAATTCATTTCATTTAGGCCTAACATGATTAGGGCCTTATCGTAAATTTGATGGGGTTACCTACCTCAGTTTAGTACACTCAGGGTAGCTGGTACCCATGAATAGTCATATTTAGGTTAGTTAGTTTACTGTAGAAGCTAGGTACCAGGCTACCAGCCACCCTGAGTGTACTAAACTGAGGTAACCCCAGTTTGATGAATGCATTGCAGCCTTATCCCCCTCCTACATAGCCTCATAGTCATACTCATAGGGATACGATGGGTTATCCTGACCTTTGATCATAGATAGGGCTTTGTGATATCGACCCCAGGTTACACAATCATTGTCTTTTAATAAATGGGAATTTGATTGATTCAAGGATTCAATTTATCCTACAGATGTGAAAATGAATAAATCTTGTCCTAGTTTTAGGCCTCCTTCCTAAAGGAAGCTGCAATTTCACTCACCAAAGCTTGTGCCCATTACCGATTAACGACATGTATTTATGTATGTATTTATTTAATCCTGCAATATATAATATTTATAAGTCTATTTTTAAAATCATTTTCATATCCTGGAAAGAGGCGAAGCTAGGTGTAAAGCATGGAAGAGCGCCCGCAGTCGGACGATCAAAGAAAGTCGTCGGCAGGACCAATAAGCCGTAAAGCATGCATAGACTATGAACAATACAGCGGTGGATGTTACAGAGACCAGATGTCAGTTTTTCAGTACACGCAGAAGAGACAGTATGGCAAACCCATCAGGATTATGCGCAAGTTGGATTCGTTTGCCGCCAGGACGTTACCATACCTTCTAAAAGAGCATGAGATACAACTGGGTAACACCAACAAAGTGTTTGCCTCGGAATGGCTCTCGGACAGACAGGTCGTCTTCGGAACTAAGTGCAATAAGGTACTTGTACATGTAGACCAATTCATGCAACTTGCAATTTGTAACTTCCATGAGCCTCTTGAACCAAATTCAGGTGTAGATATCTTTTCAAAAGGGTTCCCCTTGGCTGAAGGTCAAAAGGTCACCTAAGTTGTCTTCAGCCCATCCTACATACTGTACAGGGCCTGTGCATGCATTTTTCGTTTGTTTTCATCATTGTTAAAGTTTTATCGTCAAGATGGTTGTGCGATGATATCATCGCACAAGGTCTATGAAGAGAAGTGACATTTTTCTTTATGCGCTATAGATTTTGCTAACATGCTTCTTACACTTTTGAAATTCACGGAATAATGTGTAGAACTGTAAAAACTTAAATCTGATATTGGAAAGACATAATATATGTTTCTGCTAATCTCGTATTTGATTTTTTGTCACTGTGCAGTTAATGGTTTTAGATGTGTACACCGGGCAGCAGTGCAGGCTACCAGTCATCAAAAGTCGGACCGGTCGCATCTTTGAGAACTGTCTGTTTGCGCAGACTCTGGGTTTTGGCGGAATCCATAGCATTGCCATTAATCCAAGTAGAACACTCTTCGCCACCGGTGCTGACAATCCTGACAATGTTGCCGTCTATAAACTTCCTTCCTTTGACCCGGTATATCTGGGCGAGGTAAGTCAAACGATTGGTAGCACGTGTAGTTGTGGGTTGAAGTTTTTGTTTTGGACTCCAAGTCTTCTTTCTACTCTACAGTGTGGAGTTATTATTAGGCCTTTTGTCTGTTCGATTCTTTGCAATTTTTTGTTTGTAACGGATAAAGTCTGAAAGTGGGAACAAATACTGCAACACAGGCACGCAACTTTTCCTACGATCAGCTGATTTCCTCTCTTTTTCACTTCAATCTTAAACCAAAGTCTTGTAAAGAGTTTAGTTTCCTTGATTTTTGTTAAGTCTGAGTTGCATGCCTGTGAAACAGTCTTTCTTTTTCTTTCTCAAAGCTTGTGCCGAGTGCTCTTACCTGAATCAATCCTAAGTACTACTGTAGTTGACATAAAATATACTGATGATTATTTGCTTGAAGTTTTACCTTCAAACTATGGACCTTTTTTATGGTACTCAGAAAGCAATAATGTTGATGCAATCTTTCTGATTCTTTGCAGAACTGTCACTCCGATTGGATATTTTCTATTGCTTGGCTGGACGACCAGTATTTTGTAACAGGTGAGTCAGCCATCTTTATTAGAACGCTTGACGTAACATAGTTACTGCATATGGTATTGTACATGATATCCCTTACCCACCCTATACCACAATTTACCACACATGGTTTTTCCTGTGGCAAGTGTGGTATCCTGAATTATAATATCCATGAACTCCCTCGTCCAAATAGGTTCGCGAGATTCAAGTATAGCGCTGTGGTCGACCAACGCAACACAGAACATCGAGTCGAAGATACTGTCCAAAAGCGTCCACCTGTCCAAAAGAAGACGACGGTCGCCGCCGTCCGACAACTCGGACGACAAAGATTCATCATCAGCATCCTCTGCCTCCTCTTTGGAAAGGGTTTACGGGCAGATTGAGAGCGGAGACGAGGACAATGAACATTTATCAGTGGACAATGTGTCGCATCACACCTGCCTTAAGGACTTGGCCCGTAAATATTGCCAAGACAAGGATAAGGTCAGGGCGTTACAGGTGAACAAGAGTAAACAGGTAGGTTTACCATGATGGAGGAAGAAAATGTCTCAAAGAAAATATATGAAAGACAGCTCTGTGGGATGACTACCGACGGTCTTGTTGAAGTTTGAGCCACTCTACTGTGGCTATTGCTCACGTGAATGTTTACACTCAATACAAGTAATTAAACTGCTGCAAGCTGCTCATCAGCCAAAATGACCCGAAGTTGATAAAATGCTTGGAGTCAGGAGGGCCTGACGCGTTTCGATCCTAGCAGGATCTTTATCGAAGGCTAAAAGAAAGTGTACACTCACGTTGTTCGACACATACCGGTACATAATGGGAGACTTTTGGAGAGTCGGTCTTGAGTCAACAGCGCACGCCCAAACCATGCTTGCGCAATTGTGAACATGCGCGCGTTATATTGCGCGTGCGTGCGCTGTTGACTCAAGACCGACTCTCCAAAAGTCTCCCATTGTCAGTGAGTGCAGGGGTCGATTTCACAAAGCACCAAAATGAGTATTAAATACGAATTAATCTTAATTGCTATTAAGCAAAGTGTGATGTTTCAATACAACTCACTATGGTGATACTGACAACTCATCTTCTGATTGATCTTAGTGTTTAGTGATATCCAGCTTAGTTTTTGTGTACAGTTGAAAGCACTGGATGAAATGATAATAAACAAAGGACTCGCATGAAAACATTAAATAATCAAATATAGAAGTTTTTGACTATTTGGCTCTCTCTGCTAAACCCAAATCCATAAAAGTGGTTTTTACCAATGTTTAACAGTTTTTCCTTGATTATCAAAATAGAAAATGAAAACAAAAATATTGAAACAAGTTTAATACCCACTCCTATCCAGGACCTGGCCGTGCTAACGTCGAACGGGTTCATCTATACCATTGACATCGAGACGTTTGACCAGGTAGACGTGAAGCACCTAAGCTACTGCCAGGAGAACGTGTGCATCGCTCTGTCCCATGACTACTCCCTGTATGCCGTGGGTTCACAGTCTCATGTCACCTTCCTTGATCCACACTCCATGAAATCCATCACGTCCATCTGCTCCAAGGAGAGGGGAAGCGGTACGAAGCCCAAAAAACCATGATTGATTTATTCCTTTATGAAGAGTGTTTAATTCGTAAACCAACATTTTCTGGGCATTTTGTTATAAAGTGGGAGCCTTAAGAATATTACAAAGCTAGCAGTGGCCATTATTTTTGCCAATTCGTTTGGCATGGACTCTTTAATCTAAAAAGAATATATAAGTAATAAGCTGCTGCAACATCTCATCATCCAAAAGAATGACTTGAAATATTTTAAATGCTTGGAGTTAGGAGGGTCTGACATTGATCCTAGCAGGATCTTTTTCAAAGGCTAAATGAAAAAGGCCTTTGAAAAAGATCCTACTAGGATGGAAACGTCAGGCTCCCCAAACTCCAAGCATTCTAAGAAAGGAATTATATGTTTGTGATGTCTGGTTTGTATGAAACTGGTGGTGTCTCTAACAGGATGTTAGCATCCATTGCCAGAGTACACCCATGCAAACACTGTCTTGTTGCTGAGAATTTTGTTTTTGGATTTAAAATCTATCAGTTCTCAAGATCCAAAGCACTTGATTCAAGCACGGGTTGTAAGAGTGAATGTTGCAATTGTTGATCTAGTTCAAACATATACACCTTCTAATCTTGTGATTTATCTCTGTGTGTTTCTTGCAGGCGTACGGTCGGTCAGCTTCAGGGAGGAGATCGTAACCATTGGAACGGGCAAAGGGTCTATTCGCTTCTTCGATATCCGGGCTGGACGCTATCTCCCGGACAGAACGCGGCCCAAGGCGGAATGCGTCCTCAAGACGGGAGCTGGACACTTGGTAATGAACTACGTGAGAATGCTTCAATAGAAATTACCATGTTTGTTCATGTTGCCATTTTATAATATTCCTCAGTAATTTTGAGTGAGGGGCTTAGGGATCAGAAAATAGCTGTTCCTTTTGATCGTATCTTGTGCCCACTCAAGTGTGGACTTGGTAGCGGTCCTTAAATTTAACTTGAACTAATGGTTGACCATTATCTTGATTTGGCATTGTCACTTCTCTGGAGAAGTGAAGTCAAAATTTGGTCATTTTGAAGTCAAAATTTGGCCGAAAGCTCAAAATTTGGCATTTGATCAGCAGATTCAATATGATTGGGGAACAAAGTGTAACCAAAGTGGAACTCTGCTTTTTATGGTTTTTTTTTCAGAATCGAGACGACATGTATTTTCAGCACTTCTACGGTGAGCAGCACGAAAATGCAGCCTACACGCATTGCTACGACAAGTCAGGCGTCAGACTGTTTGTAGCCGGCGGGCCTCTACCGGCAGGGCTGTCTGGCAATTACGCTGCTCTATGGCAGTGATGGACATCATGGATAGGTGGCCTGTAGGATTTCGTGTACAGAATTTTAGCGCAAACCTCCCACCAAGTTGCCACTCTGTGAAACGGTCCATGCTCTGTGCATGGTAGTGACTATATGTACCTCTGAAGGAACTGTGTTTATTACCTCCATTGGGTTTTTGTGGCTTTTTGACTTTCATCAAGCACAGACAGTGAACATGTATAGATGGATAGGTATATTGAACAAGCTGTGATCCGTTGCTAAGTCCATCCTTCAGGTCCTGCTCTACCATTGGGACTGCTTTTCGGTCGCTACTCCAGATCCTCACTGTGAAGATTCTGACATATTTTGAAGTGGACTGCTCTGGTTTTTGTTATAATCATTCAAATGCAGAATTGTAAAATGACCCCTGAAGTACAAGTTGCTATAAAGGTTGAGTTTGGGATCAAAGAGCATCACTTAGGATTTAAAATACAGCAGGAAGAATTCCTAGTCCGTAGGAATCCGCTGCATTGTCTGGCTTTTGACTCAACCAATCACATGATGGATTAAGTGGCTCATGAGTCATCAGCCTGTTGCTGTAAAGGACACCAGATTACCTACACCCAGCTAGGAAATGCACATAATATGTAGCCAATGTATACGGACCATGCAGCACTTGCATGTTGCACATTCTAACGGCAGCATTGACAGCTACAGTCAATCTTGACCATTCGGTGACCAAGATGTTCTCATTGGTGAGCATTGTGGCTACTTTTACGTCCACGGTTTTGGGCCGGAGGGGACTTTGTCCGGGCAATATTTGGACACCTTGTTTCAGGATGTCGCACATCAAATATTTGAACGTCGGTGGAAGTAGAAGTCTTCCAGTGGGAGTCTGCGATGCAAGACTAGATAACTGGAAAAATAGTGTCCATTATCAAAAATGCTAAGCAATGAAGAATCTTAACCAACATGTATCTGTTGCTATTGTGCTACCATGAGCAAACTTTAATAATCTAATTCAAGATTGTAAGGGGATTTTCCGTGTCATTTTCTGAGTCATAGAGCACAAACTATGATGCATGAGGACGTTTTAACTTTATTTTCTGTCCAGAAGGAACCGCATCAATAGACTTATGCTACATGTAAGAAGTGCAAACCAAGATGGCTGTTGCACGATGCAATAGTTGGAGGGAAAATATGACATTTTTTTTTTCTTTTTAAGAAATCACATAGTCAAGTACATATTTTGTAAGAAAACATTTACAGAGGTATCTTTTGCTAGCATACAGTTATATAAATGTTATAAACCGCACTGACAAGTTTATGTTTCAATATTGAGGCACTGCATACTCGGTACATGTAAGAAAAAGATTCAGATACGTGTAGCCTTGATGGGATTCGAACCTGGGACTTCCGGTTTTCTTGTGCAGATATCTTGCCAGCTACACCACCAAGGTTTTTTATTCTTTTTTTTTTTTTGGGGGGGAGGGTTTGACTGGTGAATCTGTTTGTATAAGTAGGTACAAACATAGTTTGGCTCATGGACACAATGATGAATGGATAGCTTAATAAGTCTGTCCTTTGCGACTTGTTGGAGCACTGGGTACTTACCGCGAGTGACTGAGAAAAGATGAAAAACTGAAATTGAGAATACTGTATTTTCAGCCGTTCTTATATTTTTGGGGAAATGATGGCTTTTGTGATGAAGAAGACAACACACTTGGAATATATGGGCATAAAGTGCCCCCAAAAAAGGACTATTTTTGGCTTCTTTTTTATTTTTTACTCTATCATATTTTAAAGACAAAAACAAAAAGGAATGTATCGCCACATAATATGTACTGTATAAACACATTTATTCATCTTTGATCACAAACAAAATGTATCTCTTGAATTTTACAATACTTGGTCAAATTTAACTCCATACATATAATGACATGTAACACCACAATGTATTGGAAATTGATTTTTTTAAATAATTTTTTTTTTTTTTTTGGGGGGGGGGATTAAAGCATTCTACATTGCAAAAAGCCTGTTCTGCGACAAAATATTGCCCAAATATTTGTAATGGTAAGCAGAAGTTGCTCCAAATATTAGTCTTGTTTTTAATAAGGTTTGGACTTTCTTGGAAACATGTACCAGTATTTAAAATGATATTTTTTTTTAGGTTGGAGTTAACCACAGCCGTCAATGATTTTCTTCGTCTGTATCTTATTAACCCTAACCCTCTGCACCTTCCACAGAAGAGCTGCTTACCACACATTACACAGTCAGACAGTCTCCACGGGGGGACTGGATCATAAACCACTATTACCACATGAACCACACTGTGGTGTGTTGTGGTATTCAGGATACCACACTTACCACAGGACAAACTATGAGTGGTAAATTGTAATGCATGTTTGTAGGAGGGTTAGGGTTATAATGTTAATTTATTTTGCTCTTTCACCAAGGCGCAAACTTTCCCTCATCCTAGACGGAATTCAGGGCCCCGAAGAGTGACCTGTCCGATAGGTCTTATATATCGCTGTCCCGTGGATTCGTAGCCAATCACAAGCTGTGATTTATGGACATGTACGCAAATTATTGGAAGAGAGGTGCTGCTGAATCTATTAACTATTATTTGCATAAGGTATCGTCCTGATTTGTATTTTTTTTTTACAGCTTTTTATTTAAATATGTATTTTTGTTTTAGCCTTGAAAAGCTACAGAAGGGGTCAATGCTATACATTTTACAAAAATACAAAAATAGTAAAATAAATAACAGATTTGGTAGTTTTTTATGGAAAAAATGATTACTTTTGCATGTGTATCAGATAATTCCCAACCATCTTCTACATTGTTAAGCCTTGGTCGCTATTAGAAAAAAATGAAGAAAGGAAAAACAAAACAAGGATAAATTTTTTGACAGAATGACAGCAAGTTCTGACACATGGTTGTAACAATTTTAGGACTTGGAAGAAAAATATATCCCCCAAATTATGGGAATTTATTTACCCAGATCGTAAGAGCTAAAACTGCTGCATCATTTGCAGCTTCCAAAGAAAAAAAGAGAAATTAATTGTCATCTTCTACTTTTGAAAAAGCTCTTTATGTGTCAAGTATTTTTATATCTATAGAAAGTCTTGAGAGCAAAAAATAAATAAAATTTGTTCTTTTAATTTTGCATTCAAAAGAGGTTTCATTTGAGCCTCGTAAATGAATATTTTTGGTCGTATTTTTGAATACACGTCAGCGAACACATGTAAATGAAACCCGCATTTATATGTTTAAAGTGAAATTCCCATAATTCAGATTCAAAGATGAAAAGACAATTGCGGAGAACCCGTATTTTCTTTTTGTTTCTGAACATTTTCTTAAATGAAGTTGACTTCTTTTCAAGTTCATCTTGCTTTGTATAATGGAATTTTTTTTCTCAGAAATCTGCTGCTTATCCAAATGAAAATGGTCAAAGGTACATAAATATAAAACATAATTAAAAAACAAAAATTTAATTTAGCAATTTGTTTTTTATGGGGGCAGTTTAAGTTTTGTATTCACATAGGTTGCCATGACACAGCAAATTGTAGCCTGTTTTGCTTAAGTGATTATTTTGTTGATGTAAAATTCACTCACAAATTACTCCAAATTACACACACAAATGAGATCTGTAAATATTATATTTTGTAAACATACATGTATTTATTGCTGAAATTTATTTGTTTTGTTGTTGTCTGATCCTCATTTAATATTTTGAATTAATTTTTGTACAAAAAAAGTGAGGTGATTCTCTTTGATTGCTTCTCCCAATACTTGTGAATAATTATTCATAAACTCTCACGGGGTGTACAAATTAAAAACCAAACTTTGTAACTTCAAAAATATGTGATGATGGACTGGTACGTGTCTATTAATCTTTGGGCTGGTTTCATTGGTCTTGCTTAGCAGAGGCTTCCCAATACACCACGCATTTCCGTTTTCAAAAACGAGGCTGTCTGTGTCCGCTACTCAAACACGCAATTGATCTGGTAGAGGGCAGCACGCCAACTTGTACCTAAGCTGCGAGTGTGATGCTTGTGTAAAATCGTGCAGGCCGTACTATGTTGAGTCTCCGCTCGTGCGGACATCTCACTACCAGTTTTAATACTACAAATGTTTATATTTGGCTGGTAGGGTTTGATAGAAGCACCCAGGATACTAAGGTTTAAGGAAGCCTTCTTGATCTGTGTCTGCTAGTGACTGGTAGAGTGTCATGTATCAAGCAATGATGCCCAAGCTTGGCTGCTAGGATCTGACGGAAGCACCCAGGAAACTGGGACAGAAGAACCATCTTCGTCATGCACTAGAAACTGATCCCACTGATGCCTACAGACAAACAAAAAATAAACATAACACCAAAAATGTCTCATACAAGCTTTTCTTCTCTGTAACTTTTAACGTCAGATTCAAACAGCTGCTAGGCTTGCTTCCGTGTATAGTCTTGCTTAGCTTGCTTTCTTAGCAACAGCTTTAGCTGTAGCCATGGCTGTTATTTCTCATCCAGCCTAAGATCCGCCTAACCCAAAGCCTTTCCATCTCTCTGTCAATCTGTCAATCAACGTGATTCTGCCAATCAGTCATTTGTCAGTCTCGCATGCTTTTCACCTCCTTTTTACAGACAAAACTGCACCATAAACAGCAACATCTTTCAGACCAGCTTACCTGATACCAAGTAGACCTTGTACGCTGTTGTCAGCTTGCTGGTAGAACTGCTGAAAGGAGAACATGGGATCATCTGGTCGGGCGTGCTCCTCTGCAAATTGAGACAAGCCATTTAGGATCAAAGACTTTGAGGAAACGACCGACATATACTCCTTACTTTCTCCCTGCGGTAAATACCATCAAATAGCCCACAAGGAAAGCAAGATTGACTTCCATCAAATGCAAAGAAAGCTATACTGCCATCACAGAGACTCGGAGATGAAAACATCAACCGGTTCTCTCACATACCTTTGCCGAAGAGAAGCTCCATCTTGGCACGCATCTCCTTCATAGCCTTCTCCTCCAGTCGTTTTCTCTGCCTCTTCTTCTCCTGCTCTTTGTATTCCTCGTGCTCCTCCTCCAGCATGACCTGGTCAGGGAGAGATTTTTCAGGTCAGATCAATGTGCAACAACCACATCTTGATTAGAGTTAAGGACGTTCAGACGAAACCTTTGGTATGACCACTCGCTAGATGACAGAGCTGAAGCCAGATCCCGAGACAAGTTTTTAGGGTTCTAAGAGTGTTGCGCTCTAACCCACGACGGCACCAAAAGAAGGCCTGTTACTATAATTGCTACAATGAGTGAACCCTGCTCATCAAGTTCTGGCTTGACATACCTGCATGACTCTCTCCTCCTCTCGATACAAGATGCTCTGTTTACTCATCAACTCTTCAAGAGGTTTCAGGCTGTCTTCAAAACTGACGTCGGACTCCCTTGAGAAGTGAGCGCCTTGAAACAAACAAAGATGAAAAAAGCTGACAGTTACTAGATTGCTGACCTGGTTAGAGCATTCCCTTAACAGAACCGAGGCTATCAACATTCTTAAGCTCTCTGCTACTGAGATAATCTCCCTGAAAATCTAGAGGGGATAGAAAGGTCTCGGAAATCAAGCACAATATATTTTTAGTTACAGGCAAGCCTCTCAACTGGGACTGAGGACGAGGGATCGGACTCACCCTTGGCTTGGGCCGCCTCCTTCCTGAGCTGTCTTAGCTTCTTGAGTCCCTTGATGAGGTCCAGTGCCTGTGATACCTCCTGCTTCTTCTTGCGCACCTCAAACAAGGTCTTGTCCACCTCCTCTTGCAGTTCCGCCTCCTGGTAGGGGGAAGAGCGGAGACGGGGAAAACATGAAAGTGTCTTGCCATGTTTTGGACACTTTATACCAGATGACCTGGACTTTTAAGCCAAAAAACCCATAACACCAACCAAATAGCTTCCTGCAGTCCAACACCTTATTAAAAAGTAACCAGGAACTCAATTTATGGTATACAAAGCCACCAGAAGAGACAGCACAAGTGACAGCCGTATCTTGTAGGTTGTTACGACTGTAGGGGAAAACTGACAAACAAACAGACATCCTCTCACCCTCTTCTTCTCCTGTTCTGCCTGCAGCCTCTTAGCCAACTCTGCATCTATTCTCAGGCCAATCTCCTTCCGTCTGGCTTCCACGTCCTGTTGCTTCTCATAGATCTCCAGCCCTTGTCTCTTCCTCCTTGTCTGAAACCAAAAACAGAATTCAATCCTCATTAATCGGAACGTCTTCGTGCGCCAAGCAGTTGGGTCTCATTTTTGGATCCAGTTATACTCATGAGAGACCAAACACACAAACTGGGCTTAGTGGGACCTACCCTCTTCTTGCGAATTTTCTTCAGTTTGTTTTGAAGCTGAAGGGCGACCTCTTCGCTGAATAATCTGGCCTGTATATGTTGAACGTGCTCCTGTTATAGCAAGGGGAGATAAAAAGGAGAAGACATTGTAATTCAGGAATCTATTCATATTGTGTGTATGGTACATGTAGGGGCAGACTGCAGAGGGCTAGCATATGAGAATGCCTTCAGAACAGTCAAGTCATTTTTCTCCCTAAATCTCTTTGTTGCTCTGTCCATGTTTAGGACTGATTTACTTTGGCCAAACCCACTGACCATGTCTATGAGAGTAAATATTGCAGACAAACCTTTGATCTGTTGGCTCTCCAGCACTCATTCTGCCAGGAGGATTCATCTCCGTTGATGTGAGAGTTCAACATATCTCTCTGCTGACTCAGCTGACGTAGGGCCAGGATCAATTCCACAACCAGCTGACGACCTTCCTTAACCTATCCAGTATCCAGTACAAAATAAAAATATGATTTGAGGCTGAATTGATTTTTATATGATATCTGTTAAGCACAATTCCATTGGAAATCCTGTATGTAGATGTACCATGTATGGAAGTCCCAAAATATCAATTGCTATAAGCATGTATGGTACAATGTGTTTCAATGTTAACCCTTAAGGAGGTTATAGTTCAAAGAGGTATTACATATTTTGTAGGCCACTCTTTTCAGAATGGTAGGACTCACACTAATATTGTTGACCTTAGGTCCTCGGGTAGTACTTTCTGGTTGGGCAATCTTGATTCTTCTAGTCCAGTTTCTCAACCACTCTTCGTCCTGTTCTCTTTGAGATGTCTCGGGCGGAGTCACCTGGGGTGGCGGGTGCAGTCTTGTTTGCATCATGTTGTGAGACTGGTTCGGGCGGGAAGGCAATGTTTGATGATTTGGCTCCGAGAAGAAATTGTCCGAAGCCACACGCTGCTGGTGGTGTGGAATGGGAGCATTTGGAGGAAACTGTGGGGCACGATGCGAAAGCTGTGGACGTAGATGGTGTGACCCTGGTGGGGGCTGTTCTACTGGGTGTGGCATCATTGGGCGTGGCCCCGATTGATTTCGGAGTTCTTCATGCGGAGGGAATGGTTGATTGATGGGTGGATGACCAAAGTTCCTTGACTGTCTTTCCGGAGGGAATCCATGCAGGGCGGGGCCGGTTGGGCGTGGCTGCGGCAATTCCTGGTTCTGCTGAAAATGAGACGTGAATGGATCACTCGGAAAATGGTGCGTCCCCGAAAAATTACGCCCTTGAAAGTTTGATGGATTGGTTTGGTTTGTTCCACCGGGCGGTGCTCCCATCGGACGAGGATTTGGAGTGGGTGGGACCAACGGGCGTGGCTCTTCCCGGGAGAAGGGTAATTTCTGCATTGTTCTTTGATTGTTGGCCATGTCATTCATGTGTGATGTAAAAGCATCTGCTGGTCTTGTAGCATTTGGGCGTGGTCCATCCCAAGAAGGATGTCCACTTGGGTCCCTGGATGAAATAGAATGATTCCAGTTTGTGGAACTTGGATGTTGGCTACCAGGATGAAAGGGTGATGGACGACCATCATGAGGTGGTGGAGCTGGAGGTGGTGGTGTCTCCATCAGCTGGGACGGATTCATCGTGTCCCTGGTGTTGTCCCTGTTACGTTCCGCATTGATACCAGACAAGAACTGATCTAAGGACGGGGTGTGACCAGGGGGACCTTGTTGGTTTTGGAGATGTGATGTGTCAGGTGCGAAGCTGGGCCGCTGGTCTCCAAATTTAGTCGGTCTCCTACCGCCTTCCATGGCTGGCTTTGACAATGATTGATAGCTTCTATCACCATAGGTCCAATGCCAACAAGCTGTCACATTCAGATACTATATCCTGTAAAACAAACCACACAAGATTGTAGATATTTTAAATAATATAACTGCTGCCAATATCATTTTATTGATAGACAATGGAAATTGTACATTTGGTGTAGGTTTTATGAACTAAGCCTGGTTCAAACTTTATGCGAGTGCTTCATGCCAATGCAGCTAACTTGACAAAACAAAAACTGTTTGAGAGTGTAGGCCCTTTTTTTACAAGAAGAGCAAAATGGGCCTTGGCCTACTCCTTTCTCGGCCAACAGCTAGCCCTAGGCCTAGTACTTAGTAGGCCTATTAATTACCAGATTACTAAGTTAGTAAGCAGTAGGCTACTGTAGGCCCCCTAGCAGTGACTTAATCCATGGCCACAGTTTACATTGATTAGTTCATTAGCCTACACACAGTTTGATATTGATTGGGCCGATCGCGCCGATCGATTGGCCTTCATTTTATTTCTAATTCTAGGCTTCAACAAAGTTATGAATTTAAGTTTAATGTTGTAGACAAAGGTCCGCTTGCTATAGAAAAAATATGAACATACCAGTGCCAGTAATTTTATAGGCCTACCACTAATTACCAGACCACACTTTCACATTTCTCCGATGGGGGATCATGCTTGTTGTTATGCTTTCAGTTCACAATCACATGGACTTGCGCCTTGTTTTCAAGAATGCATGCTGTATAAGGATATAGGGATGGTAGTCTTAAAGGGACATTTCTGGTAAATATTGTTTCGGGGATATCCAAAACAACATCAGCATAACAAACAACACCCCCCGCCCCCAAAAAAAAGGAAACCCAGAAAAATACCGAAAGAAATAGGAAATAAAAATCAGATGAAATCAGAGTATTAGTTATGATAAATATGAGGCTTAAAGGGATTGCATACGTTTGGTAATTTGAGCCTATTGTTTGTTTCAAACCAATATAATTGTATATATATACCATAAAACTAACCTGTGAAAGTTTCAATTCAAAAGGTGGTAGCGTTTGTGAGATTTTGGCGACAAACTAGATCGGTTATTTCACGCCAGATAACAGTTAGTCAATAGCTGAGAAGTGTTACGGCCATAACGCTTCTCAGATTCATAATTTTTGGAGATAAAAAGTGACATATCTTTCCATAACCGCGGTACTTCGAATTGAACGTTTCTCAATATGCATTATACTATCCAAAGCAGCTGTACTTCTCACCAAGTAAGTTTTTATTGCCATAAATTTTCAGAGTCATTACCAAACGTATGCAATGCCTTTAAAGTTAGATAAATTCCAAAATTCCAAAATATTGCAAAATATTGTATTTGCGCTAAGAATATAAAAACTGGCTCAATTTAATGTTACTTTTACTAGTCAAGAAGTTATTGATAATGGGTTTCACAGAAAGTTGAAATCAGAACTTCTTTATTACTTTGAATTTTATGGTGCGGATCAATGCGAGTGAGTGCTTTCCACCAACATGCCCCAACAAATATTTGGGTCTAAAATATAGCTCCGTAGTTATTTAATCTTATACGGGATGGATTCTACACAGTCATCTTTCTCTGAAGATGGCGGCCTCCATGCTACGACACTCGACGCTCCTGTCTCGGAGTTCACGATTTCTGATCGGCAACTGCCCGGCTGTGCAGGCTAGGTTTAACTCCAACCTGCTGGTCAACAGTGGCAATTACCCATTCCTGCAAGAACTTGGAATTAAAGAGGAAAATCACGGTGCATTTACAGGAAAATGGGGCGGTAAAGGAGAGGTGAGCAAGATCGATAGTTTAGGATGTAGGCTATGGGGTAGTTTAAACCTGAACTCGTTGCGAGAGGGCGCTCTGTTGCTGGATCAGTCAAAACTGTTGTTGTTTAGGTGTGTTATTTTACTGTCATACAAGTTGAATGATGACTCTTAGTTGTAAAAAGTTTGACACGTGACGTGGAGTATTTTTGATATTGTTCCAAATTTTGAAGAAGGAAAAAGGGGGCGGGGTTAATATAATATCGTCCGGTCATGTGTTTTCACCCGACATGTGTTTTCGCTCCCCAAATTCGACTCCTGTTTACCTCGAGATCATGCGAGATTCTTTGTGATCAGTATGCATGAAGTGATGACTACACTCAGGGCTATCTCCGACATTCAGGATGTTGAAAATAAAGTTTCCAGTCGTGAGTGATACTCAAAAGTTAAAAACTATGTGTTTTTGGGTGTATATTACTAATGCATTTTAAGGCTAATGTTCAAATGTTTATAAAAGACACAATCTGTGGTAAAAAATCCAAACTAAACTGTTGTTTGCTCAAGCAACTTTCATTCTTCCGATGTCAGATGGCAGGTCATGTGACCCTGTTGCGATCTGGGTTTTTATGGCGTGCCAACGAGACAAAAGTGTTAAAGTCTTTCTCTAATCGGAGTGACAGTGTTTTGTTTTTCTCCTTTAAATTTTAACTTTGATTAGCTGATGTATCCATGTTTAGGCCTCTCATAATGATGCCAGATATTATGAAAAATGCTGTGATAATATTTCGCATCAAGATAAACAAAAAGATTTAATTTTATTTACCTTTAAATATGTCATGCATGATATTGTTGATAACTTATCTGTAATTCACAATCTTGGAATCGAGACTGTTTTAGAACGTTTTTAAAATAAACTCAATTAACCCAGTAAAAAGAATCGAGTCAGGACAATATTCCAGCGGTTTTTGAGTGACTTCGTGCGTCATAGCTACTCCGATGTCAATGAACTTTGCCACTCAGCCAAGGGGGTGAAAACACATGACGTCGCGTTTACATAGCGGAATTGGTGTCCCTGTAAATGACGGACAATATTTTCAAAGAAAAGACTTGAACTTCGAGGATTTTTATAGATAATAATCTGGAAGTGTCCAGTTGAAAGGTGTGAGGAGTGATTTTCTGATATTCCATTTCGTTTCCATTTTTGAGAAACTTTCCTGTTATCGGAGCGAAAACCGATAACTGCAGGATGATTATGACTTTCTGCTCTTGCGTAATTAGGGGGCCTAAATGTGGGACTTGAAAGTTTTTGAATTGAATGTGGGTCAAGTCAAAAAATGAGAATATGCGAGAATAACGGATTGTCATAGTATGAGGATCAGAAAAAGCAAATAGAATATATAGCTGAACTCATGATCTAAGAGTAGACGTAGACGTAATTTCATCAGTCAATTGTTGTTTTAAAATTAAAAACCCATGCCATTACATGTACGGAACCCCAAAAAGTCATAGTGCTAGAATCTAGCACTATGACTTATCTAGTAGAAGGCTCATGGAAGAGTCTTCTAGTTCTAAAAGCAGAATATGTGTACGCTGTACGTGGACATTTTGCATGGCGTGACATGTACATGAAGTTTTGATTGACGAAGTTTAATTTCTCTCTTTTAGCTGATCACATCATACAGCCCTATCAACGGAGAGCCCATTGCCACAGTGAGACAGGTCAGTGACCCCATTTCAATCGTCTACCACCCTAACCAACTATAAAATCCACCACAATCCCTGGGTACCACTGGTCGGACCATGTGTCTAACGAGAGGTTACTCAGGGAGAATGGGATGAAACCTATTACCTGCATTATACGTGAGCACCAGATGCAACTGTACAGTCACGTGGCTAGATCCTCTGTGAGTGATCCTGCCAGGCGAATTCTCTCTATGAGAGAACCTACTGGTAGGATTCACCCAGTAGGGCGTCCACATGACATGTGGCTTTGTCAAATGGATTGTTATTTTGCTGAGATGGGGATGGGCTGTGTGGCTGCCTTGGGGATGGCTATCAGACATTCAGAAGACCGAAGGAGTACTGCTTGAAAGTAGAAGCGGCAATGCGCTGCCACGGTGCATGTTCCCACTGATTGAGTCCATAGATAGACATATTCATGAATGAATATGTTTGATGTGTACATTTTCTTGTCAGGCCTCCTTGGAAGAATACGACGAGAGCATCAAGAACTCGAAGGAAGCATGGTCAGCCTGGACAGACGTAAGTCACTGAGAATAAACCTAAAGGACCTAGGGTTTCCTTAAGGATGCTAGACCATTCCAGGTTATACCTAGGCTAGCCTTGGTCCTGGTTGATGTGAAGGTGCTTTATAGCCAGAGCACAGCGCACTCAGATCAAGGCTTTTAATCTCTTCAATGAGACTTTGGTATCATTGCGGAAACCCTTCTCGCTCAAAACAGCAAACAAGGTCTCCATAAGGAAGCCAGATGCAACCTCAGAATCCAAACTTGGATAAAACCCTACACTCTGTCCTCCTTTTATAACAAGACACTTCAGCAAAGTGCACTTCAGTGAATGTCATCGTATAGGCCTAGATATTTTACTGGAAGCCAAATTGAACCAACTTGTTTTCAAATTCTGGCTGTAACCACCACCTACACAAATTTGCAGATTTCAAATAGGGGCAGGGATTATGAGGATTAAAAAAAAAAATTAGGTTTAATACCAATTCAACAACTTTTGCGTATGAATTCAATTCACGTCACTAAGAATATTTACCTCTTTACTTTTCATAGGTATACAAATCAAATTGTATTAAATATCTGTATATAATTAATTTGATAACAGAATCAGATTGTATAAATGTGTGCAATAATAGAAGTGAAAGAATATGAAATCTGTACAGACAATAAGGAAGTACAAGAACAAGAATAAGCTAAATGAGCATGTTTCATATGTTTGCTCTCTCACTCCTTGTGACATCACCTTTTTCACCAGGTACCTCCACCCCAGCGCGGTGAAATCGTGCGTCAAATTGGAGATGCCCTACGGGAGAAGAAGTCAGCCCTTGGCCAACTGGTAAGTACCCATCTTCCCGTTACTCCAACCAGATTTCTGCCTTAAGCGCAATTTGATCCTGAGATTACATCTTCTGAATTGTACCCATCTTTCCTTTGGGGAGAGTTTTACTGTCATTTCTTGATCTCTGTTGGAACCCTCTTGCAGTTATCACTTGAGGTCGGGAAGATCGTTGCTGAGGGTGGTGGAGAGATCCAGGAGTTCATTGACATCTGCGACTTCGCAACGGGCCTCTCCAGGACTTTTGGTGGACGGGTACTGCCCTCGGAACGTAAATACTTCAAACTCGTTTTTTGCTTTGGTTTCATTAACTCTAACCCACCTCCAAACCTCATATTACCACACAGTGTTTTTCCTGTGGGTAAGTGTGGTATCTTGAATACCACAATACACCGCAGTGTTGTTTTTCGTGGTGAATGATCCATTCCCTCGTTGGAGACTATGGTAATGTGTGGTAAGCAGCTCTTGCCTTGTGTGGTAGGTTCAGAGGGTTAGGGTCAATGTAAGAAGTATGAAATATAAACAGAAGTGGAAAACTTAAAAAGCAGGTTTGGACATTGCACAGTGGTTTATGTAGATTGGTTTGAATTAACCATTTTATTGGGGATAGTAAGTACAGGTAGAAACAGTTTTCTTATAATAGCAAGGGTGCCTTTGGTATACAGTGCAGTATTCAGCCCCTTAGCTGCCTTTAGAAGCTGTCTCTTTGACTAGCCTCTAAGGCATCAAACCATTGAGCAACACTAGGATCAACTAAACATTCTACAGCCATTTGGGCTGGGAGGCAACTGCTCATACATGACCAAATCAAGTTGCCACAAGATTTCTTCAGAGACTTGCTGGTTTCTCTCCCCCTCTTATAGGTCCTGGACATACCCTCATGGAGCAGTGGAATCCTGTGGGCCACACCGGCATCATCACGGCCTTCAATTTCCCCACGGCTGTCTTCGGCTGGAATGCCGCCGTCACACTGGTCTGCGGTAACACTTGCTTGTGGTAAGCTGAATATTCTATCCAGTGACACTTATTTGCCATTGTAGAATTTCGAAAAATGCCAATCAAACTTCATGGAATGTCAGATTTTGCGTATTGTGATTGGCCAATGTGTTGCAAACTCTTGGTGGCGCACTATTTAGAATCGCCCGTATTATGGGATATTCAAAAAGATGTTAGTGACCTCTGCAATGTTGCTCTATTTCAGGAAGCCAGCGCCATCCACACCACTATGCGGCATTGCAGTTACCAAGTAAGTCTGTCGATATTTAAGAGCTGACAGATTATACATCAAAATAATATCCATTAAAAAAAACCAACATCCACCTTTTTGTTTGTTTGAAGTCCTGAGAACTCTAAATACAAACGGATTGAGGTAGGATTTGGACCTTCGATCTGTGGATTATATATTGTCTTGTCTGGATATTGCGTGGGCTCAAATCCCATATTAACCAATTTCCTGTTTTCTTTTAAATTCTTAGCCTACTTAATAAAATCGGTTTCATTTATGATTTCACTTTATACTTTCTTTACTCTTCACTATGTATTAAATAAACACGAGTGCTTTTGAAAGTTTTGAAGTGGTTTTGCATGAAGCAGTGCTTAATGTGAGTGTATTCTTATTCTCTACAGTGTGATACAGTCCGTGCTAGCAGACAATAAGATACATCCTGCTCTCGTCACTCTGCTGTGTGGAGGCAACGATATTGGGTAATATTGCCAGGGAAATGACAAGCTTTCATCTGTCACAATCTATGCTATGGTGTTGTTGGACTTTGTATAGAATACTAACAGGCCTGTTGAGCTTCAGACATTGTGGCTTGGGGACTTTTTAGGCAAACTTGACCAACTACAGTGGAATGCCCTTATAGCGGTCACCACTATTCAAAATGTATGGCTGTGCCAAAGATCATCCTTGGCTCCCAGGTTTTGTGTACAAAACATACTAAATGCCAAAACACAGGCCGAATGGACCAAAAAATAAGACCTTAGTTGGACATTATCATGAAACTCTTACTTCAAATAAGTTTAAATTACTGTTGCACATAAATAGAACCAAAATGATGACTTATGAACTTTTGTGATGCCTTGTACATTGTAACATGTATTGAAAACTGGGTTTGAATTCGTCAATCCGATTGACATATTTAGAACTGGGGAATATATGTCTTTTTGTTCCAATCATTGGTGTTTTGTTTTCTTTCTTACGCAGCGATGCCATTGCTCGGGATGAGAGAGTTCCTATCGTGTCTTTTACTGGAAGCACAACTGTAAGTTCATTTTGTGTAAAATGGGCTACATGAGGTCTCATATTGGAAAGTACTGAAGGGGCCTTTGTATATGCATTCTGAAAACGTGTTGTATGAAAGATATGGAGGCCAAATGAGCAAATGCTCTGAAATTTAAAATACGTAATACTAAACGGCGATGTATGGATGTAAATCCGATTCAGAGACATTGAGACATACTGACAGATATTCTTTTTTTCATTTGAGATCTCTGCTCATTTTTGGTTTGTGTAAATGTCAGGTCGGACAGAAAGTAGGAACGATCGTGCAAGAGAGATTTGGTCGCTGCATCCTGGAACTTGGCGGCAACAATGCTATCATTGGTGAGTAACCTATAACAAGTATAAGGCTAAGTAGGATTGGGGATTTGAACATTTGAACTACTTTCTGGATCCGTTCGTGGGTATAAATTAGTTCCAGAAACTAAGTAAAAAGTCAGAGTCTTTTGATTTGGAATCTGCCGCCCTTTGTCTCATCACAGAGTGAGTAAATATTACTTTGCAGAAAACTTTATAAGACGAGTGCCATCCAATAGCATGATGACCTGTGTTTGCCAAGCAGAGGGTTGAACCGCCCACGCCGAGCAACTACGCAAGTAATGCCCCCATACCATCCGCAGCCCCCTCCGTCCCCCCCCCCCCTCCCCACCTCCGTGTCCTACCATCCCCTTTCGAGACGGCACACTCATTTTCACCATCCAGAATCTCTGTGTAATTTCTTGACAAATGAGGGCGCTGTTCATGGTTTCAGTTGTTGAGTCATGCAGTCAGACTATACTGGGTGGGCATACTAAATTTATTCATTGTGTTTGAAGGCTTATTTGATTCTGAAACTTAGGCTGCATCCGAATCTGTTGTCTAGAGCTAGGTCTAGGTCTTCGCTCCATTGGAAATACGCAGAGACACCTATACAATAGACCTAGCCGTAGCTCTGGAAGCCCGTTTCGGACACGGCCTAAGCGAGTCTCTGATATCATACATGTTATACAAATATTTATATAGCTCAATTCCAACACTGACAATTGTGGTTTTTTTTTCAAAAAAGACATATAATGAAAGAAAAATATGTTGGAAATCGCAGGAAAAAGAAAAATGGACAATAAAATATTATATCAATCAAATAGGTGAACATGGTGGATTTTGATTTTGAGACCACAGTCTAGGTGCAGATAAGAACAACCTCTCCAGTCCCTGGCCATCTTCTTTTCGGTTAATTAATTTAGTTCTTATTTAATGATTTCCCCTATGGCTGATTTTAAGAAAAAAATAACAAATTCACAGTATTCTTTACCTTTCTTGTGCAGTTCTTGAAGATGCTGATTTGGATTTGGTCATTCCGGCGACCCTCTTTGCTAGTGTGGGCACCCAGGGCCAACGATGTACGACCACTCGAAGACTGGTAAGTCTCATTTCTCATTTCTGGCAAAGTTGATAAATTTATTCAACCTCCATCCCTCTTTGTGTTTAGTTCTGTTTTATTCCTCTGTGAAAAACTTCAACTTTGAATCAATTGTTTGCCATAACAAGCATTGATTTTGTGTATCTTTAGTAGAGTGTTCTTGTCCTCTTGTCATTTAGCCTTCGATTATGATCCTGCTAGGATCGAAAAGCGTTCTAAAAAAACCTCCTATTACTCCAAGCATTTTATAAATTTCAGGTCTATATTTTGTCTGATAAGCAGTTTGCAGCAGATTATTACTTTTCATTAAGCATTAATTTCAGCAACTTAGACTAGGACAAAATTTGTACAGTTGTTGTCATGCAGCATCAGAAAACATTTACTGTGTTTTTTGTAACACTGAATTGTTAAAAATAACTCCTGGATACCATTGTTGCATGTTCTTGTGTAAGGTGCGTAGAGAGATGTCGCTCTATTTGAAAAACAAGTGCGAATTTGCTCAGTGTAATATGGTACATGTTTGCTAATACTGTATCAACACTATGAGAATGTAACTGTCATGTCGTCAGCTTGGGGAATGATTCATGTCGGTGTCAAATGTTTGACACTTGTGCATCCATTGAAGGTACAGTACAGGATTGGTAACATATATCCAAACAGAAATGTTCAAAGATTTATGTATAACTTTCAGGATATGAAGATGGTGTTGGTAGAAACATACCGTTCATATATTTCCTGCTGAAATGCTATATTTATCCAGTAATTAGTAAAACAAAGACCAAAAATAGATTTGATCTCGGGGTGAGATAAAAAAAACTGTGAATAGATTAGAAAATACTGTGAGTTAAGTTTAAGTTTAAGTTGAGATTACTTGAGACAATGTTGATTTTCTTGGACTTTAGGCAGTCCAGTGGTCATTTTGTAGAGTTGTATGTGAAGCTGTTTGAAGTGGGAAGTATTTAAGCTTTTACAGTGGCTTACATTGAGCTGCTAGCAGTGTGAGACTGCCTTATATATTCGTAAAATGAACGACGGCATTAGTGCGTTGGCCATAGTGAGTATGAATGGCATAAAGAGACCGCATCGGTATCAAACATATGTCAAACTGGCAGTGAAATGTGCAATCAGCTTGTATGATGCAAGGATTCACCTTAAATATTGTCAGGAAGTGAAAGCATATTTACTCTAATAATACAGGAATAGAAGAAACTGAATTGCCCCGGCCCCTCGGGTAATGTCAACAAGACAACCGTGAACGGCCTACCTTACCAGTGTCTGGATGTTTTCAGAGGCTCGGGGGCCTTGTCTTCTTTGCCACCTTGCCAAAGCAAATTTGAGACTGGACAGAACAAAATATGAAATCTTGGCGAGTCTTGTTGTGGCATGTGGATGGGGGGGGGGGGGGGGGGGGCATGTGAGTGGATGAAAGCTGAGGGCTATTGGCTTACAATGTAGCGTTGATGATGACATTGGAGCCACTAGGCCAGGTGCCGTGCGAAGGCTCGGCCGTCCTTTCATCGGAATTTGGATCCGACACCAGGAAGAGAGCCCGGAAGTGACTCTGTATCGCCCAAAGGCTCACTGCTGAATTGACCGACCTCTTTGAATAGTAGGATGTCAGTGTTTTTGCTTTAGACCTTTGCCAGTCCAGTCCGATACAGCTATTCAGAGGCACGATCGCAGCGGATGACACGGTGAAACGGAGTTGCAAAATTTGATCCTTTGAATGTCCGAGCCAAATTTGCCTCCATTTTCAATAAGAGCCCTTGGCGTATTATTCTCTTCACTGATCCGGTTTCCCATCGTACAAAGGATTCTGTTCCCCCCTCCTTTCCCTCAATGCTGAACAAAAACCAGAGTGACTATCTGGTCTTTTGTGAGCGTGTGGGTAACAGTAGTGTTAGGCCGTCTGTCCTAGGCTTCTAGCCAGTCTATTATCAGTCCAGTACAATAACCGGCTATTCTATCTTCAAGGTCAGTTTGTAGTGGAACATTTGCCCCCAAGGTTCGCTTTTGTCATAGTCTGTGGCTGATGTGCTGGATGGGCCAACTTTTCAAGTTCACGACAAAATTGTTCTGGGGTCGATTTCACCAAACTCATTGTAGCTTACTATCAATAGTTGTTATTATAATGCATTGCAGCCCTATGTAGGATACAATGGGTTATCCTTCGTAACCTGAGTTACGATCGATTGTAGGGCTTCGTGTAATCGACCCCTGGCTCTGTACAGGGCAGAATGTGGTTCTTACAGAAATGGAAATATGAGAATTCTGTTTGTGAATAATTTAATTTTTTGGGAACTTTTGCAAGAAATGTAAACATGACTTTTAATATGGAAGTTGCATTGAAAGAATAGCCCTGAATTATAACCCTAACCCCCTAGGCGCATTTTACTGTGTACCATCCTGAATCCTCCACAATCCTCCAATGGTCACACTTTAAAAACTACGTTCATCCTGAATCCTCCACAGTCCTCCAGTGATCTCACTTATACTCAAAATGAGAGGTACCTGAATCCTGAATCCTTCAGAATCCTTCAGTGGCCCTTCCTCAAAAAATGCGTTTATCCTGAATCCTTGCCACTCCTCCAGTGGTCCTCACTTGAAAATGACATTATATCCTGAATCCTCCGAAATCCTCCAAAACTACCAGAATGATTTTAGAGGATTGAGGAGGGTTAGGGTTAATTGATAGCCTAGGTAATAAGTACTGAAAGTGTCGACTTTGTCTAGGACCTCAGAGCCCCTAGAAACATCCCAGTTCAGACTCTGTTTTCCTCTGCCTCTTGCTATTAGCTTTCAGAGAAGACTCATCTTGTCCATATTGTGGACAGAATTATCCCCGGTCTCACTAACATACCGTACTCTGGGCCCGTTCTTTCTCTATTAACAACCGAGCGCTTCGGTTTGAAAGCATCAATTTTCATTTGACTGATGTATGTGGTCCGAGATTACTGTTGACATCTGCTTTCCAGTGAAATAGTGCTTGCATTAAGATGCCTCGTAATAACGGTAGGTCACAGTGGGAATAAGGGGGTCTGCATGAGATATGCAACAGCTTGGCAGGCAAGGAGAAAGGGGAGCTAGAGTTTGGTTGAGACCTTTTAGGTTCAGGTTTATTTCATACTATTATAATATTATTACATTGAGTACATTTTACAAGGTAAGCTAATAGTATGAGGAGGTCAGACAAGAAGCCGTAGCTTGTACAAAGGTCTGCCCCCTTTTCATTGAATAATAATAGTTATAATAATTAAAATTAATTAAGGGAATTTTAAGATATAAAATGGTAGAGGAAATGCTTGGTGGACTTTAACTTGGGACTGGAGCGAGATTAAACAGTCCTTGTCTTGTGATACCACACCGTTGAATGCACGGAAAATGGCCCACAAATCCAATGTCACACACCTGCAGTAATAAACACAGGCCATCTGTTTTTTATAGACCTGTTGTGGACTTCGAGCTAAGTGGCCAGTCTAAAAATATACAATATAGCTGGATGGGGTATGTTTCATTTCTCTGACTCTGTCCACGCCACATCCATGACATTAGTGCATCAATCTACTTATTTACTCTTCAAGTAATGAGTGTGCACTGACTCTAGCTCTTAACATTAGAATGGTAGAAGTCTGCAGCTTTTTAATAGGAAAAACGCATCAGCGCTAGCAATAAGGAAGTCTTGATGATATAAAAAAGGCCAATGGGTCTCCAGTCCCCACCCAAGTTCATGAACTCTGTCATAAATTGTGCCGTCCCTCTCCACGACTTGGTTCAATCCATGTAATATTTCTGCATTAAGTTCTGTCAACGATTGAATTTTCATCCCGAAATGAAAATTGATTTGTGTTCTCTCTGAACTGACCAGGCAGAATCCTCATGGGACGTAAGCACGGAGTTCAAATTTTTGGTTTTGATCTTGGAGGGGGGAGGGGGGGGGGGGGGCTTGTATTGGCTTTAAAATTTGAATTATGTGAAAGGTAATGGCAGAGGGTTGAGACTTGATGATCAAGATAGGAATTAACGACAAAATTGAATGTAGGTTTAAGGGAATCCACTCAGATTCAGGCTGAAATTGAAGTCTAAACTCCTTCTAGGATTCTCTTTTCCAATTTCTTTGGAGGGAGCATCAATAAATTTCTTTTGTGCATTCAAATTATTCAATTTGTTCCCTTCTTTTCATTTCTGTTGATTGGAAGTGGTACTGACAACCCATGTAATTAGGTTCTTTTCTCCTTCGTTTCTCGGTAAAATGCCGGAAGAAAAAAAGCACTTGCAAGAAGGAATTTAAAATTCTTATTTTGTGAAGTAAATTTGAATTCCCTCTGATTCGTAGAAGGGAATAAAAAAAAAGCAACTCAAAGTGAGCACATAGTGAGTAGGGAGAATTTAATTTCGCTGACCAATTGTGATTTTTACAAGGAACATGTTTGCAGTGCCTTGTTTCTTTAATTTCAGCTCGAAATTTCCCGGAACAGATAACCACCAATTTTCCTGAAAGATACTGTAGCATTGTTGTCATTGGTAGTTTGATATTTCTTTAGTTTTAAGAGCTTTTAGCTACAATATCTGAAACATCTTGTGACTTCTCAATCCGTGGCTAATTTTAGATGCTTTCGCAAATTGATTTTCGGGGAATACTTAAAGATTAGGCAGTTGGAAAAAATAAATCAGAGAAACGACTGCATTTTGAGCTTTACGTCGTCCACAATGTGGAGAATTAATAATAAAAAACAATTGTGGTAATGACTGCCACATTAATCTTACTATACTATACTTATTAATCTTGCTATATTGAAAGTACGGTGTGTTGCTATTCTTGTTTCATTTCTTTCCTGAGGGTGAGGGGCCGGGACAATTGAACCTGTGCCCTCCTTTTGCTAATTACCTCTTAGCCGTACCCCATTAGCACTTATTACACCATTCGTCAAACCCCTAATGCTGCAGAGTTAATGATCTGTAAAGTGCTCTGTTGAATTCAGGAATCCATTTGACTTCGTCAGTTGTTGTTGTAAAAACCTGCGACTGCTTTGAAACGTACGGTACATTCTGTGGTGAAATCCAAACTTAATGACACCATCAAGGACTGTAATGTGTCACGTCCTCCCTCCTTGTACATTCATTTAATGTGATAAGTCCCCAACTTCAAGTTCTGTCCTACATTTTGTACTTCTCCAGCTCGGTTTTGAATGGGATTTGAGTGTTATGAAATCAGAAACAGGGATTTCGTAGTATAGGTCAATGATTCAGCCCTGATGTACATAACATCACTCACTGCAGTTTTATCTTTTTGAATTTATTGTCAGATTTTGCACGAGAAGGTGTACGATGAAGTCCTTGAGAAGTTGAAGAAAGCTTATGGTCAGATCAGAATCGGTGATCCTCTGCAAGGTGTGTTTGCATTTTGGTTTTGGATTCTGCTTTGTTTTGTTTTGTTCTGTTGTACTTTCTTCTCCTTGAAACCCATGGATCTTCTCAGAGCCCCATTATTCTGTTAAGAAAGGCATGGTTCCCCTCAGGACCCCATGGTTCTTTGAAGAAACTCATGTTTCCCCTCCGAACCCCGTGGTCCTTTTAAGTTTTAACAAACCCATGGATCTTCTCGGAACCCCATTTTTATTTTCAGAAACCCATGGTTCCCCTCAGAAACCCACGTTCTTTGAAAAAACTCATGGCTCTCTTCAGAACCCTATGATTCTCATTGGATAGCCCACAACCCTTTTCAATCTCTGTGAGCTGTTTTCAACTCTCTGTGAGCTTCCTCCACAGGCCCAGGAATTCATAAAGGATTTTATCTTGTCTCTTTGCTCTGCGGTGCTCTCATTTAAGACCCTTAGTGCCGGATGTCCTTGAGAGATCAGAAAGCCTAGCAAGTGTCCGTTATCGGGAATCTGCAGATTCCTCAAGGGGGCTGGCCGATGTGCACTACCCTAGCAATGTTGCCTTGGGCCCTCACCGGCCAAATCGCAAAGGCTTGGGGAGTGTAATCTCTGGCGCTATCCAAAAAAATTAAAACTAATTTCATTTCATTTTTTTTTTTTCGATCAGAGCTGTTTTGAATTTTGATTAGAGATACTGGTAACGTGTTGGAATGTTCATGCTGAATATAAATAAGAGACAGAAATGTGCATTATGGATTTGAATTGAATGATAATTAATCATTACAATCTTTCATTTTAAATTTGTGTTTTAGTTTGATTTAATCTTTTCCTTTTCTTTTGCGGTGGTAATTTCTTCAGAAGCTCTTATTTTTAATACCGTAATACATTTACTGAGGTTTTGTAATTATTATTATTTTTCTTTTGCGTTTTGCCGATACAGAGTCTACCTTGTACGGCCCGATGCATTCCCAGCAGGGTGTTGAGATCTATCAGAATGCCATCAAGAATGCCGTGGCCCAAGGGGGAACGGTTGAAGTCGGAGGAAAGGTGAGACTGGAAAACGAAAATAACCCAAGGACTCCGGCTTAATTCCAGGAAGAATGCGGTGTTATACCTGGCTTTATGTCTCTGGGACGTACTGTACTGCCTGGGGTATGGACATATCCCACTGGCTATGCTACTGGTACATGTGTCCTGTAAGGCCACGTCTTAGAGAATTTCCACAGGACATTTGAAGAGAGCACTAAGGCCTTGGACCCCAGGTAATATAGCTGAACTCCGCTGTAATGAACTCCGCTATAATGGACGCCACTATACCAATTTGGCTATACTGAACATCATCCTTGGCTCCCAATCTTTATGTACAGGCATGCTGAACATTGTTCACGATAACAAACAACCACTAGGCCTATAACAAATAATTTCTGTGCATCCCGGCGTGTTCATTATAATGGCATTCCTCTGCAGAGGTTAAAGTACCGTTGCAAAATATCAGGACTTGATGTGAAAGTAATGACTATACTCCTTGAGTATTACTTTGTTTAGCTCTAGTGCATAGTGGCACGTTATGCTGGCTATTACTCTTTCTTCCTAACTCTTTACTCTTACTCTTTACATAGGTCTTAGACCGACCAGGGCACTATGTGGAGCCGACTATCATCTCGGGCCTATCCCATGATGCACCTGTGGTCCAGACAGAGGCCTTTGCCCCAGTGCTGTACGTCCTCAAAACCAGCGTGAGTAATCCAGTAATTCCACCAAGGGATTTGCAGATAGATCCCGCTAAGCCCGGGATACAAAGCTCACAAAAGTTGTCCTTTTAAAAAAAGAAAAAGACCAACAACGAACGAACAAAAACCTGACAAAATTGAGTCCTGACGATGTTGACGTGAATGTCAAATGCAAACAGAGGAAAAAAAACCTAAGAGCCAGATAATACCTGTTGTTTTGTTTTTCTTTGCTGCTGAGAGTTAGGAGGGCCTGACGTTTAAAGACCTTTCAGAAAGATTCTGCTAGAATCGAAACGTCAGGCCCTCCAAACCCTAAGCATGTCATTATTTGGATTGATGAGCAGTAAGCAGTTCTTTATTTCTTGAATCTATCTTTGTTGAAGGGCTTTTGATCAGCATATAGGTTTTGGGCTGCGTATAGGTTATGTGTCTGTGATTGCCTAGGGCTACTGAAAGGGGGATGAATATGTCGAGAACTGGTGAATAATGACATGGATGCATGTCTCTGATGTGGCCCGCGGTCCCTGTCAGGAACTTTCCCGACTTGTGTCCTTCTTGTCTACAACTAAATCTAAACACTAACAATGTAACAATGCTTAACACTTTATCGGTGGTTTTCTTAGGGCCTTGATGACCACCTAATATCGATTCATGTGCCAATTTCATAACTTGACTCCTGAATGCACGAGGAACAACTAGCTGGTGAGAAATGTTATCATGATCAAGTTTAGGAGAGTGGAATTCACGAAACATCAAACCATCTTGATAATTAAAACGAGATGTACCGTATCTGTTGCTCTTTTCGTTAGCATCTTTTGCAAGCTCTCTAGTGCATTGCAGCGTTGGGTCTTCTTTTTGCGCCTTTTCAATATCATCTTTGTTTGTCTCTGGCAGGCATTCTGGTACTTTCAGTTTCTTTAGCGGTTTGCTTTCAGCTAATTTTTGCGAGCGTGTTTGCACTGCATTAATTTGCTTCAGATTGGTACTTTGAGTGTCGACCTTACAGTCCCTCTAGTCTAAATACTGCTCAGCGATGGAAAAAAAACACTAAGTATAATGGAACGTGCCTTGCCTCTGGGAAGGAGAATGTGATTGATACAAGTGACATTTTTGTCAAAGTAAAGCTGGACTGTAAGTGGCAGTTCTTTGTGTCAGCCGTAGTCGAAGGATTTGTCCACGCTGTGCCTCACAGGATTTCTAAGAATTGATGCCATAACTTAATAAACATTCTCGAGCAAAATAACGAAATTTCGTGTTGTGGATGACATTGCTTGATTAAAGCTTGTCACAAGATTCCGGATCTAATGTGGCTATACAATAGGTGTGATGATTGTCTGGGGAGATATCGGCCTTGAGGCTTATATTGCAGACATGGAAAAGGTTTTCACCATCTAGCCCTTCCCCCACCACCCACCACCCACCCACCATCAACCTAAGGCAGATCAGGAAATACATGTGCATGTACACAACCCAACTAGAGAAAAAATCTGACTGCTGCAAACTGTTCATCAGACAAAATACACTGTAATGACCTGACATTTATCAAATGCTTGCAGTTAGGGTCTGACGCGTTTCGATCCTAGCAGGATCTTTGTCTAATGCTAAATGACAAGAGGACAAGAATATGCAAGTAAAGATACAAGTAAATGGATGAGAGGATCAGAACAAAAGAGAAAAATCTGATTGTCTGCCATAGCACATGTGCCAAAAAAGATATTCTTCTCCTTGAAAACAACTGTGGAATCTGCGACGAGCGAAGAAGATATTATTGGGCCGTGTGTAGTACAACCTTGTGCAATATCCTCAGATTCATCAGTTTAGAATTGCAGGTTTAAAAACATCAGTTTTACCCTTGTAATTTCCACCCCAACTTTACGGAAAGGTTGACGGAACACCCCCCCCCCCCCACAAAAAAATACCTGCCTTGTAGTTTGTCTTATAGTTTCCCCTCCCCGCCCACTCATTTCACGGTGTTCGTGTGCGCCAATCCCCCGTGTGTTTGCCTAGGCCATCAACCTTGCTGAACCTGCCTCGGGCTCACGCTACAAAAGCCAGCACATAAAATGATGTAGACAACTTGTACTGGGACCTGTTATTGCTTCATGTGAATTAGTGTGGGTTATATCGGGCATCCATCTCAAATTCCCAAAGTCATACTTTGGCCTCAATTGTCGTTCAAAACTTTGAAGCAAACACATTTTTTGTTTTTGGCCTCGAAATGTTGTTCTCGTTTCTCTGTGAAATCAGTAAATGTTAACGTTCTCCAGCTGCCCTAAGTGTATCGTTTTCAGAAATCAGGCAAACCAGAAAACATTGACGGATGTGTCTATAGGTAATTCAACTGATCTTTGCAAATGATATTCTCATGATAATAGAAGAAATGAATGGGGACTTTTCTACCCCGAAAACTCAATATCTCGGGATAGTCAAATTTTCAAATGCGCACAAACAAGAGATAATGGAACACCCACACAGCGAGACATGGAGGGGGGAGGGAAGTTGTCTTGAGTTATTGCCAATAATATGAGATCATTGAAAAGTGAACAAAGAAAAATTGACTGGAGCGGGATTCGAACCGGCGACCTCCTGAATACCGTACAGGCGCTCTACCAACTGACCCATCCAGCCCTACGTTGGTGATGACCCCTATAGTCAATCATCTTTGTTCGTTATTTGATGATTATAATAACATGAGATCAGTAACATGACCTGTGATATCAATTCAGAACTGTAGTTAGTGAATACACGACGCTGTTTTCTTTAGCAAGACTTCATCAAAGGCCAAAATGACTGAAGATTGGAACAAACAGTATGCTCAAACCCCCCTCTTTTTTTCAATTCATGATCATCCCCTGTTTCAGACAGCGCCCTCGTGCTGTATCTTTTATTTAGTTTTTTACGTAAACAACGACACAATTAGCAAAGGTCCTATGGGGGGTTTTGTGCTCACTCTTGGCCCTCCCCTTCTTCCTAAAGAATAAGGCCTAGTCTATTTCAGTTGGCAACTCCTTTTTTGGACCCATGGTCTAAGAAGAGTAGAGGTGGTATTGTATTGGCCATTATTCGGTCACCGTAATTTCAGATTCGTGCGAGTGTCCTAGCCAAATATAGGTATATATGCTACTGGGAACCTGTCATAACAGTGTGTGTAAGCTGAACTGTCAGTGTCTTTTCATGGTACTTACAATGCAATAATTCAACGTGGTCCCTTGCTCTCTTGTGCACGATGTATTGACATATCTGTTTGCACCAAAATCCCCTCTGCGCCTTAGTTCCACCACAGACCTCTGTGGGTTTTTTTTTTCAAGTTGTAGCGTTCAAAGTAATTTCATCCTGATTTTCATTGCAGAGATTTATTTGCAGTATTATGCAGTTGCTTGATCTATTTTCTCTCCCTCTTCTGTTTTGTACTTGCTTATGTCTAGTTTTTCTTTTTTTTTTTTTTTCCCTTTTCTTCTTCATTTATTTTTCTTGCGATTGTTGGCTTAATAGGTGAAGGGTGGAAGGGGGGTTCCACTGGGAAATCAAAATTGTGAAGGATAACGGTCCATGGTCTGAAACACAGCTTGCATTTCCTGAGCGCATTGTACTTTTGCTTTCTCAGCTTGTTTGTGTGGAATCTTTTTGCACAATTTGTCTTTTGTATTGGCTACAACAAAGCCCTATATGTATGCACTTTGTGCACGTATACTGTATCTTCGTTTGATAATTGAGAATGTTTCTTTAGTAATCTCATCTCCACTCTCGCTCTAATTTATGTGGATATTAAAGGTTTGTACTATCATACTTTGGTAGCATACCAAAACAGAAACCTTCACAGATTTGCCTATAACTTTATACAAGGCATGAAGATGGTGGTGGCAGAAACATACCGTTAACATTTTTCTGCCTGAAATGCTGTATTTATCCAGAAAAGAATAAAAACTATTTGACCAAACAGTTTTGATATTTTGAAAATCAAAAATAATGGTGAAAAGATTTAAAGAATACCGTCAGCGTTTTTCACTATTTTCTGAAAAAGTGGCCACCACATGGGACTGGGAATATCACAGATGACTGTTACTGTATCTTTCTATTTTTGCCCATGAATCTGCATTTCTTCCACAAACTGGTATATATTGATATATATATAGTTATGTGTATTGATACTGGGCTCTTTGAAACACCAGTCAGGAGATTAATTTCGGTGAAATCTCCAAAATTGTATAAGCAGGGGAATCTGACGGAATAATCAACTTACCATAGGACAATTTGTTTTTGTTTGGGGTAAAAAAGTTAGAGTCTTGTCACTGTTTTGCGACGGGGAAACAACAGCATGCCTACACATTTGAACACCTGCAGTCCGTGGTAATAAAACTCCCAAGCCCAAGTGGCCCTCCAGAGCTCCTTAGCAAGCATTTACAGGATCAGGCATATCCACCTGTTATCACAAATCCCCCATTAATGATAACGGACGTGCAGTTGAAATCTGACGCGCTGATATTTTCTGAGGCAAATAAACACAAAATTGAGAATCACACCTTGTGGAATAAGACAAGAAGATTTATGATATCTTCCCCCAAGTCCCTGGAAGATATACACATAGGTGTATGTAATTGCATCGCCTTTCGTTCTAAGAAGAGAAAACATTTGTCCCTATGGAGTCTATAAGTACCACTGTTGAGTCCATTATGATTGATTTCCTTTCTGTTTTTAAACATTTCCTCCCGGTTGTCATATATCCGAATTTGATCGCTAAAATCAGCTGCATATGAAATATGAGATTGTTCTCTTTCAATATTCTTTCTTATTTTTTTTATTTTTTTTAAATCTTGCTTTGGAAGTAGGGGATGATGATATTCTTGTACTCTAAATTGATTGATTTCTCCAGTTGAATTTCAATTCCCATCTGCCTGCCTGGAAATCTACCTTTCCATCAGTTTGGGACAATTTCAGCCAAAGTTACATTGTTCACTTGGGATGGTATGTGTCTTAGTTTATGGCAAATTTGGCCACAAAAGGGAGAAAAACAAGGCACTGATTGCAGAATTAGCGAAAATGTCAACTTGTACAGCTGAAACTATTGCCATTTGATACTTCTTTGTTAACTTTGGATGTGTGCCTTAGTTTATGGCAGATTTTGGCAAAAGAAGGAAGAAAATCAAGTCATTGATGTTGGAACTAGTGAAAATGCCAACTTTTGCAGCCTACATGTAAACAATTGCCATTTGATACTCTTTCTTTTATGCAATACCTCTGCGATTTTGGAAGTATTATTTATTGGGATGCAAAAAATCTTCCATTTGAATGTTAGTTGCAGTTAAAAGGATTCTGCACTAAGCAGGTTTCGCTTATACTAATCATGTGAATTTGCTGAACCGAAGAAAAACAGTTTCTGCTGTATTGCGAACACTGAAATACAGGTCACCATGCATATGAAATAGAAACGCGCGTGTTCATAACATAATGCTCGGTTCTGGTACTCTGATCGTTTCCACAAATGATGCACATTTCTGCCGTGCCGGTTACCAACTGAGCCACCGTGTGATACACAGTTCCCTGCTGTCTTTGCTTATCATGAACATTTTACTAAGCAGATATTCACCTGGAAGACAAAGAAAGAGAACTAATTAGTCTCCATCCCAGCCTGAATGTTAGAAAATAAATTATGAAATACCCTTGTGCTTGTGCTTGTGTTTTTTCTTTAAAAAAAAAATCCTACAATATGAGTGTCACGGTCTTATCTAGCATACAAAAGATCAAGTTAAAGCTGTTCTTTTCGGGTAGATTTTGGTCCATACAAAACAGAGACATATGTTTTGGAATGAAAACATCAAGCATGCCAATTTATATGCATTTTCAATACTGCCAGTTTTGGTAATCTTTTAACTCATTAGTTTTAGCTGTTGTTCATATTTCTCCATGGCCAGATGGTACATGCTTACTTTGCTTAAGGTGGCGGTGACAGGGATGTCAGAAATATCATGATAGATGGGTCTAGTCTACTTTATCTAGACCTGGCTGCGTGTCGCGGTTTATCAAAGTGGTGCTTTTATTCCTCCATTTAGTTGCAAAGGCCAGATAGTTGTGTTTACCTCTCCCAATGTTTGATGAAAAAAAACCACTTGATGAATTTTAGTTATTTGCCGGAGTATGCCTATAACTGTAAGCTTTGAGGTGAAGGGAGGTGTTTTTCATTGTGTACAAGTTTATTTTGTAGTTGAGAGTCCTGTAAATGGAGCCTGGCCTACCCCTTAAGCTGTGTTTTAGTTTTTGAATCCCACTCCAATCAATTTGTCTTTGTTCACTTTTCAATGAAAAAAAAAGTTTTGTTTTGTTTTGATTTGTTTGTTTACTTGTTTATTTGTGTGTTTTTTTTTAAATAATGTTTACCTGGAATCTGTTGTTGGATTGCAGAATCTGGAGGAAGCCATAGCCTGGAATAATGAGGTCAAACAGGGACTGTCCAGCAGCCTCTTCACCAAGAATCCAGGCAACCTCTTCCGCTGGCTTGGGTGAGTGCTAAGCTCTTTTGGCCCAAGACACGGGTCATTTCACCAAGTTTGGCCATCCTTTTTGTGTCGCTCCTTATAATTGAAAGGCATTATTTATTTATTAATTCACCATTTCCAACAGCGTTACAGTGCACAGGTGTAACATACACACTGTGGACTTCAGGACAAAGGACGTCCACATATAGACGTTGTGTGGACTCCCACGTGTCCACTTAATGTTTTCCATGGAAAAGAAAAGTCCAAAAGGAGAAATTATCGGTCTCAAATTGAAGTTTATCATTCAAGGGGTTCAAAAGTCCAAATTTCATCATGAAAAAATGGTTACAGTTCAAATACCAATGGTTTGAAGTTGTCCATTTGGTCATCAGTACAATGAAACGATGCTTTTTAGCATTTTGTGTCATTGCTTGCAGAAAGTAGACCATCAAACTCTAGGGTTCTTTGTGGTAATTCCCCTATACCAAAATGAGTCAATGGCTGTGTCGGAAACGGGCTTCCAGAGCTACGGCTAGGTCCATTGCCTTGGTGTCTCCGCGTATTTCCAATGGAGCTAAGACCTATACCTAGCTCTAGATAACAGATTGGGATGCAGCCAAAGTCTGAACGTGGCTCCATAGGAACTCTTGCAGGGTTTGAAATTCTTGCCAGATGCAGGAAAAAAACAGATACGGGCTTCGGCTTCATGAGGAGAAAGTACATTGACCTCTGAGTATTTTTCTGCCGTAAGAAGTAGGCCAGTCACGGAGAGCATTCTGGGATTGCTCGGCCAAAGTGAGACTGTTTTGTAAGTGTACACCACACTTGCAAGCATCGAGGGCCCCGTCAAGTATGACATTCAATGCTCAATGTTCAGCTCCCTGTCCGACATACCGATGTCAAGAGACTTCTCTGGACGGGCTCCAACATTTCCAGTTTGGTTTTTCTATCTCCAGTTGTATATTATAACCGTCCCTTTCCTAGTTGGAAAATAGGCCAGCAAGTTATCGTCGCCGATTTAAAAGAACTATCATGTGTAGGATATTGTTTTACATATCGGGGTGTTTAAAATTCAAGTGGTTTTGGAGAATGGTCACATGATGTCCAGACTGCAAAATGTAGTATTCTCAAGTTGAATATGATACTAGTATGTACTGTATTGTATCCAGTGAATGGAAGTGTGCATGTGATGTATATAATCCTGTATGTCTACGTTCAGTGACATCCATGCATTTGGAGTGACTGCGTTATGAAAATGTTTTTTTTTGCGGGGGAGAGGGATGGAATAAAATTGATTTCTCGACCAATTTCAAGCCCCTTGGACGGTGACTGCTTTCGCAGTGTATCTTCAGAGTTGCCTAGTTCCTTGATGTCAAAACTTTCCTGTCAACTGTCTCTGCTCAGGGTACCAGTCAAAACTGTTTTTAGTATACACCACAGGCCTTTTCCAAACCTCGGGTCCAGCTCGGGCTCCGGCGTCATTTCGTGAATCCATTATAAAATAACGGGTATCAGAATAGAGACTTTGGGCTGCGGTTCTGAAGTAGATTTTCTGGTTTGAAAAGGAAAACAGAGCTTCAGCTTCAATGAAAAACCACAACCTATATTTTCGGCATATGGATGTCAGAGACGAAGCCTGAGCCGGAGTCAGAGCCGAGGTTTGAGAAAGGGCCCATACAGTAGCTGGCACATTAGTCCTATGCCATCTAAACTAACAGCTCTTTGCTCAGGGTACGGTATCAGTCAAAAGCCATGTGTGTATGTTTAGATTGACGAACTGACATACTGGGTACTGGTGGTTATAGTACTTGGGCTATCCAGGCGGGCCAAAGGGGGGGGGGGGGGGGGGGGGTCGAGAGGATGATTTCATGAAGCGCTAAGATTGATCTTAAGTATGAATTAATCTTAATTACAAATCGTCATGGTGATAGTAACAACTCGTCTTATGTTTGATCTCGGTGTTTCGTGAAATGTAGCCCAGGCCATCTTGCATTGCTCAGTGTGGCAGTTACATGTCATATTGCCCAGTTACTGGCATACCAGTGCTCTGCCATTTGAGCTACCAGCCCCCTATATGTCCTTCAAAAGCCGTATAAACTGTAGTCTGTTACCAAGCACACATCGTCACCCCACCAACTGAGTTATCTATAACCCTATCATGATCTTGTTCATGCTGGTTGATACAGTGTATATATTTGCTCAGGGTACCAGACCTCTACCTATTGAGCTATACATGTGTCTGGCCCTTGAGGGGACCTTTCTCTTACGAAGCAAACCTGTCCTCACTCAGGGTGCCATTCGGATGTCATTTTGGCCGTTAACCGGCTCACGGGCCCTCTATCGTCTGAGCTAGTGTATAACCCCATCACGGATCATGTATCAATTGTATTCTGCAAGCCCATTAATTGTCAACATCTCAACCCATAGTTGTAAATAAATCCTCAGGCTTAAACGAAGGCAACCAAGTCATACATCTCTCATGCCATAGAGACGGGAAGGAATCCCCACTCCATCGATCGATCTATACGCTCTCTGTTACATATCACATGAAACCCAACTCTCTGCAGTATCAGTCTATGTCATTTCAATCAAGCCCCACTAAATACGAAAAGCAAAAGAGGAAGTAAACCTATATATCTGTCGTCACTATACATCCTGGTTTTCATTTCAGAAACAGCAATATCTGTTTGATCTGATAAAAGATATTGCTTGATATTTCAAACTTTGGACAGGGTAAAAATAGATGCAATTCATTATATGCATAATGTTCGGTGCGAACATTTCACGTGGGCGTATAGCGTTCGTGATCCCTGATTAGTGCAAAAGTTAATATAATATCGTGATGTGCGTTGCTTGGGGCGTGATATCAGGTTGTTCTGCTTGTGCATCAACAAGCGTGTATACGCATCCACTGTTTTTGCGATAAACGAGGTAAACTGCGGACACGAACTTAAACTCCTATAGGCCTACAGGTTGTGCCGCTCGTGTGGGATGATACGGATTATGAAAAATGCCCGCGAAACTCCAGCCACGTTTAGCATAGCTCGAACATTTACCGTCTCCTGATGATGACTAGAGCCGGCTAGTCAAAACGTTGAGACCTAACTTGAAGTGCGTCGAAATAGAAGTGCGAAAGTACGAACGATTCTTACATAGTGTTTCCGCAAAACGATCCACATACCAATATTGTCACCTTGCAAGGCCTCAAATCTTTCTTGATTTACCGTAACATTTCATGAAAATCAGGTCGGACGCATGAAATGATATGAATGAGTAGTTCACTAACATTTCCCAAATTACAACTTGCCAAATGAAATGTTGAAATGTATGATATGAATTTGAAGGTGACCAAGAAATATAAGAGGACGGTTTCCTGAAAAGTGGAAGATTGTTAAAATTTAAAGTATTACCTTATGATTCTGGTATATTTTGAACTCGTGTGGGGTCTTCAAAATTATCCTTTAAGTCCATTTTTCAAAAGCTACGGCCAGTGTACAGGCACACTTCTGAAGGCAGGATGCCGTGTCTATCAAGCTATGGACATACAGAGTGCTGTCTTTGAACTAGCTATAGACAACTCGGGTTAAGTTGCCCCATAGTCATTGCACTAATGGTGTTCTCTTCAGATCTGTTCCAGTGGTCATTGCATTTTCTCTCATAAGAAAGTATCCTTAATTGAGGAGAAAACTGAAATCGTTGAAGTTTCAATTCCTTTTTTTAGAACGATGTTCAACCCCGCGTACTTGACCCATCCTATCGCTATAAGGAAATAATTGGTATCCAGGGGAAGTGGCCTGTTTGTACGTGTGTACACAATCGATGGACACTGGAGATGGACTTGTTCCACCTCGTGTTTGCTCAAGATTTATTTCCTTAGCGGCATCTTAAGCCTGGATGCCATGAGCTTCAAGGTGTTTTACCTGCTTGGCAATGGACGAGGGCTGATATAGGCTAAGCCTTGTCTGTCCCTGATCTGTCCTTCTGCACAAAAATAGACAAGGAATATTGACAGAGGGAAATTCCATTAGGCGAAATGGATGTTTGTTCAGGCTGCAGTAGGGGGCTGGATGGGTAATCTCACTGGGTATATCTACATGTTTGTGTCAGTTACAATATGTTTGCCAAGAATCCTGTGCATCTCACAGATAAGAAGATAAGTACAACATCTCATTTGACAATAGCTGAAAACGATCTTCATTTACGTTTAGTTTGGAATTTCCCGCCAGTTGTTTGTGTTATTTATATTTTAGCAATTAACATTTGTAAAATTTACACCTTGGTGATGAGGAGCAATATGTGACAAAGCGTCTTGCCCAAGGACGCAAGCACCACTAGCCCACGGCTGGATTCGAACCCATCCCCCCACAGTCTGTAGATTGACCACAAGTCCTTGAGCACGACACGCCAGACCACTAGGCCACATTACCCAACAATGCAACCTAGAAGACTGTTACTTTGGTATAGCGATTAGGACTGGTGTACAGATCGTGTCAAACTGCCCTATATCTATAGTGCAGATTATTAAACATTAATCGTTCACAAGTTCAAGTGACCCCGTGATTCGCAAGATTGAATTTACTAGCCATTCTCGGAGACAAGCAAGCAAACATGATGTAGGTCGCAGTCCTGATGATGCGGTCTTATTTCACTCCCGCACCGTATAAACAGAGCGGTATATCATGATTTACAATCATGACACGGAGCCGGTTTTGATTTGGTCGATTAAATTTGTATCCCTATCCACATTTAATAAGCGTACGAGTTTCTGACACTTGGTTAAGCACGGGACTAATGAACCTCATACGAGCCCAGTAATTCGCATCCAATCTGCTGGCCTCTTTTAATACCGAGTGGCCAGCATGCTCCGCGACGGGAGTAGGGAACACCGCCCAAACCGGCCGAGACTCCGCCTGGCTCACGTCCCGTCAGACACTTCAGATGCGCCATGCACGTTGTCTTGTGTTCAATATTAGCCTGGTATAATTAACTGCATTGATGGTGATGACAGACAACTTGTTGACAAGCATGCATCATCCCGAAATTGTCTTCATCAACACTCACTTTAATCAAGCCCGTGCGTTATTTTTTGGCTCCGGGGCGTTATAATATGCACCTTACCGTCAGCTCATTTAACAGATTGGTGACTGATTTTGCCATCGGTGCCCTTATTCGGTGAGAAAAATCCCGGATCTCCGTGCTTGTGTAAGTGGAAATTCAAATAACAACCCCCTCCTCCCAAACACAGAGCAGAATGATGACGTACAGACGCAGGAGCTTCTGTTGTTGGTTCAGATTTAGTGAGGAATCTCACAACGTCTGTAATTGAGTTGATCACACAACGGACACACGTCTAAGCCTGAGGATAATGTTGGGGTGGATCTGTCCTTTTCACTGGCCCAAAGTTCTTGGGGTCAGCCTTTTGCTCTGTCGGTCGCCGCCACAGGACTAGAGTCCGTGGGCGGAATTATGGAAAAGAAATACCCTGCAATGGGAATATTGTTCGGGTCCGTCATTTCAGAATCCATTTCAGAAATAATCCTGTGTTGTCATAAACTTTGCTTGGATTCGTTCATTTTCCCTTTCTTCAACACGCGTCACTCGCCAATGCGTCCTTTTCAGCCTTTTCATTATCAAAATAAGATTATAAAATACAAAAATAAAAGTAGCACTTGAAATTGTAAGTAAAAGTTTTGTAAGTAAAAAAAAAAATCAAGAATAATTTAAGATTTTACATTATAATGTTTTTATTTTCTCTTCACAAAGGAACTATAGTGGTGCTGATGCAGAGCTTGATTATGCAAACAGAAAAAGCAAGCACCCTTAACCTTAAGAGTATCTCTCGGCAATGCTGCTATAATAGATTCATCTATCCACAAGGTTCCGGTCGTTGCGAGCTTCGCTCCAGGGCCGGCGCGGTGTTCTTGCAGTCCACGCACCGTCATCATCAGCTTGTAGCTTGTTTGAACTGGCCCCGGCTCGCTAGCTTGTCATCACCGAGAAAGTCAAATGCGTCCCCCCTCGATCCAATCTTGCCTCTCCCGTGGTCCCCCTGGAGCCATCCAGGCGAAGACATGAAATATGCATATATGATTCTTGTGATTTCTCTTCCGTTGGCACCTGATGAAACATGGCTAGTTATCAAATCCATCTTCTCTCATGCACACAAACGCATTTTTTTTCTTTCCCCTATTCTCTCCTTCTCAATGCAGGCCCAAAGGCTCTGATTGCGGCGTGGTGAATGTCAACATACCCACAAGTGGCGCGGAAATCGGAGGTGCCTTCGGTAAGCATGCACAGAGTCTCCTCTCTCTCTGTCTCTCTATCTTTGTATATTTATTTCTTTCCACGTCTCATCTTGACAGATAGCGATGCCTGATTTGTAGCTTGCTACGCTGCGTCCTAATGAGGTCAAAAAGCCATCGCACACTATTCTCCATCCCCCCATATTGATGAAATTATAACTACCAGACTTTAAAGAAGAAGGAATTTGGTTGTAGGCTTGTGGCGTTGACATGCTGTTTCAACCCGCGTTGTTGTATCCAAAGAACAACAAGATTGTACCGTGGAGGGAGCGATCCCTTTTTACAAGCATTGCTTGGGGCGCACACTGTGTACATACACCGTGTGTATAGTTATCTTACAGAGACCGACGCGCACTTCGCCTTTTTTTGTCAAGAATTGTAGTCGAAGTGAAAGATAAAACCGGGCTGCGATTCAAGACGCCATGCCCTCTGGCCAGAGCACCTGCAGATGTCTTTTTAATATGTGTGTGTACACACTGTGTACAATAAGTTCACATCCTTGGAAAAACTGAAACGAAAGCTCAGATGGCAGATACTCTTATATTAAGATGGCCGGCGCAGTCAGGTTTTTTTTTTGAAGGACTCGCAGAGATGCAAGCCCATACGCACCAAGTGACACCTAAAAACTCGCGGTGACCGTATACGTTCTTCCGGCTGCACTTGAGAGAATCCTCCGTAGGCCACGATCGTTCGTTTTACGTGGCTACGGCTTGTAATTACACACGAGTCTATGATAGTTTCCAGCCACAGTCGAATTTCTTCAGATAAGACCTGACTAACATTAGAAGATGCGCTTAATTATGTTTTATGCCGATTGTCTGGCTAAACCAAACAAAAACCAAAAACGAACAAAATAAATAAACGAACGAAACATACATGTAGATCCAATTGGTAGTGGCTACGTAGTTCGACCCTATCAGTTTTCATGCTGCTTTATTTTGAGAAGCTCTCCACTGATTCTCTAGATTCCTCTGTAAAGGTTTTCTTCTTTTACCGAGGTAAACTTTTGAATTGAACTTGAGGTCCATTGTCTCTCTTTCTTCCGTTATTTTGCCTTTTTTTTCCCAAAGATCTGCAATAAAGCGTGTGATAAATCCGATCGCGCAGAGCAAATTTCTTGTATAGGATGAGTTGACTGAATTTGATTTGGAATTGGTGGGTCTTTTTGCGCCATCCATGCGTTGGTATACCAAGAGTTAACTCCTGATTTGATTGGTTCTCTTGCAGGTGGTGAGAAACACACTGGAGGAGGGCGTGAGTCGGGCAGTGACGCATGGAAGCAGTACATGAGGCGCTCCACCTGGTAAGTGTTGCGTTCACACGCGCATCAGAATCTCGATTTGTCTCTTTTAGGCCTGTCCGGTATTAAATACAGGGCCAGTGTGGACGTGGCAAGAGTTGAGTCTGAGTTGATGAAGCTGCTGATGCCATGCACGCTGTTGGAAACGCTCTTTGTTATTTCATCAGTTATTATTATTTTTGTTTTAGGAGTTCTACCGCATTAATTGGGTTAGTTGAAAGGCTCTTTATCTAAATGCCCTGCAGAGGGCGTAGGCCTGTACCGTGAAATTAATGGGAACTGAATTTCCTTACTGCAACGGTGCACTCCCCTGTCAGCATAAAATCCTCGACAGGCGGCGAGATTACAGTCCCTCGGCTCGCCCCAACGTCACCCACGCGCCCACCACACGCGATTCATCCGCCCCGTCAAAATGAAGTTTGTTCGGCATTAACGTAGGCCTACGTGTTCAGTTGCGTACAAGAAAAGGCAAATCAACAAGTTTACATAATAAACGTGCTCCCAATGTGTGTCGTCGATTGTGCATCACACCAGTGAAAAAACATAACGCGAGACTTTGAATGAATCGATGTTTTTCTTGGGGCAAGGACGACTAGTTTCCCCCTTTTTGTTTAGGGAATACAGCGGGGGTGTGGGTTGGGAGCTTGGGGCTCTGTCACATCAAGGCCTTCACAAAATTGCAACAAAAAGTCCACGTCAACTATGATTTGATACATTAGATACATTGGGAGTAGGATGCCTTTAAGTTGTTGGCGTGCAATCCGTAGAGGCGGCTCTCGTGGCATCACGGTATACACGCAATCAGTGGTGATTTACCAAAATGAGAAACCTGTGCAATATTAACAACGTATATGCACTGCCTTGCAACAACCAGCCTCATATGGCATCACGTCATGCTCTGGCCATATTGCAAGCTTTATCTGCTCTGCACACAGTCACAAAATGAGCCTTTTCTTGAGAGTGCCCGTAATGGTTTGCACAAACATTGACCCACCCAATTTGCTGGCTGTATATAATACTGTATTATAGAGAGCCATGGGTCCCCAATCTGTGCGAATAAAAGATATATGTATATATCATTCCGTTAATGGAATCGTTCGAAATGTTTGCCGATGTCCTAAGTTTAGAAAAACAAACATTGGTATTAACTGATTGAGGTACAATGTAGTACTGCCTAGGTGAACCTTGTGGCCTCGGTTGTTGCCTTCTTATCAAAACGCTGTCCTTTTCCATTTTTGCGGCGGGGGAGGAGGAATGTGTGTTTCTTTGCTTTTTGTTGGGTGCTTTTACCATACGAGTTATATGACATTTCTCAAGTCACGTTCTTCATATGATTATATTCATTCACAAAAATGTTGTCCCAATCGCTATTTAACAGACTTGTTTGGTGTCTGAAAGAAATTGTGGAGACGAGGTCCAGTGCCGGAGTCTTCAAGAGCCGGAAAACGCTCACGCATGATGGAAATAAGCATACTTGGCCAATTCATGGCCGGATCTTTGTGTCTTTTTTTGTGGAAAGCAGAGAGTCCTTACTTATTTTGTATAAGCATTTTTTTATTTTTTTATTTTTTTTATTTTTTTTAACTTCGGAAGGCATCTAGGTTATATCTATCTAAACTTGAAAAACCGCAGATTTATGTCATATACATCTAGGCCTATGCTAGCCTACTGTAGGAGCCAATATTTTCTATCTTAAGCACGGCATGCAAGTGGCACATTATTGAGATGTGTTAGCGGAAATAACATTTGTTGTAATTTCACACTGAGGTTCGGCTCTCTCTTTCCACTGCGGAGAAGTAGTGGATAAGCCCCTCACTTCAGTTGAAGCACCCCTTAGACCTCCAAGTTGACCCTATCCTGGCCTGTCCAAGGAATGTCGACACATAGAAAATTAGAATCGAAAAAAAAAGAAGAAAGAATCCCAAGCAAATATATCCTGGAATTGTGCCATTTCGAGCGATCGTCTTTCCCGCAGTTGTCTTTTTTGTTTTGGCATGGCTATACTTACATCAGAAATTACTTCCCCGTACCCTTAGGGGCACAACGGGTCGAATTACGGCCCGGAGGTTGTGCATGGCGACCGTTTCACCTGCCGACACGGCCAAGGTATGTCACCCGAGAAAGATTGTCTCTCATTTAACACAAAAAACGGAAGGAAAAAAGGAAGGGATCCGTGCGTGGGTTTCCAGGTAGAACTGGAGATTATGGGTGTAAATGTACGGAGCTAAAAATGAAAAATGAAAATGCTTCAGCAAGAAAATGTCATTCATGTATGGTAAACACAGGGGAGTAAAGGGGACATTGTATCAACCAAAAACATGGATTATTTGAGATTTGCAAACTAGGCAGTACTGATCCCATGCCGTACGAGAGCAGCTTCTTTCGTGCTTGGTGGCTTCGTCAAGTTGACCACCGGGTGGCCTGCAGTGGAACTCGGTCGGGGTCAGACCCCGTGAGTTGTTGCCCCAAATTCCCGGCTGTCGTCGCAAATATCACACACCGATGATGAATCAATGACTACAGCCCGTTCGATACTGAATATTGCGGCCGCAACTAACAATTTGCGACACGGCCCCTTATTGGTTGGTTACTCGGTAGGCCCCATGAGGCCAGGATCCCATGGTGGGGAACATGTTGGGACAAAAAAAAACAAACACCGATTTTGAGTCCAGGCAAAAACTTGTTTTTCCTCTCGGTGACAAACGAAGCCAACATGATACTGAAAAGACGTTTCATGTTTTATGGTTGCAGAACATGTCAACAGTTCTTAGACGTGATGATCCGTATGTAGCGGCAGCTCTTCCCTTTAACGTGCTTAGTGTGTTCATGCAATTTAATCCACAGTCTTCAGAAAATGTCAAGGACCGTCTTATACCGTGCGAAACGCAACATACATTTTTTTTTGGCGGGAAAATGTCTCGAGTCACATACCCGTGTGCAATCCCTTTTAGTTCACGCAGGATGAAATTTTTCCTTCCGGTTCTAGCTCTTTACATCCTGGTATTCCTAGATTCACTGAACCGTCCAATTGGAATAATTCTGTAATCACGTAGAAGGAGTGTTGTGCAAACCGTTTGGAATCAAGCCGAATTTTGCGTTTTTGTTTCAGTTCTATGAAACTTTTGAAGAATGCTTAGAATCGGAACAGCTCCGTGTTCGTCCACGAACACTTAAATGTTCAGTTGTTTTTGATTTTTTTTTTGTGCAGTTGATTGTTGTTTTAGTTTTTGGGGTTTGTTTAATTTTTTTCTGATTTGGTGTTGGTATTACTATTTTGTTGGGGGGGGGGGGGGGGGGGGGTGGAGTTGTTTTGGTTTTGTTCCGTTGTGTTTTTTGTTTTGTACTGGAGTTTGTTTTGGTAAGATTTTTGTCTTTTTCTTCACCGTGTTTGTGGCGTATGGAGGAGGGAGATTGAATTTATTACTAGCAATTTAGGGCAACGTGACACCAAAGCTTGTCCAAGCGCAATGCACCCCGGAGGCAGTATCCAGCGATTATTTGTAATCAGTTTTGCTCTTCCCCCGCCAAAAATGGAAGTGGGACAACAATTATTTCTCGGAGCGCCAATTAAACGTCTGCTCTCTTTCCCCTAGTTGAAAGACAATCGGCCGGTGAGCGGCCTAAAGCGACCAAATTACTTGCGTGGTGAAGAGAGAAAAAATTAAGTTACATGCATTATTGTGTCGGGCAGAGATGCACTTATGCGATTTTATTTTCTTGTGTACTTGTTACGTACAGGGCTTCGGGCGTTACTGGTGTAGAGATATTAGATGTGATGAAATGGCAATAACCTGTCGTGATCAGAGGCGCGGTAGAGCGTGATGAGCGGTCGGCACTCCGTTCAGTTACGGTACGGGGACATCTTCCGTGTACCACCGCGGGCTGAGATTAAAGTCGTGTAGTGCGAGCGAGCCGAGCGAGCGCGGTTTCGGTCATCCGTCTGATGGGTCCGAGCGCTTCTCCTGCAGGCGTGCCATGCACGAAGGACTCGCTACACGGAGCTTGCTCGTGCTCTCTATACGTCCCTTAAAAGGAAGGGGCCGTGCTGGTGGCGGTATTTTATAGGAGGTCACTTCAAGAGAGTGCCGGTTCCCCGTAAAGATGCTGATCTAAGCGACGGACAATTTCCTGAAAGCGGAAGCCGGATGTTGTTTCTTGGGGGCTCTGCTCCCTCGCGCACCGGTGAGCAAATTGCCGCCCACCCCGAACCTAATTTCACCTAAAAGGGCGAAATAATTATTGTCTAGGATGGCAGAAAACGCTTCTGGTTATAGGCCTACATCTGACGTTCGGGTTCTGTGAATTATTCGTGTTCAACATTTTGTGAGTTTCCAAACTTGCGTTTTGATGACGTTATTATGATCATTGCTGGAAAAGACTATAGTGTTTATGATAATGACTTTTGCTCCATTGAATTCAACTTGGTATGGTTTTTGGGCGACATATTGGATTGAATGTGAGCATTTGACATCGGTTGCTGAATTTGTATCATGCTTGGGCGTCCTGATTTTAAACGTTGGCTGCATTAGTATCTCGCCTTGAATGAACTGTCATTTAGTTTTAGTAGCTACTTTCAAGTACACATCCCAGAGTATTTCAAACTGGCTTTGGCGGATACTTTTGTTCTTACATTCTGCCCTCCATCCCTCACACAATGGCAGTAAATTGGCGGTAACGTGGTTTTTCAAATTGATAAAATCAACAAGATCTAGTTGGCATCTGCCTCATGATGCAGTTATGTTCTTCTGGCCCGTGTAATAAGAATGAAACTCAAGAAGCTCCAGGCCCCAGGTTGCCGTCGGACGCTGTTCACGGCCAAACCTTAGCCTAGGCATTCTCGAAGTATTTATTTGATTATGGAAATATACATGTAATTGGTCATTGCGAGTATCACATCTACCGTGCCGTACCGACGAAAGATAGGCGGCACAGTTAGGTCCAATTACCGCATCTTATGGCAATACCAGACCTTTCCACACATTAACTGGTCAGGCGTGTGTTTCCGTGTGATATGCTTTCTCATGTGATTCTATGCCTATAAGCTAGCCTTGTCATCGTTATGACTTTACCCGTCGGTGATGAGCATTTGAGGAATTTCTCGATGTCGACCCCCTTTGCACACTCGCCCGTGCTAATGACTTGAGGGTTAGCGTGAGGGTGACCGTTTTGTGTCGAGTGATGACCGAGGTCCTTTCTAATAGATATAATAACGGTAGTTACACAGCGGATACATTGTGTATGTTTATCGGTCATCACGACCCGATGATGAGCTTATCGCACAATGACAAGTCAGCTAGTTTTCAGAGGCCGAACACATCTCATCAACGTCAAGGCCCTATCCAGGGTATCTTGACTCCAAACGGCTGCTATGTGCAACGAAAGGAATAAAATACACAAAGTATCACATCTTAATGCCAAGGAAGATTATATTATGAGAGATAATCAGACGAATTTTCCATACGATGATTTAATTCAAAACAGTTATCGGTAGTTAACTCCGTGTATTCGTTGTGGATGGAAGCACGTTACAAAAATCCGAGTCATTTTCTAATTTGTTTCAAGTTGATATCATTATGTTTATTTCAGATCAGGAACGTTACTGGTGATGTGATCAAATGACCAGCCTGTGCGTCTTCACTGGTTGTCACATATAGGCCTTCCCAGTCTTTTCGTCATTTTTTCATCGTGTGTACGTACGTGCTCGCCTGCCTGTATTATTGCAGGATACAAATGGAAAGGGCTTCGCCTCTGGTGGGAATCCGCTCCAATGCGTGCTGTCATCAGCGTGATTCCCCTCACTCGATCCCCCTTCCATCGCTTTAATTAACCCATTATCTCCCCTGTCAAGCAGTACGGCCTCCACGGTGCCCAGATATCGGACCGGAGGCTGGTGCCGTGACCCGCCAGCGTCCTTTGAAACTCCCTGTTGAAGGGGGGAAAGGCCTGCTCGGACAAGATGTTTTCAACCCAGGGGATCAAAACATCGCTTTCTAATTTGTTCCCCTCCCTTTTTTTTTCCCCTTTGAAATTTCCAATTGTATTTGATTGTATCTTTTCCTCCTCTATTCACCACGCAGCACGATTAACTACGGGGATGCATTGCCTCTGGCCCAGGGCATCAAGTTCGAATGACCACTGAAAGAAGGAAGACGAAGATTGAAGTAGAGAGAAAAAAAGAAAGATATATTTTTTTTCCCGAGATTTTGTCCGTCAGGATGTAATCTCCCGCTCCAGATCTGTGTGTAAGGCCGGTGGATATTTTCCCTGCTCCTTCAGAAAATCATGGCTTAGCTGGATTCATGTGTAGCAGACGATCACATCACGGCACTCCAAGGCTCAGAATGCATGCACACGTTTGAAACAATTTTAAGACGGACCTGTCAACTTTCATCCTTGCCCCAAATATCATTAGGTAAAAGCACAGGCAAAACTAGACCGGGGGTTGATTTCACGAAGCCCTAAGATCCTCGTAACTCGAGTTACGCAGGATAATCCATCGTATCCTACGTAGGACTGCTATGCAGCATAAGTCTTACGATTGATAGTTTGGGGAAATCGACCCACTGTCAATTTATTTCACTTTTTATGTTATTTTCGTGTATTTGTGAAACGAATTTTATTGTTGGCATTTCTTTTCTTTTTAACTGGATACTGGTACACAATTTTGTTAATGGGGTTTACATTCCTGTAAACTTGAATTTCCTTTTGTTGAATTGCTTTTCGTTGTGAATTCATGTGGCTGAAAGCAAACCAACCCCCTTTTTTGGTTCAGTATCTTTTTGAAAGTAAGGCGAAAACCAGCGTAATTTTGATCTATATAATGCTTCAAGATTCGTAGGTACACGTATAAGGTTCCATTTGGAGTTTACAAATGGCGAAATCATGGCAAAGAAGTTTATTTTTCCTATTAAAAGTAATTGCTTTCGTGTTTTGGTAGAAACGAAGACAGGAATATTTTTAAATGCTTGAATCGTGCAGAATTACTGATTTTCCCCAAACCACGTGTAAAACATGTGATAGATCATTATACCTATACACGTCTGAATCTTGCTTTATTTCTACTACTTAACCAATACAGGAACGAGATATCCATTCCTTTACGTAACTACAATGTTACACTTTTCATTCAAACTGAACGTTTCTGAAATATTTTGTCCGTCAGCACTTCTGTTATTTACCAGTTTTTTGTTGTTGTTTTTTTAACTTGTTTTACCCTTTTGTTTTTTGGACGTTAATTGCTGTTTTTCGTTTGTTTTAAAATTGCTTGAACACTTAAGCGGAAAATATGTATTCATAAAAAAGCGTGAAATGCTTGGTTGTTATGAGTAGTGCAGATTTGGAAATAAAATCTCAGCTACATGCATAAGTGAATGCTGTAGTAACAAAAAAGAAATCAGTAGTAAGAGGATTTGTTTCATTCGTTGTTCTCCTCTTCCTCTTCGCCTCCGCAAATGCTCCTTTATTTCCGTCAAGTCTGTATCGCGCGTAACACACGAAGAAGATACAAGAGTTAAAAAGTTAAGGAAAAGTTTCTTGTTAAGAAACTCTCCCGAGGACGAACAGAGCACACTGTACGCAACGTCGATATAATACCACCGGTTCTTCTCAGAACCACTAACTCTCACAGAAGAGATTACATGGTGTCACCGCAAACCTACCACCACGCATAGCTTCAATTCTTATTGAAGAAAAAATGGGGAAAAAATAGAATCTAAGAAAACGTTTAGGAAACGAAAGGTCTTTGACACTCAAGTTGGTTCCTGGTGTGGGTGATTAACTGAAAGGTTGTTCGCCCTCTGGCCTGATGTAATCTCCGGACATCTTGGCGAGTCCTACAATGGTATACAAGCCACCCTGACGAGTGATGGCAATATTACACTGGTCATCTCCCGGGTGGGTCACGGTATCATCATGCTGCAAACCTAGCGACCATGCGGTTGATGTCCAACGGATCTCCAAATCGTGCAACTCCCCAGAGCTGCTGTGTTGTGTGGAAGAAGCCTTTTTAATACAGAGTCCATATCAACGTATCCGTGTTTCATGATTTGCATGGAAAGTGTTTTTGCAATGCCGAAGCTGTTCCCTAGCTACTTGGACTTATCTCACTGACCTTTCCCCAAACTGCCTAGCAAGCAACGGAGTTAGCTCGTTGTAAGACATTCCCAAAACATGATCGGGCACACGTTACCTGTTGAAAGCACTTGGGTCAAGTCTTTGTAAAATCCGATTCCTGAAAATCACACCGTCGGTTGTTCTTTTTAAGGCGTTCATGAACCGTTTCAAATGATGTTTTTAGTGAGTAACTATAGACCTTTGTCAAATAAACGTTTCAACTAGACGGAAACATTGCAATAACTGCAGGTTCTGCTTTGCAAGTCCGCCCCAACATCGGACCAATTGCAAGTTTTGCGCGTAACAATACCAGCACCGCCGGCTGAAGTACACGTAACTCCACTGTCCAGTTCCCAGTACAGTTACAAATTGAACAAAATGCTGTCATCAATACTACCATGGAGGTATCATGTTGTATCAGGCAAAATATTTATCCCAAGGAAAGAAACAACAACGGTCTATATTAATGGAATGGCGAGGTATTATTCCCTTCGTAGGTTTGTAACTTGATATAGATGAGGGGGAACAGAACGTTTGTCACGGTTCCTCTTAGTGTCGTCAGTATGACTGTCCCTAAAACGCTTCCTTCTCGGGCGCTCTCGGAGTTTCTTTCAGTTAATTATATCTCGCCTCGACACATTCATACATATTATTTAATATAACATTGCAGTGAAAGCAACAATGTGTGAAAGATGATGATCAAATGTCACTCTGCCAGGTCAGTAAAGTTCACATCTTCAAAAACTTGAAACCTGGGATCAAGCTACGACCTGTAGTTTGAATTAGATCCCAAAGTTTCTTTCCAAATTTGTACGCAGCAATGTACAGGCACCTGTCAATTCGTGAAACTGCTAATCTAACTTTTGCACAAAGACTTTCTTATCTGGTAATACTTGTGAAGGAATGACATTAATAAAAGTTCAATTAACTATCGTAATTTTAATAAAAGATTTATAAAAGATACAAGGGAAAAGACCATTTTATTCATGCTACACTTGAAATAATTAGCCTTGTTTGTAGAATAGACAATTACTATACATATATCTCTGTTAATTAGTACCACAATCAGCAAAGAATATGTATAGAAGTTATCAGCAGCCCCGAAAATGTGCAAATATTTCCGTCGCTATCACTCCGCTGTCAAAATGGGTTCATCACAGTTGCTTTATCGCAATTATGTCAAAGGCCGAGTGCTATAAAAAAAAAACCGCTTGAGGGCGCTTGACCCCCCCCCCCCCCCCCTCCTCGGCTGTACACACAGCCGACCACAGTAATGCAACGCCAAGTAGACGGGCCAAGTGCTGCTCATGGACCCTTGGCTGTTCTCGTTTTGTGCGCACGTACGGAGGCCGCGGCGTGGTGGACCATGCCAATGGAACATTTCCATCATTATTAAATGTCATTCAGACGTGCTCTCTGATCGGGCCATGCCAATACAACAGGTGTGCAATCACTACACACGTAGCTTGTAGGTAGACGTTGAGGATTGAATTGGAAATCTGTCAATGAATAAGCGGTGACATAGGCCTACAATCAGCTTGCCCAAATTATGAAATTAAAATTCTGATCGTTTCCTTTTGCACAGTCGTATGGACCGTCGTGTGAAACGAGCGCAAATTCCATTATGAAGCATAGGGAAAATGACAGGTGAACACCAATTTGTACTTCGTTTTTATAACACGCATATGCAGCATTTATGAATCCGTCTTAAGCCACATGTTGCACTGTGAACGTAGTATATACATGTAGACTCTTTAGAGCAAGCGTTTCTAGTTAAGTTCAAGGCACTAGAGCGGCCTCAAATTGTCCTCCGTTCTTCTAAACTCTGAACGTACGAGGTTTGGAGTTGTGAATGATTTTAGATGGTTATATAGACTAATTTCATGACAGTATTATGCTGTTTTATTGCTGTATACAACCGTGCAATGAATTTTGTCTCATTGTTTGACGTATTATTATGCCTAGAAGTTGAGAAATGATTCCATGAATTCAAAAAGATAATCATCATCATGATTAGTTTAAACAGTTGTATTTGTCTGGGTTTTTTCTCCAAAAGTGAGAAAAAAACAACTTGGTTATAGTAGGTTTACCGCCTGGCAATAATTCAGATTGAAGATCACATTGTCACAGCGATCGGAAGATTTTGAGTGTCTTTCCAATAAATAGGGAATATACCTAGTTCCTTGTTCTGTTGTCTTTGACAGTAACCTACCGGCACCGTGTATGTATGGAGTAAATAGTCCACAATCTACTTCACCTTTCTTGACCCCATAGTGAGCCGTAGAGAATTGGGTTCGGCCCGTATTGTAAGGATGTAATTTTCCTTCATAAACCTGAATGGAAGTTGGAAACGCATGACATCAACGATTGGAACAAACATAGGTTATCTCGTCGTTGTTTGCATTGAGAGGGAGGGAAGAATCTCGTTCAATTCTCGGATGTTGTTTTAGTTGTATTTTTAAATATTTTGTCTCAAGCATGACCTTTCTCAGTTAACTGAGACGGAAGTCGATCAGGGAGTTTTGCCGTCAACCTGAGGGACATGCTTTTAGCTATCTGTAAATTTCCGCAAAGAGATATAGAAAGATCGTGGAAATTCGAACGGACTGAAATATTAGTGTGTTGCTGGTATAGAATCCTGCTTGCAAACATCAATTTCAGCCCAACAAGTCCAGCTTTTTTCCGGATCACATTGCCCAGTATAACTCCTTCACGCGGTATGATGATCTTCATAATCACATTTACTCGGAACAGGGGGGATACTTGGACACAAACAGAGGTCTCGACTTACGGTTGGAACCCGATGGAGGAATCAATCCGGCAACGGTGCAGAGGCTGAATGTTTCTGGACGGACGGAGGAAGATTTATTTCGGACGCGTGTTTTTACAATTTGTCGCCGTAGATAGCAGGGAAGTCTAGCGGGAATTTGGCGTTGCAACCCGGGGCGCCATTGCTGACGTTTCCTATTCTTGTGAGTGCCCTCCCCTCTCTCTCTAGCTCTGCTAGTCCTGAAGAACTCTTTCTCGACCATAATCTCTTAAATTGATGGGATGCCATGCTCGAACTCCTCGGAGAAATCTGGAGACTGTCCTGACAATTTGCAAGGATTATTCAAGAAAGAAGGTCATTGTATTCTTTTGCTATCAAAGCTGAAAGCCCCTTTGGCAAGCTTGACCACTTGGTTGCGTTTTCTGTCCCTAATACACGAACTGTAACTCTATATTATCTGTTGCAAAATGTCAGTCAATTCCTTGGAGTCTGGGAAAGTTAGACGGTATACTTTACTTTTGAAACAAGAGAATTGTTCCTATAGTACTATAGTCAGAGTTTGGCGAGTGACAAAAACTTACAGAGTAAACCACATAGTTAACGTCGTAATAATTGTAGATATACAATCTATGCTGTAATGGATAGGCCTATATTTTGCATGACGAGTTTGTTTTGCATCACTTCAAAGTAACGGCACCACCATCATGCACTATATCATCATTATCAAACTTTGAAAACAAGCGTATAAGAAGAGAACAAGTAAACTCTAACCATGGAACTAATTATTCTTAGTCCATTACTTTTACTGACTGCTTATTAGGTAAATTAAATCTGGACATTTTTAATAATGGGCAATTCACAATTGCAGCGCGTCTCCAAGAGTTTGCAACGCTTTGGCCAATCATATAACGCGAAATCAGTCGAACCTTATCAGATGAGCATTGGGTCGACAATTCCGTGCATTGTGATTGGCCAACTGGTTGCATACTCTTGGAGACGCAATTATATTGTGAATTGCCCGTATTCAAAATGCTTATGATTTGTGAATAAAAACAAAGTTATGGTTTAAGTTTTGGGCCAAAGAGTGACCAACAATAATGATTATTTTGCAATGAATGACAACTTGCCTTCCATGCAAAGCCATGCATCTGAAATTCTCTTGTGGGAATGACAAGAGTTGTAATGGGATCTTGGTTATGATCTTGACGTTGTTTCTGCGAACTTAATGCTGAACCATATACCCTTTGTGCAACGCGCCAGATGCGCATTCTCACTGTTCAAAGAGATGCTTGGATTCTGTTTCAGGTCTTATAGGGTCTTGTTTGTCACTAAAAAACCCAAACCGTGACCATCTGGGTAGATATCTGCTAGCGTTTAATACATGTCCCCTCGACCTCGAAAATATTAGCAGCCGGTTTGGTGCGGCTATTATATGCATGGTATGGTACTCAGTGCAATGTTTCTGACTGACAGGGACGTACACACGTACACGGAGGTAGACTCTAGTATTGTTCACTCTTATTCTTTACAAAGGTGAATGTGCATTTCATATAAAGTATTTCATTTCCAAGATTCGTTCGCCTCCTGAAACCCATGTAATAGATAGTATGTCACCCTTAATAATTGATGATGGTTTTAATGGCGTTGGAAGATTATATACCGGAAAGCGAGCAAGTACATCGGACGCCCGAGACAAAGGCGCTTGTGGGTCTATTGATATTTGGTTCATTGAATGCCTGCCTCTAGTATGTCAATGCAGTGTGGGAGTGGTCATCTTGTGTCTTCCATTGGCGTTTGCAGGGTTGAGAGATACGCGTGAGCTCGGATTGCAAAGGACGTCCTTTCAGGTCGGCCTGAATATTTTTCACAGAATTCCGGAGTCTCTTGTTCTTAGGGAGAAGGCTGCAGCAATTGGCGAGCATTTATAGAGCGAATACTATACAAACACATTGGCTAGTGGTACGAGGAAACTTCGTACTTTTTCACCATCTTCTTCGAGATGTAGATTCATCGAGTCCACTGTTTCAATCCAGACTTCTCTAGTTGCAGCTGTACTTTACTGTCTCTCAGAAACTCATGGTTCCCAAGAGAATTGTATTTCACGACAAAACTGCTCATCCTGAAAGCTGTTTACCATGGATCTTTATCTTTATCGTGTGCTGTTAATAATCCTGACAATAAAAGCCCCAATTCCTCAGCGACCCAGAAAAGAACGTCCTTTATGAAATTAATTTTTTTTTCGTGAGTGAAGACAAAGGCGATTATTGATGATAGAATGATGGTGAAACGCAATACTGAATCGCTTTATCCCTTGGAAGAGGCTTTTCCAGCTTGGAATATATCACATTGCACTAACGTCCTTTCAGTAGATCCATATCAAGATAATGGATATGATAGCAGCTATATAGATAAAATTAACAAAAACCAAAAAAAATCGCACAAATTTTGATTCGTACTTCAGGGCACAAAACAAAAATAGACAGTTTCCCTCTTCAAGGTCTACTTCTACCAGTCCACTGTACGAGGTCAGACGAAAGGTTGCTCACCCTCAGAAACAATCTGGAGGCTCTCAACCCAAATCAGGTTAAACATACATTTTACAAGCGCGCCTGAAGTCATACCGAACGCCTCAAGCGTGTGTACGGTCTGCCCCCGTACCATGTACACAAGCGACGGGCCAAATATAGCCTCGTTCCAACTGGTAACGCAATATAAGATAGTAACAGGACTCGCAGTGAAGCGTCCATGTGCACCAGTAACGTGATAAAACTCACGTTTGTCGATTTTTCTGTGTTTGGGTGGAAGCCGAAATTGACCCATTAACCCGCTGCACGGTCTTGCATCTGGCAAGCCGTATGCATCCGAAATGGCTACCTATAGTTGTTTGTGGTTGCAGATCCACATTCAAGTGCATGGCGGCTTCCTGAACTGGTACCTCGTGAGCAAGCTACTCCAACATCAGCAATTAGGCCACAATGCTCCTTTTCGATGACGCATACTGACCTTCAACGGCCTCAATTTGATATATCTCATTTCCTTCCCTTTGTGATCAATATTTACATTTTTGCATATCCCGCGCTATATAGATGCCTTTTCGGGGTTTTTAGTTGGTTTGCTACATGTTTGTAGAAGAAGTAGTGTATTGGTTCACCATAATTATTAAACACCATAACATTCTTAGTCTAAAGTAGTATATGGGGTCTCTATTAAAAACCATAACAAATGCAGAGTGTTGCAATCAAAGTTGGGTATTACAAACATAATTTGATGTTCTTTGTAACATTCTCCCAATGTTGATATTACACGAAAGTTTTTGGAAGACTGGTAAATATGGAGGTAGGCCTATACCTTTGCGTCATCATATCTTTTGATTTAGTTGTGCTCAATACATAAAAATACCCTTTTCTGCACGTTTTGGTATTAACCGTTTAGATCCCTCCTGATCTGTGGATATTGTGTATAACTACGTATCACTTTTCATGACGTCATCCTAAGTTTGAAACTTGTTTCTTTGTAATTTTACCTTTTAGCTTTGTCACGTATGACGTCACTGATTACCCTAGTGACAGAAGTTATCAAATCCATATCGATACACTCTTTACGTTCGTTTCAGCCTACGCGTAAACGGATGAAAGCTCTGTGATCTTTGCTAAGAAGCTTCATATCTGCTTATCAGCTTTAGATTATAGTTTAGCCCCCAGATTTAACTATTTTTAGTGCACCACCGCAATATACAGAGCTACACGCTGTTCTTATAGGCCTATACTTCTTGGAACACATTGGATTTTATTTTCAGAAAATGCTGTTTTCGTGAATCATCATCCTTCCATTTCAAAAATTGGTTTAAGAAGGGCCAGATAGGATCATTCAAATTCCCAGTGGATATGGTTAAAAGGATTCATGATACATGTAGTCTAGCAATGTTCTCACATTATACATAGCAAAAGGCCAATGAACACAATGTCGTCTGGTATAGTTTTTCGTGGATATCTACCTGATCCAGGTTAAAAGTATCTTTATGTACGGAAGAACATTAGTTTCATTGATCATGTCAATGATTCATGAGTTCATAAAAGCCACACGTAATCCCTGCTGCGGATTCTACCTAAAAATACACATAATTAAGGATCTCATGTATAGTACAGGTTGGCTATTATGGTCGATGGTATTACCAGTTTGATTTATTGGTTTTTATCCAAAGCCATGGACGCAAGAAACACAATAATAAGAGAGTCATGTCTGGAGATAAGTATGGAGCATTTACATTAACGACTATTAATGAATGTGAACATCTACATGGTCCATTATAGGAGCATTAATGGCTTCCCTGTGCATCAGGGTAAGTACATAGGCGAGCCGTGTTGCATCCATATCAGCTTTTCGGAGAAATTACTGTTAAAAGATGAATCTCTTTCAAGCAAATCCACCAAGCATTCTGTTTGTTGTTTAATAGTCGAGTTCACTCAAATTATCCTATAGATGTAGAGGGTTTCCCCCTAAAATGGATCTATTTTGAAAATCAGGCCTGGCAGCTACCGTTTTCACCCTCCCCCTTCGATTCTTTTGTGTCAAACATTCGACGACGGTTAAAATTCTTGACGTAGGCCTACATCATGGAGGCGCCGCAAAGAATTTGTAAGCCCTGCTTTTGCAGGTAACTTGCATGCCCTTACAAATACGTTTGCGTATTATTCGTTGCCGCGCAATTTGAATTTGAGGATATGTAATGTGTCTAATGTATTGGTTCCTATCCACAGACCACAGTTCGCATTTGAAAGTGTTTTTCATGCGCTTATACACAGCCAGAAAACTAAATTATGAAAATTAATCGGAAAGAGTAACACGACGAGACCACACTGATTGTAATGGGACTTCAACGTCCCTTTTCACCAAACCATAAGTCACTAAAGGAATTTTATTCCACGTGATGTTACCTCAAACCCATGCCACTCTTTGAAATGAAATCCAGAATCTATCCCGCTCGGTCCCTGGATAATTTTCTGTTCGCCTTTGTTTTGGCTGTCACTGAGGTCAATCTCTGCAATTGGTCTTTTGTTGATGAACATTTACACCGAAGTGTCAGGGGAGACTGGCTGGGGTGAAATATTGAAGCGCTCGGCCAAAAGGATTCTCTGTGGGTTTATGACTCGGGCTTTAGTGGTTGCTCGGCCACTGAGCTCATGAGGGATAGTCCCTTCTGTCCACACATGCTCGCAGCTGCCACAGGTGAATGCATAATGATGTCCATCTCTGGTGGTGCAGCTGAGTTCATCCGTTGGTGTGGATGTGCCACAGTCTTTGGTCCACTGATGAATCCAGTATATCATCATTCAGTGGTGAAGTTGTCCCGTGGGATGCACGCGATATGCATACTGCGGTTCATTTATTATACTGATGCTGGTCAGCGCGCTCGTTGTGGGGCAGTGTAGTGGCATTTACGGCCTAATGTCGGAAGCTCAGATGAAATATTCATGTGTTATTATATGCACTTGATCTTCTGAGCATGATGACGTCAAGAGTGTACACGGTGCATGCACCCTTGGAGAGATGGTGAAAGAAAGGTCGTTCCCAAACTTTGGATTGGGCTGCTGCTGCGGCATGTAATTTATGACATTTCAATACAGGTGCATGTGAAATTGGAGGCTATTTGGCTGAGTCTGTTTTTCGGAAAGAATTAAAATCGACTTTCAACTTCAATGGAAAATTAACGCCTGCGTTTTTTGCTCACATTTTGACTGGGATGAAGCTTGAGCCAAAGGCAGAGCCATAGCGAACATTTTGAAATTATGGTCACTTGTCCATAATGTGATACTCAGATTGCGACAAAGCATGCAGTCATTTATAATAAGCATCCAAGACGATTTGACTTATGTTCGCTTTGCTGTTTCCTTTGATACAGCTACATTCACTCACATCTTGGTTCAGTTCGTGTCTAATCCATTATACCGTTAATGATTAATGTTAAGTTTTAAGATCTTTCCACGCGGGGAGGCAAAAAGCAAATACCTAGCGCAAATCTGACCCATTAATGCGCTTTGGGACGTCAACGGTTTAGAGTCGATTATTAATTAACCCACCTTCTGGCAAGAGCGAAAGAGGCGAAGGAAATGGTAACATGCAACAGTGGTTCCTGTGTGATACACCTGGGACGAGCGAGCAATATTGCCTGTTAGCGAATCGAGGTGGTGTCCAATGTTGGAAAATAGAGGAAGTAAAGAGCGGCACAGTGGGCCAATTTCATAGAGCTGCTTAAGCACCGAAATGTGCATAAGCACCCAAAACTTTAAAATGAAATCAGTATGCCAGCCAAATCTCCTTGTGAATGTTATTCTCAGCAAACAATGACCGAATACAAGTCGAAAGCTGTAAACATCACACGGAAAGTTGGTTTATAATCCTGTATGACCAAGGAAGACTTTTCATGCTGAAACAAATTTTGTGCTGATTCAGCTCTATGAAATTGGCCCCTGGTCATTATCACCACCATTTCCCTGTTTACCCCAAAAGGTCGAAATTACCCTCATTTTCCAGGTATTTATACCCCATTTCGTACAGCCACTAATTATTGTGGTCCATCATAATTATCAGAACAGGAAATAACAAAAGAGCTGCATGGCTAATAAAATAATACGCTCCAGCCACAAAATAGCAGCAGTAGGCCTAAGTTTAGGCTTGGAAATTACCCTTCGGAAGCAGTTTATCAAAACATATGTGCAATTACATGGGGAGCAGAGAGAGGGAGAGAGTATAGTCCATAAACTGTTATTAGATCGGCGCCGAATTTTTGTTTTGAAAACAGAATACATGTATAGACCTATACATTATTTATTTTGATTATGCACTACTAACATCCTTCATTTTCTTGTTGTGTACCCGCAGTACGAATTGAAACAGAAATGTGTCGTGTTTTCAATGTTAGGTTGGAAACATCCGGAATAGTCCTTTGCGCCATAAATCATGACAAATTCTAGGTCACTTTTATGGCTTACAAACAGTTTGGTAAGTGTACACTCATGTAAGAACACAAAATAATGTGTCCATTGCATTGACCTGAGTTCAGGCGTGGTTCTAGAGCCAATATTTTTTGGGGGGCTAGAAGACCCAATATTTTGAGTTCTTCTTACACTTGCTTCTGCTATGTCTTATTAGGGGTCGAAAAACATGCACCTTTATCAAAAACTACGCGTTTTGTTTATGTAATATGCGCCTAATAACTGAAACGATCCAGTATTTTCAATGATTTTTTTTTTCAATTGCATTTTTTTGGGGGTGGGGCTAGACAAATTTAGACAAATTTGTTGGGGGCTACATCCCCCTTAGCCCCCTCGTAGAACCGCGCCTGCCTGAGTGGGAATCAGACATGCTGTCATGGTAACATTCTGTCATTCTCCGTCAGTCCTCAATATCTGTATGTCCCATGACGATCATGGAAGTCTGCTACGAGTGCCCCGGTACATCTTGTCCTTAACATGAAGACCATGAATAATATTCATGTATATATACCAAGGTGAAGTTATCTCCATTGTATCACATTATTCAATCTGATGTCCTAAAGTCATCCATCCTTGTTAGCAATTGACGTCACACTCTGCTGGCCTAGATACAAGCTAGGGTAAATCAGCCTTAGGTTAAATCGCACAATTAGGCCACCACGGTTCATTATGGACGGAAAAACTGAGCAATTGTCCAATAACCACACCCAGTACATTACGTTTTGTCCAATTCTCGGACAAATCGTAACGTTCGGTTTTGCTCTCTTGGGTTACGATGTTGATTGGCTAGCTAGCTGGATTGTCGGCATGCTGCTGGCTTTATACCCGAAGGCGTAGCTGGTTGTTTGATTGTTGGGTATAGGATAATAAGCCGGTTGGCTTGTTGGTTTGCTGTTTCCTGGTGCGGCTGATGGGCCTACCGGCTAACCGGCCGGCTGACCTGCTGACCGACCCCCGATCCAGATCCCCAGCTGGCTAGCTCAATTCACTTGCTATACCTTGATGCTTACGACGCAGCCCAGTTCCTTCAACACAGTATGTATCATCTAACAGATAGGTCTTGAAAAATAAGTAGGTCGCCAGTGTTGAACAGAAACTAATTCGGTTTAATGCCGAAGCATCCATGCAAATGGCTATAGGATCAGGCACACCACAGCGCCTTCAGCTGGCAAAGTCAAGGTGTATAGCATTTGAATCATCGATGAGTGTCACAATTCCATCTGGCCTTGGCCTCGAAAAGCTTTGTGTATTTTACCGGGGAGTTAGTGGGACGGTCGATGAAGGGCGAGGGAGGAAGATAGACCTTCATATGAGAGAAACTGATGCTGGATTTAAGGCGTCGATAAAGACTCAGTTTGGCCGAGGTAAAGAACACACTTCGGCTTCCTACAAAACAGCAAGATTCTGTAATTGAAGGTTGCTAGGACTGGACATTTAATATATAGTCTCTGACTACAAACCTATATCTTTTGATAACAGATACAAGAGCCTTGCAGGCGTCCAGTCAGTCTGCCCACGAACAAACCGCAAAACTGATTTACCAAGAAGAGCAATTATACGTTTGACTTTGTAAATTATTCAGATTTAGAAGAAAAAAAAGTCGTGAAAAGGTTACCACACGGCTCTGTATATCTATTTTAAAAAAAAATTGTTCGTATTTTTTCCTATATTTTTTGGGGAAAGTCTTCCATTTTGATTTGGTATAACATTGTCCCATCTCATTTCAAATGTTTACTTTTTTTTACGTGTTTAAAAGTCTTCACGATCTTACAAGTAATGGTGTTTCATCGGAATAGTGTCACACTCTGTGGTTACGAGTTCCAAAAATTCCAGCGTCGCTCAAGACCGCCATTGACTTAAAGAAAATTCCTTCATCTTCATTTTCATGTTTTTACTTTACGTATAACCACGATAGGAGGTACGTCCAGCGATATCTTAATCGCGTTGTCCGCGTCCTTGGTCGAGCCTTGGGCTGCGTGCTTTACCGTCTTCTGCGACTCTTTTACGGTCTACTAGCTCAACTATAAAGTCGCTAGTTTTGATTCGTGGATGGAGTGATTTTCATTGTACAATATAGACCTCAAGCGTTACCATGCAGGCAGGCTTGTCTACTGGCCACCATGCAAGGTCTATATATTGGTATAGGCTATATACCTGACTAAAAATTCACGTTGTGCGCCAGTGTACATTTGAGTTTCAGGCTCACGAAAAATAATTCTTCGTTTGTATCAACTCTCAAAATTGTCAGCCACTCCTATAAAAATTGTAAGGACTCTTTTCTCTAAATTGTAAACGACTGTCGCTTCATAGACGAAACCATTCCACTGGGAGCGTTAAGCATTGGACGACATTAATCTGCACTTTGGTATGGCCGGGGTAGCCAGACAGTGTGTCTGTGAGCGCTAATGCTGACAAACGCAGCCACGATTCAACGCTGTTTTTTTCCTTCTCCTAACCAATCTCTGAAAACGTTTAGGATTTATGAACACAGTCCTCCCCAAAGTGCTGCTAACTACCATTTACCGATGCGATCCAAATCAATTTTGATTAGACTGCCCCCATGCTGGTAAACAAGTCTGAGCCTTCACAAACACGAGCAGCTGAAACAACCGATATAGCTGCTGAATCGAGGATTAAAACGGGAGTTTCTCGTAATCTGATCATTTGAAATGAATCTAAAGATGGTGAAGGAAGATGGGAGTTCCGACCAACCCCAACATCCGTACTTTTTGGGGCAGTCGTGCAAAATGTATAAAATTGGGGCGAGTGTCATGCTTACCGGAGGCGCAAGGTTTAACTTACTCTTATCTCGTCTGTGCTTAAATGCTCATTTCCAGGATGCCTACACACATTGCTCGACTTCACATAATATGCGGTGGGAATAAACATATAAGTTTCCTTCGACAAATCTTGCGCCAGCGAGGCACGAGGGTCCTATCAATGCTTGATTGTCTTCATGCCTGTAAGATGACAAGGAAACTCATGTGATTAATTCATGGATGTCACATCTTGCAGCGATAATGGATTCGGCTTAAAGCGGATTTCCACATTAGACCAAGTACCTCTTATCTCTCTCGCTCTCTCTTGCTCTCTTTAAGATCAATAGATAATGAAATATTGATGAGAAATGAAGATGGGTATGTCAGAAATCAATAGCAGTTTAGTATTAGTGGCTTATTATAGCACAGCATGTGCCTACAGCAAAAGGGCCGTACATCATTCAATTTATATTTCAATCATTGGCTTGCGCCTTAGCATTATAGGCCTACTCGACAGACAAAATTCCCCGCTAGGCCTGGAGGTCTGGATAGCTGCTATTCGTTGGCCCGTGTATCATTTAGTTATTCATTTAATAACGGTAATTCATGGCGACAACGACCGGACAATCTTAATTCCTCACTGACGTACGCAGTGTCATCCGACTTATACTATACTCCGTTTTCATCAATATAGGTCTATATAATAGGGTAGTTTCGAGCAGAGTCTTAGACAGTATGTTCACAAAACGTATACTCTCTTGATCAAAATCACATGCAACAAAACAACCATCAGCAGAAGTAGTAGTAGCAACAGCAACAGCAGCAGCAGCAGCAGCAGAAGTAGCAGTAGCAACAGCAACAGCAGCAGTAGCAGCAGCAACAGCAACAGCAGCAGTAGCAGCAGCAACAGCAACAGCAACAGCAGCAGCAGCAGCAACAGCAGCAGCAGCAGCAGAAGTAGAAGTAGCAGTATCAGCAGCAGCAACAGCAGTAGTAGCAGCAGCAGCAGCAGCGGTAGCATCAGTAGCAGCAGCAGCATCAACAACAGCAACTTCAATAGCAGCGACGGCAGCAGCTGAAATACCAGGAAAACTACGACGACCCCAACCACCACCAACATTTACAGGAGCATTTACTCATTTGAAACCCTTGACACTTAACAAAAACAAAATCGCTTGCCTATAGCCACGCAACTCTATCATACACTATTCGCCGTAGATTTGTCCTGATAATGCCAACGCTCACTCAACGTTTCAAGTAACAAACAATTATTGTGCGGCCAATCTTTGGGGACCGAGTTTTCTTAAGCCTTAACCACCACATCTCCATTCCACGTCAGGCCTTTGCTTGCAGTATCCTTTTACCAAATTGATTTTTGCAACGAGAAACTGCAGCGATCATCCGAGACTAGTGAAAGTGCACCGTAGATGAAATTCAAAGCTCTTGTTTTTCCACGGTCTTTGCACTCCAGAGATGAAAAGGGGAAAGAGAAGGGGGAGGTATACATTCATGTTAAACTCATCCGCTCGATTGATAGAGTATAAAGAAGTCGATAAGACCCTCACAGGATAATCTTGTCTTGTACTTTCAGTTTCACACACACGTACGGTGCACGTCGGATTTGATGGAGTGTAAAATGTCTCGATTGCTCCATACCCTCCCTTGAGATTGGCCAAGTAATGTGCTGATTCATCATGGTCCCGTACACGTGCAGCATGAGTGATTGGGGGGCAGAGTGCATGCGCGTGGAGAGGTGCAACTGCGACCACAAAGAGTGGAAAATCGGATCAAGATATCTGCCTGAATGTATCATTGTGATGCCTCGACGTATGTGCCCACAGGCTTTCTTGATCTCAGACCTCTTCAGGCTGACGTCTAATCTCTGTGGCAGCTTCTTCTTACGTCCTAGTATGTCAGAAAGCTGATGAAGTGATACCTTATAGATAGATCAAGCAAGGGTGAATATCACAGATCTGCTGACAAAAAGAAAATGCATAGAGCGTGAAGGTTCTCACTTTCATAGAGCAACATTCCATGTGATATCTATCGCTCTTCGATCATGATTAGAAAACATTCAATCGGCCTACTTTTGTTTTAGCAAGTTTCTTTCTTGGATTGAGTAAATGCTGGTGCTTGGGCTGCGCTATGGAATGGGCCCAGAATGTGCTATGGTTTGGGACCATGTCATACTCGCATACGAAACTTTCATCTACCTATCAGTACTCATGCTTCTTAGACATAAGTATAGACACATGGTATAGACGGCCGGCAGGCAATGTACAACCAATTACCCTCTTCATTTGCCTGTGGATATGCGCTTGCTGTACACCAAACAGTAACGTCTCATAAGACTCTACACACTACTTTTGAATGATTACCGAATTACACGTTAGAAACAAATGGCGAGAATGCGTAGGTCGTACCACACCAGAACGCCCCCGTAAAGACACACCACTCCTACTATGCACGAAGTTGCAACTGCTACCCAAACTTGTAAGCCGAAAGATATAATACTACGCACGAAGTTAGAAATTATACTGTCTTAAACTTCTCTCATATACGGCGAGAACGTATACGATTCATACAGCGAAGGAATGGACACAGACAAAGAATGCAACACCGAAATGGCGACAAGCCTTATGTTGCTTATCATCGACGCGATTAGAGAGATCCCACAAGTTATCAACATTTCCAGATTCAGTGAGTCTCGAAAGCAAGTATATCGCACACTTACCACAAAATAACCAAAAACTTGACAGAATGGTTTATATAAGGATCTCTTCGATTGTTGATAACAGGCTCGACCATTCTTGTTAATGGTCTTAATCTAAGTACGTTCAGAACGAGAACAGGTGTCGAAATGACGTTCATGCAGCGCCTTCGTTGTGCGAATCTTGTGACGGCAGATTTGGACATAGCACTCTCAGTAACACTGATCGAACGAGAAAACGCATTCAAGTCACAAATGATACCTCCCTTCTCACTTCATCCTGTATGTTACCCTAATGCTGCCTTTTGGTGCCGCGTTCATTCATACCACATTTAGGTTAATTGTCGTTTTTTTTTTCCTTTTTCCTTCCTGGCTACGTGAAGAACAGGTAACTTGCACAGAGGGGCTGTCCATGTTGTAATTATTGTCTGTGAGACAGTAAAGGATTCAGAAACGCACACGGTATAATGTCAGGACACATTAATTGCAGTCAGGTGCATGGACAGACGCCGTGGGAGCGATCTGAGGAGCCCCCCTAGGCGTCTCTTCATTTCCCGCTGAGAGTCATCTGACACAATTCCGTTTCCTTTACCTTAATTGGACGTCTCAGACATGGAAGCAAAATAGCCTCTTGGTCTGAGCCCGCGATATATTTTGATTTCTTGCACTGTGGAGTCCCGCCACTGGATCCTTAAGCTATACACGATTGAAAAATGTCCGCATTAAACATGGTTTAACTACCTGATTATCGCAGAATGGTTGAAGCAACACAGTGAAAGCGTACGTATAGGATAGATGATAATAGAAGCACAGTGTTTTTGTATTTCTTGTTGTCGTTAAAACTCTTCAATATGAATATGAATATCAATATCAATATTACTAAAATAGGCCTATTTGTCCCAAAACGGATTTGTTTCCGTATACCGTTTACCGTTTATACTGCAATAACCGCAGGCGTTGTACCAAGCATTCCTCAAACATACGTATTAGCCTATCTATAAGAATGTTTGCAATTGTCCACACATTGCATTAATTTCCCACAGCATAACATAACGGTTTGGCCATCTTATTAAATTCGACCATTTTATTCTTCTAAAAGTAAGATTCCGATCAGGAAATAAGAAAGGTTGTTATCTCATTCACCTATTGGCATTAATGTTTGCTCCCAAACTCTTGCAGGTTTCTTTGAATGCCTTGCCTGCCTGATAAAATCACTGATTTAAAACTCATTCCAATCCACTTTTGATTTGAGTGCCATTCAAATAAAATACAAATGAATGTAGATGAGATTGAATCTTCCACCGTGGTTTTAAATAATGACCCTTCTAGGGGCCTTTCTCAAATCTCGGCTACGGCTCAGGCTCCGGCTTCGTCTCTGTAATCCATATGCTGAAAATATAGGTTGTGGTTTTTCATTGAAGCTGAAACTCTTATTTTTCAAACCAGAGAATCTACTTCAGAACTGCAGCTAAAAGCCTCTATTTTAATACCCGTTATTAACTAATTTATTTATTTCAAGAAATGGAGCCTGAGCCGCAGCCGGAGCCTGAGCCGGATCTGAGGTTAGGAAAAGGCCCTCTGCAAAGACTGGAAGAAGCAAGGGAGACAGACCAATGAGTTGATATGATACGTACGACATGTTTCTGTTTGTAGGTCCTATTGGTAAATGTCTATTTTGAGACGATTTAATCCCCATTGGTGTCACGGTGATATGGATCTAACCAGTGGAAATCGTTCTTGAAGAGGGCCTATATGTTTTGTTAATGTTGAGGAAAGCACAAAATAAACGGGTCTACTCGCGCGTAGGCTAGACTGATCGCCTTTTCTGTACTGCTTGCTTGCCAATTCGCTGGTTCCACTGCAGACTACCTGCTTGGTTTGTCCGAGCTGATCCAGCTCCCACGGATTGCTGGATTATACCTGTCATGGGCTCCCCTGTGCTCAACACTGGTCAACACAACATCGTTTCTGATAATCTTACATGTCATTAGTTCTGTGCTCCTTCAGCAACTAGGAAGATATGGATCCGAGTCTATCTCGGAATTCTAGCATGGCCTTAGGCAGCACCACCTGGTAACTATACATTTGACATTAAGCTCAATGGCGCCAAAGCATCTTCTATATCGTTTGGTAATACCGTACTCCCGGTTGGAGGAAGCTACATCTTATACCAAGCTGAGTCTCATCGGTTGTTGAAAAATAATGACGGTCAGTGAAAATACAAAACAAAATGATGGCGCCTGTAAAAAAAAAATACCATGAGATCAACTGCAGTGAGAAGCCATGCTGATGCCCCATTTTTGCCTATGGCAAAAGTTTGTGGTGAAACACAACTGAAATTGGCGTCATAAAAAAGTACAGTTTTCAATGAAAAACACACACTTTTCCTCGAAACGGCAGCGAATGAAAAGACAGTAAACAATGAAAGGGTATATAGACTGCCACGGGTGTGATTATACTGCGTCGGAGAGATCTTAAGATAGAGTAAGATGCTTTTCAAATGAGATAAGGATGTGTGAGGAAATACTCTGGAGAAGTAATGGTAGAAGTCACTCGAGCTTACGAAGTTACCTTTTTGTAGCCCGAAGTATCAAATCAGTTGAAAAGTCTTCCTTCAATCTGAAAGGAAAATGATATAACTATAATACGAAGCTTCAAAATGGCCTTTCGATGTTATATGACATTTCAAAGGACTGTTTGTTTCTCTCTGTCAAGTAAATCTACCTTCAATTCATCAGATTGTAATTGGCTTCATCAACAAAGGCTTGCGGCTATTATATTAAACCTGTAGAGGTTAATGGCACCACCTGGCCACTCTCTCTACTAATTGTTGTGATAAAATATTGAAGATTAAGAAAAAATCATAAACCAAAGACCGTACAGAATTACAGTATGAGTGACAACACCGCCTGTATTCGTCCCAAGAGGGGCTACACTCGATACGTGGAACTTTCTAAGAAGCTCAGATTAGGCCTTGCCTAATAGGGTTCACATAAAGGACGCAATTAATATCCACTTTAGTCATCGTCCTTTTTTTGTCCTGACTGATTCTTGAGCTGGGAAAATTATATTCTGAAATGTCTTCTTTTCACATTTAATCTTCCTAGAAGCTTCAATTCTCTGGAAATTTGAAACTTGCAAGATGAAAGTCCTTGTCAAGTTTAGTTTGTTTGTCTTTTCCAGACAATGTTTCTTATCTTTAGGATGTTCAGCTCGCTGCCGATAGTGAACCTTAATGGGATGAAGCATTTAATATATTAAAATAAAATATATAAAAATGCATAGACTTACGAGGGTCTAACGTTTCGATCCTATAGCAGGGTCTTTCTCCAACGCTTTTTTACAAAATAAATACAAACAAATTTTTAAATAAGTAAATGAATAAATAAATGTTCATAAGCGAACGAAAATGCCGGGGTTATAAACGGACGCAGTTTTTTCAATTCACTCTGAAAGTTCAGAAAGTTTTTGGAAAGAAAATACAAGTTTGTGAATTTGGAAGGAATTACGTACTCTAACCCCCATCTTTAGTTTTAACTTGTGTCATGTTCTCCATTTCTGTCGCATCAATGCAATCATTCGAAGGGCTTGAATAACAATATGGGACGGTATATAGCTAAGCTCAGGTCAGGAAAAGACAATCTACATGCCGCCAGCTATTTCAGGAGATGAAATCTGCCGTGGCACTTTACTCTGAACTATACGTGCAGTGTATTTTGGGCGGTCTCGACACAATACTAGCGGAGTTACAGCCGTGCTCGCGCGCTTGCAGTAGTTGATAGGCCTATATACACGTTGCAATTTGAAAAAGGCATAACTTGTTGCAAATCAGCTTCTTTTTTTTTTTCTGAAAAGATGAGAATCACGGAAAGAGAATATCCAGGCGCGTCACGATGTTATCGATTGTTTTTTTCTGTTTATGCACGGGATTGGCAATGACACCCCCGATTGTTCCTCCCCTCATACCCGCCAGCTGAAGGATGTTGTTTTCCACGAAGTGCCACTTCAGAGGAATATCTTTGTACAGATATTGTCCATAATGATCATGCAACAGCCTCTCATCTGAAAATATTACTTCGAGCAGTGTATTTTTTTGTCGTCATCATGCTTGTTTTTTTCATGAAAAATAAAATAAACATATCAACAAGCCATCAGCTGAAACCATATAATTATTATGCAAATTAGACTTGCTTTCTCCGACGTAATGTAAGCCTCATTTACATAATTCAACTACTGACGGAAAACAATAAAAAACAATCATATAATCATTATTGAACGCACAAAATAACAAACACCCTTCCCGAAAACAATTAACTCTCACCATGCGTATAGACCAATAAACACAATCTGACAAACCTAACAAGAGAAATTGCCATATCTCCCAACAAACAAACAAATACCCCAAGAAACAAACGGCACAATATTAGTTGACCTATACACAACAGGGAATGCACTGTGCCTTATAGTTATAGGTAGTTTCAAACTGTTTTTTTTTTCTCTCAAAGAAAATATCAAGAATGATACAGCAACAGTCATCTTTGGGCACCACTTTCTGAGAAAACAGTCTAAGACGCTCATGGTATTTTAAAATTTATTCAAAGCAGTCGGAATTGAACTTCCTGAGATCAATATTGATTTTGGTCAATTGATTTTACTCTTTTCTGGATAAATACAGACAGACAAGTTTGAACGATATGTTTCTTCCATCAGCATCTTCATACCCTGTAAGTTATAGGTAAATCTGTAAAGATTTCTGTTCCGGTATGCTACCAAAGTATGATAGTACCTTTAAAGGGATTGCATACGTTTGGTAATTTGAGCCTACTGTTTGTTTCAAATCAATATAATTGTATATATGTACCCTAAAACTAACCTGTGAAAGTTTCAATTCAAAAGGTGGTAGCGTTTTTGAGATTTTGGCGACAAACTAGAGCGGTTATTTCACGCCAGAGAACAGTTAGTCAATAGCTGAGAAGCGTTACGGCCATAACGCTTCTCAGATTCATAATTTTTGGAGATAAAAAGTGACATATTTTTCCATAACCGCGGTACATCGAATTGAACGTTTCTCAATATGCATTATACTATCCAAAGCAGCTGTACTTCTCACCAAGTAAGTTTTTATTGCCATAAATGTTCAGAGTCATTACCAAACGTATGCAATGCCTTTAAGTATTATGAAAATGAAATTTGTTTTCATTGCCAAAATGCGCAAATTAAAATTTCAGCTATTTATACACAGCTGCAGCTGTGCAATAACACGGTGCAATATCCAAGGCGATGAGTAGAGATCCCTTGCAATATGAGTAATCTAAGATCTAAGAGTCTGACGATTCATGAGGCTCAAACCCTGCCGTGCTTGGTTCCATCTGGGCGGGCTGCTATAGTAGTTGTTTAACTTTCAAATGAAGTAGCGAGACAGTGCAGCCCAGTCACTGCATGCTGCTGGTTTTACACGCAACCATCTGCCGACTCCAGATCGATTTACTCGGTTGTGCATTTCCCGGAAAAAACAGGTATTATTTTGTTTAAGTATGCAATCCCAAACGAAGTTCGTTTATACCTATATACTCAGGATCTTGTGCATCCATTAGTGGTACTTATGTCTGTGGCGTAAGGATTGTTTGCGATTCAGGGGGCTTGCTTTAGACGGGACGGACGGACGGAATTAGTATTTGTCAGCCATCTACTCGTTTCTGGTTTGGCGTCTAGGCTAAAACAGCAGTGGTTTGACAGCACACTGTTATGACATTTCTGACATGGCGGGACGAGGGATTCTCTTCTTCATTTGCCTTTCCACAGCTGTCGGTTCCTGTCATTGTTACATTTCCAATCAGAAATAAGATAAACCCTGCATTTGGCTTAACTTGTTGACTTCATGACGTCGAATCTGTCTGTCTGAAGCTAATTTGTGCTTTTGATCAAAATTCCGATGGTACATTGCTCATTACTTTCCAGTATTCTATGTCCATTAGTCTATGTGACATTGTGTCGAAGTGTATTCACTACGGCGCTTTCTTTTGTAAACTGCATAATAAATATTCATGCTGGCTTATGAAAATGAGAGGGTATTCCATGTTTTAACGACGGATGATTTTTCTTTCGGATATGTTCTTTGAGATGGTAAACGACGCTTTCACGAAAGGGGTGCTACGGTCAAGCCATACAAACTGCTCTTGTCTTAATATACTTTCCATGATTATGAGAAAACTGAAAATGAATGTTATTATCTTTTATAGGGAATTGCTTGGAAAGTTGGAAGTGACTGCCAGGAAATTCCTAGAAAACACAGCACTTGATTACATAAACTTATCAATTTTCTATCCTGTAAAAGCCAACTGTCTGTGACTGTGATCTCTTGTGACGTTACCTAAACGAACTTGATATCAAACCGTGTTAACATCACATCCGCACCGTTAACTTGTGTGGAGCCATAAATGAAACTGGTAATTATTTTCGTCTGATAGAGTGTGATTTTTTAACACGATCAGTCTTGAAAGTCATACAAGCGGAGCTGGAGCAGGACACAGACCTAATGTATCATTCCTTCCGTCGATATCCCTAATGGGTTTGTGTTTTGTTTGGTTTGTTTTCCATCCCTACTAGCATCAGATTTCTGCATATACGTTCCCGTTCGGTAAATTATTATGATACACACTACGCGCAGCGCCAGACGGGTCGAACGGGTTAATAGCCGATAGCCGATCGAGGTTTTGAGGAACGTTCGCTTTGACACTGGGGAACAACAATTCAGGGCAGATAATTCAAGTTTCTGCTGAGGAAAAGGAGATAGAAGTCCAACGTGGAATGCCAACAAACACGATCAATACAGGCAGCGATGTGGAATGATATTTTCTTAATGGGTGAAATATCGCTTTCCTGGCCGTTACGGCGCCAAGTTTGCACGGAGGAAATTCCCACAATAAGCGCGCGGCACCGTCAGCCGTTCTTCTGAGGGCAAAAATAAGAAGATTTATTTTGTTTAGGCCTATGCGATGGCAGCCGCTGAAAGTGAGGCGAATAATTGGAAAACGGTGACGGATGAGAATAGATACAAATGACAAGTCTCTGTAGTGGTCGGACGGCTGGCTTAATGACTAGATTCAACAGGGGAGTGTGTGAACTAATTAGGTAAGAGTAGAAAACACTATCATTCGTGATTAAGGCACTGATTGCAGAGAAAGTCACCATCAACAACCGAGCCGTTGTGTAATCAGGACGTTCAATAAAACACATTGAATACATTTTTTTTGCTTCGTGAAAAAGAGAACTTATTTGATTGGCGTGCAATCCTAGACCCAGCTGAATATTCCACGAATTTGGATGGGAATAGAAAAAAAAAAGACTGACGTCATCAGATTTGCTGTGAATCATTCGAATAAACTGAAAAGAGACCGACTGTTTGCGAATCTTTGTTAGGAAATCTATACATGACGTCATGTGACGTCATGATTTGATTGGCGTTTCAATACCATACGCTTTTCTGACATTTCCGAACTTTTTCGCTTCCTGTTATCATTTTCATCGGGCATGGTTTGCCTGTAATTTAAACCAGAAACCTCCGGTTCTGTCCAAACTTTACCCCTGGAGGTCTACATGACATCTTGAGTGAGACTTAAAGACGGCAATGCGTTCTCTGTAGACTCGCTGATGTTCGGCGCCATCACGTCCAATATGGCCATGACTCTTTTATAAGAATAGCGTCCTAGGTTTGTATAATATGACTCGGCCTTCCGTATACGCATGTTCCAGGTCAATATATACCATTATGAAAGCAAAGCAGACTTCATCGTCAGACATTTTGAAGATCTCATGACAGTCTTTGAAAGTTGTCTGATTGCTTTGACCGATCATTTCCATCGATTGAGCCTGAGCTTCTGAAGGACGGACTTATTGGAACGTGTGCAACGCCCACGAGTCTGTTAACATGCACTTCTTAGTCAAGAGTATAATACACCTACACGTTACAAAAACATTTCAGATGTTCATGTACGAGTTTGTTTCAGACGGTAAGAAACGAACCTGTCATGTACAATTGTTTTGCGTCAGAGTGTATCTATGCCAGTTAATAGCATGTCCACCATACGCACATGAGACAGTAACTCTAGTTTTGATTAAGGTAAAGGGCACTCATGTGAATAACCAACAATTGACCATTCGCATAGCAAGTGAATTTTTTTAAAGGTATAATACATGATGGGTAAAGGTCACAGAACAGCACTCACACTTTGTCTAATGCAGCATGTACATGAAAAAATAAACCTGTGAAGGTTTGAGTCATGAGTCATGAGGAAATAGCGAAATCCCGAGTCAAATTTATTAAAAAAATGGTTTTGTTTATAGAACATAAAGAATGGTTTTGATCTTACCCCGAGATCAAAACTGTTTTCTGTCTTTGTTTTGCTAATTTCTGGATAAATACACCATTTCAGACGGACATATTGCAGTGGTATGTTAACTACCAGCACCATTTTCATACCCTGAAAGTTATAAGTAAATTTGTGAAGATTTCTGTTTGAGTATGTAACCAATTCTGTACTGTACCTTTATTAAAGGGAACCTTTAGACGTAGAAAGGTATGCCCTTTTCGAACAGAAATCAACTTGAATCGTTTGTGAGTTATATTGGCAGCGGCATTAAAAAAATATGACTTAGCTCGCCCTGTTGATTTCATCAGCAGAGTATCTCGACAAGTTTAAATTTGGATTCGACACGACAATAAGAAGGACGCTTGTGAAGCCCGTTCCTAAACGCCGTCTTCTGGAATAAAAACAAAATGGACTCAGCGTGACGTCAGCACGGCAGACGACGTCGCGACAAGTCATCCGCCGAGCCGAAGCAAACAGTCTGAGCCTAATTTGTTTCAGACGTCGTCTTCGTTATGCCGTGTCGAACAAGAAAACAATTAAGACGAATTCATGTCCACCGTCATAAACACAACATCTGAAAAAAGGTTCTAGAATCGTGATTCATCCACCTTCTATTTAATCAGCATGTGTGTAAATTTCCCTGGCTTGTTGTTACAAGACAGACATTTTGTAAGTCAGAATAGGATACTCGTTCACACGAGTGTAAACATAAGTGAGCAAATCAACACGTGGCTATGGACAAGGGCAGTGGAATAGTGTAGCGGTTCACGCACAGTTAGTCCACGCTGGTGTGTGCTGCCTATTGTCAATGAATATTTTGACAAAAGGTTTTGTCCATTCCAGTTACAACCGCATTAATTATGACATGTACAGATACTTTGCCTTGGAAGCTATGCAGTACATAGGCCTATATTATGACTGGTCATGGTGTGAAATTCATTTGTGGTAGGTGTGATTTAACCTCTCATAGCTCGTATTCAGAAGTCGAAAGCACGGTGTGTTTGTCACAGTGGTGAGCTGTGTATAGCGAATAGCTTTATACTGTATTGCATGCAATATCGTGGGATGCCTTTCCTTGCCGTTCGATAGCAATCAGAGATTACAAGTTATTTCTATTGCACAGCAAGAGCGCCACATCACAAGGCCTTGAGGCAAGTCAAGGGTCTCATCCTGTCCCCTAAGATGTTATCGAGGACGACTTGAAGGGAATCGCCAAGTCCGACCGAGGCCAGCGAGAGGATTTGACGGTGTGTGAGAGTGAGTAGATATTTTCAGACTCGCCCACTGTGGCGTGCGTATTTTGCATTGTATAAGTTAATGCGGGTAATGTGGTTAATGTTCGACCACAGTTGTGTCTTCTTTCGCCTTCCTCGTCCTTGGTTTGGCTGGCTCAGTGGCATTGAGACTGGCCGGCCGGTTGGTTTGGTGGCCTGCTGAAAGTCTGTCTTCTTCTGCCGTCCCTGCGACCGCGGATCCCTGATTCATCCTTTAATAGCTAGGAGGCTGGTAGCTGGCTCAATGCCGCAGACCACATGATAATTTCCCACATAGTACCTTTTTTTGTAAATAACAATAATTTTCAAATATATGATAATAATAGATAATTAATAATATGAAGTCCTCCCAAATAAATACTCACACTTTCTGAGCCAATCAACTTTAAACGTACTATCATACATTGGAAGGAAGCCAAAACAGAAATGTTCACAGATTTACGTTTAACATAGGCCCACATGAAGATGGAACCGGTACAAACATACCGTTAAAATATTTCGGCCTGAAATGCTGTATTTGTCCAGAAATGAGTGAAACAAAAGACCAAAAACAGTTTTGATATCCGAAGTTTTGATCAAAACCTCATAATTACGATTACCTTACAATTTCGCGTAAACCTTATTCGCTGTTTTTATATTGTTCCCCAATGATCAATTGTGTTAACAAGGTTTTTTTTTTATTTCATGACAAATTCTATAAACTTTACTTAAGTATGATACTACCTTAAAGCTATATACAAAAATAAATCTGAAATCTTCAAATTTCGTTTTCTTTTCAATTTCCCACTGAGTATCAAATGACCAAACAAATATCCCCGTTAAATTGAAAAGGTACTGAAAAAGCTATACGCATCCTTCCACAACATAGCAAAACAAAACCTTTATGCCCAATTTACTGGTACTCAAAGGCTCGGAGCTATTCATATCTTTGGAGTTTTATCATATCTTTGGACAAGAGTACATGCGAAGGGCTCAAGAAATGCTTTTTCTGGGCAGATTTAGAGGCTATATATACTTGCCTACATACCGGTCTGGTTGTTTGGCCGAGAGCGTATTTATTCAGAATTACACTTGTAATTGCTCGATCACTCGACCTTTTTGGTATTAATCAAATGTGTAGTGTACATCAATACCGAATTCCTCATGCCTCTGGCACGGACACTTTTAGTTTATACTAAAACGATATTTATGGCACATTGGAGACACACAGTAATAAGCGTGCAGAATGTTCTTAATAGGTTTGTTTTGATTACATTCCGTGGAGATTGTTTTGACTGAGTCGATGAACTTATCATTTGGCATGTGTCTACTTGTGGCGATTCAGGAGGGAAAAGGAACTTAGAAGAACGGTAGTCCGTGTCATGATGAATCAAGATCAATGTATATCGTTGGGCAGACTAGTCGCCGAAGGCGCTGGATGTACCGCAGACTTGTTGGTCCAAAGGAGGAAGAAGATACGGGGGAAACTAGATAAAACCTGGTTGCCGAAATGATGAAACCAAATTGACTGGACTCATAAATTCTGGTTTTTGCGCGCCCGGAGAGTGGCGTGCCTGGGAGGGGTTGGGGTTGGTGCAGTGTGGCTTCGAGAGCACTGCGCCCTTAGGAGCGGACAGATGGTAATCAAAGTCTATCGATTCATGTTTGGGTCGCAGGTACGTATATAGTCTCGCGGCACATCTAAGTTGCAGTTAGTCCAAAATGTGGTGAGATCACTCTCGTCCAAATCATTTGCAAATGAATGAATTTAATGTTGTGGTAACCCACGCCTAGCTACTCCCCTCATTTACGCAAGCTCCACAAACATGATCCTCCCACAACTGTTTGTGTTGGGCGGTGTTGCATGGCTAAAGATAAAGCGTAGGAAGGCCCTCCTCCATGTAAAATCTAAATGCATGTAGGCCCTATGTCTTTTCTCGCTTGTTATGGAATGAAAATATTGGCCCTCCACATGGCTAAAAAGCCACTCAAGGTAAAGGGCTTAGAGAAGATGCTCAGTGAAGCCGAAGAAAGGGAATTGACATTTCTAGGGAAAGAAAACAGGTCATGGGTTTGAGGGAGGAATTCCCAAGGAGACAAAGCAAGGGAAAGGGGGCTTAATACAGCAGGATAACTTTCTGTTCTAGATTTAGGAATATAGACACGAGTGTACTGGCAAATCAAGTCTGGCAAGACAGACAAGTAAACAAACAGAATGATATAAAAAAAAGTGCTGGTAAGGCCATGTTTAAAGCTCGTAGGATAAATGAAAACTACCGATAAAGACAAATAACAGGGGAGCAGCTTTTATTGTTGTTATTGCAGTGTACGCTTGATTTTAAAATGTCAACCAAATGCGATTCTTGTAAACTAAAATGTAGAGGGTTCCATGCTTGGAGTTTCTCTTTGTCGAAGTGCGATGAAAACACAATAGGAATTATTTGATTCTCAGATTTGCAGGCATGATTTTAAGTCCAACGTGGTAGGTTAGCACAGAAACGGGTAGACATTTTGCGATGACGTCGTCTGTCGACTACGGACTGTGCGCAAATGCAGTTCGAAACGTCGACTCGTCGAGTCAAACTGACTCCTTTCAGAGCCAACTCTACAAAACACACTGCAATCCAATTTTATAATATCCATTTCAACTAACACACTATAACCCCCCTCCCTCCCTCCAGTGCCTGATATATTTTTTCTTAATATCGTCTTGCTCGAAGGCATATCGATGAAGTTGGATTATTTATAGTGTAGTCCTGCGATCGATGTGAACGCTGGGGGCCTCGAATGAGGTGCGGTATCTCACGCCACATGTTCCTCAAGGGCCAGCTGCAGGTGATTCTGAAAGCTGCAGGTGTTGACCACCGATAACATGAAACTGACCCCAAGCATTAGTGAAGGGGAGGGGGTTATTTCATTTACTAGAGTTATGATGCGACAGCTACCGACTAGAGCCTGTAGATCGCCTCATGTTTCCTAATGCTACGACAAGAGCTGAAATAGGGCGGTCTAACACTAAGCTTCATGTCTGCTTTCGTCTCTGTCAGCTCAAAGCAGGGAGAATTATGGGTTATTGCACACATTATGGGTTATAGCGATTGTCATAGCAGAAATGTTGGCCTGTAAAGTGCAAAGCGCACAGGGCTATAATCAAGCACACAAAGCCATCTCTACCCTCACAGGTACCCATTTACAACTACTTGATGAGCAATATGTGACAAAGCGTCTTGCCCAAGGATGCAAGCACCATTAACCCATGGCTGGATTCGAACCCACAATCTGTAGATTGACCACAAGACATTGAGTTCGACACATAATACCACTAAACCAGAGCACCCTACAGTAGTAATTATATAGTTTCACCTTTGGGTTTACAAGTCCGCTTCTGACTTAATTATTGTCTACTTCAATTCCGAAGTGTATATTTCCCGAATGTATGCCTATCAACGTTCCAATGAACATAGAAAGTGAGGCATCCTCGAAAAAGGGCTTTTCTATACAGAACTTCTGAACGTATACTGGGTTCAGCTTTGAACTCATCGACACATTACAGGAAATTGGTCTCACTGGAGCATGGGCTCGAGGTTGTAATCAAGACTCTTTGTGCTTTTATGAACTCGTCTGTAGTGGTTCATGTGAATTCTGTTATACCAAATTCATCATCAAGAGCAAGTGATATTAATTTAAATGTTGTTGTCATTTATAATTCATTGTTTGACCTTTTCGATCCTTCATCCTCTGTGCAATGCGTAGGTGTACTGTGATAATTCATTATTTTCCGTTCTGGTTGACTGCTGTACGCAGTTTTCAATTTTTTCAATTTATCTAAATTGCATATTAGGGAGACACTTTAGCATCTAAAAGTAAACATTTGGGAGGCATCTGCAAATGGGGAGACTTTTCATTGTCTCCCTTTTATACCAGCTACCTTTTAAAGATTACTTTCACTGTCCATATTTTAATAGAAGACAGAGAATGCGCTCAATATGACCATATGTCAATGTCATGTTAATTGGTTTGGAGGATGTTTAGAAATATGTAAGTAATATTTGTGCACGACTGCACGACCCAATGAGAAAGTCTCCCTAATGACACATTCCCGGTCAATATGACTCCATAAACATGTTCTTTTATTGATAACTCGTGTGAATTTTTCATAGGCCTATTCGTATTTCCACGGTTACATTATACACTAGCGCCTCTCCAAAGAGATTTGGGAGTATGTTGACGCTACAGAGAATTCATTTTCCGTTGAGTGTATCACCCACTGTAATCAATTATGATGATTGAGCATGAACAAAGTCATGAATTGCAGGCCGGACAATGTATATGTATACAGAGCTATATCACTCCAACGGCCAGACGAGACAACATCATTTAATTATAGTTCTTGCATCACCCGGTCTCTGCACATAGTGTGGCTGCAGTGCAGCCTATACGTCTTGTATCAACGGAGCAGCAAACTTGATTGATCGACGACAGAAGCGCGCCTCACGTGATTCCTTAGAGTGGGTAAATAAAAATTTCTTAAAAAAAAAAAAAAAACAGGAGCAAGCAGCAATATCCTCCTATTCCCAAGTCCACCACTGGTGGGTGTATGTTCGCCACTGAGCGCAGAGCGGCAGGCACACGTAATAAGGATCCGGCTGATGTGATGTTCATCCCAGGCACGTCTGCAGGTTCCGGCAGTAAGAGTCCGGTCATGATACCGATGTTGGTGGTTGATAGTATTAAGATTGACTGGATGCGTGCTGGTCCTCGCAGTATTCAATCAGTACTTGGAGACTATTGTTGGTTGCCGTTGAATTGAGTGCGCGTGTGCAAACGGTGATGTAACATGAGGCTGGCCCACACCTCTCGACTTGTTGTGTAAACGGAGTTTGGAGACGGCGTACCGATATATTAGCAGTTTAAAGCCACGGCGTGCCAGTTTCTTGAGTGGATGCCCTGGGATGCAGGCTTGTGTCTTCTACATCAGGATCAAAGACATAGTGAATTGGCTCTGCTCTATCATAGAGTAAGAACTACTCTATGCGTGTATACCGTCATCTACACTGACGCGTGCATAAACTTCTTTCTTCATATAGAAACAGTTCAATCTAAGATCGTGTTAAACCTTTGTCATCGCATTTTTTTTTAATTAAGACTCGCAGTATTAGCGCTCCTCGCATATTGGCTTCAGTGACATTCAGAGAAGAATACGAAGCAAGGGTCAAACTGTTGTAATTGCGACGGCGAAAAAAAAAACCGCCCCTTTTCCGTCCAAATGGTTATTGGCATGCAGGCGGTCTCTCACCGGATATTGAAGTGAAGTCCATGTTGTTGAAAACCACCGCACCGCGCATTTGCCAGTTATTAATAATAACTGACGAAGACGACTCGCACTGGCTATTTGACCGGTGTGGCTGCACTTAACCCCTTGTGGATGAGCATGTATTGGAACTGACCACTCATTCATCTACTTGTTGTCATTCAGGAACCAAGGGACTGAAAACGAACCCCTGGCTCGCCGGAGCTAGACCACAGTTAGCCCGGCCAGCAGTAAAAAAGACTTGTAAAACGAGATCACCGTTTCTAATAGCAGGAAGACAAGAGCTGCAGCGTCGGGACAGTGGCATCGCCAGCCCCAACGGACGCACAAAGTAGAACACGGCGTACGGGTATCATCCGTAGGAGGTAAGTGACAATATTGAATGGTTTCAGTGAAACAGTTATGGAATTCAGCAACATTGGGCGCCATTGAGGACTTTGGGTATTCATTCCTGTTGGTTTTGTTTTCAATTAGGCTATGATGAATCTATTTCTACTCCAGTTTTTCTTTTTATATATATTTGAATTCATGTTAGTTGCGCAAATTGAAAGTATTTGAGACAACGAATAGACAAATGACAACTGGTATCACGTTTCAATAAAAAAAAAGAAAAAAAGTAAGCTGTTTTTCTATAATCATACCAAAGTAAATCCAGTAACAAAAGGTACACTACAGCTCCCGTGTTCAAATTTTGGAAATTGCTATTCACAAAAGTGATATGTTTAAAACGGAGAGGTTAGCGTGGTATTTACTAACGTGCCTTCCACAAAAGGCGCTCTATACAGGTTGTACACGTCCATGTAATGATATGGCTCGCGGCATTTTGGTATAAGTAGCTTTCACTTCCTTTAGAGACCTTTCCGATTGGAACACTTTGTATTCTGCCACCCCGAGCGATGATGTCATGGTTTGCAAAGTACCTTTTAAAACTCAGTCTGAAAATGTACGTATACTTTTTGATCATGAACATTGGTAAAGGAGATCATACGGTATCGTAGAGGATGAAGCTTGTGGATGTCAATTATTTGTGGCAATTCTGCATGCATGAATCCATGATGGCGCTACGTGAATCTTTAACTTGGTAAACGTGACATTATGGTTAACAGGTTGTGCACAAGAAGTCACGAATCGTTTTTGCGTGCATGACAAATTTATTAGTTTCGTAAAGTCGTTTTTGAATGCCTGACTCTTTTGGTAATTAAAATAGATATTCTTGCTTCTGAATTAAAATTCTTAAAAGCATGATCATCGAGAGTTGGAATTTCTAATAAGATCCATTAGTCAGCCCTGGAGCAAAACAAAAATCAATACATCCATTAACGAATACTTGATGCATCTTCTTCCTCGTGTGATGGATACACACCATAGCTTGCAGTAATGAGTGACCTGCCATTCTGTTGCATATTATGAACGGGAAGATATCCGCTAACATCTTAGAGCAATAGATTGCTTCTGGAAACAGTATAGAAGTCTACAGACTTAATATTAACACACCTTCGGGCTATATCCATGCATATTTTCACGTACAGTGGAAGTATCCATTTCGAATAACACGATGCGCTGACGCCACACTTTGAGCAAGTAATTATGCTCCTTAAAACAATAATACTCCCCTTAGTAGATATACAGTTTCGTTCTTGTAAATGGAGATGAAGAATAGATATTCACTTCATGTTTTCATTTATTGTTTTCGCATGAGGCGACGGAAATTTCTTGTAAAAAAGAAAACACAATATCCATATATCTAATGCCTTTGTTTTTGTCCAGCATCAATTTTGTGAATATATAAACGAATGATATGCACTTCAGTATATGCGCATACGTTTTCTGGTTAAAAAGTGTACATACTTGTAAAATGTACTTATTTCTTCCAAATTCAATGTTAGAAATGAGGCAAGAGCATATGGATTATTACCAAAGAGTCTTTGGGGCTGTCTTATAACAAATTTGTTTGCTTGTTTTTCCCCTGACATTTGCGCTTTGCTTTTGTGTAGTCGCTTCAGCAAAATGCGCGTTGCATAAACCGTGCATTTGTTGCACGTGTGAATTATTAGTCAATCAGATAGCCATCGCATCGCCAGTTTGGTTAAACTGGTCGTGGAGTTTTGTTCGCCATTTCAGCCTAATATTATTCCATCGTAGGTTAGTAACTTGGCATCTGTCTTTGCTTAATGTATGTACATGATATAATGTAGCATAGGCCCATTTATTGAATCAGGCCCGTGTCATCCGGTCTACACAGTGTCTGCATCAGCTCCGTTCGCTTGTTCTTTGATGGAGGTTTTTTCCCCTAGCCTAAAGCATGTAATGTCCTTCCTGCAATCTCTCTCACCTAATTAGGGAAATATATAATAATAATACTATATTTTATTTCCCAAATTTGCATGTCATTTGATTTCTGTTTGTATAGTCTTTGGATGCGTTCAGCTGAAGTTTTAATTCAGAGCAAATTTACTTAGAATGAAAAGTAGAAACTAATCTTGCTCGATTTCTTAAAGTGATTTGGTTTCTTTCGATTTGAAAACCTGTCAAATTTTCTTAAATTTTTCTTAAATTGTTGTGATTAGCGCGTCATAATTGTTACCTGTTTCCATAGTTACTGCCCCAGTTGCTACGTTACGCGAACAGCTATTTGGTGGTACACACCCACTTGTTGCTGGATTTTGCGTCGCATTGTAATTTGAATCATAGCCATTTTCGGCTGAAAATTGTGAGAACTAGCAATTCGGTGAGTATTGCTGTAACTCCCGATGAAAGAAAAAAACTACATTTCTATTATCTGTTACATAGTTCTGTTGACTCCTGCGAGTCTACAAAATATGTCCAAGCAACGTACAATTCTGTGGAAATCTTTGGGTTTAATTTACAATATTCCACATTGTGTTCAAGAGGTTGTTACTCTCTCCCAAGTATAGCTCATGTAGAGACCGCAACAAAGGCACCGACCGCACGTCTTTAAGGCTTGCGCTACACCAATCTCTCTCTCCCCCAGCCATAATTTGCCGAATCCCCCGACGTGGAATAAATGCCACGTCGCGAGCAATCGGTCGTTTAACTAGGTAAAAACGCACGTCCGTCTATACCCGATCCGTTTTTTCTCTTTTCTCTGGCTAAAGATTGTGTATACGCACGGACTGGCAATCAGGCCAATAGGGTGAATTAAGACAACCCACTGGCCGAATAATTTGATCAGGATGGCACTATATTTGGGTAAAGATGCCGGTGGGACCAGAGAAAGAAATACAAATATATCTTGTAATTGTTTCACTCATGTTTTTTCTTTCTTTTCAAAAGACGCTGGTCGAACTGGAAAACGTGTAAAGATTGCGTACCTTTTACTTATTGCATTTAAAAAGAAAAGAAGCAAGTTACTGTCTTTTCCTCAAAGCAAAATTATGTTTGTTCCCCCTCCGTGTGTACTCCCTGAAGTGAGCAAAGCGAAATATATTGCTTTTGTAGGAGAGAAAAGGGTTGCAATCAACAAGTAAGTTTGTTTCTCACAGTTCGGCAGTTTTCCAAAAAAACAACAACCTAAGAAACAATCAGTGGCCAGCACTAAACGGGCAGATCATATTATGCTGATCATGGAGACCCTGTCAAACGCGCTCAACTGCCCGGCGTGCCTGGCTGTCCGGATGACTTTGAGCACATGTGACGCGCCACAATGGACCAATAATTCCTTTTGCTGTGCGCGTGCGCGCATTGTGGAGGCTTGTTGAGTGACCATATTTGGTTTCCTACTGTATACTGATTTCCCGAGTTGACGTCATGGGGCGTCACTGAAATCAACTTTCTTCCGTTCTTTAAAAACCTTTGCAATAATGTCATCTGATATAGCCCACTACGGTGTACTCTATCAGTATTATCTGCAACCGTTATCGACTCCAAAAGATGGGTTAAGAACAAATTGTCCGAGAAGTAAATGGTCAGTGTAGCTAAAGGCCTGGGGAAAAGTTCTGGGCGAGGGATTATGAAACGATATACGCCCGAGATCATTGCAGCAGATTGGGCAAACAAGAAGGGGGAAATCCAGAGGAAAGATTCTAAAAAACACTGGCACTTATAATAAAAAGAACAAATCACGTCAAATAATGTGACAAAATGTCACCTTTTATCAAGTTGACAGCTGAATGAAGTGTCGTTTCAGGCAATTTAGCTAAACAAGTTTTTGTGTATTGTGTGATCCGTAAACAAAGCTTTGAATTGAGAGAATATGACCAAAATAAGCATGACTTTTCTTTGGGATCAAAGGCAATGAAAGAGGCTTACAACTGTCAAAAACATGGGCAATAATTGCAAACAATGCTGCGATTCCGTAGCAGGATGTGGACTCGTTCAGTCGTGAAACACTCCCGTGTTGTATCGGAAGTTTGACCGTAGGCGTTAGCGGAAGAAGACTCGCAAAATGAACGGGTAAAATTGCCCGTGGTATACTGCGGGAATCCTGTTGAAGAAATAAAAAGCGCCTCAGCCGAAACGTAACGTGATGCTGGTCCCCTGGGCTTAAGAGGCTAATCAATAGATATGAATTGTCCCGACGGCTGTTGCACGTGCCTTGCCTGTAGAACTCGTGGGCTGACAATGTTTCATGCTCTGAGAACATCCGCATTGAACGCATGCGCAGATGGAGTCACATCATTGCCGTTTTCACATCTAGTTTTTCTTTTCTTTTTCATCATAGTTTTTCCTCTATATTTTCCCTCTTATTCAACGGATATTTTGGAATATAAGAAACAAAGAACAGTCGTTATATTGTTATTTCACCAGCTCAAACAAAACAAAACAAATTGAAGTCATTTGCGCATTTTGCATTCCAGTCAGGGGCGTTACCGCTCAATTTTAAGTTCCTCCTCTTTATTTCAAATGAATAGTATATTATTACACAGGCAAAAATTTGAACTTTTTCCAAGTTATAAGCCTCCAAAAATGCATCATGGTTTGACGTCAGGCGTTGTTTTTTCAATATGTGGTGTGCTTTTCATCACGATTTTTTATATCGTTTTACCCGCTGTAGCCAATAGATACGGCACCTGCATAAGTCATCTGTTCAAATATTTGTTTTGTTTCCGCTCTGTTAGTGCGTTCAGACTGAACTTAATTTGAACCGGGACAATCATGGTTACATTTCAAATGGGCCTATAAAAAATCATGTTCTCATAAATTGCAAGTGAGACACTTGCCAGGTAGCTCGAATCATCGACTTTAAATCATGATTTTTTTTTTTAACAGGAAAGTTTAGTTTCAGACCGTATTGACGCAGCCTATTTGATATTCGTTACATTAATCACCACGGGGGCATCAAGCCTCTTCACTAGAGGGGAACGATTAGAACGGTTGGCCGATTTGTCTGAAAACAGCGTCATAAATCGTTCTTGTGGGAAAATTGCGCAGGCCTAAAACTCCCTCTAAATCAGACAGTAATTCGACTCAATAGACACTCTTTACTTTATCGGACGTGCTCCCGTTTTCCACCACATACTGAAATGTCATTAATTGAATAAGAGCTGAATTACAATTGATTCCGGTTTCTGTTTAACTTTCCATTAAAAAGTGGAGGGGAGGGAGGCATCAAAGTGGAGGACTCTTTCAAGTCTATTTATATAGCTGTTGAAAATAGCCAATGTCTATATTGGTATAAGTCTCTATTCGACAAATTTGAACCCCATGGAAGTAAAAATGCAGTGATTGTACTTCATGAAATGACCCCGTAGGCCTGTCGAACCTGTGACTTGAATGCGTAATGTCCAAACTTAAACCTGTGTGTTGCAGTGGGACCAGTCTGACTTGGCCCTTCTCCTTCTTGGGCAATTACAGGGATGTGTATAGGATGAACCATTCAGCATCCATGCCCCGTGCTCTCTGTCCTGCCACAGCAATAATTCCAACTCCTTGATCGATCGTTAAAGGAGGTAACGAGGCAGTCCTCTTCTTGGACCTGGCGTTTCAGGCACAGAATGTGTTTCTCTTTCCTGTGAACATTATTACCTCGACGGATCGCTCGCTAAATGAAAACCGATCGGGCGTGTGCCGGCAGGCGATGCCAACAGGTAAAGAGGTGCTTAATGTGATAAGACAGACACAACTAAAGAGATATCTCGGCCACTGGACATTGCCGTTATCTGTTGTTCCACTTTTTCGCTTCCACGCCGCCAGTACGGGGTAGCTAGACCTTCCGTTTGATTTGGCTGCGAAACACCTGGAAAAAACTCGGCCTGTATTTTCAATTTGATCATCCGTTGAGGTTTTTGGCAATCCCACATGAGTTGGTTCGAGGCTAACGTCCACGGTATGGAGGAAATGGACAATGCTGGTAGCCTTCTCACTTAGACGTCGGCAGGTGTTTGTGTGAAGTGGGATAAAGCAATCGATTGAGATCTAGAACAAGATGTATTTTGGCCTATAAACTTACCAGCTTACTGACTAATTGTTTCCACCCGATGAGGGCGCCAGTCATTGGTAAGTGCCCAGGGCCGACTTGCGCTGTAAAGATATTACACACCATACGCTCAGTGGACTGGCCTGTTACCGCTTACATGGTACTCATAATGAGCAACTCATGACACTAATTACAAATGCTCGCACAAGATGGGTGAAGCACGGACAGACGAGGTTGACCAGCCCCCAAGCGCTGAAATAGCCGCCGGGCGTGAGACAGTTTTGTCCGGCTGACCTGGGAGCGAAAATTGGGAATCAACCGAGCTTCCCGTACGTCTGCCATCATAAAAAATGCTCCATATTGTAAGGGAATCACGTTACCAAAACATCTCCCTCACAGACTCAAGTAGACGTCTGTCGGAATGAATAATAGATGTGAGGTCCTTCAAGCTCAGCTATGAAGGAAATTGAAACGCGATGTTCGGTATATCTCTCATGTATACGTTTCCCTGGACAAGTAGCTACTTAATACGAAACGACATTACCATATGATAGGCTCCCTGAATGATAATAAATCATACCTAAATTGTTGCTCCCCACGATGTCTGATGATTGGCAACGTAAACATCGTAGGCACGTCGATGAGGCGCAGCACGGTGCGTTGCTATAGAGAAGAACCTTGTCAGATCAGGAATGTGGTGGAACGTGCTCAGCTAGGCTTATTCTTCTTCTATTTTTTGGTTACCGTTCAGTGACTGCATCTGACATTCTGCTGCAATCTGCGACAACACCCGAACACAGTCATTATACTGTTCTTTGGAAATTTTATTTGGCCACTGGTTGTGTGGTGGACATGCATATTCAATGGTGGTAATTGTGCCCTATAGAACAAAACTTCTACGAAGACGTAGCTGATCAGGGTATAGCCTGTCCCTGTATGCCCTAGCAGGCCCACATAGGTCAAAGTAGACGCACGAAGGGGCTTGTAATGTTCCTAGTATATCCTGCATGTCTTGTAGGTAATTGTGGATGCTTGCAGATTCTTGCAAGACCCTCCAGGTCTTAGTTCATCCCACATAGGTCAACGTAGATCCACGAAGGTGCTTGCAGGTTCATAGTAGACCCAACAGGTGCCCAGATCTCTCCTGCTCTTAGAAGATCCACACAGGCTTCTTAGTACATCCATGTTTGTCCTGGCAGGGCCTTGCAGGTCTTTGTAGGTCCCTAATACTGGTACAACCATAAATGTCATTGCAGGTTCGTACATTCACCGTGCTCGATCCCTTGAGGTCTCAGCAGGCTCATCAGCCCTTAGGACGTCTAACTGGATCCTAGCGTCGATATAAAGGTATCTATATTCAAAAGTGTGCATTCCTGTTTAAATTGACCAGCTCATCTCTTCCACTGCATCTATTTTTGAAAGGCTCTCTAGACTGTGTTTACTCTAGCCCCAAACGGTCTTGTTTTGTCTATTTTGAGGGGGAAAGCCATCGTGCACCGGAAAAGGTTAGGTGGATTTTCGCAGAAAGCTGGTGTTGATTAGAGCTGCTACTTGACAACGTGTATCCTCATCTGATTAGACTATAGGCACGCAATGAATCCGGTCAAACTCCGCGGTATGTGCGGAGGCTGTCAGGCCCCTGCGCCGTCAGGCCAGGCCGTGATCGAGCAAAATGAGATTTCCCCCGTACTGGTCATTATTTCAGCTTACCCTGATGTTGAGGGTTTTTACAGCCGGGGTACTGTGCGGTCAATCGACGGTCACTAACCCATGAGCCGCGGGGATTGTCTCAGTGTGGTTTGTGTGGTTTTCGAAGCACGTAGGGTGCTATTTTCAGCATCGTTCCCAGGGAATGCGTTCTTATCATCTTTCCCTTTTAGAAAAATTAAAGCATTGCGAGTGAAGCCGTGCGCTTCTAGGATTTATACATTTATTCACGTGCGCCCTGAAAGATAAATAACTTTCTTTTAAGACTGAGCACGTAACATTTACAGAAGTATTGAAATATCAATGCTAGGGATGCACTCCTCACTCAAGACAAATGTTTGCAACCAAAAGGGTAGGCCTGTTTGTTTTGTCCCTTTTCAATTTTACATCATCAACAAAGAAACTTTTATCAATGCCCCTTTGAGAAATCCGGGCGTCTAAATGAAAAAAGTCAAAGGTGAGGATTATATATGGTCTTCTAGTTTATGTTGTATATCAAAGGCCTCTGTTTAAGGTCGGCATGCGTAGTACCGGTGACGTTTGGTATAATTCAGCTGTATTAGCTTGGGGGCATAGGTGGCAAGTGCGTTAGGCATTCGCCTCTCACCAATGTGGCTCGGGTTCGATCCCGGCTTGGGTCATATGACTAGAGTTGTGGGTTTGGTTCTCTCCTATGCTTCGAGGGTTTTTCTCCGGGTTCTCCAATTTTCCTCCCTCTACAAAAACCAAACATTTTCGATCTTAAGCTGTGCTTCGTGATCATACATGGGTTGATATGGCTGGCTGCCAAAGGGCGCCCATGAAAGCATGGTACTCGGTCACGTGTAGCACCATCCTTAATAATTCATATTGTAATTGCTGGGAACCTCTGGAAAACAGTGTGTGTCTCAATGAGCAGGTACACTCAGGGTAAACAAGAAATAAATAAATAAATCAGATGTTTTCCACGGTTATTTGGGCTTGTTGTGATGATGCTTGGATGGGAAGCTGTATCATGCTTTAGGCTAATCAAGTCATGAAGGCGGTATCATGGATGAAGATTCCCCCAGCTTCTAATTTTGACGTCCGTTGGATTATGGAGGCTTATGGTTCAATTGACCCTAAGCCAGGCAAATATAGGGACAACGGGAGGAATTAATGATGTCCAACGATGTTCTATTGAACCTCTGGGCAGACCAATGGATTCGATTTGATGTGTTTGTACCATAGGGAATCAGCGAAGAGCTCAGTGGCTGACGTGTTGGCCCAACTCCACGCAGTAAGGCGTTGATAATGGGAGTAATATGACAGCTCTGCCTGTCTTTAAAACGCCTGAATACCTGTTCGCTGCATCAGCACGATAAGCCTTGGCCGTGCGTCCTTTGTCACATTTATACTACGTACCAAGCACTCGTTTTGACCGTTGGTCTTCCCTGATTGACCAGAATGACACGCGCGTTTCGAAGTTAAATACGCAGCTGGTTCACCAACCTTGAAGCAAAAATCTAATTACAGAATTAAATAATGGGTCAGTAACCTCTATGTAGCCTGTAACTCTATGATTGTTATATAGGACGAATAATGCATCCTTTTGGACATTGCTGCTGAATCAAGTTTGGGGTCGATTTCATGAAGCCCTACGCTCGATCGTAACTCGACTTACGAAGTATAATCTATCGTATCCCTCATAAGGCTGCAATCCATCACAATTCCTTCAATATTGATATTAAGCTGATGACGATGAGTTTGATGAAAGTGACCTCTTGACACATTAAGAGCAAATCATATCATTGAAAGATGCACGTTAAAAAATAAAAAAATTAATAGAGAAGGGAGATATAAATATTGATCTAATTCTGTCATAAATTTGCCTATTTTCGGTTTCTGAAATGAAAATGATCAAAAAGTCATTTCAGACCAATATGTTTCATTTAGAGGCTTCTACTTTATACTTAAAGTATTGATAAGTTTATATCTGATAACCACAATAGAGGATTTACACTAAGACCCCCTTGAAACCTCGTTTTAAGGGCTCTGGCTGTGGCCTGGGCTCCATTTGATATATGCATATTAGATGCTTTTCCCAGAGAAAGCTTATAGACTTATGGCTATACAGATATGAAGCAGACACTCTTATTTGAGTAAATAAAGTGGGCTCCAATTCGAACGAAGAACACATCGTGTTTACTTTCAGCTTTTTAATGAACCAAGACACAACCGGAGCCTAAGGTTTCGAGAAGGTTTTATATAGTTGTTGTATATAGATCTGTTTCATCCTGATCGTATTGCTTTGGTCATTACCTCGTGGTAGTGCCAATTAGGCTTTGTTCGCCACCTGCTCTCGGCCAATTTGTGGCTTAATCACCTTGACTCTTGATTTCCAAGTAGGATCTGTCTTCTTTTCTTCGTTCTTCCGGGGTGGTAACATAATTGCATTTGGTTCGTGAGCATGCTGCTTTATCAGCGGACTTTAACAACAATACTTGACCAATATTTCCAATGAGTATAATGTGATGTTGTGATATATCTTTCTGAGTGGTATTGAGGTGCACAGAGCAATTTCATTATAATTTGAGGAGCCACATGGTAAAATGTGAAATCATCAAGGTTTTGCGACACGGATAGTAAATGCAACACTGTGGCACAGTGACGTTTACCAAGAAAATGACATAATTGTGCATATACTTCGGGTAGATTCCGCTTTCCACAACTTGTGAATTGTTTTTGTGCACAGGAGTGGCATACAGACTGTGGACCTTACGACAAGGAACGTCCACACAATGCAGGATACCAAGACGTTATATGGACTCACACACGTCCACATAATGTTTTCAATGCCAACGAAAATGCCAAAAGGAGACATTTTCAATGTGTCTTTATCCGTCGCAAATTGAAGTTTATCATTCAAGGGATATTCGGTCCAAATTTCATCATGAAATAATGGGTACAGTTCAAATACCAATGGTTTGTCAACTTGGTCAGTACATGAGAACAGAGGAAAGTCCACATAAGGTATGTAAAACAAACATGGGTGGTTCTATTAGTGTCTGCTGCGTTTTAGGTCTTTGTACCTTTTCCCTGTATATCTCAGTGTGCACGGAACAGGCCTATAAAGTAGCAAGGAAGGATTCTACATGTGGTTAAGCTGATATAGCTTATATAATACCAAACCTTTGCGTGGCTTTCCCGCTGTGCATAGAGCTTAGTTGTAGCGGTAATGTTCACAGATAGGAATGATCAATCATTGATATTGGATAGTGATGTATTCTTCATTATTCATTCTGGGAGGAACTCTTGTATCTCGGCCAAACCCTCAGAACCGTCTTGTTGATATTCATTTTGCAATTTTGTTTTTTAATCCCAAACGAGATGATGAATTAAGATTGTGTTTGGTCTTCATTTAAGTCCGCGCTATGCTTCACTTTGTATATATATAACTAGGGCATGCATGATCTATCAATTAATAAACCTCCCATCAAATCGTGACATCGTCGGTTTGAAGGAGGGCGGGCAAATGTACTATTTATGATCGGAGGCCGTGTCGGGCTTCCAGAGCTACGGCTAGGTCTATTGTCTTGGTGTCTCCGCGTATTTCCAATGGAGCGCAGACCAAGACGTAGCCCTAGACACTAGATTCTGATGCAGCCTAATAGTGTCTTGCCTTGTTGTATTTTACATACTACGGCTATATTATGTCATTTTAACTGTATGGTTTTGCATACAGCTGACGCCCTTTCCGGATTCTCAAAAATACTTCTTTTTTTTTAATTTCAATAAAAATTTGAGTATTGTTTGATCCTGGCAGCCCTGTCCACATAATCAAAGGGAAATTCATTACATTGGTAATCGACACTTTTCTTTCTCCGGACAGCAAGATATTCAGCTGACTGTCGACCATACTTCTAAAATTAGATTCCAGTCTTCATTGGTCTACTAGGGTTTCACTATTTACCACCGGCGTTCCACGCTGTGAAACATTAAATTGATAACGGCTAGTGATGGAGATCATACATAAAAGCCAGCTCAAACACATTTAAAAGACCGGAGCTTTTTAATAAAAGACTTGATCACTTTTCTATGACTTTAAATTCAGTCAGTTTCCCTTGTGGTTATTTGATGATTACAATTTGAAAGAAAAAATAAACAAATAAGGCTTTGCTGAATTTTTTTTAAATGCAACACTTCATTCCTTTAAATGAGATTACAGTAGATGAAACCTAGCAAAACAATACACTTTGTATTGGCCATGGATATAATGCGAGAGTGTAATCCATTTTCTTTTTATAAATTTGATATAATTTCTGATTATGAGTATCCGAGTTAGGGTGAGGTTATTTTCAGGGCATATTGAAATTCAGTATATGTGAGAAGAGTTGTCATATAATGGCTTGAAAGCCTTCTAGATAGAAACGTATACCACAAAATTGCAAAATCCAATCGCGTGTATTCAAGGCACGTTTTGATGAAACAAACACCTTGGATATCTATGGAATCTGAACACCCAGCAATCCAAAACTATTGACTTATGTCATACAGTGTTGACATAACGTGCAATCACATTGTGCCAACTATAAGCATGTTATCCTTCACAGGAAAGAGTGTATCGAACAACAATATTTCACCGTATTTACCGAGACAAATCTGCACTATCAATCGAATTCGTGTCCAAAAAGTTGTTTGGAAAGTGGATAAGATAAACAACTCTCTCTCTCTTTCGAAACGATTCGTTGAGACGAAAAGCTTCTTAACAGGTTTTCCCTAGAGTTTATTTAAGCAGTTTGTTCAAATTACTCGTGTTTGGGGCCAGAGAAGATAGAGTGACATGGCATATCTTGACTTACTAACATCAAGGTGTGTATATAACGACGAGTAAGGACTTAACTGTTTTCGCTTGGGAGGTTTGATTCTTATCTAAGAAGTTAGATTTCTATTACAATCCTAGAAACCTGGAAAAAAAAGTCCAGATATTGAGATTAATCCGTCGTTCGTGCTCACTGGAATGTCACTGAAGATAAGCGTACTTGCCTTGTATCCACTGTGATGTTGATCATTGAATGTGATAACTGCAACTGTCAGTCGGAATTCGGTGTAAATCCTGTCAGTCGTGATGCAACAGTATCTTGCTTATCTCTTCGCCAAATTTCTTTCGTGTTTTTAGGAGACCTCGTAGCGATTCAGGGCTGAGCTCTGTGCGCGCACAAATCATACACACACAGTGTACGCGTACGTGTTCCACATTGAGCAATGTCAATCAATACGTATAATACTAGGCAAGGAGGAGAACTGAATAATCTTAATTGAAAACTTCATCAATTTGAAACTCGAAGAAGGCAACTTAATATCCGCTTTGAAAGAGTTTGTGTGTGTTTTTATTCTGCATACAATATTATAGTTACTCCATGCTGACGCATGTTGTTTTTATCTTGAATATTTGAATTGGTACATTTTCAGTTTGGGCAACAGTGATTTGGAAAAAAACCAACTACCCAAGACAAACTCACATATCTTCCCTTGGTATAGTCTAGAAAACCGTTTTTTTTTAGGTCAAAAAAAAAAAATACAAAAAAATACAAATAATTCTCGATCGTGGGAGGATAAAGGCCTGTTTCGTTAATCTCATGAGTCAAATGGTACGTGTTGCTTCTGTTCTTGAGCAAGGCACTTTGCAATACATTGCTTCACTACTCTTGTCTCCTTTATGTTCTTCGGCATGTACAACCTTCTTTCCTCATATTCAATTTTGTAATTTCGACGTCGGCTTATTGGCCCCTTGTATACCACATTCACACCTTTCTTGCAAAACTCGGCCTATGAAATGCTAAATTTGATTATTTTTCTTTTATTAAACCCCGCATATTCTGAAATATGAACCATTTCATATTGAAAAAGAATTTGATTAGGCCAATATTAACCACAGAGATGAAAGAAAAACCAATGAGGATCATATCATAATACCGAACCGAGATAAGGTATATGCCGGCAGCCTCGATGATATTCACGTGCTGTCAACGGTCTGTTAATAAGAGAGCTGCTGGGACGGCTGTAATAATAACAACGTATTCATGTTGCCCTTACCTGGTGACTGGCTAGGGTGCCGTGGAGACCTAAGGAAGCTCTAAGTGTACATGACTTTTATTATATCCGTACATTTGGTAGAATCAATTTTGAATGTGTGTTTAAAGGTATGATACATGATTGGTAAAGGCCACAGAGAAGCACTCACACTTTTTGTGATCCGGCAAGTACATTGAATAATAAACCTGTGAAAATTTGAGCTCAATTGGACATCTGAGGCACGAGGAAATAGTGAAAAGCGACTCAATTTTTCCTATAAGGCGAAGAAGGGTTTTGATCTTTCCTCGATATCAAAACTGTTTTCGGTCTTTGTTTGACAAATTTCTGGATAAAGACACTATTAAGGGCGGACATATTTTAACGGTATGTTTCTACCAGCACCATTTTCAAACCCTGAAATGTTTACGTAAGTTTGTGAACATTTCTGTTTGGGTATGTTAACAATCCTGCACTGTACCTTTAATACCTATACTACCTCTTTCATACCATTCTTCATTTATGCTGGAGTGCCGGTGCGTGTATCTCCCTATTCGTCTCTGACTCTGATTAAAAAGCTGGCAGAATGTCCAAAAGATTGAACAAAAATCATGAATGTATTATTGGCAGGAAGGGCACGGATGCACGGTATGCGCTTTGCTGAGCCAAGACGCACCGTAAAAACGAACTGAACTGATGGGCAGGATCGCTAGTCTGATACGGGTTGGCCCCTCATCTCTCACGCTCGGCCACTTATTCATCGTAACTTTGCCGGCGAATTCAAAGGCCCTTTCCATTAAAAAAAGAGAAAGTGAGAGAGTATATCCCATATAACGGCATGATTAATTTTTTTGTCATTTAGTTGAGAGAGCACGGTGCTGATTTTGACCCTTTTAACATCTCGTTTGCCCTGTGCGCTGTGATAGATTAACGGTTCGTGTATTGGGGATAATTAAAACCACAAAAATGGAATAAAATAAAGTGGTACACAAATTGATCCAGGCGCTTTTTTTATACAGATGGATTACTGAGCGGATTATAGATAAGATGCGATTGATGGGGGCTTTTAAAAACCCAAGTTGTCTCAAGGGGTGTTTGTTTTATTGGAAGATTTAAGTGACCGCGCGCGTTTCCGGCTTTCAAGGGGAAATTATACCGAAAGCACGGGGAATTCCCAGAAATACTTGGCACCAGGCTTTACAAGATGTAGGCCTAATACCTTTGGAGCACCTGTTTGCATCTTCTCTGAAAGATATCACAGTGACTCCTTAATTTTATGGTTTTTGAGAATCTCTCTGTGTGACCTTTTGGCTTTACACAGAATTCTGTCTTTGCGCGATTCACGACTTCATTTACGTTGTTAGAAGTGTATGTACGTATTTCCCTCTTTCTCAGATAATGGAAGACTTTTGAGACGTTGGCGGCAGCAGACTGAAGTCTCTTTTTTGCTAGCTCTGAGCATGCGCGCGTTGCTATGAGCATGCGCCTGTTGTTGTGCTCTTGCGCGCGCAATCAAAGACCCAACTCCAAAGTCCCCCATTGAACAACGTGCATGGTCACCATGGGCCTGCGTACGGTTTGCTTCATTGGCAAGTGACAATAAAGAAAGAAAGACTTTGCAGCATAACCACTGTGACAAATCTCTTTGCTTTCTTCCCATCAACGCCCACAAGACCAGTGGGTTATCAGTTGTGCATTGGCTTTCTATAACGTCACTGTGGTAAAATAAATGGTCAGAATTTCCTTTTCCTTGCCTGGCATTTAGCAGTCATTATGCAATTGGCTTAAAAAATACTCAATCGCTGAAAATGTGGTAAATTGACGCTGGTGCCTTGAATCAGATCATTCTCTCTATGAAAACAACGTGGGTGTTTTATTTCCATGTGCTTATTAAACATAAAGTGATTTGATACTCATGGCCTGTTTGGAAGTGAGTTACCCTTAGCCTATACCTGCAAGGTATGTTTGATTGTAACTGTGTGAAGGAAACTGGGTCGATGATCAGCAATACTGCTTTAAGTGCTGAGGGCATCAATTGGCGTCGCCGTAATGCTACGTGCTAATAAACATGCATCCGATATACCTTGGAGATCCCGTGTAAAAAGACGGAGGAGGTCGAGCCATCCTGGGTTAGCTTGCCCAGGCCACTCCCGCCGGTACATAGTCACCTTGCACGCTGGCGGTGTTGACTTACACCGTGGTGTAACGTGCCGAGCTTCATGCACCCAGATCGATAATGCAATAATGTACAGTATATACCTTGGGTTTCCCAGCGACGACGATCCATGCAAGGTCTATCTATCCACCTGTAGTGATGCACTTGCCGATGTTTCACTGTCTCATGTTGGACATTATTGCTCTCACCGTCTATTATTAGACCCATATCAGCGGGGGGATTGCGCCATTTGCCCCGCCGGTCGTGGTACTCAAGACCCCCCGGAATCGATACTCCTTTTTCGGTTACTTTTCCCAAATTGCAAGGAAACACTCGTAGATACGAGATGCAGAGAAATCATGCCATTTTTGTTAGAGGCTCGTTGTGTTTCACATTTATCGATCAGTTGAGCGCAAAAAATCGAATTACTTAAATTTAAGTGATGAAAGCTGAGAAGTATCCAGTCCCAAGAATGGTTGGCATACCGACTAGCTGAAACTCAACGAAATTGTGGAACAATTATGTTAATTACACAATCGAATGGAAGTCTTTTGAGACGTCGGTTGAAATCTCTTTTGCTATCTCTGAGCATGCGTGCGTTGTTGTGCGCGTGCGTGCGCGTGCGCTGTCAACTTGAAGACCCAGCTCCAAAGTCTTCTATTGATCTGCAAAATGACATGAGGGCTGATCATTGGGCTTCTGAAAGAAATATCGTTCACTCTTAAGGTTCCGTCTGAAAATTCACCAGTATTAAAATCAATTTCCATATTAGAATCAATAATTATACATGTGAACTATGTCCTCTTGTAATACTATTATATTCAAGAAAACCGAATTTAAAAAACCTGAAGAATCGAGCCGTCTTAAAAACCGGAATTTAGTACTCGCAATACAAACCGAACAAAATAACAGTCGTATAAAAAATGTTTATTTCTTGCTACCTTAATTAATTACAATAATAAGGCAAGTATTAAAACCAGATGGTGATCCACTGACAATATTCAGATAACTCAATATTATACATACTCCAAAAAGACTAAGGGAAGCTATTTTTGATTCTATATTTCGTTCTTTATTCAGAACATCTTCAGGAATGACAAGTATACATGTATAACATATTTCCGAGACTGATCATTGCGCTTTACAAAGGAAGAAAATATGTTGCAAATTTTCTTGGAAAGGAGAAAGGAATAAAGATAGTTTATCAAACAGGTGAATATTTTAGTAGGCTTTTATACTTGGGTAAAATCGGCCGCAGCATTGTTTCAGTGTCATAGCATTATGCGCACATTCGATAATGCTCTATACCTAGAATTCTCAACAAAAGACATTCAGAATTGAATGAAATGCATCCCAACAAATTGAACTGAATGACTGAAACCTTATAGATTTACCATTAGATAGACCATATGCGTTACATTGTGCCCATTTACGGCTGAGATACAGTATTCAAATCCCTTTAACTCTACTGTAACGAATCTAGGTATTTTGAGGAAGACAGACATTGTTTCACTGAATAAAACAAAAAGAAACACTCGTGTTTCAGCATGCGAGGCAATCAGGGGAGTACAAGTGTTCAGCTTGTCTGATTCTGCAATCGCATAATCCATCTAGAGTATGATTCATAATCCCGGGCGAGGCAGACATCAGCACATACCAACATGATTCCAAGATGTATGATTCGAGATGAACACGAGATAATGTTCGTGCGATCAGGGAGATTGTGCCTATTCGCGTGCATAGATGGGTGAGTAAAGAACACAAAACAATAAGACCATGAAATTTGATGATTGGCGAGCGTGTTTGGTGAATTCTCATTGACAGGGAACGGGTAGTCATGCTGGAAGGCCTTCTTGCATCTTTTCCATTTCAGTCCACGTACGTGACAGGAAAAATATTTGCCGCCAAAGTTTGGTCTCTCTTCGCCCATGTTTGTTCATCGCCTTATTTCAGCGGCTCATCGTCCATATCTGCCCAAGCTTCTAGACGCCGGTATTACTCACAGACTTCAAATATTACTAAGATTAACTGAGATTCTACCAGGCTGGGTAGCTCTTCTCTTAATTAAAAAACAAAACCCCAAACAGATTTACTAGAAATTTACTCACCCATTCATCTGATTCGAAATGATAGCCAGATTGATCACCTGCTTTGAATTATGAGCTTTTCCGTGCATGGCTTCAGATTAATTAAATACAAATATATAAATTAATTAAACACACACAATATATATTTCCTGCTCGCTGTCGTGTCTTGCAGCAGTCTGTACGGATACATTTTATTGGCTAAAAGGTTTATGACTGTTCCAACGAGCGAATGTTGGGTATAATTAATTGTAGAGATACTTAGTCCTAAGTTTTGATTTATACGGATAACTCATGTGGTTGAGCATTACATAAAGTGAAGCAAATTTTTGGACATTATCGGTTCAAGATTCGTTTTTGTCAGAGTTGTTTTCTCTTTTGCTCTTCTACAATCACAAACAAGTCAAATCAGGCCGCGATGGTTGAAATTTATTTTCATCGTGATTTTCTTATGTTTGGTGAATACATCCCTGAAGCTGTGTGGCTCAGAGATATTGTAAATAGGCTACCGAGTTAGTCTGAAGATTACTTGTATACCAGATTAAATGTTACCACTCATGAGAAGAAAACAAATCCCGCTCACCCAGCCCCATTCTTGAATTCGTATACCCTCAGCCTCTTGTGAAAAAGAGGACACAATTAAACTGTTATACAGAAATCTGCCATATGCGACTTTTGCACTTGTGTCTGGATATTTTTGGACGTGTAATTGGCGCACTCGTTGCAGGTAGATCGTGAAAATTGGCTTTCGTCACGAAGATGGGCGCTCCCAATGAGCCTTTTGTAGCCCCTGGGGTGAGAACGGGAAATGATGACCGGAGTTTCTTTCACGTTACATGTCAATGCTCCAGTACCTTTAGGGTATGTACTTTTTATATGTAGGGCCTAGGGCATACACTAGACTGCGTAGTGGGGTTTTCATGCATAGAATTTTGGCAGTGGCTATTAGTTGTCATTTTGTGGTGTAGTGAGATCGCTGTAATTGTTTCATGTTAAAAATCTAGACGACATTGATTAACCATCACTGGTTTGGTTTGTCAGTTTGGTTTGCCTTTGTGAACCAAAACCACATCCCAGCGGGACTTGATGTAATGAAACGTGTATGGTGTATAGTCAGGCAAATTACCTCCACCATGTAAATTTGCCATTCGTGGCCCACGCTCTGCTTAAAGAATAAGAGAGAGAGGGAGAAAAAAGGACAAAATGTATACACTAATCAATTCTGATAATGAGTTGATCCATTAGTGTTCCCTTTGGCTTACACTTGTGTCTCTCCATCAAACAATGACTCCCAATGGGAAGTGCTGAGATGGGCCTTTGCGGGTATCGATATCAAGTTATTAACTCGTCACCCTGCTCATTGGACCCGTGAACCTAATTTGCTCAAGTATTTCAACGGGAGCCGAGCGTAATTATGTCCCTTCGAGGCGAGGAAAGGCTGCCATATTATCGTCAATAGGCAGTAACATGCACGCTCTGATAACGATCCATGAACCGCTGTGGCGTCTCCATAGGGAGAAATTTATCAAACATTTGGCTCGTCCGTACATAGACTATCGCGAAGAATTATCTTGGCCACTATTATACCCAACCATTAGCTAGTCAGCAAACATCATCCGCTTCTTAATTATCCCTGTCGAGTCCCGTGTTCATTCAATGGAGGTCAATTTGAAATCGGTCTAATTTCGAAGAAGTAAAATGCACATTTATATATCGCAAAGGAATCGAGGGTTGTTATTTAAAAGGGCAAATTCCTCCTCTAATGAGGAACAATCAACCACTGAGATATACAGTTGTCGATGTCAATTTGGAAGATGAAGGATTTCTGCTATTTTTTTTTGGTTTAAGGCCTTAATATTTTGAAGTGAAACTGTGCCTGCCCGTAATTGAAGGGACCTTGGACCCTAGTAATACTGGAACCGGTCCAACTGAGCATCTCAGTGCCAATCAAGCGCAGTTTGAACAACCGTTGTCTTGATGCGATTGAGTGGCACTCAACGGCCCCCTGATGTAGGTCTGAAGAGTGGACGCTGTCACCACTGTAGAATGACAAGAAGCATAATATTTGCTTCCCAGACGGTGCCTTTAAAGCATTAGGAAATGACAGCATCCAAGGCACGCTGGATTTACCACAGTAACCCGAGTATGCACTTTGTGGGCGAGTTAAAAGCTTCTGCATAAAGGTGTGCACGCATTTTGACAAAGGAAGATAATATTAATACTGTACATAACGATGTAAATACATACAGGTTACTAAGCTATACCTGCAGTTTAGCGTATAGTTTAAGCTACGAAACGACAAAGCATAATTTAAGACATGAGGAACCACGAAGTGTTCACATGATGGTCCCTTGTATCTTTGTTATACCACATGTGATGTCGTCTGTGATTGGCCAATAGTTTCAGCTTCACGATTGTGATTGGGCAGTTTGAACATTCATCATATCAAGTGACTATAGCATGATTATAATACTATATACATTTCGCCGAGTTTGTCTTACTTTAACAGCATCCTCGAGGCTAATTTATTAGTTTTATTGAAATTTTTCTTATTTATGTCTTGTATTATTTATTTTGTAGTATTTGTCATTCAACTGTTTCCCTTTACTTTAAAAAACCTCTTTTTTTTAAAATTCCACATGTTAATCATACAATTCGATTACTCAGCTTACAAAAATCAATTTTGTCCGTACCCTAAAATGTAGCCCGAAGGCACCACTTTAGGTACATCTTTAGGAAGCCACTTGCTGAAAGCTCATAGCGAATTCGTCTTCTCGGCAAAATCAAAATATATGCGTCAGCATGTTGCGAGGCGGTACCTTCGGGATTCCTGCCAAGCCTGGTCGTCTGACGCAGAAAATAAATTATAATGTGACATTGAGCGAGGAAGGAATGCTGCCTCTTCGCTCATGTTCATTTGGAGCTTAGTCCAACATTCCACAGAGATAGAATGGATGAATTGGTTTCCTTCCAATCCATCATGTCTAATGTATCTCGCATTCAGGATTGTTTTCATCGTAAATAAAAAACAACAACACAGTTATGTTTGTCTTAAGAAAGCAATCTGTAAAGTTATTTGGTTAACTACCATACGAGCGTCATCCTATACCGGAATACGTCATCTCTAGATTGTCTGCACCGATTGGCAGTTTTACTCTCCACACAGAACGTTTGAAACATTTGGTGGGCCGGGATTGGCGCGATCACAAAAAGGTCTGCCATAATTCACAGTTTGATTACCACTCTTCAAAATGCCAGTATTAAACGAATGGTTGAATCTCGTTAAATGTACCTTTCCTCGGATAAAACGCATCTGTTTATATTGTGACTGTTTTCTGCTTGCCACTTCTAACCAAGTCACTGGCCTCGTTTTAGTATTAAACACCTGTTGGATCAAGGTTTATGTGCAGCTTGAGATTGGGGCGGTCCTTTTGGTTATTTGAGAGCAAAGTAGATGCAGTTTAATATTGTTATTTATGAATCAATTAGAGATGATCTCCCTGTTAAGGGTTTGAAGAAAAAACAAATGCTTTTATCCTCGTAAGGGCAACATGATGCTGTAAATTAACATAAGAAAACCTGCCATTTCAGCAAAGATTCCTTCCATGTGTACAATGCATTCGGTATGGTATTAATTGGAGGATGACCTGATGTGGTAGAAAAACATACACATACCGACCTACTGCTTTATTGTGATCTCGTGGACATGGTGGGGCAAAACATTTAACCTCAAATTTCAGTTTCATATCGTTTTTTTTGGCAATGATTACTGTTCTTGTGTGAACTACGTAAAGGTGTTGTTTGTTTTATTGTTTTTTTTTTTACCAGATCAAGAAAAAGTACTATGTTTTTTAAACTAAACCAAATTCAGCAAATCCTTACAATCATAATGTACCACAAGGGAAACTGACTGACGTTTTTTTTAAGTCATTGAAAGGTGAACAAAGAAAAATGAATGGAGCTGGATTCGAACCGGCGACCTCGACTCTTGAATAACGTACAGGCGCTCTTCTAAATGAGCTATCCAGCCCTACGTCTATTTGAAACACCGCCGACGTAGGGCTGGATATCTTAGTTGGTAGAGCGCCTATACGGCATTCAGGAGGTCGCCGGTTCGAATCCCGCTCCATTCAATTTTTCTTTGTTCACCTTTCAAATCCTTATATCTTTGAGAGAATGAAGACAAATGAGAGGATTTCAAGAATGGAAAAAAATATATACCACTTTGGTTGTGGTATAAACTAACATGCACAGCATGAAACCGGGTAACATAAAACATGCCACGTCTGATTTTAATGCAATAATGCCGCATCAACAAGTCATGTGTCGCCGCGTGCGAATCCACCCGGATCCCATGCATGACAATGAGTGCGGATTCATGTTGGATCCGCGCCTGAAATCCGCTGGGTAATGTTGGCAGTAGACATTACGTGAAAGACGATCCGGTCGTAGTGCTCCCACGCGGGGTTTTCAACCTATTAATTGCCAGATCCTGTGCCGTCACACCAAATCTTGCAGCCTCTCTTCCATACAGGCAAAATACATATAACGCCAAATCCCTATAGCTTTAAAGCGCAGCACAAAAGAGCTTCGGGGAACTGTGGTATGTACGTCGTTTGAAAAATTCTTTTAGAATTTCTAACCCATTGGGGGGTCATTTAGAAGCTAATCAGCAATAGGCATAGTTGGCTACTTGTGGGTATAAATTGCAGCCATTGGCAAAACCTATCGTTCGGCTGATGAAGCAGTTTTAATACGAGCATGGTACCACTGAACTTTATTTGAAAGAGTGAGCGAGAGAGATGGAAAGTGCAGAGTATCAATGATACTTTCACTTCTGGGTTTCTATTAAAAAACCCGAAAATGCCGTAATTCGAGGAGTAAGCCTTTGGATTAAAGTTGCAAAATTAATGGGAATCCATCGCTTGAAAACCGCCCAGGTCTCGTGTCAGACACAGAACGGATGCAATCTGCGGCACATCCAGGGACTTGTTTGCGTTTAGCACGGCAGAAAACCGCATTGGGAAATCAAAAAAAGGAAAAAGAAAAAAAAAAAAAAAGTAATCCTTTTCTATCACTGCGAAGCCTGAAATTTCAGTACCTTGGACTTAAAGTTAAAGGTTGGCAATTTCAGGAATAATTTGAGTAGACGTGTACTGTGACAAAGTCAATAAAGTCACATCATCCGATACGGTTGGGATTAAAAGTCCAGTTTAATTTGTGTCATTCACGTTTGCGTCACAGTTGGCTTGGACATAAAAGACTTCTGCTCATTTTGTCCAGCACACGACAAAAAAAAAAGAGGCATTTACTCGTATTCAAATACTATCATGAGAATTCACATATCGGGTGTTAATTCTCATTGCTTTTCCCCCTTGGAAATTAAATATCTGTTTACAATATTTTGTCGACAGCACAACAAAAGGAGATTATTTTCAACTTTCAGGTCCGTCTTTTATTTTCCAAAACAGCCTCAAGCTAACCTTAAAGGGGGAAGAAAATTCCACATTGATATCAAACCAGGAATGCGTACACCGTATTTTTTCATGAAGTATGTATACTGACTTTTGGAAGAAAAAAAACGTATTAAAGGTAGTATGTATAATACTTGTGAAATGTTCACAGATTTACCTAAAACTTACGGGGTATAAAGATGGTGATAGTAGAAACATCCCGTTCAAATTTGTCTCCCTGAAATGCTGTATTTATCCAGAAAAGAGTAAAACCAGTGACCATCATTATTTTTGATCTTTTAAACTTCAGACATAAAAGAGAAAAGACTAAAGAAATACTGTGGCCGGTTTTAACTGTTTTCTCATAAAATTGGGCGCAACATGGGCCTGAAATTTTCACTGATGATTGTTATTGGATCTTCCTTGATATTTTTGCCCATGAATCTGCATTTCTTTGACAAAAGCCAAAGTATGATATTACCTTTACCTTTACAATGAATGCGCAGTTTTCTTCATTGTCACACTTTAGTACGGTATCATTCGTAAAGCAGACAAACATCTTTCAATATAAATTATGTTTTTAATTTCACGCGTTCATAATAGCTACAATTGAAATATGTAATTCCTGATATGATCAAGTAAAACCTCTCTCCCTCAAAATGCCGCGTTTGCGTGGATTGTGGAGCTTAACTTGTCAGCGAAGATTTAGATTCCTTTCACACTGCGCTGTTAACGGTCCTCCCTGCCTACTGTGGATTTATGACGGCAAGATAACTGCATTGATTCCGCTGAGAATTGAAATTTTATTCTTGGGATAACTTAACTCGACGCAACCTCGTAAATCAAAGCCGGGTTGCACTCGAGGTTCAGTTAAATCGGAACATTAATTTTAAGAATGGACACATTTAAAGCGTATATGCCAGTTCAGGGCTACCGATGAACTAAATATAACATCTAAAATGCTGGTACCAGCTGTGAGGTAGGATGGGAACAAGAGATAATTTATTTGTTTTTTTGGAAAGGCAATTTAGCACACTTTTATTTTTTTATTTATTTATCTAGTTCCAAAAAGGTGAACAATATTTTAAATCTTTTCTGATATTCCGCCTATAGCACTCAACCACCAATGGCTGTATCTGGTTATACTCAAAACATAACAATTTTGAATCTCACCTATATGGTATTATTCACAAAATTATTAAGATGACTACTGTTAACAAAAATACTAACATATGCAATACTGACAATCAAAGTGATATTTCTCATTGATAAAGTGTTTTTCCAAATCATTTGTATGTAAGACTTGAAGGTCTTCTCAAACCCGCATACTCACAAAAAAGATTCTTGTACAAGAAAACCTATACATTATTTTAAATACAATAGATTTGATGTAATGTTTGAAGGTTGGGTTTGAATATTCAATACAAAATGCTGGTATATGCCGACTGGTGTGGCAGCCTTATGTTGGTATACGTTTATAATGGTGTCGATTTCACCAAATTCATCGTAACTTACTCAATCGTAGGAGTAACGATGCATTGCAACCAAACGTATAATACGATGGGTTATCCTTCGTAACTCGAGTTACGATCAATCGAAGGGCTTCGTGAAATCGACCACTAGTCGCATGTATCAATGTTTCCCGTGTGATCGATACAATCATAGCTTTCTCACAATGTTGGCCTCAAAATTCGGCACCGTGAGCCAATTAATTTCATTCCCAGATTGAACGCACGCAGTTACTTAAACACATTTTACTTAAATTTCTCTCAAATAAAAATAGAAAAGAACGGACGGACAAAAAAAACAAACACAAGTGTTAAATTAATTAAGTCATGTACATTGCTCAATTATAAACAATAAATATGAAATAAATAAATTATGATGAGAGTTAATAATTAAAATTACAAACTATTTTGCATTGAAATAATGCATTTAATTTGAAGTTAAATTGAAAGACAAGATGCCGGTCTAAATAAAACAATAAATAAAAAAAACACAATTACTACCCCAACATACAGAGAAAGCAAAAAGAAATCCAAGAAATATGGAGACACAAAAGCAAAACGAAGAGACAAACGAGCAAACGAGTAAAGGGAACTTGTCAAATGTACGAGAAATATTACTGTGCACATGAGAAAAACCATAACAAGTTATATTAAGTGTTTAATAACGCCGTAACCGAAGCCTGCAACATCAGACTACTGATCAAAATTAGCGCGCCATTAGGTTCTTCCACACCTCAATCCATCTCCAGGGTCCCCGGTTCGGCTCCCACCCGCTTCCAATAAAAATCTTTGTGTACGTGGCTTTCCCCAAGATTCATCAGTTGTGATTCTCTTCAAAAGCACTGACATTTTCTTCATCTGTGTCTCCTTCAAGGATGTTCTATCTAGCGCACGTGCCTTTCACTAGCAATTTTCGAGGAATCCCATTGTTACTATAAAAATGAATGAAATGCACGAATAAAATCTGCAGAGATTTGATTTTGTCATCAGCTATATGATTATGCGCTAGCCGCGATTGCCTACACGTAGTCCTAATGGTATAACAAAATCCGCTTGAACTGTAGCGTTAGCCTATGTATTACTGATGTACACGTCACTGCGACGCCGTGGTTGCACCAATCAGTTTTGCCTGCAGATCAGCCCACGCAGGTATAACAAACTTGTTGAAGCCCATTGATTCCATGCAGTCTTTGCTTTGCCGTCAACGGTAGTGGATGCAAGGCCCGTGAGCTGTGTGTACTGTGATCTCCATCATTGTATCGCGTGGTACTCGTGTTGCAGTAGTTTGGCGCGCATGGATAGTGGAAAGACAACGGACTAATTTCAGTGCGTCATACCAACCGTATCCCAGCCGTGTCAATTCGTTCTCGTGTATACCATACGCATTGGTAAGTAAATCAGCTAGTACTGAAACAGTAACACAGTTTTTTTGGCATGTGATATCTTTTTTGCCTCGCGTCACACATAAGGCTGTTTTTAAAGAGCCTCAGTATCTTAGTATTCAAATTAGGCTTGCCCTTCGCCGACGTGGATGAGCACTTTATACTCAGTACAGTACAAGTCAGTGTCTTGATCTAAATTCATGCCATCATGCTGTAACCGAAGCCAGGAAAAAATAGTTGTGTCATTGTAATTGCTGTAAAATGTACATTTATTAGGGGGGACAAAATAGAATTATGTTATTTCTTGTTATGATTGTGTATGGCTACATTGAAAATGTGGTTTAATGGTATAAAAAAGGAACAGCTTTGAGCGTGAATATCAAGTTGTAGGTCTATTGTTCTATGGGATGCGAATTGTAGATTCATCCAATTCCTTTGTTTGATAACAATGAGATTTGTACAATTGTAGGTGTGTTTGTAGGTGTATACTGTAGTCAGACTGTTTTTGCATAGTCACACACACACACAAGCTGTATGCAGAACGAAATTATTTCAATTTCAATTCAATAGCACGTTTATTTCCAACTCTGTAATGCGACATCACAATGAATATTATGATGCCTAAGTTAATGCCAGGATGTTTCGCTCTTTGACTTTCAATGCCTGATTAATTTTTATTTTATTTTAATATCACACCAGCAAAAAGTACAGTCACATATCAGCTAGACATGACGCGCCGTTGTGTACTTAAAAAAAGCTGACTAATAAATTTCGAGTCGGGATGACGTCGTTTTAATTGCATTACGTCCTTAGTGTTCCTTGTCCTTTTAACAAATTACGGACCTTTTTTTTACTTGACATGGAGGCCCCTAAAGGTACTTTTCTTCCAGAGTCGAATATCAATTTGTCTCCGATTCCCTTCTGCATCCAACCCTGTCATTAAGCTTTGCAATCAGTGTTTTCTTTTCGTTCTTCCAGCATAATCCGCATGCAGCTGCCTGAGTAGGATGGAAAATGCAGTTAATTGCAAATTGGTATTAGTTAGAGCAAGGTGCTTGTTTATTCCTCTTGGAAGAGGAGTAAAAATAGTAAATCCTCAGTCGGACTCGAAGCCTCTCAAAATTACGTTATGGTGCACCTCCTGAAGGTTGTGTTAAACATCCCTACGAAATTAATTTACTCCGCGAACCGTGGTTTATATCCCGTAGAGGTTGAGTGTACTGTTCTGGGCACATTTTGACGGGTCGTCTTATGACATCTTGACGGCTCCACGAGAGACCGATTACAATTTGCATCTTTGCGACTGCCATTTGCGAAGTGACAATAATTGCATTTGCTAGATTTTAAAGCCCCGTCGTAAGTTGAGTTCTTCGCATAAGGATATTAAGTTCAGATAGAATTATTTAATTGTGACGAAGCTTCTTATCCGAGTGCTTTTTTGTGAGGTATTTATTTGTCATTGTATGTTTAATAGAACCTGTCAGCCTATTTGGGAATTGCAGGTCGCTGTCGTCCTGTACATTGAGTGGTCTTGTTTTCACACTTTATGTCTGAAAGTGCTACGGCCAAAGTGACATGACGACTGTTTGGGGACTCCTTGATGGTCAGTTTCAATATAGTTCTGCTTGCTTGACCTATAAAGTGGCGTCAATTGAATCAAGTCCCATCGAAGTCCCGTTCTAATTGAAGATTGCCGATGGTTACCTTCACATGTGCATTCAGTACCCGTTTCTGTCACTGAAAGTTCTTCCTTTTTTTGTTGCCGAACAATTTATCTGAAAGGAATTGGATCAAATACTCCGCGGACCCGAGCCAATGTTTGTCCCATGTGGCTCGCCCCTGACAGGGTGAAAGTCATTTGAGATCATCGGCCACAGGAACCAGTACGCTTAAATATTGACAGACAAACAGGCAAACACAGTTGGCATGTGCGGGCAATGCCGCACGTCTCACGGAGCTGAGCATCCAGCTGACAGAGAAGACCAGCAAAATGAAGACTGTCGACAGGGTGGTTGACAATGTTATATCTCTTGGGAGTTGTGCAGCTATTTTGTGGAGGCAGAGAGCGTAAGACAAGCACTCGATGGGACTTGGACGCAGTGTCAACTGTTTCTCTGGCTCACCTTCTCATTAGTACTGAAGATTCCCTCAACATTAGACTTGGAAGAGTAAACAGAACGACACGTGCTATATTTGAGCAAAAAGACCAAAGCCACATAGGAACGGGTGCCCGATGCAATGCTATTGGGCATTGTCTGGTTACACCAACTCAGACTATTGATGCAACTGCGGCGTCTTGATCATCAGCTTTTCGTTCCAACAAGTGACGTCGCAACACTTAGTCTACTCTCACGACGCTCTGATGGTGCACCTTTAGCTTTATTACTCCAGGCCGTTCGTTTGGCCAATGACAGGTCGGTACTGCCGGAGATGACATGGAGAGAGAGAGGGAGAGAGAGAGACGGCTGGAGGTAGACTAAGAAAAAGATTGAAGCTCGCGCACACTTCAAGAAATGATCTCCTCGGGATATGAATGTAAACCCATGCAACCCCGAAGCGACTCTGTCTAACCTCTTCTCCGGATGGTGCTTTACCCTTAAACTTCCCTTGGATCTATTCCACTGTCGATAAGATGTTAAATGCTCCAATATGATGTAAATTGGGGTCTACCTTTATCAAACGATAAGTCTGAGAAGTCGAAATAGGCACGGCGCCGTGGTTTTGACGGTCGTGAGGTATCAAGTTTGACAGATAACCGGCGCGCCGGTGGCAAGGAGTCAGTACCATTGACTGATCTTGACAATCCAAGTCTGTCTGAGTAGCCCTATCAACTCATGGGTGCACCATAACCGAAATTCCTATAAGCCCCATGGTCGAGTACCAGATATATTTCAGTTCAGGTGATTGAAATAGACGTATAGGTCTTGAGTATAGTGCCCCGGAGCCGGAGTGGTGCCCCGCTCAGTGTCGGGCTAAATTGTCGGTAAATCCAGGGAATTTTTGAACATCGATAGTCTCTGGCACCACTATAAATGGATTCGATCTTGGTCTGATATGGTCGGAATGCTTTCTCAATGTGATGACATTCTCTTACTCGTCAATTCCTCAGGTTCTGAAGGCAAATCATCTGATTTGTTTTAGCTGGGAGTTGGTTATCATTCAGAACTTGTATAGGACGCCTCGTCATTTTGTATAGCCTTTATTTTGTGCATGCATGTAGTTTTGTTGATTGTACAGCAGATACTGCGTTTATATACCTAGGATTCCAAGCGCTGTATAATCTATTGGATGCTTCATGAAACAGTCGTATAGGTGTCTGTGGCTCCGTCATTTTGTTCGATACAAAATTATGTAATAAAGTAATGTGAAGCATTGCATGCTGTGTTATACCATTAGACATTTCAGATGAAATTTCTTTCCACAAAATGTTTTTGCATGTTCGTGGTTTTACGCTGCCACATTGTTATCCCAAGAGCAATTCATGAAAGACAAAAACAACAACAAGCCATTTGATCTGTACATTTTTAAATGAACTAAAAATGGATTAAAATACATTTTTAGTAGACACAAAATTAGCATAATGAGAATATGTAAAATCCTCTTGCATAATTTGCCTTCTTATACTGGCGCCGTTGAAGTCCTTCCGGTTATTTTCTACTCGCAGTCTGTTTATATAGATTCACCACCAAATGTTTGTATGCAAAGCTTGAGTTGAATTTTGAATTTTCCCTTCGTTTAAGACATTAGGTCATTTGTGATGAACTACAACAAAACAGAACCTTAGTCCTGAACAGTAGAAGAGGTGGATATTTATACCATGGAGGTAGATATACATGTATTTCGTACCAATGATAGACAGAAGTTCAAACTCTTACTGATCAGGGACAATTTTCTGGGGAAAATATGGCAAGGGCAACCAATTGTATTGTGCATACGACTTGGCAGGATGTTCTTCGGCTGAGAACGAAGATAATTAAGTGACCTTCACTCATAAACATTTGATACGGCCATAGTTGACCATCACATTGACCGCTGAAGGCCGATGAAACCCAGTACAGATTTGCTGTGTGTCCAGTCTCTGACTTCCTGTGTGTCACTCTATCCAGGTCGCAACGAAACTGAAGAGTATAGCTCTCTCAAATATCTTTTTGCCACCAGTATAAATGGTGGACACAGTCGGTATGCTATCAGGTTTTCGACTGGCAACAGTTCGTCTACCTAGCTGCTAATATACAGTATAGATTTTTTGCTGTGTACCTAAGATAGACAAGCAAAGAGAGAGCGAGAGAGAGCGTTGTTGGGGGGGGGGGGGGGGTAAGATGATCATTTTCAGGGAGATTACAATCAGAAGAAGCACCGCGTACATGTTCTTCTCCTCGGGGAGCGATTTCAGCGTAATCCCAGGAGATACCGCGCCAGTTGATTTCCTCTTTGGGTATAAAGCATTGAACTATCTTTGGTCCGACCAACTTGCTCCCTCCGCATAATTCATTGCACCGACAATGAGAAATTGTGAGCCAGGCTCGGTGGCAAATAGAAATTTAACGAGCCCGTAATGAGTCCGTCGCATTTACTGGGTAACTGATGCGATCCCCGTTGTAATAATGCATGTGTGGGTTTAATTTGTCATCGCCTGTGTGGCCCTCTGCATGTGACTTTTCGTTAAATTTTCTTGTTTTTAGTCCGACACCAACATTCATCATACTGTGCCTTTCCTTGCTCGTCTTCTCAGTCACTGATTAATATGACACATCAGGAGATGAATGTCGAATACATGTAACAGTCGTATACTCCAGAGTCATTTGTATCAATGATTTGCAATACTGAAGGTGTTGTGAGTTTAAAGATGCGCAAGCGTGGGTAGCCTTAAATTAAAACAGAGCTGCCATTATTTTTTCCCGCCATAATTAGGTTCTCTACATTCTGCCTTTAAGTCTCATAAACAGTCTCATTGAACAAGACAATCTGATCTGTTCATATAATAAGAAATTAACTCTGATAAGCTTTAGAATTTGGAAAACTTCTAGTCATAAACTTTTGTAATGACCACATGTGATCACAGTTGAACGTTGACATTTAATAACGTACACCACATCTCCATTTTTGTGATTTTAACAGTGTTGGGAGAGACTAGGTCGGCCGTCAGGGAGACATATTTGACTGTTTGATTTAACGTAAGTGTATGTCATGCTGACTCGATATTAGTCTCTATTTCATACAGAGTTCTGCAGTAGTAGCAACAATTTCGAAATTCCATATAAATATGTTTGGGCTACGACATGGAATCGCAGGCAAGACTATGGGAAGTGGCTGCAGCCGCTATCAATGCACTCGTGGCGCGATAATTCTAAGCAGTATCTTGTATTAGGATACAGCATCTTACGATGAAGGGACCGTAGCGAGTCTGCTGCCACCTAGAGGCCAGCTGCTGCCCCTCGGACTCGCGAAGCCGCAGCGCCTCGCACCGGAGTCACCTTAACGTTCATGCGGCCGTCGCGTGCCAGACTGTGTCAGACAAATGTGATTAATGTTCCTCGTACTTTCCTGGCGGCACCGTATTTCTTCCCTCTTCCTAAATACATTCTCATATTAAACGCAAACCTTGCCATCTTGCTTGTATATTATTTTGGACTCGGTTTCCGACCTTACGCTTGTCTTGTCAAGAGTTGCTCCCGCGATGATAATCCTTCAGCGGTGATGACCACAAGCTTGAAAGGGTCACACACTGCACTCTTTGCTTGTTTACCCCGGCGCCTGTCCCGAAAGCTGTTGAATCCAGCCGAGTTGAAAAGCAAAGCTTGGGCAGAGTCTCTTGAAGCGTGCTTGCGAATCGCTTAGCGGGATGGTCCAGTGGCTTCGGTGCCGACGTGAATCCACTCAGGGGAGGTGTCCCCCATGATAATGTTGCTGCGAATCCCCAAGACCGCTCTTGCGCAGCACGATAGCGGGTTGAGGTGGGGGTTTTTCCCGTAGATCCATCTAAGTAGTACACCGGCGTGGCTGGGCGGTCTTCAGTTATGTCCTGGGATAATTGATATTGGTCTGGGTGCGTCATCGGCACCTCTTGTTGACACCCTCCAAAAGTAATGGTCTGACAACGGTGCTAATGCGGCCTACTCTCATTTCTTATTTCATTCGCATGGAAGGACATATTTATTTTCCTGTTTTGGACGTCGGCGTCAACATCTTTGAAGATGAAGGACACGAAACAGCATCAGGGTATGGTCAAATGGTCTCACTATCACAACAGATGTCACATTCTTGTACATTTAAACACTTGAACTCATTTTATTTGACTCATCAAATTTGGATTCCAAGAAATGAGATGCTGAGAATCTATTTTTTTTTCTAAACCTGTTCCCCCAAGATGGTGTCCGGTAAAATGCCACCATGCGTAGAATAAGCTCTGTGTAAGGAGTACTGTGGAAGAGTAAACGTGGAGCAAGTGAAATATCACATGGGGGGTTTGTCCATGTTCATGGTATCCGGCCGGAAGAATTACTTGCATACAGAACACCGAACTTTTCAAGCCATTTAGTTGTTGCTTAAAATTTCAGTTAACATGTACAACGCACTTTCAAATACACAACCACAATACATAACAGAATCTTTCTAGCTCAACACTCCTAATAGAGCTGGTCTCCGCTCCAGCAGCAATCTGAGAATTCCACGCACATTCAAAAGGGCAGGACAGGGCTTTCTCTGTGGTTCTCGATACTGGAACTCTCTCCCACACAATATGCGTAGCATGCACTCACTCAACAACTTTAAGAGTAATCTGAAAACACACTTATTGTCTCTTCACTTCCATTAGTTATATTATTTGCTGTTTTTCCAGATCATTCCAATTGATGCGCATTGTATCCATTGGCAAATGCGCTTTATAAATCGTGGTATTATTATTAGTAGTAATTTCGATAATAATGATGACAATTTTTCAAGCAGAGGCACTGACACTTAACACAAAGTCTTTTTATTTAAGTCAACTTTGCAAACAATAAGCACAAAAAAATGATTATTTATTCACATTTCGGAACAATACATTTGAAGAAACATCCATGACGAACCCTAAAACTAATCATTCACTGACCAGTTGCTTTATATAAGCTTTAAATAGACAGGTATAGAATGGGAAGATGTATGAGTATAATTTGCAAATCGTAAAACGTTGCCCAGTGTAGACGAGGCAGTAAATATTCGCTGGTGCATAATGATTCTAATGTCAACGGTGCACCGTTCGATTAATTTTTGTTTCTTGGAAGACAGGTGGTTTTAGAAAGCCTAAGGTATTGACTCTTAGCTGACCTACCTTCAGTGTGCTTTCTTTAGGTGATATCTATTTTCCTGAAGGTCACGGCCGCCGTTTACAGGTACGAAAGTCCCTCTAGACCGTGGTTGAATTTGAGACATATTTAGTTTCCTCAAGGGTCATGCATAAATGCGCCATCAGCTTTCATCTTTCTATAACGATAACGCTAACCGATGATGGGTATACGTACAATTGTTTCGTGCACAAAACATTACTTACCTATTTCTTAACATCCTCCAAAGCAATGATCTTCATATGGAGAGCATTCTCTTTGTCTTCTATTGCTAAATATAGTTATGCTTTTATTTGTTTTTATAAGGTTGTTGATATACTACGGAGACGTCGAAATGTCTGTCTAATTCCAAATGTCTTTCAAAATGTTCATTTTCAGATGCTAACCTGTCTCCCCAATACCCTATTTGTGAAAAAAACACCTAATTATTTATGACAGCATGATAAACTACTGGACTGGACTATAAACTTGTATAGTCAATTCTACAGTTTGCCAAGCACACTTCTTTAGAGATAATTATCCGTGTACATGTAATTGGTTTGTCAATCTATATTGGGGCTTTGTGCTAGTATAGTGGGCCTTTTTTAAATGGTTACCGCAAAATGATTGAGTTGAAGTGCAGTACTTTAACGACAAGTTTAGTATGGGAGTCGTTGTGATCGGGTTAAAGATGTAATACATGATTGGTAAAGGTCACAGAACAGCACTCATATTGTCTGATCAATCATGTACATGAAATAATAAACCTGTGAACATTTGAGCTCAATCGGATATATGAGAATCACGAGAAAATAGCAACAACCCGTTTCAAGTTTTCTTTATAAAACATAAAGAGTGGTTTTGATCTTACCTGATATCAAAACTGTTTTCGGTCTTTGTTTTACTAATTTCTGGATAAATACAGCATTTCAGGCGGAACATTTTAATGGTATGTTTCTACCAGTACCATTTTTATACCATACAAGTTATACGTAAATCTGTGAAATTTGTTTTGTTTGGGTATGTTACCAATCCTGTACTGTACCTTAAATTTTCCCGCACACAATTCTGCGGGTATATCGTAAATTTAAGTACAAACGGTTAAATACTTTTCCTTCATTTTTATGTCTCTCTCTTTTGTCTAATTTGCAATAAAAATGTCTGTTTGAGTTTATTGAAGTTCCCTGCATTCGCGAGTGCAATAATGCAATAAAGTATACTAGGTAATAATTATGTCTGATAATGATGTACCATATGCCCAGCCTCGGTGTTCATTTGAATGTCTATCTCCACTCTGTGAACGCGGTTGTTGCGTGTTTTGTACATAACTATTTCTCTATAACTTGCCAACCAATTTGTAATTTGTTGCTCCTGTGTTTGGAAATGTCAGATTTCAGCAGTTTGTCAGCAAGCTGACCAGCGCTGGGGCCAAATTGACCGATGGCCTGGGCAGTTGAGTCGCTGACCAATTCAAATATTTATATTTTGCACGGCACAGACTCGTATTAATGGTTGAAAGCGAGGCGACCTCACGTCGCAGTAATTGGAAGTCGTCACCAGTTATTACTAAAAAGCATGGACGTTCCTATTTTAAGATGGTCACCGTGACCAACTGCCTGGCGTAGTTCATTAATGATTGACCAAGGACATTGATTTTGGACAGTATTAACCGATCTTAATATACTTGAAGCTTTTAGCAAACTGACTAAGCCTTGGTAAGTTGGTGAGGAGCTCGTAAACCGCACTGCGTTACCGTGCATGGCTGCCTTTGTATCTAAGTTGTCTAAGGGCAGTGCGCATTCTGTTAACTGTCGACAACTGCACATCTCATGATTCCTTAGAATGTTTTCATATTTCGAATATCCTAAACAAAGAAGTACATCCTGAAATTCATGTACAAAACAAATAACTGAATGAATAGGTATAAATATAAAGCACAAACAGAATTTCAATTATACGGTAAGCTCATGCAAATAAAAAATATGATATTTGTATTTGGTGGCGTCCGTGTATTTGGTGGCGTTCGCTGTAACATTATGAATATAAGGAAAATCTCATATTGACTACTTCTCTGGTTATAATGCTGCTTTTAAACCAAAAAGACATTCGGTTTTACTGCAAATTTGACTTGAAAGTTGCTTCTTTCGCAAATCAGCTAATTTGTATCATTCATTTTCCCCTTGAGATCTTCGAATACACACATGCATGTTATCCTGGCATAATTTCCATGTTGTTCGGTATATCCGTCTGAATATAGTGTTTGATTATGCAGCAGTGATGAGGGAAAATCATAATAAGCCCTTCGCCGCAATCGATACTTCGACAACGATTCATGAAACCATGAACCAATCCACAAGTTATCCTACTATGCCTGTATACGTACGTGACACTGGAAATGTCAGCGGTGCAAGGTTACATCATATACTGATTCGGAACCGTGCCGTACACCTTGCAATAGGCGAAATAAACATCTCTAAAATTAATTTATTGAATCTCCATGGATGACTTGTGTTAGGGTTATTTGATTTAGAGTAAACAGAACTGATTACAGTTCCGTTTGATGGCCGAAAGTCAAGTCGATGAGCACGTTGTATTTAGAGTATACGTCTTGGTAGTACGCTAATGTCACATATATCAGATGCTAAAGCTAGCCTCTTTCATTTGATGATGCATGTGAAAGAAAAATTCAATTACCCGAAAGCCTTAGAAGATAACAATATCAGAAATCGTCAGGCGAAAGCATTTTTGTCAAAAATGTTCCCGTTGATAAGAAATCAAAAAGAAATCGGACCCCCCCCCAAAAAAAAAATCAATTAAAAAAAAATCGCGTACAGAAAATTTTGCTTGGAATTTTTGGCGGTTTGGTCGATTTCACCTTGCGTGTCGGATTACAAACAGGCTGAACTTGGGCGCCAGCTGAACCCAATTCAGAATAATGACCAGTCTGCAGTTGGTATCCACGCGCTGTGAACGAGAGGCACTGTTATAAAAATCACAACCACATTGCCTTATCCGCGAGTTGAAGCTGAATGGATTTGACGATCACGATGATATGATACCGTCAGCGCTTTTCTCTGTTTTTTCCAACAAGTATATCGCACCGTATAGGACTGAACATTTCACAGTCTGACGACTGTTGCTGTATCTTACCTTGATATTTTGACTGTGAATCTGCATTTATATGACATAAACCAAAGTATGAAGCTATATACCTTTATGGAAGATCGATATGATATTCCGTTCATGTAAAATTACTGTCTTACAAACGATACAAAAGCAAATCTGATGTCTTCAATTTGGTCATACGAGTTTGGCTCTGAATTTAATGTATGCTCCTTGAAAATCGTCATTCTTATGCCCTTTTTATACTCAATAAAAGCAACCCATATAGCCCATGATCCGATTTCACGAAACTTCTCGTAACTTACTCAACATTTCCTAATTTTGGTTGCACAAGTTATGCCCGTTTCGCGAAACCTACGCAAAATGTGTACGTTGCGTAACTTACGCAAGTTCGTGAAATCGGTTGCTGGCTTGGCTGACACTCAATCTGTAGTGTAAAGTGAACCTTTTCCTTTTATGACTTCAAGGTCCGTTAAAATGCGTAATTTATGGATGTCGCAGGCTTACTGTTTAAGATGCGTTCTTGGCAAATAATAGTGTTACAGTGTTCCATTATTAAAACGACTCGTCAATTTGTCACTAATGAGGCCAAACAGACATCATTATTTCCCAATCAGCGGTGCCGAAGCCTCAATATATATGAGTGATGGCCGCGTTCAATCGTTAAATAAATGTTAAAATTTGCAGTCAACTTCTCTTTTAGGAAAATGAGCAAATTTAGTTCTTGGAGTGAAATCTTAACATTCATTAGAATCAGAGGTCGATTTCACGAAGCCCTACGATCGATCGTAACTCGAGTTACGAAGGATAACCCACCGCATCCTATGTAGGACTGCAATGCATCACAAGTATTACGACTGATAGTAAGTTACGATGCGTTTGGTGAAATCGACCCCAGGCCTCATTTTATTTAAAATGCATTCCTGACGTGCGACGATTGATCGTGCAAATCGCATTGACAAATATTGACACAAAAAGTAGTATGTAGGTTCTGCTTTACGTGCGTCTGTTATCATTCATGCATGATTTATAATTTTCACCTCACAAAAAACAACAACACTGTTCTAAATAAGCAAGACGATATTTTCTATTGTGAGTGGCAGATACTGAGACAATTTAGTTGTTTGTATTAGATTATTTGTTTCAGCATATAATCCCCTAAGGCACAAGGGCACATGCTCACTTTTGCGTGCGCGTGCGCTGTTGACTTTAATACCGATTCTCAAAAGTCTTCCATTCCCTGGATTATATTACTAACAACCTCATGTTTTAGTCCACTTTTTTCTAGAATTTTGAAAGAAACGTACGTTGAGACGATATTTCTTAATAAGAGCTTTATAAGAGCAACAGCCATAAAATCGATCCATGTTTCTTCATAACATATGTTTTCTATCGGGCGAACCACAAAGGCAACACTAGCCATTTTACTTAAGAGCGAACAAAGTCCAAAATGATTCGCAAATAATTGTATTAACCACGTTTGCATAGAGTCAAAGAAGACGGTTTTGCAAATTGTGCGTGTCGGTTATGAGCCGGGATCCCTGACTGAATGGGAGGTTTTACGGGTCGTTTGGGGCTCTGTCTGGCAAAGATTATTTGTCTGAAATGTGGGATGCCAAACAAACTGGCTATTTTGTTTGCAGAAACATGAGTGGAATTATTTTCTCTCCTCTTAAAAACATAAATACATTATGTCAGGGCAGCAATGTGCACTTCCACTTGTAACATTTAGCATAAAGATAAATAAGTATATCGGGGAGATTTCAAGCCTGTCGTGAAATAAAGTGCCGGTGGTATAAGTACAAATTGCTACGTTTGTCAATGGGATGAATTGATTGATTGATTATTTCTGTAGTGTTATCCTATGTGCATGACTAATGTACTGTACCTGAACAGTCCTTTGTACCTGCAATCAAATATTACGTCTGCATTGTATGGCTTCCTTGACTGAATGTTGATCTTTGTACTTAGACCAGTTGAAGCGTCTGCCGACTAATTAATGAGGAAACCAGACTGGTATTGTTCGCGCGCATGAATCACCAGTCTGTATTTACAAATACTCATTTTTTGGCATCATCTTCTCCGTATCCTAGTAATACATTAGTCTGGGATTTGAAGCCAGCATCCATTGCAAACATAGCCTTCTTTGTAGTCACGTTCCAGTATTAGGCCCGCATCACGGCGTATGGATTTGATCAGTTCAAATTGACTCCATACTGCAGTGACGCGTATATAATGTAGACAGACTGTTTTGTTTTTTTTCTTCAGAAGTTAGAATTTGTTGATTTTTCCCTCGACACGCTATAAAAACAGCATTGACATCAGTCACTCAAAACAACGAACCTCGCATAAAAACACCACCAACAACAACAACAACTACAAACAATACACAACCTTTGGCAGATGCACCCCTTTGTCTTATCTTGCGATCGGCACGGCCATACATGGATACCATCACCCTAGTATCCCAACCATATCCACCATCAGGATCAAGATGGTGACCCGTGATAATGCCGAGAGCGTCCCTGAGAAGGAATTGACCATGCCCAGATTACCAGTCGGCCTTTTATAAAGGACAGGGGAGTGGAGATTAATATAGTGTGAACCTCTTCAAGCCTTTCCGCCTTAAATGCGATGAGATAGGATTTTTATAATTCCTTGCGGTTGCCCGGCAACGAGGACAACATAGATGTATGACGTAATGGAAGACAATTTACACACCTATCCGTCGAAAATAGCAGAGGTAAATAAGCTGCAGTGAGACAGTGAGACTGCAAATGGCCTCCTTTAAACAAAATTAATCAAAGAACGCACGTTGCTTGGAATCGAACCACAATATATTAAAAAATGTGGATGACGCCATCTTCTTTGAAGAACCAAACTTTATTCGAAATGTTAGTTTTATGGTCATTCTATAAAATACAATCATGATGCTGAAACGTTCATCAGAAAACAGAAGCAGTTGGTTGTTCCTGCAATAATGACCCTTCGGTAACCGTCCACTATAGTATATAATTACGTACATTCAAATATGGTAAACGGGAATAATGTCCTGGGTCCGAATCCCACCTGAGCTGGTCTCATGACCTATACACATATTTGGCATAGGCCTATTCATGGGGACGGGTTATATCACGTGCAACCAGGCGTATATGGTAGAACAAGTGGAAAGTCTCTCTTTCTATAAATTTACCTGAATATTATACGGTAGCAGTTGTTTTAGATTTCATTTTGTTAAAGAGTCCTTCATTGTTTTTGGTTTCGACAGTCATAACATGGTTTATGATTGATTACCAGGGCAAATACGATTAGAAAATACCGTTGGAAGTCCCTTCTTCCAAACCATGTCAGGTATAATTTGCTGTATTAAGCCATGTCAAATGTGCTTTGTCTAAGTGCGTCCTGAAGATGGATGCCTCCCTTTCAATCACATCTTCGACGTCAATCGCCAACCAAAAAATCGACAGATAATATGAAACAAATATAGTTAAGGAACAATCATGTTAAGATTACTCCTAAGGAAAGAGCCTTTAGGGACAACGATATGTGTTGAAAGGTGCATCCTTCATCATTCACATGGTTAGATTTGAAGCTTTCAAGTTAGATACTGCCACTGGGATGGGAGTGCGGGATAGTGTAAAGCCCTGAAACAACCCATGATTAAATATCAAGGCTCAGTAGTGATCAGATTCGCTTCAGGTCTCCCGAATATTGGCCTGCAACGCTTTATACCAATGCACTATCTACAGTTTTATTCTTCACCTGTAGGTACCTGGGAGTAATACTTCATTAAGACTGTACTTGGGAGGTTTGCAAAGGCAGGAAACCAAACCACACGACGCCATGTATCGTGTTTATTCTAACACTCGAGCCGGACCATCCACTCTTATGAGGATGGGTCCTAGGTTTGCAAAGCCACAGCTTGGCAAGCAGAAAGCTGTTGACATTCAACTGCTGAAACTCCTCCGAAGAAGATTGGGCAAGAGAATGATTTTATTAATCATACACTGAAGATTGGACGTCCGTGGCGTTGGTTCCTTCCGTGCAGTCCATATATAGTGATCCCCTAGGCTTTTTACAAAACTTTAAAATGAGTTTATCGTACGACAAAAATAACAACAGAATCTCCAATAACTGGGAGTGATAAATGAAGCGCAGAGAGTTAGGCAATGGAATTGATGAGAAGAAATTGTTTCTATGAAAAAGTTTTGCAAAGTTCTAAACGCAGACGGTACTTTTAATTCTCCCGCCTGGAGACAATTATTTCCAGCTACGACTGGTCAGCGTCCTTTTTTGTGTACGACGCCCTGATTATTTAACCACAGCGAGCTTTCCATTTCTGGTGATCTCCAGAAAGGATAAAGTTTGAGCTGGGGTTCAGTATCGTATATGTGACCCGCTCTGCATAAAAGGCCCGTAGGCCTCGCTATGCTGTAACGCGTAAAAGGCTGTTCCATGTGGAAGGGGTGAAAAATGCATCACCCATGTGGATTTTTTTTTATTGGATTTTTGACATGTTGAATATCCATAGTTTCATAATCCATTACCAGGTAGGCTGATTTTGATCAATAAAGATGAGAAAAAACGTGTTTTGTTTGACTTCTGTTATGGCGTTGTGTGGTTGAATTGTGTTTAGGACGCTGGAAAATAATGTCGGTATTTACTCCCCTTGTTGAACCTCACTTGGAACCCCCCCGTCTATATTTTGGTATCATCCGAAAGCTTGTGACATCTGCTTTCCATATTAGGACATTACACAGGTCAAAGAGTAAATTATGCAAGTTGATACTGAAGCTTTGTTTTTTTATAAACAAACACGACCTTGTTGCTATGCACCAGGAAAAATCCTATCACGTGCAACAAATAGAGCTCATTGATTGGCCATGACGCGAAAGGAGGCTTTCAACGCGCATGCGCTGTGACTCGAGATCTGTCAGCTTCATGTTTACGTGCATGTTATGCATCGCATGCAGTACATGTCAAAACGCTGAACACGCTTGATTTGTATTGCTTTCGAGTGCGAATCTTTTCCTGAATAATACGCTTTTCCTTGCCGTTTTCATTATTTTATCGTGATTTATTTGCAGTTTTCATCGCAGGTTTCATTATTTTATTGTGATTTACTGGCTGTTTTCCTTGCAGGTTCCCTATTTTCTCGTGATTTTTTTAACGTTAGCTTTTTCCTTGCACACTGACTGTTGACGTTGTTACGCTACTACGTTACGGGTTTCATTTTGTTCTTGTGATTTGCTTAACCCTTTCCCTTGCAGGTTTATTATTTTCTTGTTATTTATTTAGCTTTAAAATGTGTTCGAAGGATCAGTGTCTTGCTGAGGCATTGAATGATCTTCGCAGTGCCAATCTTGACGGAGAACGAAGGTGCATGATTGGCTTTGTTGAAGATTATTTCGTCAGCTCCCGATTCGACGAAGACGATGTGGAATCAGACTCGGGGTCCGATTCCGATTCCACATCGCCATTGTCATCGGATGGCGGCGACGAATTCGACCAGGACATCGATGAAGAAGAAGAAGAAGCCCCCCTGATTAATGTAGACTTTTTGCCTGGTGATGACAATGTTTTGGAAGCGAACGGAGCTCTTGATGGTGATGAACAGCGCGAGAAGGCTAGCAACTTTCAGTGCAGTTGCAAGCTTCTCAACGATGGCCCGTGTTCCCGAAGATACTCCGTGGATGACTTTGTCAACTCTCAGTGCGAAATAGCCGAATTGTCCAGAGGTAGGCCTAAATCTTCATTTTTTTGTTCATGTAGGCCCTACTTAGGTCTATGAAAATTATTTTCATGAAAATAAAAAATGAAGCTAAAGCAAAACAAGTCTAATAAACATGTAGGTATAGTCTAATAAACATCTTTATTATGTCAGTAGACCTTGACACACAGGACAATTGAAGGGATTTTCAGGTTGATAAACAATTGATTCCCTCACCTCGAACAAAATTAGGGCCTAGAAACCTCAAGCGTGAAAAAAAGAACTTGTGCTTCTACCTAGTCTAGTAATCAGGTTTGCATGTGCATGCTCTTGTACGAGGCCTAAAGCTTTATAGTTGAGGTACTCAACATTCTTCGTAAGCATACATAAACATGAAGTAAATCACACGATTGATGGGATCAAGTGTTTACACATTGACACGTGACATTTGGAAACAGTTTAACTTGTTTTCAAGTCAACTTCTCCCCTTCGGTGTTGTTAAAACCGGTGTTATCCAACCATTTTCAAAAAAAATTATTGCACTCCTAACAATGCAACTTAAAATTATTTTTACTTGAACATCGCACACATTTCAAAAGCTTGTGATGTTCGAATGCCGAATTACTGACATCGGCGAGTGTTTAAAGTAACAAACCATAAAATATGTTCGCTTTCAACCTTTTCTTTTTGTTTCTGATTATAGAGATGAAAGACATGCTGCTGTTGGGCCAGATCCGCTGTCTTACTTCTAACAGTGATCAGCGTGTACGCCAGAGGTCATCGTTTATGTTTCGAGGCCAGCTAGTCTGTCGAGATACATTCGTCTTTTTACACAAGTAAGGTTTACTGGAAAACTTACATCCATGGCAAAGAAAACTGAAATTCAAACAAATGTCACAGACTGAAATTTTTTATTTTTTTTTAATCATTCCATTTTTTCTTTCGCAATAAACCATGTCATTTAAAAAAAAATATGAAATGTTCGCAATCTACATGTATCAGTACGACCAAGATTATTCGTTGTGTCAAATTCAGTATTGATACATGTGGATTTATCCAAGCCAACCAACGATGCACTGTACATTTTGTTAAAATTTTCTTTCCTTTTTCCTTGTATTTTTTTTTTTGTAGTATAAGTGTCAACATGCTGAAAGCTCTCCAGAAGCACTACCGTGAGAATGGCTGTACACCAAGGATCCACAAACATACCGGGCGAACCTTCCAAAATCATCTGCGGTATGAAGACAACTCCAGCGTGCGTAGTTTCATCTGGAACTACTCTGAGACGCATGCTATTCTTCTTCCTGGTCGCATTCCAGGATTCAAGCGAGATGACATCAAGGTTCTCCCCTCCAGTGAAACGAAGGCGAATGTTTGGCGGAAGTACAAGGTTGCAATGGAGGAGTCAGGTAAATAAAACTAGACGTATAACTTTCAGGGTATGAAGATGGTGATGGTAGAAACATGCCGTTAGAATTTTTCCGCCTGAAATGGTGTATTTATCCAGAAATTAGTAAAACAACGACCGGATCTTTTAAAAGATCAAAAATAAAAGAGAAAAGACTTAAGAAATACTGTGGCTGTTTCCACTCTATTCTCAAAAAGATTTTTTCACAGATGACTGTTACTGTATCTGCCTTGAAATTGTTGCCCATGAATCTGTATCTCTTTAATAAAAACCAAAGTATGATATTACCTTTAAACCGGTGAAGTTTGGTTACCTGCCATCAAGCAAATGATGAATTCCCACTCTTTATTTCTGTCTTTGTTCAATAACTGTTTTAACAAGTGTAAAATGTTTTTCACAGGTGACAGAGTGGTTGCACTGTCAACATTCAGAAAGCTGTGGAATAAGGTGTGTCCTTTCATCGTTTGCTGCAAACCTATGACTGATGTGTGCTGGCAGTGCCAACGAAACAACAGCCTCCTATTCAGGTCAGCAAATCTTCCAGATGCAGCGAAGCAGGAGCGCTGCAGAATACAGCAAGCTCATCTGGAGAATGTTGCTCGAGAAAGAACCTTCTACAGGGACCTCGTTCAGGATGCAAGATTGGCTGCAGAGCATATCGGGGTTACTCGACTTGGACCCAACACCCCTTGCACCAGCAACATTGACATGCACTATTCATTTGACTATGCCCAACAAGTACACTTCCCTTCAGACCCTATCCAACCTGGCCCAGTGTATTTTTTGACACCAAGGAAGTTGGGCATTTTTGGAGTCCATTGTGAGGGCGTCACCAAACAGGTCAACTATTTAGTGGACGAGTCCGTACTGATCTCCAAAGGAAGCAACGCCGTGATCAGCTACTTAGACAATTTCTTCAAGACCTATGGCTTAGGGGAGACTAAAGCTCATCTTCATTGTGACAACTGTAGCGGCCAAAACAAGAATCGGTACGTCCTCTGGTACATGCTTTGGCGCTGCATGTGTGGTCTTCATCAATGCGTTGAAATGCACTTCATGGTGGTTGGACACACCAAGTTTGCTCCTGATTGGTGCTTCGGCCTATTCAAGCAGCGCTACCGCCGAACAGCTGTCTCCTGCCTTGATGATGTTGTTAGTGTTGTCAACGGAAGCACACAAACAGGAGTCAACATCCCTCAGCTTGTAGGTGATGAAGCTGGTAATATCTTCGTCCCACAGTTTGATTGGCAGGCATTCTTGTCCCCATTCTTCAAGCCTCTTCAAGGGATCAAGAATTTTCAGCATTTTCGGTAATTTTATTTAGTTTTTGGTTTTTCTTAAGGTGACTGTGTCCTCAGGAAAAACAAAAAACCAAACAAAATAAGGTAACAACATTATATCTAACCTTTCTGTTCCCTTTGTATTTTATGTTTTATTTTCAGTTTTACAGCTGATGAACCTGGCGTTGTTTTTGCAAGAAAGTCCCTAGAAGATGAAGAAACAAGCTTCCAGCTCCTGAAGACACACGACCGACGCCCTACAGTTGACCTTCCTGAGCCCCAGACTCCTCCCGGACTAGATGCAAGACGCCAGTGGTACCTGCATGACAAGATTCGCGAGTTCTGCAGTGACGCCACCAAGGATGTTGTCTGTCCCTTGCCAACAGTTCCAAGGCCATAATCATCATCATCTTCCAGTCTCCATCCAGTCTCCCCTACAACTTCAGCAGTCCACCATGACAGACTTGGCTGTCCAACGAAAACAACCGGTTCTTTTCAGAACCACCCACATCTTCCAAAAAGAGAGTATAATGTCTAGCAAAGTGGCATAATAATAAAAGAAGATCCCCAAATCCCCCAGGAGCAAAATAATAAAAAGAAGATCCCCAAATCCCCCAGGACGAAAATAATAAAAAAAGATCCCCAAATCCCCCAGGAGCAAAATAATAAAAGAAGATCCCCAAATCCCCAGAGCAAAATAAAAAAGAAGATCCCCAAATCCCCCAGAGTCTTTGTGTCTTTAATTAACTATAATAACACTGTATTTTTTTATATTATACAAAATTGAGAAAAAAAAAATTATAATTTTTATTTTTTACCAAAAACCTGGTATTTTAACAATTTTTAAAACCTTTTCAGGAGTATAAAGCTAAAGGACTACAGGGGTGTTTACACTATAGAACATACAATTGAGGCTTGAAAAAAAAAATTCCTCAAACTGCCCAATGCATATTTTTAAAGTCTTTTTTTGGGCCCAAAACCATTGATTAAGACAATTATGCAAATGAGTAAAAAAACATTGATTAAGCTTTCCTTTTCATCCAAAACTGAGACAGTATTTTTGTCTCATCTTACTCTGATGAAATTCTGAGAGTGATATCTTATGGGGATTGGTTCGATGATAAAACCTCTACAAAACATGGAATTAATGGGTTTTTTACCAAAAACCAGGAATTTTAACCCAAAAAATAGACATACTTTTCAAGGGTAGTTTGCTTGAGCATAGCGGTACTTACAGTATAGCAAATACAACTGACAACTTGTTTTCTCCATTAAACTGCCCCATGTGTAGTTTGAAGTCTTTGTAATTTGACCACAAAATGTTGATTTTAGGACAATTATGCAAATGAGTAAAACGTTATGACAAAGGACTCCAAAATACTTAAAAAGTCATGGAATCCGTCCTATAGTAACATTAAACATTGTGTGAAATTTTTAGACTGATACTCAAACAGGAACCCTGCTGTTGCTAGGAAGTTTTAACAATACTGCATTTTGTATTTTTTTCAATGCATGTTGTAAATCTTTCTAGCTTCATTTCTACGTAAGCCATTTCCTTTTAATTAACAAGTCATGATATGCAAATGTTGGTATATCTTCGCAACGCAACATCGCACAGATGTCATCTATATACCAAATTAAAGCTTAGGATGTGCTCTTTCCATCCATGTACATAACTCAAAAACTAAAAAAATTGACTTAAGGGCCTTTTATGCAGAGCCGGTCACATATAAAAGCATCATATGAACGTACAATTTCCTCATAAATTCAAAATGCTTGTGATGGACTGCCGATGATTTTCGAACATACAAAGACTGCTCAGGATGAACAAACGTGTGTATATCAGGCTTGCTGAGAAAAAAAAGCCTTTGTTGCCTCACGTAAAAATCTCCTCAGGCCCCAGACGCTGCTATTTTGGTCACGAAATTCACCACAATTGCTCCCAGAGACATTTTGCATTCATTGCTGCTCTGAGCAGATTTGGGCCCGGTATTTCCATCCAGTAAGGAGCCGATATGGTCTCGAGGGAGCTCCGTAGGGATGTTTTTACTGGATCTCTAAGCCAGTGTACTCCAAGGTATGTACGTGCGTCCACCACTCCAGGCCGCCCCTGTTAGTTATCACAGGGGCTGTATTAACATGATCGAGTGCCTCACTGCATATACACGGGACGGCCTGCCGGGGGAAAAGAGGGAAATTTACCGGGACCCTCAAACAGCTGAGGCTCCCTCGTGTATTCCGCACCGACCATTAGACTCTCAAGTGCCTACTTTAACCAACATGCATAATATTTGGCTTCAATCGTCTATGATAGAAAGTCTTTTTACGGAAACGCAGATCCCGGTGTACGTCCCGTTAAAATGGAAAGATCGACCTTATGACGGACACACAGTTATGCAGATTTGATTCGAAATGCACACATTTCAAATGAATGCATATTCCGACTTGGGGCCTTTTTCTCATTGGCAATTTCCGTTTTTCTCCAGATATCACCAGGGAACAAGTGGGCAGCGAGAAGATCAAGGGTCGTCAAGGGCTTTCGGTCCCTATTACCCCTCTTGGCTTTGCGGCTTGCCCCGCGTTGTTCTGAGTGTAAAAAGTGGTCGTGCAAAAAGCAGTCAGGCTGGTGTTTCTGTGTTTTCACCATGATGGGGCAGTCAGTGTACCATGGCAAGACGCGAGGTCTCTGCATTTTCATCCAACATGTAAATCCAATAACTCCTATTGTGAACGTTGAAGCTCACTCGGCAATGAAATAACAAAATACGTCTTCGGGCGTCCAATGTATCTCCTTATAGGCGCCAAATGTACCTCCCTCTGCCTCATTGTATCTCTTCAGACGTCCAATGTACCTCACAAGGTGCTTAATGAACTTTCTTATACCTTAATAGACCTCTTCAGGCACCCAGTGTTCCTCTAAGGGCGCCCAATGTACCTCCCTCTGCCTCATTGTATCTCTTCAGACGTCCAATGTACCTCACAAGGTGCTTAATGAACTTTCTTATACCTTAATAGACCTCTTCAGGCACCCAGTGTTCCTCTAAGGGCGCCCAATGTACCTCCCTCTGCCTCATTCTTCAGACGTCCCACGTACCTCACACAATGTGCTTAATGAACTTTCTTATACCTTAATAGACCTCTTCAGGCACCCAGTGTTCCTCTAAGGGTGCCCGATTATGTACCTCCGATTCCGACCACGCCCTTCTGGCGCCAACTACTTACCCCTTAGTTGCTCAATATATCTCCTATTGCTCCCAAATGTACCCCTTCAGGCGCCCAACGTACTGTGCAAAGTACCTAATTATGCCCCTATGTACCTCTGAATGCGCTTAATGTACGTTTGAAGACGCCCAATTTATCTGCTTACTCCTTAGGTCCTCAATGTACCTCATATTGCTCCCAAATGAACCCCTTCAGGCTCCCACTGTACCTCAAAAGGTGCCCGATGCACCCCATTATGCCCCAATGTACCTCTTCATACTCTTAATGCACCTCCCAAGGCGCCCAATGTACATCGTCACGGGCCCAATAGACTTCCCAGTGCGCCAAATGTTGGGTATCACATAATACAAATCCTATCAAATGCTATATATCAGACTTGGCCCAGTCATTAATTTTGCGCGTTCACCGAGCAACGCAAAGAGCCTGTATGAGACACATCACATAATCGGTACGTGCACGTACGCTGATGATGCAGTTACTATAGTTAGCACTCGGTACCAAGCGCAGTAGCAATATAGAGAGAAGTGACATTGCTGCCGTCTGCAGTAAGAAGCAGCACCAATATCCATTGTGCGTACATTCAGCCGATATACTGTTCTCTTTCTTCTTGCAGACTTTGGACAACTCGGAGGCTGGTAGATTTCCTCTTTTCTGTTCTTCATCACACCTCTCCCACGAGTGAAGGGTGTGGTCGCTTGCCCGTATCCCCGGGGCATCATTCCTGCATTTATCACCGCTCGCACTGCAGTACCCTCTTCCTTTACACGGGGACGTTCCTGGTAAGCATTTCCTATTTTCCTTCCGTAGCCTTTTAGATATTTTGGGGAACAAAAATGTCGTACCAATTTGGGTGGCTAACTGCATGCCTCCGGGCTTATTTCAAATTTTGAATATTTTTATCGCAAAAGGTGTCATGTTTCGGAGAATCCAATGTTAGATTCAACGTGTTTTTTCATTGTTGTTCCGTTCGTAAGATTCTCATTTCCGTGTTCCAGAAAAAAGGGAGTTACGTAAAAAATTTAAAAGGGCAAGCCGCTTGTCTTGCTGATCGGAAGTAAACGGGCATTCGCGGTCTGGTTTCCGTGAAACATTCACACGGTGTGGATATAGCAATGATAGAAACCTCCTGTTAATATGTGTTTGCATGAAATGCTCATAGTTATTTTAGGAAGAACTTCGGTACCACGTCTCGGGAATACATGTATCAAAATTATTTTGTGTTGTTTGGAAAAATCCACTAGTCGCTGGATAAAGGTGACTCATTATTTTATGGTCGTGTGAATGTTCACATGTTTTTTTCTATGTGTTCAATGCATGTTGAACCAGACAGTGTAGTTGACGTTGTGTGTCTTATAATTTGACACGTCTTCAAAGTGTTAGGTAATTTCATATTTTCAAATATCATGAAAGATACAGCAAGGGGCCGTCCATAAAGTACGTACGCACGGAGGGGGGGGGGGGGGGGGGGGGGGTTGTTACCGATGCGTACGCCATGCGTACAGGGGGGGAGGGGGGTTCAGGCCAATGCGTACCGTACGCAAACGAAAATTTGCATAATCATTTCGCGCGAAAGAGAGGGGAAAACCAGAAAAAGCACCAGGATTTATTTGTTTTTCCCTTTTTCTATTCAATGTTATAAAAAATAGTAAAATACATCTGTAAGTGTATAAAAACCTGTTTACACTTTAGTCATTCATTTCAAAATTTGAAAATGACGTCCCAATAACGGTACCGACCCGGATTATTGTGACATATTAATGATGCAAAGAAAGTACCACGAGAAGTGAAAAACCGAATGTGAAATGCGTATGCGTACAGGGGGGAGGGGGGGGACCATTGCGTACGCCTTGCGTACAGAGGGGGAGGGGGGGGGACCATTGCGTACGCCTTGCGTACAGGTGGGGAGGGGGGGGGGGGGGACCATTGCGTACGCCTTGCGTACAGAGGGGGAGGGGGCCGGGGTTCAAAAAAGTCGGCATTTCGTGCGTACGTACTTTATGGACGGCCCCCAACAGTCACTTGTGAACTTTTCAGTCCCACATGATGACCACTTTTTGAGGAAATAATTTTTCGAATCTATTCACAGTAGTTTTGATCTCCGTTAGATCTTTAAGTTTTAGTCTTTAATTGGTTGAACACTTTTCTGGAACAAAATAGAGGCATTTCAGGCAGAATTTTTCTAAACTGTATGTTTCTATAACGTCACCATCTTTATACCCTCATTTATAGTTAAATCTGTGAAGATTACTGTTTTGGTATAAATACCAAAGTATGATAACACCTTTAATTAAGGTGTAATTTTAACAACGCATTTTCTTGATACATTCAGAAAAGAATTTTACTAGCTTTTCATGGAATTTAAAGCTATATATCATTCTCTAGCGATGATTAAAGTAAAATGTACGTCACCTCCAACATGCAGTTGTTATTTCTGTCAACATTACAGCCAGTGAAATCAGGTTGTTATTGATTGGTAAGATCGATCTATCGTGTTCAGTCCTTGACCGTTAATATCAAAAAGTTAATAAACGGAGCCGACTCGATTTGCTTGGCCAGCGGAAACATCGAGCGGGCATATTGATCGGATCACATATTAACAGCGCTGTCCAATACGGGCTGTGTGACATTTCAGAACCCATTCTGCACGAAGTACAAATTTATCCCTTGTACCTCGTCTACTGTGACTATTTCTTTAAAGCTAGTATCATACTTTGGTAAGAAACCAATGCAGAAATGTGCACAGATTTACGTATAACTTTCAGGGTATGAAGATGGTGCTGGTAGAAACCTACCGTTCAAATTTTTTCGCCTGATGTGGTGTATTTATCCAGAAATTAGTCAAACAACGACCGAATTTTTTTTTCTTTTAAAAGATCAAAAATAAAAGAGAAAAGACTTACGAAATACTGTGGCCGTTTTTCACGATTTTCTCAAAAAGTGGGCACCGTATGGGACTGAAATTTTCTCAGATGACTGTGATTGTATCTTCCGTGATATTTGTGCCCATGAATCTGTATTTCTTTGACAAAAACTAAAGTATGATATTACTTTTAAGTGGAAGTAAAATGAAAACTTCAGAGCAGTTACAGTGCAGTCATTTAAAAGGCATAGCTTGCTTAATTTATTTTTTATGTTTCTAGTCCATTTTTGAAATACTGTTTTCTCGCTGCTTTGAGATTTTTTAGATTCAGTCTTGTAATTTCGGTAGTGTTTCGAGTATATCGTAGGTAATTGTGTACAAACAGGAACTTCTGCGTCGTCCGCATAGTATTTGCGCCTTGGCTGGTGTGTTGCTGCTTACACGTACTAGGCGAATGAAGTGAGGCATATTATTGGCGACTGTGTCCTTGGTATGATATGGGCAAATGTATCATTCAGTAATTTAAAATCTGTCTTCCCCTTAAAAACTGAGGTTAGAATTAAATGAAGATTTTTTATCAGTGATACAGCAAGTCAATTTCACAATTAGGGAATGTAGGGTTAGGGTTAGGGTTAGGGTGAGGGTTATAGTTAGCTTAAACGCACGCCAACAGACACTATCGCAAATCATAATACCATGTACTGTACTGACAGTTGGATTCACCATTACATGCTAGTATTATATCCCTGATGGAATTACAGACTAGAAGCGTCCTTCTTATCCGTGACCGGGGTTTATTTTTGAAAGCACACGCAGTGATGAAAGATGGAAAGCTTTTGTTTCAGGCCACTGAGGTAATCCCATTCCATGGAGAGCTATATATTAGTGACTGTCGGCCTTTATGCTAAATCACGCCACACCGTCAGGTGTTTGTATATCGTTTTGGATATTTATGTTTAAGTCTTGATATCCCTTGCGAATCATGTGCATGGATCTTCACAACCTAAATAGCCAGTATGGTCGCCTTGTCATATTGCCTTATCGGATGTAGGCCTTGCGACAGCTAGGTATAAGGCAATATACTGAAGCTTGCATATTGGATTTCAATGTTTGGTCAAAATGACCCCGCTGACACTTTAAGCGTGAACGTGCGCCGGATGGATGTGCTCATTGAATGACCTCGCACGCCTTATAACAATTACTAATTAGTCAAGTCTTGCGTAATTAACCAATTCCATTATTGATTGGGTCCATTATGCTCTGTCTGATAGAGATTTGCAAGTAGATTGCATATTGGCGTATATCTGTGATTTGAATAGAGATGCCGACCTTCACGCGGGTAATTGAGATGACAGCGTGTGCATTGAACATGGTCCACCGAGCGGGACTAATTTCGTCGGCAGACACCTTCATGTAAAATTACCCCCCCCCCCGAGGGAGGGGAAGAAAACATAACAGCTTCTGGAATTGCATCTTACTGAAATCCATGATGCCACAGACGGGTATACGTTGTGACTAACTCGTGCCGTTATCGATCGTTCATAACATTCTGAAATCGCCCGGTTGCCAAATGCTGTGATTGAAATAACACCTTGTTCGTGTTGGAACACATGGAACCGCGGCGGGTTAAGTGAACAGAACCTCTTCCTTCAAGGTTTCATGAAGCGATTTCACACCCGTTGGGCATGTTTTCTTTTCAAACTGCCTTTTCGAGAACATTTTAAAGCAGTAATTTTGGGCCAGCCAAATGAAAACGCACAAATATTGAAAAACAAACAATAATTCGCATATTTTAAACTCCTGTATGAATTTCCAATAATGTCTAGCTTCCCGAATGACGCCGCATAATTAAGAAGGCCAAGGTGTGATACCCAAGCACCCGACCAATTCAGGATGAAAATTTCAAATTGAGTTAACGTGCGATCGATGGAACGTCTTCTTTGTTCTGCAGCTCTCTCGCGCAATACAAATTATTCACGATAATTGTATTTTCTTTCCAAGAAGCTGCCATGTGCAAATGTAATTTCAATGAAACGGACATACGCCTAAGCTGAAATCCGTTTACGAATTCTCGAGACGTATTATCTTATGGCTAGTATGTGATAAGGAATAGAAACGTCTGTATCCGTTTCCTTGACCAATGTAGTATTAACAATTCATCATATGTGTGTACCTATATCGTTATGAATTATTCAGAACAGATTGGGGTTCGTTTTGTCTTGTGTTCATGCAGTTCCCTTGTCACTTGCTTTTATAGCTTGTATGTGACTCCGTGGTGCTGTGGTTGTGTGTTTGTGTGGTTCTGAGGTTCTGTGGTTCTGAGGTTGTGAGGTTCTTTGGTTGTGTGGTTGTGTAGTTGTGAGGTTGTGAGGTTCTTTGGTTGTGTGGTTGTGTGGTTGTGAGGTTGTGAGGTTGTGAGGTTGTGAGGTTCTTTGGTTGTGTGGTTGTGTAGTTGTGAGGTTCTTAGGTTCTTTGGTTGTGTGGTTGTGTGGCTCTGATGTTCTGTGGTTCTGAGGTTGTGAGGTTCTTTGGTTGTGTGGTTGTGTAGTTGTGAGGTTGTGAGGTTCTTTGGTTGTGTGGTTGTGTAGTTGTGAGGTTGTGAGGTTCTTTGGTTGTGTGGTTGTGTAGTTGTGAGGTTGTGAGGTTCTTTGGTTGTGTGGTTGTGTAGTTGTGAGGTTGTGAGGTTCTTTGGTTGTGTGGTTGTGTAGTTGTGAGGTTCTTAGGTTCTTTGGTTGTGTGGTTGTGTGGCTCTGATGTTCTGTGGTTCTGAGGTTCTAAGGTTCTTTGGTTGTGTGGTTGTGTAGTTGTGAGGTTGTGAGGTTCTTTGGTTCTTTGGTTGTGTGGTTGTGAGGTTGTGAGGTTCTGAGGTTCTGAAGTTCTTTGGTTGTGTGGTTTAGGGTTCTCTGATTCTGAGGTTATGAGGTTCTGAAGTTCTTTTGTTTGAGTGGTTGTGTTGTTTTTGGTTCTGTGATTCTGTGGTTCTGAGGTTCTGAGGTTGTGTGGTCATGTGGCTCTGTGCATTCTGTGGTCCAATGGTTCTGTGGTACCGTGGTTCACGTTGGGTATGTTCTTTGGTTTTGTTGTTCTGTGGTTCATCATATCTAATTAGAAACATAAGAATGGGTATCTCTCCACCCGTGAGCAGATGGTGTCGGCACTTGTTACTTCGCAGATTCTGTTTGCTTGAACTACATACAGTAATGAGAACGCTCTTAGTGAAAGATGGTTAGAGGGGAATGTGTGTACCTATAAATATACAGGGTGCCGACATGTACGTTAGTAAATTATTGGACTTCAATATTTTCTAGCTTTAGTTAGATTGCTAACAGGCTTAAATTGAAACTGCCTTATACTTCTGCCGACTTGCATACATTTTTATTGATAATGCATCAATCTCAGCCAATTGTTGTATAGTTTTTCATTATCAACTGTGTGCAAATGTCCAGGGACATAACGCCTACACATTAGGCTTATGATGGCCAGATGGTAAACCACACATTGGCCTAACGTTATATAAAGCCAACATCTAACACAGACGCCTCTGCGGTCGCTAAACGTTGGTCTAACATCAGAATGTGTACAAAGAGAACATCTAAAACTGTTTGATGAGACAGCTGTTCTCTTTAATTGACTTAAGGGACATCATAAATTACATTTTCATTACAAATTACATTAACATTGATTCCGAGTTATGGGCTCTTTGCTGCGTTGAGCTGTATAGACCTCTACGATTTAGCTCTTGCTAGCTCATCGGGTGTGGTGGCGTAGAGAGCCCCAAATCCCTCTCGTTGAAATGTGATCACCTAGCGATTCTAAAGTATTAGCACAAGTGTAGCTAACAGAGACCTGTAAGGATCTGTAGTCTGGAAACGCAATACGGCAAAGATAACTCGGTACATCTTTCCTTGTTTTGGAACTGAGAAGGTCACACGCCTGAGTCTGTATCCTGACCTGGTGTATGGAGTATCGTAGCCACGGGGAATCTCGCGAGATGTTACGGACCTTTATTATCCCTCCAAAGAAACATAACTGTATGATGCTGATATTGATCGATATCATTTTATTTTAAGAACAACTGTGAATGTACGGCTAGCATAGGTTTGCTGATCTAAATGAACTTAAAACAGCAATTGTGCCCTATAAACCTGGTAGAATGGTCAAGATTATTTTTACACAAAGGTATTGTTTAGCATGTCGTTTATTCATTCTTTCAAAATAATGATGAAAATGATGAAATTACGTACACATTTGACGGTTGTCAAATGACAATGGAAATTAAAATCAAGATTGACCCGCACTATATAGTAGTTGAGAATAATTTACCGTTATACGGTAAATCTTAGATAATAGCTAATTCCCTGCGTTCCACGGAAAACGTAAATTGCATGCAGTAAAGACTTTCAGTGAATTTTCGTGATAATCAGCACATCGGTTTCGCTTCATGCTTCTTTACTTGGTAGGCAATGCGTATACAATGCGAATATCTTCGACTGAAACATTCGGTACACAAGACACAAATATTATGACAACGCAGTTGATGATAGGGCTCCCGGCAGGATTACCGAATTTGAACTGGATGGCAGTCAAATTTAGCTGGAACATACATGTAGAGCACGGGGTATCCCTGCTCTTTAACACCCGTGGCGATCACTGCGTGCCTTCAAGGAATAAGCCCCTCGGCGAAACAACATCCCGCGGATTTGTGAAAATACTGCCATCTGTAGAAGCTGAGAGGAATTGTTTGTCTGTTGCTAATAGCAGCTTGTAGCTTGGCATGTGATGAATGGATGAATTGAGAAGCCAGCTATTTTGAGTCCGTCCGACCGGCCGGGGGCGTTCATCAGCCCGCCTACTGGGCTCGCATTCCGCGGTACAAGACCAGACTTTGCCGCTCGGTATACTTGATATGGATTTGGCAAATTGTTGCAAATCTCCGGTAATTTGGTCGCAAATGTTAGACGGAATTCGAAGCATGGAGTCAAATAGCGGATCGTGATTATAGGTATTCGACATCGTGTCTTGTATCTGAGCGACTTTTAGAGTCCTTGTCTTTCCGCTTGCCTTGATTTTAATGTAGGCGTATCTGTGTTTGGGCGTTATTGCAAAGAACCATACGTCTCGTGACAATGTGTTTTGAGAAAGATCCTGCTGGGATCGAAACGTCAGGCCATCATATACGCCAAGCATTCTTTGATGTAAGGTTATATCTGTTTCAACTCAACGTGCGGAGATAAGAATGATGATAATAAAAACACCCCTTCAGTTAGTATTAAACTTGACCTTTTCTTCAAATCTCTTAGGCGTCTTAAAGGTTACAATATTAGCTGCTTGAAGAAAATCTTTCCAATCTTGCGCCCGCCGGACGAAACCACGCACGCACAATCCCAAATTATTGCTTCATTATAAACCTTTTAGCTCGCACTTGTCCTTAATATATACCAGGGGTTACGTTCTCGTAATTCTTTTTTTAACGCAAGATAACTAAACAATCAGACAATTGATGACAAAAAGATACTAGTGAGGAAGACTGAAGTCTCGGTCGTAGCAGGAATTTCCCTCCAAAGGAAAATGGTTCGACATTCGTAAAAGAATAACTGCTAGGATCGAAACATTTCGATTTCTTGAACGTAAAGAGAAAGAAAGAAGATATGCTGAACAATTTAGCCTTTTGAGTAGGATGCTGTTAGTATCGAAACGTCTGGCCATACCAACTCTGACTTACATACTCTTAGTTATTATTATATGATTGATGAGAAATTCTCTGTAGTTTGGTACATGTTCTCAACACGATTTAAAGCTTACATCAGGGTTAGAAGCATGGATCACAATGAATAACAGGACGACTGACATTATTTATTTTTAAGGAAAAACAAGATATTCTTATGGAAAAAATGGTCTGGTCATGCTCCTTGAGAACGAATTTTAATCAAATAAACAATCATTATCATGTGCAGAATAGTCCACTGTCAATCATAATGTGCAATAGTTTATCGTTGGTTAAGGTTTTTGAGATAGCGGTATACCTAGCTGTCTGGTGTTCTAGGTCTGCTTCCAAGGTCTAGTGGTTCAGGGTTCTAGAGCAGCTGGAAATATCTTGTCTGGCAAATAAATCAAACCCATGATGTGATCGCGAGATGGTTTGGCCAAATATTGTCAATGAGGCGTTTCGTCGAGACGATCCAGCACGGGGTCTTTGCTTTGACAAGGTCGGGTGAGCTGCTTCGTCCACGTGGGTTTGTCTTCAGTGTGGCGTCTTGATATTAATTTCATACACATGAAACATATCCTTCATACTTTCTTTTTAAGATGAGTGTATGGATGATGAGTGTTCGATCTTATACAAGCTTAGAAGCCGACTGCTGAGCTTCGAATCAATTCCTTTGCTTGTGCGCGGAGAATTTAATACAGTTTGTGTTCACTGAGTGTAAACCTAGTGGCGTTGGATTCTTCCCATATCGCATAAAAAGCATAGGCTGCTTTGGAGTTAGATTAAATTGGGAATTTAATTCCTTAATTAATCCACGCAGGTCATTGATTTACTGAAAGAATGATTAATTTGCGAAACAGTGCACAGCATAATATTATGTCATTGAAAAGTGGACAAAGGAAAATTGACTGGAGCGGGATTCGAACCCGCGGCGACCTCCTGAATACCGTACAGGAGCTCTACCAAATGAGCTACCCATCCCTATGTTGGTGGTGACCCCAATAGTCAATTATCTGTGTTCGTTTGGCAGTCAGAAGCCATAATACATGTATTATGATATAACGTAATACATAACATTACAATTTCAAATAATTCACCATTCTTCATTGTACCCAAGCCAAGAGCGCTGCATTTGTGTGGGATATTTCTGTCAGATTCATTTACCAAGCTCCATCAACGTGTATTAATTCAGCAAATTACGGGGACTTAGATGATATGTAGCTAATGATCAAAAGAGACATACTGGTTTACCATTGGAAGCAAAAGGATAATTAGTCCCCATAGCTGCTGAATCTGCAGAGATTCTAATAACGTAGCTCATCGGGCACCCTTCTGTGGAACGCCCGACGCCCAATCACCTGACTCATATTATGTCCTTTCTGCATAATGTGTTTTACATTGCGTGTTTTTGTGCTATTCCATGGCAATAATGCAAAAGGTAGAACATCGCTTGTTATATAACACCTTAGTAGATCCTTGTCATTTGATTGGAGGATTGTATGTCACGTGATATTTGATAAATAGACCAATTCATGGCTTACGTCACAACCGTTGAAATTTGTACCATCCACCGTGCATTTTTGGTGCCATCCGATTTGTACCATTGCACGCCAGGGACTCTAATACGTGATTGGTCAAGCGGCGTTCCATTTATCTGTCACTGCGTGCGCGCGTACGCGTTGGTGTGCAACGCGCGTTACTGTAATAAGAGCAATATAGTTTGCCAAGATTTTAAGCTTTTTTTGTCTCGCTAACTCTTAAAATGTTATCCTCCAATCAAAATCAAATGACAAAGATCTACTTAGATGTTATATAAAACAAATAATGAATGTTTCACATTCGTAGAATGGAAAAAATAATTTCATTCGGTGACAGATGGACTGTTCCATTCCACTCGGCTTCGCCTCGTGAAATGGAACAGTCCATCTGTCACCTCATTAAATTATTTTTACCATTCTACTCATAAACATTCATTATTTGTATATTATACCGTTACAGGAATGACAACACTGATGTAAACGATCAGGATTGTCGAAAATAATGTGTTTTAAATCAAATGAAAATTGATGATAATTATAGTAATTACAAAAGAAATAAAAACACAACCGCATATTATGAAGAAATGAAAAGAGAAATGAAACTTAAAAAAGAAGAATTAAACAGAAAAACCTCTGAAAATTCCGATAATTAATCTTCTTCTGAATCTGTAGACAACACAATTTTTATGATATACACTAAATCGTGCAACCCGTACATCAATGCGTTGCAATCATTTGGGCCGCGCCGTTCACCACTGGAAGTTCAAGTGACGTCTGAGCGATTGTGTTATTCACGAATGCTGCTTTATCATAGTCCCCTGACATGTGTCGCAGGGAAATTATGTTCTCAACAAGAGTTCATAATCTCAATCATTTCATGGCTGGACTGAAAAAAAAAAAAATCCCGAAAGCGATGACTGTCAATGTTCAGTTGATGCCGCAGTCCGATCCTTCAAACGGTAGCTGATAGTGTAATGATCACCTGGCCAACCTTCACGGGGCGCTCTCATAACTGATTAACGATCAGACCATGGAGGTAGGACCGAAGGCATGGGGGCTAAGGCACTATTAAACGGCAACAACACTGACGCGGCGCGGTCGAGCTTGATTATCCTCACAAACATATTGATTGCCACCGACCTTCCAAAGGCAGGACGATATTCGGTGGATGTTTGCCCAAGTCATCAAGGGGGTAGGGGATGGCAAATGACGGCAGGGGAAGCCCATCGAGTGATTGCTGTGGTTCGTGTTTCTTCTCTTCCCCGATGATATCAGTGTGGGGAAAACAAGTGCGAGTACTTTTGCTGAAACACCAGAAACAGGGAGAATTGCAAACCTGTTTACCCCGGAGGTCATATTTGCTGAGTAAATTGTTTGCATTCACTCTCTATATCATTTTGTAAAAACCGTTTCGTTGCGACAGGTGGAGTGCAACTTCATTTGGTTAGTTCTTTATTATCGAACTTGCCTCAACCTTTAAATAAACGGGAAAAATACTTCCATGTTCGTCGAAAGTATAAGGATAATCAAAATGTTTGCTAAAACAGCTCAGCAAGCGAAACTTTTACTTTATTAGCATATAATTAAAGATACGATTCTTCTATTATAACTATCACCTCTTCAACTCTATCACATATTGTCTGAATTTCTCCACCGCCATTGGACAATAGCAAATGCCTCAAAGTATTTTTTATCAGGGATTAGATTTTGCCGTGATTGCCCTGAACCCAATTGGACCGTGAGAGCAATGGAAACAGTGTAATCATTATATAGACGCAATTGGTCTCCGTTATTATTCCTCAGCAAGCTTGTTGTATGTTCTTCTTCTCCCAGCGGAGTAACCTACACCGTTCAGATTGTGGAGACTCTTTTCTATGTATAAATTATATTCTTCAAGGACGAGCAAACTCAATCATACAACTTTACACCATGCAGTCATTTCCCTCGTGTCACCGTTCCCTCATCTAATCAGTAATCACTGTTTGCTTTTGCTATCCATTTCCAAAATTGTCAAACTCGAAAGTTCGTGCATTGCTTGTTGTTGGTTAGGTTTCCTATCGTTGAATACTGTGGCCCTGATTCTGTTGTGTGCGTTTCAAATTGGTGAAACGCATTGTATGTACATTGCAAGGTCTGGGATTTGTAAGAATCTGTCAAGCGAGGGCGCTGTACTCGTTAGTCTTGCCGCCTCACAGCTTGATATGCTGTGGTGTCAGGTTGAACATCACAGCGCCCTCAGACGGTTTCTATCTCCCCAGGCTTGTCTCTCTCTGTCTGGTCTGATGCCATGACAACTGAGGAAACCTAATATGATGGCCGTTACCACAACAACAATGTGGACAGAACGGCTGCAAGGATTTGCTCAGTAGTTCGTGATAGCACCAAACTTCGAGTAATTTCATGATCACGTTTTGGCGCTTGGAAGGTCTGTCAAGAGGGCGGTAGTCAATGCGATCAGTCTTACACTGCGCATGCATTGTGTACAAACTAGTGACAAGTCCAGATGGTAAGAGTGACAAGAGGGGACCTGTGGGATTGTTAGTCTCTGTGCAGTACCTCTAGAAGTCAGTAGTGTCATTCACCAGCACAGCTGTGACATCTCAATCAATCAGGTGGTATTAGCATAATACATACATCTTATAATTCCTCGCAAGCTGGCTCGTTAAAATTATACCCAACCGTCAAACGATCGACACACCGGTCTGGAAGGTCGCCGGCTAGTGAGCAGGTGTTTATCGATCACTTAAAGATCAGTTGATGTGTAATTAACCAGGGTATTGGTAATTACTTTATTTGTAAGTGGATTTTTTTTTGTATTGTTGTCTGTTTACTTGTTTCTGTTTTGCTTGGAGTTAGGAGCGCCTGACGGTTCCATCCTAGCAGGATCTTTCTCAAAGGCTGCTCTGAGTTAGGAGCGCCTGATGTTTCAATCCTAGCAGGATCTTTCTCAAAGGCTGCTCTGAGTTAGGAGCGCCTGATGTTTCAATCCTAGCAGGATCTTTCTCAAAGGCTGCTCAGAGTTAGGAGGGCCTAACGGTTCCATCCTAGCAGGATCTTTCTCAAAGGCTGCTCTGAGTTAGGAGCGCCTGATGTTTCAATCCTAGCAGGATCTTTGTTGAAGGCCAAGTGATAAGAGGTCGAGAACATGCAAGCAAAGATACACATAAATGGATGAGGGGATCAGGTCAAAAAGGGAGGGGTTCAGAGTGACCAGGGAGGATAGAGGTAGGCGAGTGTGGTCAGGGGAGGAGTACTCTTTAGCCATTATTGATCTCAGTCATGTGACCCTGCAGCTGTTGTAATGTAGGGATGGAAGTGCCATGTTTAGGGACAGCCAGGTCCAACCTGGACTATCATACGTAAATTGTTTTTGATTCTATCATTGAGGGGGATAATAAGCAGTAGATTCCAGACAACGTCTGAGACCGGAACCAAAATCGCTGCTCGTTTCGTGTCCATCAATGCGATCAGTAATTTTGGGTTCTGAATATCAGACCAACATGTTATCTCTGTGCATCTACTGCCGTGGCTCCTCGAGACCTTCAACGCACGTTTTAATATGCTCTTAACTACCATTGTGTACGATGGGTGTTGAAACAATCCAGTTATTCAGCTAGCTGTGCATGTGTGAATTATCCTACCTATGAAGCTGTCGCCCGCCCTCTTACGGATCGAAGCTGACAACTTCTACGAATGTACTCAGCTGAGGGCGCGTTTGTCAACATACTGTAATCAAACTCACTTTCCCCCAAATGACTGATATTTCACTGAGCTCCTTTGTCAGGTACGTTAGATTTAATCAATACAAGTGATGCGTGATACGCCCTCACTGTTAGGGGAGATCCGATGTCAATGCCCAACACATGCACACAAGAGGGCGCCCTGTCGCCTCGATTGGGTTTATTGATGCCGCGTTTCGCGTACGGTGTTGTAAAGCAGCATCTTATGCTATTATGTATGCACTAACATGTAATTGGCGTTGGATTTGGAACTTCAATGACTTCTCGCCAATTTGCTGTTTTTTGTTTACTGGATAGAAGAAGAAATACACATGACATTGTTCTGTCTAAACAATAGTTCCGATCAAATTGGGTCAAAGCTTGCACTGACTGTACAACGAGAAAATCAGTTTGGCGTAAAATAATTTATATTCTTCAAGAAACTGTTTTAGATGTCGTTATTCTGTGAAAACTCGTCATCGATTGAATGTTTTTTCTTCTGAATATTCAGCAAATTAAAGGTGAAACGAAAATACGAACAAAATACAACTTAAAAGTTAGAGAGACCGGTTTGCTTTTAATTGAAAACGAGTACAGGTATTATGCCAAAAATAACCAATTATTTACAGACACTGTTTGATTGGTTTTTGTTAATGTTTTGCTTGTTTTGTTTGTTTGTTTGATTGTTTCCCCGGAGTACAGAGCAAGACATTGAATCTCTGGTGTAAGTTTACTTGTCCTCATACCCAGGCGTCTTACGCTTTCTTAGAACAATTCTGAGAAGCCTTCGTACGTATGGAAGATATTTTCTTGAAGTACTTCATCAGACATTAATCTGCCATCGTCCCTGCGGAACGTCATCACTCACGTCCTCTTTCTCACCAGACCCTACACGTGTCAATAAATTATCCCTGAGATAATTACAATGGTTGCCCGTATAATGTCCCATCACTGAGGTACATGTCGTGCAGGGGAAAACAGCAATAAACCCCTGGGACTACGAAGAAAAGTCCAATTACCCGTTAGACTATAGGAGAATGATTGCAAGAAGGCAATCACCTCATTAACAACACTGTCATCGAGCTGAATCTTAACCTCGGACTCTCAGCATGCGAGGTCGTTGTTTCGATTACAGTCAAAGAGGCAATAGACCTTTACAATTAGGATGATAAAAGAAGGATACATAGATTGGTAAAGCTGGTTTCCTTGACGACGATATTCGTTGGACCTTTTTTTTTCAAAAGAGGGCGCCCCCTGTTGGACGAATACAAGTAGGACATTGGTTTTCAAGAGTTTTCCTTTGTCATAATTTATGTGCGTATTGCTTCTTTGGTGTGAGATATGGTGGCTTCGGTGATGTCTTGTTGACACTTCTAGGACAGATTTCTCTTTTATTCTAAGTACCCCTTTTAATTCACCCTGCCAGTTGAAAGCAGAACATAGAACGAGTGCACGCCAGACAGCGTAGGTTCTGTTTTTTTACCAAAAGGCGCCAATACATAATGTGAAACGACTTGTAGAATTCAACCGAAACGCATTTTCAAGAGGCCACGCACGGATTTCATTTGAAATTCAATGAGACCTTAAACTCCCCCTCAACTGGGTCAAGATATTCTATTCAGTTTGCCTGTTCTCCACTCTTGTATTCCATCATTATTATTCCATACATATTTCATGTAATTTTCAGTTTCTCTCGTGCGTTGGCAGTTCGCCATGTCTTATGCATTGCTCTCTCAATGGGGAATAATAGGACAATATAAACAAAAAAGTCGTATAGTGTTACCTAATTAGTGCCCGTCGTGTTTTCGCCGCGCTTTTCACGGCGGAGTAGGCGTGTCAAATTTTCTAGACGCGAATCGTACGTGCGTAATTCCGTGTCGTTTGAAAGTAGGGGGCACCGTGACGGTACGGCATGTTGTCGCCTGGGCGGGAAAGTCAACAGAGAACTCCCCGTTGAGGTCGTGGTCATAACGCATCCTGGCACTAGGTATAAACATTGGCTGCGTCTCGTGTTACGCTGGCCATACACAAGGGGCGTTCATAAATCGTGCACATCAAAGTGCCTTCCGTTGTACCAAACTGCCATTAGGCTATACAATAACGCAGCGAGTGTGTTGATACCACGTGTACCAGTCATCGTGTGTATACGGTCTTCAACGCGTTATCATCAGTTTCAGTGTCGACTGATACAGCGTACCCTAATTATTACAGCATTCTTTTAACACCCGAATCTCTTATGCTTAATAATTATGTTGCCTATATATTGCACGTATAAAGTTTAAAGTGTCTTTCACTGCTTGTCAACTGAGATAATCTTAAGTTGTCTTAATACTTTAAATGTTTGGATGATTTTGCGCCCGTTTCGGTCCTTGTGACATCATATGCTGAATCAAAGGCTGTATCGTGTTACAACATAACCTATTATTGCATTCGTTAATGGCGGCTTATTAAAGCAAGCTGAATCGGTACAGGAATTTTTCTTTAAATAAGATCTTGTGCAATCTGCCAAAAATACGAATGTGCCCAATCCTTTATACTACCTTGCTTCAAACATCATGAATATTTCACTGACCTTGCCTCTTAAGCAAAAACACTGTCAACAGAATATTTATGGCCACTTAACATCTGTTTTTATTTTTGCGAGTTAGTGAAGAATCTGAATAAATATGAACCTAAACTTCTTCTTCTTCTGTTTTTTTGCGACGCGTGCGATCTTCAGGGACCGCACTCATCAAAATTGGCGCCGATGGCTGTTTGCTCGATGGGGCCGCTAATAGTTTCAGCCTTTCCCGCGTTTTTCTGTGATCATTCAGTGCAAACATTGCTTAACCTACATTGTGCAAAATAGGGAAAGAAAAATCCGACTGTGGAAAGGTGTATGGTGGTAATCGGTGCTCTAAAACCGTAAAACGATCTCTTGCGCAAGGTATATTAAGTCAATTTAAATGGTATTCCGTACCATTTTGGCATACCGCCCTCTATTGACAGACATCATCTGGCTTAAAACCAATTATACGGATAAAACATAACGTAAACATTATCCGCAACAGTTCAAAATTGCCACTGTTCCGAATGCCAGTAATAAACTTGGTTCCCACCCAGTTAATATTCTCTGCCCTTCGATGGAACTTTTTTCTATAATTGTGTACACAAAGGATGCTGTCACAGATTTTCGCCTGCCCATTCTTGCCCAGTCACTGACAAAGTCACTCCCCGTCTGTAGTGGGTCTGAGGTGCCAGTTTCATTTTGGTCTGCTTAGAACAAATGTTGAACTTAAAGAATGTGGCATTTAATGCTGACTGTATCATATCGACTTCTTATAATGTTTCCTTTCTTTTTGTTTGCGTTCGTGATACACAGGCAGACCCGTGACGTTAACTTAGGGTTATTGGCAATTCTGGGTCATCTTCCTCTTTAAAGGCTGAAGTAAAATCGACTAGGTTCCACTCCTGCACGTTGCGACTTGATGACAAAAATTCCCTCCGCCGAAAAGAAAGAACAAAAACCGCGGTGCCTTTGGGCCAATCAATTTCCTACTGGTAATTGCTTAACATCCAGATTTCATGAACACCGGAGGGGAAAACTTAAGGAAGAAGACGGGAATACAAAGGTGGAAATAAATCAAATATGCCTCTGGCTGGGACGGGACCTTTGTCTTTCACCGCTTGGCGAGTGACATTTGACATTATGAGTGGTTTATTAAAGGGTATTAGTTTGGATTTACTTGTTCAAGACGTTGTCCTGAAGCAGTTTGTTGCTGTGGAATAGATAACCATCACTCAGTCAAACTCGAAGAATGGTAAGCTTGCCGAAAGAAGAAGGAAACAGTACAAAAAGTTACCCAAACAATCATATAAACAACTTTAAGGGTACATTATGAAAAAGCAAATTTCCCCACGAATACATTCGAATGATGCCATCCATGTCCAAAAGAAATACAATTGAAAACTAATCTAGGTTAAGAATACAGAATGCCTGGAGCCGGCGATAAATATTGCATTTTCTTTCAGCGCAAGCTTCCTGAAGGGCTTATGTTGGCATGGGAACGCTCATTCTACGTCGGCTTAAATGTTCTCGTCTCCCCCTTCAAAATAGGTCATGTGTATTAACCTGATATGGGAGAATAAATCCTTAAAATGTGAAGATTTAAAGGGTACATGTACCAGTGTGGTGAAGTGAACTCGACGAACATGGGCAAAGTTATAGAGTAATAGGACAAGTTGGTTTCACGCAGTGTGCGTTTGTCCCCTTATAATGGGTCGTGTACTGGTTCCCGCACCATGCAGACAATTCTGCTGTGCAAGTGGGATTGCAGGGAACCAGCGGCTGTGATACTGCGGGTTTCTTGCCTTAAAGCTCCATGTGGTGATTTGAACCGTTTAGTGTCGTGGAAGTCCTGTTGTTCCACTTTCTTTGAAGGAATACGTCCATTGATTTTGTACATGCCTTCGGACAGAGTACCTTTTCCAAACGGTGTAGCGTACATCATAGCCCTATTGGTAAAGTTGTCATTCTGTAAACCACTGTAAACTATCTCGCACACGTACCCCTGCAGCATCCTTTTTTTTTTTTTTTTTTTTTACGTAATACGGGCGATTCACTAGAGTGCGCCTCCAAGAGTTTGCAACGCGTTGGCCAATCACAACGCCCGGAATCGGTCGACCCTTTCCAGACACTCAATGGGTCGGCAAATTCGGTGCATTGTGATTGGACAACGCGTTGCAAACACTTGGAGGCGCACTTTTGTGAATCGCCTGGTTTGTATAATTTAGGGCAAGAAACATTAGGCAGAAACACCGGAACTCTTCGAGTGGCAAGAAACGTTTGTCAAAGTATTACATCAGAGACGCAGTGAGCATGGGGCCTAACCATAGAGCTATATTAAAATTTAAGGGGAATTTTAATGTAGCTCTATGGGCCTAACACTATAGTTCCATAATTCCTGAAGTCAATGAGAAATTGTTGGATATGTATGCCATGCAAGCGACAGCATACCAGTATGGAAAATAACCTCACAATAAAAATGGTCATCATCGGACAAGTCTCGTGGGTGTCAAGAGGGGGTGGGGAGATCGGAGAATCATAGCCGTCGTCCATGGATCACAACAACCTGTCACTTGGGAAACAGGCAACTCGTTCTGTTTTCGAGGAGATCGTCTAAGTCCGAATTAGTGAATTATCTTGTCAATCTAGCAAGATTAACCTGCCATGATCATCTTCAGTTCAATCGAGTTCATAATTCCAAATTCTTTGAAGTTCAGCCCTCATCGAGCAGTGAATAAAAAAAGGTCAGATTTCTTTGTCTAACAGATCTTAAGGCGTAATAACCCGTATATGTTGGCACTATTAACGATGAAAAGTTGATACAAACTAAGATCATTTTGCAGTTTGGACGAATATTGCAAAAAGTACAAATCCATCAAACATGCTTTGGAAAGATTGGAGTCATTCATGGGATAATGAACAATGTTCATGGAGTTGATGATTGAGCGGTAGCCCTCTTTTAATGATCAGATCCAGTCAACACCGCTGTCGCTGTGAGATTTACAATGCGAAGAAGCAATCAAACATAGGAGACCTGAAACTATAAACCGGCAGCCGATATAGAGTCTCAAAATGTATTCATTAATACAAGAAACAACCGGGTTCTTTTATAAAACATGTAGTCATTGATTCGTTGGGATGGTTTCCCGTGTATAAATCATTATTTTAATTGGACACAAAGAAAACAGACACCTGTTTTCAAGTGAAGTTCTAGCGCCATCCGAGGCCAGGTTAAATGACTTTCCTAATGACTGAAAGTATACAATTGTTTTGTTTTGATGTCTTGGAGGTTGACTGGAACGTGCAGGCTGCCCAGTTACAATCAGAAATGGACGAACTTGACGACAATCATGTACAAAAACAAGGTTTGGAAGACCTGTTACACTTAGACATCCTTCATGTGAGGACGCCATTCGCTGCTACAGGTTAAAAGGAGATCGCGTGCCATTCTGCGTCCCTCGCGTCCATCTGTGCGTTTCATTCATCATGGAGCCTTCCTCAAAGCTCGGCTCCGGCTCCGGCTTCGGTTCCAATTTGTGAATCCATTCTTATTACGGGTATCAAAATTTATAGACTTTTGCCAGAGTTTCTGAAGTAGCCTGTTTGAAAAGGAAAGCAGAGCTTCTGCTTCAATGAAAAACCACAACCTATATTTTCAGCATAATGGGTGTCAGAGCCTGAATCTGAGCCTAAGCCTCCGTTTCGTAAACGTCCATAGTCTCATTTGGCTCCAAGATGGCGGCATAATGTCGTCACATTGGTGCGTAAGGTCGGTTTCCCCAATGAATGCCCAAAGGTATCAGAATGATATCGCCCTATAGTCTTTCTTATGAAGGTTCTTGTAATGAGTTAACAATGAAATAACACAGTGCTTGTGAGTTGTGCAGAGATAATTATTTCCAACCTTATCGCTTGAGATCAGTGTACATGTAAATACCTCCAGTATCAGTATTTGCATAGCTTATTTGTACAGTGCCAGTATTTGGGGTTTCAAGTTTAACACTTATATCTAAGCAAAATCTCAAATTTCATTGGATGCACACAAGCTATACACACATTGCTCCCAATTTGTATTAACATATCAAGTGTCATAGCTGGATTGTTTGGCTATGGCTTGTAGTACAGTGCATATGGAGAACAGCTGCAGCCGCTGGCATAGACGCACCTTTAAGCCCTTACCAAATTCGATACGGCTTGTGCATGCAATGCATTTTTTTCTTTGGTGTAATACCTGCGATGCTTCTTGGGAAATTTAATAAGCCCGGAAGTTCAGAGCCCGATGGCTTAGCATGTGACTGATGCATGCATGTGTTGATGCAATCTAGCTGTCAGTGTGTGCAATCCTTGTGTATTACATTCATGCTATAGCGCATGGCGGCAATCTGGTTCACGTTGGTGAGTGACATATCTATACCCAATGCATCCTGATAAGTCTATATAGCATTCTACATTGACGTAATTAGTTCATGTCATGTTTCGAATATGCAGACTTGTCTTAAATGCTCACTCAGTCTCAGTCTGGACCGAATGAACATGAAACATGGATTGGAATTATTAGAACGTGTTAAGCGAACTGAATTTCAGCGTGGTATTATAAAATATGTAGACAGCGATGTATACTGTATACATGAATTTGGAACATTTATTAATGACGTCATGACGCCGCCATATTTAATGCAAATAATGAAATGGGAATACTGTACATTATAGGGGCCTACATATATGACATGTAATTGAAAATGAAGTGCGTGTACATGTAATTTGGGCGACGTAACATGCCACTTCCATTGTGAGTCGATGCCCCCTAGTCTTTGTGCACAATTTGACTTGACAATTCAAACCATGTCTGAGTTGAAGTCTGGATGAGTCGAAGTTTGTATTCATTCTCTTGCGGTTCGAGTCATTTGCCCTACGTGATGCTGAGGTCACTAAAGTTGAAATTTGTTTAAACAATTATCCCTTCCTAGTAGCCGAATACATTATACCAACATTTAGCCATACACCACACTTTGACAGTCGACCCTCAATTAAGATTCAATATTCATCCATACATGATAATGCTATACACCTTGTTCACGGCGCATCCATTTTGTCACCTTCCCTGTAAACCCTTCATAAAATGTAACACCAATTCTAAAACGAAAGCGAGTACCAGACTATTTTGAATCCCAGCGTCGATTTGATTGCACTGCTTCGAATGCAGGATAGGTCCGTGAATGAGGCCTATAGGTCCATGGCGTCGTATTTGTTGTACCATTTCTGTAAATTTTAAGCTCCTATAGGTCCCCCATTGACTTTTATTCACTTCACAGTGAGTAGGCCTAACTAAGGTAGCTCATGCAAGAGCTTTTAGTCCTTTTTGAATTCCATAAGCTTTTCTAGTTCGCCCCCAGGGGAATTGGCAAGCAAAATACTTGCTTTCGATTTCCAAAGAGGTCAACAAATCAATCGGAAGGTAGGCATATAGTTCCTATATAGATCAAAATCGTCGCTCTTGGGCGCCTGGGAAGAAGAAGAAGAAAAAATATGAAGAAGAAAGCATTGTTGTTAGTAGCTTGATGAAACAGGTGGGGTTCTGAGAAGGACGTGTTCAATGCACTAGTGTCTCGAAGGTTGATCTAGTTCTTGAGGGCACGATGGGAAGAGAGAAATGCTCTGTCAGCGGAAAGAATGAGATCGAGAAAGTGCAGCGAGCAGGAGATGGGTAATTGTCCAAGCATTCTCTGTTCAGGTTTGATCTGGGGGCCAATTTCATAGAGCTGCTTAAGCACAAAAACTTGCTTAAGCATGAAAAGTCTTCCCTGATCAAACATTGTTACCAACCAACTTTGCATGTGATGCTTACTGCTTTTGACTTGAATTCGCCACTGCTTGCCGAGCATAACATTCACAAGGAGTTTTGGCTGGCATACTTATTTAATTTACCAAGATTTTTGGTGCTTAAGCAAATTTTGGTGCTTAAGCAGCTGTATGAAATAGGCACCTGGTTTTGGGAAGTCCTATACGAACTACGCCCTTGGATATATCATTCCGTGGTTTGTCACATTGGTGATGTATTGCATTTCGAATATGCACGTTGGACACTAAATAACGGACATTAATGATTTTTGCCAAACAATCAACATGGCCAATCATAAACTACAGACTTTGATTAATGAAAGAGGACTTGGGAATGCCCCAAAAGCAATCCTGGCGTCTGATTTCATAGCGTCCAAATTCTTGCGCTGCGTGTATTAATTTACCTAATGTGTAATCTTGAGTCGTGACAAGATATCTCAGGAAAATCGATGACTGTCTACTGAGGGAGATAATGTTACAAAGATTGAAGTACATTACAATGTTGATGATTAAACGAACGGTGTGGACGCCTTGGATGGGCAATGCACAGTGTGCGGAATCTGTTATGAGCAAGGAAGATTTATTTCATCACTGTTGCTTGGTGCCCAGGGGATATTATAGGGATGTTCGCTTTTTGTCCGCACGATTACATGATTGTGTGGACGTGGATTCCGTGCGAGACTACAGGGGGTATGGAGAGCCTGTTCAAAATTAATGTTGGAGATAATTATAAAAAAAATATGGAACAAAGTTATGGGTTCATCAGTCACGAATCGTACGTTGGCAGCAGACTAAGTCCACGTTCCAATTATGTGGCTGCGGCTGCAAATTACGCATGTACCTATGTCAGCCACTAGCCAGTGACTGCAACCATTTCCATAGACTTGTGTGTTATTTGCAGTCGCAGCCAGATAATTTGGACACGGCCTCACATGTCGTTGCGTATATTGCCGTGTATTTTTAACCACTTCCATTTGTATAATACATGGAGGTTGGCTCTTCGCCACTTTGCTTCCAACTTTCAGACCCTTTTAAAATGTCACAAATCACAACGAAAGCCCCGAAATCAATTCCTTCTAGTGATGAATGTTCGCTGATTACAGCAACCCCGGGAATCGAGGGCAAAAGGTGTCGGGTACTTCACCGGTGTATATTCGCACCGTCGACGGGTCGATTCTTCCAGTACGGCACACGGGTTCATGACACCATAACTTCATCGATCCTCTGTTATCCCGTTCCATCACGGGGATGGGGGCAATTCTGCCGCGGCCATGCACCGGTCATTGATCCTGTAGTTGATGTGTGGTTTACTAAGAATAACTTCCCTTCTCAGAGTGTTTCTCTATCCACGTCTAGTCGGCGAGGGCCGTGGGCGCCCACGAGCCCAGGTGGTTGTAACCCGATGTAGTTGCTTAATAATAAGAGGGAACCAAATTTAATCCGGACTCTCTTTTTATCTGGTTGACTAACAATTTACAGATTAATACCTTTCTATTCTCACGTATTTTTGTTTACAAACTCAGTAAATTTTGATGTATTTCTTAGTTTGTTTGTTTGTTTGTTTATCCTCAGCTGTCCCGACTGAGAAGGCAGATAAATGAGAATGCCAAATCGCAAGCTCGTTCCACATGCAACCGGTGAGTTTGGGAGAATTTGATTTTGTACTTAAAGTATTTAATGCCATTCCTGGTTTTTAGTACATTGACAACATACATGGAAACAATAAATCTGTGACAACATTTTGTAGCAATTTATTTTCTCCTAAGGAAAACTCGCGGTAAACTGAAGTGATTGTCACACTCAGGTACATTGCCAGTCAACGTTCTGATTTTAGGGCGAACAAAATTGAAAGATACGTTGGAAAACAAATAGCATTGCTTGCATGTTATAAGCTTTTAAAGTGATTTTAGCGCCAGTAGAGACATTGTCCATGAGCTTGGACTATTTTCATCACATCACAAACCTCTGATTCTTCAGGTCCCATTGTTAAAATGAACAAATAAACAAAATCCCCAGCCCTGAAATCACTACAATTGATACCTAGCCAGTTTTCCCCTTTAACTTGACGTTTTAATCGGACATCGCAAGGGACGGGATTGCCAGAGGTCAGCAGCTTATATACCTTAGAAGATTAAATTATATTATCTGATTACCGTTCAGAAATCGTTGCGATTGCTTTTTTCCATGATTTTGTCCATGCGATATGAATGCTACTTCTGCATTTACTAAGTGAATGAATGCATTTGTTGCGGTCATTCTCGAGTCCGAATATCCAACATCAGAATTTCACAGACCTATTTCTCTAACTGCTCCCGTTGTATCAGTACGGCTACGCTTTATATAATTCGGTCTGCCTTCGCGGAAGAGCATTTCATACCAATCATTGCGAATTATATCCTAGTGGCCTAGAATTCAGGCTCAATCAGCGCCGTCACGGGGAGCCTGCATGCCATCGTCCAGCTGCCCATTATAACTCGCCATCAAATAATACCACCAGTAATTTCATTTATCTGAAACCTGCACATAGGCCAGCGGAGGTCTTTCAAGTTACCACGAGCTCGATTCCGATCATGATCATTCTAATCTGACTTTGGTACTAAATTGCTGTTTACTGCCTCTTGCCGTTTTTTGGCAAGCAAACGGCTATAGATTACTATTTTGGGCTATCAAAGAGTCACAAGTATTATACTTCGGTAAAAATATGATCATGGCAGAGCATATTTCCGATTCACTCTGATTTCGTTTTCGTGGGGTGAAAGATTGATTTCCATCGCAGTGCGATCAAAATGAAATTATAAATTTTAGATTACAAAATATGGAATCAAGGTTTCTGCCTATTGAAGGTCGATTGGTATCAACATTTTAAAGGTATGTTACCTCATAAAGATGTAGCTTACGAAAAATCGTGTGTGTTGTTTTGTAAGCTTTATCTTTGTGCATATCCGTCACAGTGTATCGCCTCTTTAATCAGATACAAATAATGTTAAAAATATCAAGGCCTGTTTCATGGGCACTAGGTTTAACAATGAAGCATGGACTTTTTCGACAGAAATCTGTGTTATTCTGGGGTTCATTGCTCTTGAATACGTGTATAGATTTTCGATACTTAAAATCTAAGAACGATCGACTTAAAGCGCGTTCTAAAAGTTCGAGTCATAGGCCTCGTCTCAATTCACTGGCTACGGCTGCAAATTATACACACGCACCTATGGCAGCCACTAGCCAGTGACTGCAGCCATTTCCATACACTTGTGCGTTATTTGCCAGAGAATCGGGACACGGTCTTAGAACTTTTTAATTTGACAGTGAAGGTCATCTTCTGGTTCCAATAGTTCTTCGTTGCCGTGTTGTGTTTACTTGTACCCCCGGGCGTCAAGTGATCTGAAGCACCGGGTCCAATAATAACACTATACTCCCGTAGCGAAATTATGTTATTGCTTGCTTGGATATTTACATCGCATGACCTGGATAGGTGCACGGCACAAACATGCTGCGATTTTTTGACTCGGAATCCGTCCTCCTCCCCAATTCCAGTTTCCACCCTAAAAATTACATCAACATATCAAAGAACCCAATGTCGCACGCAGCCGGCGGGGGCACATTGGTCAACACGAAGCTCGCTGCGCTGGTAAAAATACATCTGCAGCCGCAAATGTGTTGTCTGATATTCGCGTGCGAAGTCGGTGTGGCATCCGTGAATGGACGAAAAGTAATTACTTACAGTGTAAATATAGCGCCTTTTTGAAGTTTCAGGTATAGGCGAGAAAAAAAATAGCCGGTTTTTCGTGTATGTTTATATTGAGTTGGAGACTCTTCTTAAATCGATATAATGTGAGAAGACGGCGGCATGCTGTGGGCTTCAAGATTCTGATGTGGCAAACCCGAGCCTTGTAGGCCTATATACATGCAGGATGGCTGGGAAATGACAAAACAGGATTTGAATCTGCACTGTTCTGTGGAAGGCAAAGATAATGCAGGTGCGTTCACACATGCATTCACCGCAGGTAGCGACTCCCCACTTCCCTGGTGCTACTCGCCAAATTGTCGGTGAGCTTTGAACATGTCATCGCCCCCATGCCCCGGTGGGTTGATCCAGGCGACGAAACTAGCAAGCATCGCCGGCGCATTAGCCGTCCTGAGAGAGAGATCGAGAGCTGCGGCTACAGAGCGTGATTGTATTACACGAATCACATTGTACGGTAGATGCCATTTGGCGTGATGTCTTTATTCCACTCTGTGGAATTCTCTCCGGCAAGTGATATCCGTACGATTGCTTATCATCGCCGTTGTGCTGTTCTGGCTTCTCAGCCGTGGCTGATTACCTTTAAAGATGCACCGTCGATACTTTTGTGCCAAATTCAGCCGAATGCAAATAGTGCCTCACCAAGAGTTTTGTAGCGCGTTGGCCAATCACAAAGCGCTGAATCTGTTCAACAAAATAATGCGCGTCTGGAAAAGGTTGACAAATTCCATGCGTTGTGATTGGCCAACGCATTGCAAAATCTTGGTGGCGCGCTGTTTGGAATCGCCCATATTGTGAGGGTAAACAGAACGCGCAATTAACATTTACGATTACCAAATTGAGTTTTCTTTGAAAGTTTCACACTTCGACAATCATTTCCCGAAATTTATTATTTTTCCCAATCCTGTTTGCTTCAAATCGTGATACAAACAAGAAAGGGCCTTGTCTATAGGCCATACCTCCTGAAAAACACAACACAACAAAACAAAAGCAAAACATATAAACAACCCAAAATATAAACAAACAGCTGTGCTTATAAAAGCGCACCGAAGGGCCGATCTAGGCTGGTATATAGATTTGATCTCCCCAAGGAATGGCGCTGACGAAAATCAAGAAATGGTTTTTAGATTTAATATAAAGGTACATAGAATGTCAACTGAGATGCGCTCAGATGATATTGCATGTTCCGCCATCCCTACTTCCTGCTTTTACCTGAATTTACATATTGATGTAGGCCTAAATATTGATTTTTATCAAGAAATTCAATAATCTGCTTTCCGAACAACCCCTTTTCACTCAGATCCAAGATCTGATATAAAGCAAAATTATTTGGCAATATTCACCCGGATTCTCCACGATTCATATGCCCTCCAAAAGGAGGATAGTTGCCCCTTTGAACTTCAAAATGGAAGTGAATTCTCAGAAAAGCGCGTCGGTGTGGTTTTAGCGTAGTTGTTGAACGAAACGCGCGGTTTATTGTACTCGAACGTGCTTGTGTTTTAGCCAACTAGCAATCAGGGATCACAATTTGCGTTGTGCAAAAAGCAGCAAAAAGCCCATTCGCTCAGGGCCATCAGGTTTGGGTGCCTTGAGGGAACTCGTGTGAATGTGGTTCTTCCCGTTTAAATATCTCAGGGATACGATTGCTAGTTACTGCATGTGGCGAGCTCTCAAATCAAAGCAAGGCTTCTTCCAGACAAACTATAGGAACTATAGAAACGAAATGAAGGATACATTCATTAGACTTGCTTCGTGTTAGGGGAGAAAAACCGCTAGAAGCAAGGGCTTATTTCTTACAAATGAAAATGTCACATTTTTTATCACGAGCTGGAGATGAATACATGAACAAAATGTGTATCTAAGTATTTCAAAGATCTTCATTGAGCTTACCACGTGCCTCGGGAGAAAAAAAACACCGCAGTAGCAAAATCATCACACAGAATAAATAGACAAGGCCTCGGTTATTGTGGCGTTATTTTGAAAGACGCAATTTTTCGATTGGCGTAATAGCCACTGCACATGCAGTTTCATGCAGAACCGACGGTAGCAATACATGCCTTTGAATAGGTTTGTAGGATAAACCATATTGCAAACAATTGCTCATTGCCTCAATGTATTCATCCATCTTCGTAGTTGAGACGAGATACGTGTTTTAGCCTTGCAGCCTGATAGCAGCGAAAGAATATAAATATTTACCAACCAGCATCAGGCGTTACCTGAAGAATTATTTATTTTCCCTTTGCAGCTTATTTAAAGAGGCTCGTTTTTATGTATTTTTTTCTTGTCTTGGATTATCAAATAACGACAGATTTTAAAAGTCCCACAGTGATTTGGTAAAGATCCTTGTAGTTAGCGTCAGGTCCGACATTAAAGGTAACTTCATACTTTGGTTTTTGCTAAAAGGAATGCAGATTCATGAGCACAAATGTCAAGATAGATACAGCAACGGTCATGTGTGACATTTCCAGTTCCATACGGTGCCTAGTTTTTGGAAAAACAGTGAAAAACGCCCGCGGCATTTTCAAATCTTTTTTTTTTTTTCACAGGAGTGATCTTTGGTTGTAATACTTTTCTAGATAAACACAGCATTTAAGGTATACACAAAATTGACTGGTATGTTTTCACCATCACCAACTTTATACGTTATATCGGTAAATCTGAAGATTTTTGTGTTGGTATATGCTACAAAAGTTTGATAGTACCTGTCAAGCTCGTTGAAATTGCCGAACGTGCTAGATTCAAGTGCGCCAATTATGTCCCATAAAAAATCTTCTGTGCGAAGTCAAATTCACGCAACAGCGGACCTAAGCGAGAAATGTTTTACAGTTGAAGGGATTCTTTCGCTTGCAAGTTTGGTGACGTCATAATCTTCATTTCAACATTTGATTTTGCATGAAGTACCAGCCGGCCGCTTTTTAATGTTCGAGGCCTCTCTTGGTATCTGCATTTTTGTGTTCCCTTTAGCAACACTTTCCAAGTAATCTCGATTTGAAACTTTTTTTAAGTAAAACGAGTAAACAAAATGAAACAAAACGGAATTTACACAAACTTCAACACATCATCCATAAAACCCTCTGTAAAAATGTGTAGTATGTGAGCTGTGAAATCGATAATGTCGATGTAGATTTGAAGTATGTTCACAGGGGAAACAAACGTGTGATTGTATAGCGGTAAACACCTTGTGCAGTTTTGGCTTTTAAATATTCTAATAGTGTTAGAAGACAACCCACACGTTTCACACGCAGCCCTAGGCCTAATGGTGTAATACTAGGCACACAGACCGCACTGCCACACGCCGCGAAACTTTGAAGTTCATGCTACCATCATCGACAAATAACATTCAAAATAACATTCTCCTTCTGGCGCTGACAATGTATACTTACATGATCTTTTAGCCCAAAACCAATATCAATTTCAAAATCAATTGGCTTGCGAAAAGTCAAGTGATCATTGAATGATGTTTGTTCGTCGTGCCGTCGTACAATCCTTTATCCGTGACGGCCAGGCAGAGACTAATAGGCTACAAGAGGACTGCAAAAGGCAGTGACTAGTTTCTGGCCGGCTCCTTGTATTTCAAATCGTTTTGCTGATTGAAGAAATTATTTTAGTCATTCTAGCCCGAACCTTTTTTTTTTTGGTCGAAAAACGAAGACACGACTTGATCGTGTCTGAAGGACTCTGAAACTGGTTAATTTGGGAAACATGTGTCGAATATTGACTTTGCTAACATCGTGACTCTGATGGTAGCATGAGCTCCGTTTTTTACAGGTGTATTTGCTATTTCATGTGTATGCTCAGTATCAAAGTGTGATTGCTGTTCCGTGAGCTTCACCAATTACATGGGCTGCCATGAGGCACTAAGTTTGTTCAAACTTCATTACTTTAAAAGAATGTTGAAGCACCCTGATAAGTTTTTTGCCCCATTAAGACAATTCCCGCCATTGACCCTTTATATGTTAATGGTATTTGAGAGTTTATATTTTCAATTCAAACTTTGAAACTGTTTTGTGAAACTGCAGCTTTATGGCTGCTTTCGGATTTTTAGTTTGTTTTTGGTGTTTGTTTCATTGCCTGTCTATAGTGTTAATTAATTGATTTGCTGGTTGATTAAGGCATTTATTTAGTTTAATTAAGACAAAGGCCAATGAAATAGCGGTTGATGTTGTCAATTATCTTTACGAGGTAACAAACATTTAGCCGCCAATGTTAATTTCCTTTTTCAGGGCTTACATATCTTTCGCAAAAAAGTAAATCAGCAACTTCATGCGCATTTATTTTAATACTGAAGGTGTCTTTGGCAAATTCAGTGGGCGAGGAGGCCTTATTTTGTAAATCCATTTGCAGTGCCCTTTTAAGATTATTAAAAATGTTTCAGACGGAGTTGTTATTCGTCGACAAGTTGATGATGACATATTAAATACTCCTCGCTGCTACATAGGCAATATTTTAACCTAGTTTTCCCGCATTAAAGCTACCTTTTAAAGAATTAGCCTATTTTTCGACTGGATGTGAGCACTTATTTTCAAAACAGATATCTCGGGGGAAATTGGACGCAGGCAAATCGTTTTTCAGTGGGAAGAAACAATTATGGAGATTGGTTCGATACAGAATCCCCTCCCAAGGCTTATAGGATTCCCAGCACTGTAGTGACCGCTACTGCTCTGTTTGGTATACAGGAAACGCCCTTAAAGAAAACGAACATAGAATTTTAAGAGGTTTAGGTTTGACATAGTTTGAAATAAAAATAACATGACACACATCGGGGAATTTAATTATCTATTATAGGAATAGAAAACATTGATTCATGTGCTTATATGTGGGGCTTTTATTTGTTTAAGGACTGTCTTTTCTAAGAGATTTAATTTGGTGAGGTTTTGGGGGATGTTTTCAGAGCATCAGAGCGCTGAACAAATATCAAAAGTATTATTCTATTTTATATTATTTTATATTATTAACTACATTTCAGCTCAATATACGTAGAAATTTTCTTGATATTATCAATATTTAGATCTTACAATAATCTTAAATTTGCCATGAAGGCACTATTCTCCTGAGCGCATATTCTCATTTGTACGTGGTAGATTAGGATCATGGTCGGACAATTCCTTTCAATTTGGCCACAGATGAAGATCCAAAGGTACAATTAAAGGTCAACACAAAGTAACCGTAACTTCGGAGCTTATTCTCAGTATATTCGGTTACACGCATGCATCAATGCATCCCATGAAAACATATTTGTAAATTTTGAATTAAATCTGAACAGACAGTGGGATCTGTAATTGTAGTACAGAGAGAGGTTAGAATGCATTATCCTATGAAGTCACTAGTGAAGAGATATGTTCGTGGGAAAACATAGAAAGAACCGGGAGGAACTTAAAACGACTGGCGAACTTTGACCAACCTTGATAACCTGGTTTTTAATCTATACCCCGTTGAGAGGGAGAGAGAGATAACAAAAAGGAAGTTTTTTGAGCCGATGTTTTGCTATTTCACAAGCTGAATAGCAATCCAGTATGACAACGCCATTGTATTCAAACGCTACCGGGATTGTGTCTAGGGAGTAAAGACCGTCCTTTCACTGGACGAACGTCCGATCCGAGAGGCGAGTTGGCGATTTTGTACTTAACTTAGATGTTACGTAGCTTACACGCACTGTCTTAGCTCACTCTGCGGAAGTGACACGCTTGTCTTCGCCCAAGGGTGATGATCTTGAAATGCGATTATAGTACCTAGCCAAGAGCCATGGGCTTATATGCGTTGGGCAAGTTGTTTGATTTGAGTTGTGAGCCAAAAGCACATGCTGTAACATTTGTACACGTCGTAACATGCAGAAATTATTTATACAAAAGGCAATTACAGTGTGAAAGATGGACCGACGAATAGAATCTAGTTACCTCTTTGAGGGATAAGCACGATTTGCAAAGAATCAAAACTAGTTACCTCTTTGTGAGATAACAACGATTTGCGAAGATTCGAAACTATTTACCTATTCGAGAGATATTCACAATTTGCAAAGAATCGAAACTAGTTACCTCTTTGAGAGATAACCACGATTTGCAAAGAATCGAAACTAGTTACTTCTTTGAGAGATAACCTCGCTTTGCAAAGAATCGAAACTAGTTACCTCTTCGAGAGATAACCACGATTTACAAAGAATCGAAACGAGTTACCTCTTCGAGAGATAACCACGATTTGCAAATAATCGAAACTAGTTGCCTCTTTGAGAAATAACCAAGAGAGATAACCAAACTAATTGTGGAACTCAATATTGCACACAATTAAAACAAAAATGAAATAAAAAATTACCTCACTTCTCGGTGGTGGACAGTTTTTGTTTATTTTCATTGGAATAAGTTGTTATTAGTATCTACGGATGAGTGCAAACATTGCAATGCTTTCACAGTGTAAGCATAAACATCGCAAGCCGCGTGGTTTCAGCTGCCGCGTGAATATTAAAATTCACATTAACTATCGATTCTAGACTGGCCCCCAGTCCCTCATGTGAAAAGCGCCATCATGTTGTTCTTGTGGTGCGCCCGTAGCCACAAACATTCCATGAAATTGGTTGGCGTGCGGGGCATACTTGATTAAATTATCTAATGCAATCACAGAGCCGTTTTCCTTCTTTTGAAAATAAGGCAAAAGGACATAAGTTTTTCCGACAGACTATTCTGTCCAGTTTGGGAAAATAGTTCACTCTCGTGTATGATTGTATTAAAAGAGAAGAAATCATGGGAACCAAGCAATCAAAGTACTTGCTTAACACAGATGTCTATTTCTTCAGGATTGTTTGATGAAATACTGAATGGTAGATTCTAGGCACGGAATTTGATTAGATTTTCAAACCATGTTTTTGTATCGTGCATTGTGGCTGCATTGTTCACGGTAAGTGAGCTAACTCGCTTAGGCATGGACATGAACGAAATTGAAAAATGAAATTTTCAGGGCCAAGACAACATTAATGAAAAAAATCTCTCAGTACAAGCAAACCAAAACGAATTGAAACCCTGTTCATTCATTTTACATCACTTTCGTTAATTTATTTTATTATAGTGAATTAGGTCAAATTTCGCCTCGTGGGGGCGTTCTATCGATTCCTTCTCTGGCGGCAGAGGGCGCTAACGTATGTCTAAAATTTCAGTAGATCGCTTTACGTGAAATTCCCTTTTTAATTTCAATTAAGTTCGAATTTCCTTTGTTTGCCACTTTGCTTTTTCATGAGAACACACTTTACAAAAAGGCAGCCATCTTGAATGACATTCTTCAATTATATCAAATGCTAAAGCAATATGAGCACTCAAAGATGGCCATTGAGACATGTTATACATCTCTTACGTTTGGTCCAACTTGTAAACCCCATAATGGCGTTGGCTATAGATGTCTTACTACACAAATAAGAAGGATTGTGTAGGAGGTCCAACCATCGCCTAAGGGCCTATGTAATGATAAAATCAATGTACTTTACAAACGATCTCCATTTGTACACGATGCTGTGCCATCGTAGTACGTGGAACTAGTAGTTCTTTATGGCATGGATTCGCTCCATGCTACGGCACCACTTAGTCTCCCATTCACACCGTGGTATCCGCATGTAAATTGGAAAAATATATGACTTAATAAAATCACTTTCGTCTAGTGCTTTTGCATATTTAACATTGATTTTCAGAATGAAATGCTTGGCGATCATTTCCCCCTTGTGGCCATTTCTCATTTTGCTCCGATAGATATATATCTTCTCACACGATAAAGCCAATATGAATTTAAAATAAATACAGTGGCTAAAGGAAACTCGATTAGCTAACTAAATTTTCTACGAGTAATTAAGTCTCAACTCAATCATCGTCTAGCATGCAATGTACTGTAGCGAGTTGGATATAATAACTGGCTATAATCGTTCACGTTGGTTAGTTGACCATTAACGGCACCCATGTGTATCTTCCAAGGCGACTAGTGTACTTTGATAACTTCTTGGGCCGGAAGAAATAAAAAGAAGGTCAACTGAACACAATCTATTCAAACTTGACATGGTTTCGCCAATTTCTTGGCCATATTTGATTCTTGCTGTCGTAAGAGGAAAAGGCCGAGTCCCAATTAACTGGCTGCGGCTGCAAATTATACATGCACCTATGGAAGCCACTAGCCAGTGACTGCAGCCATTTCCATAGACTAGTGCGTTATTTGCAGCCGCAGCCAAAGATTTGGGACACAGCCTTACTGTTAGAAAACAGGCGGTTTCTTCCCGCCATTTTGAACGCATTTTGTGTAATAATTGTGTCAAAGTAGCGCGGTGACTGATCTTTATGTGTATGGCGTGTAATACATTTTCGTATGGGGTGGGTATAAACGGTCTTTTTTCCCAGAGATTTTTCACTTTGTTCTGATGCCCATTTACTAGCAGGCCTTACGTTGGCATGTAAAGGAGATTGTGATCACTAATATTGTCATTTATTGAAATTGACAGCTCTTTTGTATGAGTAAAGACTGAAACCCTTACACAGGTTTTACTTTCTAAGACGTTAATACTACTTTCTACCCCTTGTTGTAAATTGCCGTAGGAGATACCGTTATCTGGATGTATTATTTCGTCCCTTTATCAGTTTTGTCGTAAATGAAATTTTCACATCGCCTAGGCCTACAGCTGGGCCATTCTTATACCATTTTGTATGTTTCCATACCTGTCCTATACCTTTAGGCGATGGCGTAATACTGTTTCCATAATAGACTATTTCTCCTCATTTCACTATTATGTCTTTATCATGTTATACGCTGTATGAAAATAGCTTGTGACGTGAAATTAATTGAATTGCTGTTTGCGAAGAGATGTGGCCGTCCTTATGGTACATCTCAGTCTGCGTCTAGCTGTATAGGACCATTGATAAGACGGGTTTGCGTGTAGCGTACATAATGCCATTTACCGTCTTCCAGTAGATTTCTGCATCGAGCGAATGGATTTAGCTGGTTGTGTTTGTTATTTCTTCTTCTATACGTCGTGGATGCATGGAGCGGAGAATGGTGAAGTTTTTAATAGGGTCAGTCTTTTTTGTTCCTCGGAATCTTGCCAATAATCGGCGCAGTTTTCGCTCTTGTTGCTGTCTAAACATTCTCGACCTAGTTCAGGGTTGGCCCGTTTCACCAACCGTCGTTGCGTGCGGAACGTGCAGCAAAAGGGTACATTAGATACATTCATGTATCAGGTCAATGAAAAGAGAGGGAAAGAGAGATAAGATGGAGAGAAAAAAATCATTCCTTTGTGTGGAATATGAGGTATAAAGTGATCGCCCCCTTTCAAAGACACGGAAGTTTCTGCCTTCCATCGATAAACAGGACTGGTGACCTTTCATGTGATCCCTCTAAAAGGGAATTTGAACGTAGTTATGTCATCAGTGGGAATTAATACAAGTTATTGTGCAGATTTACATTAACAAACTGGAAATAGTCACCCGAAAAAATAGCATTTTTCAGACTATAATTCTTTCTATATCATTATCGTCAAAATGTGCAATAGCGAGGATCATTTTGTTGATAATTGGCGATATTACTTTATAAACATACCAAAACCTGCATTTTGGGTTTAAAACAAGCAAGCAAATGGACAAATAACAAACCAACCCAAATGCCCACAAAACGTCTTAAATCACCATTCATATTTTATGAAAATACTCGCAATAATGTTTGATATTTCTTTTACCAGTTATTGTCGAGAGACAGCGGTGAACATTGTGGAGCGTGACTATAGAACATTTCAGAGACATTATGGGGTGGTATTCAACCAGTCAGCCATGTCAGCCAGTCGGCCTGTTAGTACACTTAAGTTATCTAGTTTAATACTCAATTGGTTAGTTACTCAGTCATCCTACCCAGTTACATTGTGACTTTAATACCAACTGTGCCGCTCATTTTTCAGTGAGTTATTTAGTGGGTATGTTACGTATATACATGTATAGTTTACCGGTTAACCAAACAGTTGTCCTAATTTCATTTAGCTATAATGATACACAGTAGATTTATTTAGTTGTTTAAATACGGTTTATTTTTAATTATTATGCTTAACAAATTATAGGAAGGATTGAGGTACACCATTATGATATTAGAGCTGAGTACATGTGACGGAAGTAGACTTTTCATGAAATGTTGTAATTTTGCTAGTGTTCTATCTACTATAAGCGGTATTATCAAAGTCGTCTCATATATGCCGGTAGTGTGGCATAGTGGAGCTGCATCTAGATGGTAGATGTCACATTATCATGATGACTACAACCGCTTTCAAATTGCCGATCAGTCAAGGTAGGTAAATTCACATGTCAAGCTACTTCTGGGGCAAATAACATAAAACTGTTAAGCACAAAAATAATAAAAACAGGGTTAACAACCAAATTTCCATGGGCTAGGGGGGTTGCAACCCCCCAGGTTTTAACTTTTTATATATTGTAAAAAATGATTTTGTGCACAAACGTATATGGAAGTACGACCCAGGTACACGATCAACCCCCCATGTCTGAGGACGTGTCTACACTACTGCATCACTTGAGATTGTACCTTGGATGGTGTTCGCTGACCATGAATATCAAATGGAATTTTCAATGGTGGTTTGTTTTATTGGGCGAGAGATTTTTATGCTAAGCAAATTTTTGTGCTTAACAGTTTGTATGAAATTGGCCCCTGATCTTTAAAGTTAAACATACCCCCCCCCCCTATCCTGGAAATTGAGCGTTGCCATTAAACCAGCTGGTGAACTACATGAAAGAGGGGGTGAGGAGGGGGGGGGTCGTTCCTGGTGAACCGTCCAGTGGCATTTTTAATCAAGCCAGGTTTGTGCACGCAGCTGTGCCGAGAGTCACTCCGTACGAGCAGATGAATGGATGAAGATGGTTGAAACATGTCTTGGAGATGAGAGTTGCTTTCACCCTCCATCCCAACCCGTCATCTGAAGAAACTAACGAGTTCACTCCAAGATAACCGTTAGAGGGAGTATCACCATCGCGGCGTGTCATACAGGGGCTAGGCTGCGCGCACTCCAGTTAATTGCACGGCCGTGCACACGCCTGGACAAAGATGATTATACACACTTGAACACAATGACTTCGATCGCACGTGTGTATGGATGACACTTTGTACAAACATTAGACACTACACCTCACAGTTGTATACGGTGCAACGGCGGCCAGCCTAGTGAAGATAGCATGCGTCTGAGGTGTGTTTGGCCAGAAGAACACGCTTTATCGACCCATCGGGACCTTCTCTTTGTTTTTATTGGTTTGACATCACACCTGAGTACACCAGGATTCCTAGCATCTACTTCAAGCTTTACACTGACTCTGTAAGGTAGGATGTTTCAGTAGTTTTGAGAATCGCAAGAAGATGTTGTGGGGTGTGAAAATGACACAGATGCAACATTTAGCAACAACCTTTCCCCCATAGCACAAGTATGCATAAAACACAAAAGAAGTCTGTGTCAAATCAAGTATTGTTATTCAAATTAAAGGGGAGTGATAATTATTTCATATTGTGATCAATTTATATCACTTTAATTGTCTCATTTTGGGCGAATTCTTCGATAAACTACAGGGGACAAAATGTTGGACTCAAGCTAGCCAGAAATTATGGATATTTGAACTGTAATAAATGATTCATTATTGTTAGTATTCTCCCTAACCTGTTGTGCGTTTTGAGACGACTAGTGTTTTTCCATCAATTTCCACCCCAATGACTTTTCACATACACATCAAACGCACGGCCCTCGCATTGTATTACAGCACAAATTCCCGTCGCATTATTCGTCAGTGTAACCACAAAATGCCTACTTACATAACAGCAGCATTCGAAATATTTCAGAGTCACACGATTCAGTTTGTTGCTGTGTGTATGTAGATTTGAAGTCGACGTCATTTCTGAAAATGGGGAACAAATTGTGGGCGGGGCAGGGTGTATCAGTTTGTCATTCCAGTTGATTTTCAACCCCCCCTCCCTCAAAAATTAAAATAGAACGTTTTATAGAAATGTTTGATATTGAGGAATGTTCTAAAATTATTGCAAGTAGTTATCTGTTTTTGTGAACGATTAAATAAGTTGCAAGCAAGCGATGGGTTGACGTTTGAAATTCTTAGCGTCGTGAGCAAACATCAACGTCAAAATATTTCAAACTCGATGCTTGCCTCAAATCCTAATTTAATACTGGATGTCCCAGCCAATCGCCGGAAGGAACGAGACAACATAATACAGGTGAGTCAAAATGTTGTACTCGGTACGACAGGCGTATAAAGGACTAATGCAGTAAATATAGGACTAAGTATATAGACTTATAGTCTCAAAGAAGTTATATTTATAGGACTATATGTATGTACGCAGTCATGGTGTAACATGTTAGGTGCATGCCTGTAACATATGATAAGAGCAGGTGTTTTCTTAACATAATTATTTTCCTTGTGGATTTAAGAAAAGCAAACAGTCTTTTAGGTGTATTACAGCTGGTTTCAGCACAACATACAGAGTACGCGTTCGTAGTAGTATGTTAATTGCATTTCCCTTAGGCCTAAAGAAATGTTAGGTTTAATGTACTAGCATTACCTGCATGGCGGACTGGCTGACTGGTTGTATAACATTTTGGATTGTAGCTTTTGCTTAAAGTTTTATTTCCCCACTGGGTTTTAGAACTGTTCTGTTCTATTTTGTGATGAATAACGAAACGAGCCAATTCTGGTTTTGGTGTGTTAGGCTGTGCGTTTCTATCATTTGTCTGATACGTTAAAGGTACAGTACAGGATTGGTAACATACCCAAACAGAAATGTTCACAGAGTCACATATAACGTTCAAGGTATAAGATGGTGCTGTTAGAAACATATTGTTACAATATTTCTGCCTGAAATTCTGTATTTATCCAGAAATTAATAAACAAACGACCGAAAACAGTTTTAATCTTCGGGTAAGATTAAAACCATTCTTTATGTTTTATAAGAAAGAATAAGTCCGGTTTTCGCTAGTTTCTCGTGACTCAAATGTCCGGTTGGGCAAATTTCACTGGTTTATTATTTCATGTACATGTTTGATCAGACAGAGTGTGAGCGGTGTTGTGTGACCTTTACCGATCATGAATGAAATATAGGTCTATTGTGATGGCGGTGGTAGGGAATCGTATGGAAATCTCCCTTTGCGAAGTCAGCCCTATCCAACAATGCCACGTACGAAGCCGGGACGGGCATTAATTAATCAGTGCAATTCCCAGGGCATTAGATAAATCCTACAGTATACTTTCAGTGATTAGTGAAAGTGTCATTGTCGTGATGCACGGCAAGGTAAGTCCATCGATTCCAAACCAGATATTTGCCTTCGAGCGGATATTTACAAAAAGGCAACAAAATATGCATTTCTTGTAAATCTCGTAGATTTTGCAATGATGCGGTTGGCGCGAAGTGGTGCAGCAGCAGCATCACCGGGGGAAGGGTTCATTAACACCCGGTGAGGAAGACTCACGGAGTAGTAGGAGTAGGTTTGCAAGGGTCGGTTTTAGGCCGTACCACGGCACCTTACCCACGTACTGAGCCGCTGACAAACCCCCTAATCTTGCTTCCTAGAGCCCTGGGGCCTTTTCCAAACGTCGGCCCCGGCTCCGGCTCCGGCTCCGGCTCCGGCTCCGGCTCCGGCTCCGGCTCCGGCTCCGGCTCCGGCTCCGGCTCCGGCTCCGGCTCCGGCTCCGGCTCCGGCTCCAGCTCCATTTCATGAATCCATTCTAAAATAACGGGTATCAAAATAGAGGATTTTGGCTGCAGTTTGGAAGTAGATTCTCTATTATGAACAAGAAAACAGAGCTTCAGCTTCAATGAAAAGCCACAACCTATATTTTCAGCGTATGGATGACAGAGACGAAGCCGGAGCCTGAGCCGGAGCCGAGATTTGGAAAAGGGCCCTGACCCGTGCTTAAGCCTCGATTTAGTATACATGTTTCTGTCCGGACAATAGGGGGCGCTGTGATCATTGCAGACGGAGCCATAGTCGCGAGTGGGACGAAGTTAGGCCTATCGCGTTCACACGTGCACAAACAGACAAACCATGGTTTTAAGTTGCGAATTTGTCGTCAAAATCTATCCCCTCTCTCTCTCATCTACACGGACGGCACTGCATGGATGTAGATTTATGGCGCCCTCTGTCGGCAAAAGTTGTTGAATTAAAACCATTTTAACGTCACTGAGCCAAGACTTGTACCATGACAGTAGTCACATAGGTCACAATCCTTAAGGAAAATAAAACTAAAAACGAAATACATAATTGTATGTATCATAATTGCAATACAATAATATATTATTGTATTATTACCAAAAATGCCAAATCTAAACGACCAATTTGAATGAAGTCAGGTTTTTTTTTACCCCACTGCCGTTCATGTATTGAAGTCGGTGTTTGTGGGGAGTTTGGAAGTAAAGTTAGTGGTACCGAACTATGGACTCTGCGCATTATTTGATCATTAAAATCAACTAATATTACTGTGTATAAGTGGAATCATCACTTTTTATAATTGATATTCAATAGTGTTGTTTGATGTCGGCCAATTGATAGCCTGATCGTCATAAGAAGTGAATCTTTATATATTGCGTCCTGGCAAATTGCGACTTGTGTATCACAATTCACCAAAACGCGACCAAAGTCCTCTATCTGATTGTGAGCCCATGATCCATCATAGGAGCTATACCCTAGATTGTGACGTGCCACTATTGGCACGTCCAGAATCAACCCAATTATCGGTCTGGAAGCGGATCCTGGTCTGGATTCTGATAAACGCGTGCCAATTAATGATGTCAAGCGGAGAGTCTATATCATGCCCTAGTTTCCCCCTGCCTTTCCATCGACGCTGCTTTCAAGCTGTCATAGTGGTTATAAGTAGGCCATAGAGATAACGTCTGTCACCTCATCTATTCGGGTCTTGATGATGCCACGTCAGGCTGCTGTGGCGAATTGTCCGTGTCTGAGTGAGTGTCCCTCCGTCACTTTGCTCCCAAAGGTCCCCCAGCAGTGGCCCGGGTCAGCTTAGCCAGACACTGTCTGGTTCGTCACTGCCTTCAGATCAAATCCACGCACCCATCTCGATTGAAGAGAGAAAGGTATCCATGTTTCTCGGTCAATAAGCTAGGGTCACTCAGAGGACGGGGCGGGGAGATTCGTGCCAAAGTCGTGGTTTCTTGAAGACGGTCTTTTCCCCTTAAGTCACTTGACGTTGATAACCTCACGGCAGTAGTGTGTAGTGTACTCCTGACAAATATTGGCATCCCTTGGGTTGTTGCATGGTTCTTCTGCCGTAAAACAGAGACAGTTTGAGCTCTTAGAGACCAGCTCTAAGGTCCAGAGGCCCGGTTAGACATTTCGGAGTCAGAAGTGCAGGGATGGCGTTTTATACACGGCTTTGGTTTCTTGCAATTTTCCCCTGAAATTCAGTGGTGTAATTTATCAGTGAAGATTGAATCTTCTTTGACTAGACCTCTGCCTGTTAGTCTGATCGTTGGTCAGTTAGTTTGTTGGTGAGTGGTTTCATATGGCTTCTGACTGCCAAAGGAACAAAATAATTTACTATTAGCGTCAACATAGGGCTGGGTTATAGCTCAGTTGGTAACAGAAAGCTGGTACGGTATTCCGGGGATCACTGGTTCGAATTGAATCCCGCTCTTGTCAATTTGTATCTGTTCACTTTCAATGACTTCACATTGATCCAGTCAGTTTCCCTTGTGGTTATTTGATGATTAGTTTGTCAGTCTAAGTGTAGGGAATAATCATAATCATAGGGAATAATTGTTATTGTGAAAGGTTAATTGGTGAAACAAATAAACAACCTGCATTTTATTTTTATGTATCTGCTGTGAAAGATTTCCGTGTTATCCTTGTCCATACAACATCGTCCGAACTACTTGAATGAATGACAGCAAAAAGTACAAATGAAATGCACACACCCTAGCCTGTCAGAAAGTGTACCTAGTGATTTGTCTTCTTTCTCAACGACTCCTTACGTCTGTCTCGGTAGTTATCCCGTAGCCTCTGAAAATTGCTGGGAGCTAGCAAGGGTCGATGCCCCTTTCCTCTGTTATTGTACGGTAAGTACTGCAGCACACCATGTCGTCGTGCACTTTTGTGTGTATCGGTGGTAAGGGTTGCAGTGGGACAATCCGTTGAGTCGTTGAGGCAGCTGTCTGAAGTGAGAAATTTGTTGAAGATTATTAGGGATGGTTGTATAATGAAGAACGCAACGCGTTTTTCAACTTTGGATCGAGTTTGATAGCCCTCTGTGATGAGCATCATCAACTTGTGACAAATCGAAGCTGAGTGCCGCACTTTAGAACTACTCTCTGAGTTTCCCAGGCGTCACGAATTTAACGCCACGCGAGACCCACGAGCCGATGTGACGCCACGGAGCCACGAAGGTTCCGTGGTGGCACCACAAGGAAGTGTCCCCGTGGTAATCCCATAAGAAAAGAGGTGACATTTTTTTTTCAAGCACGTGAATATTATTTTCTTTGGTGGCCGCCACATAATGATCTAGTTGCAGCCACTTATTATGTCGCGGCCGCCTAGAAACAGCTAAAAACAAATCGCGCGCTTCTCAATAATACAATTCCCCTGGCACTAACAGGCTTCCTTACTGATGTTTACGGTACCGTACTATACTCTGTTCGGTATGCAGAACTTGACAAACATTCGCTTACAGGAACGTCAGGAGATATTTCAATTTTTTTTAATCTTCGAGCACACATTTCTGGCTGGCTCTCTGAACATTATCGGCACAAAGGTCCGAGTGGTATCAATGATTCAAACATCGGTCAAGGGCAGGCTTAACTGCCTCTGCGTGGGTTTGATTAGGAAGAGCTTGTTAAGTATTAGCCTCCCGGTGTACCAAACTCAATCCACCTTTTCGAAACGGCTCTCAAAAAGACTCTCACTTAAACATTCGCAGAAAAACCAACAACAAATTGGAAATCATAAGAGAGCTCCCACTTATCACCTTGATCATCTTGTCCCTTCCACCATCCCCATCCCCTAGCTATCGATTTAATCTGAGTGCATTCATTTCTCCACTCTCCTTTTCTTACTGGCCGGATCAAACATCCGTAAAACTGTCCGTGTGACTTGGGCTCAGTAGTCCGGCAGTAATTCCATCCATTCCGGCTCCATCCGTTATTTCAAGATCCTGGAGGGAGTGTTTCAAAGTAGTTTCATTGCTTTATGTTTTTTTTTTTCTTGGGGGTCAAAAAAATTATTAAAGGTGTTTCCCTGCAAGTGACATGTGCCTCTAAGGTACTCTAAATGTGTGGTGTACAGGGAGGGATTTTAAAGGTATAATACATGATTGGTAAAGGTCACAGAACAGCACTCAGACACTTTGTCTTATCCCACATGAAATGATAAATCCGTGAAAATATGAGCTCAATCGGACATCTGAGTCACGGGAAAATAGCGAAACCCGACTCACTTTTCATATACAGTGTAAAACTTAAAGAATGGTTTGTATTTTACCCCGAGATCAAAACTGTTTCGGTCGTTACAAATTTCTGGATAAATACAGCATTTGAGTCCGAAATATTTTAACGGAATGTTTCTACCGGCACCATCTTCATATCCTGGAAGTTATACCTAAATCTGTGAACATTTTTGTTTGGGTATGTTACCAATCCTGCACTGTACCTTAAAAAATGAGACATACATGTACTAAAGATCAGAACAAACTAAGGAAATCCAGCATCCTTGAGTTTGGTCTTAACCCGGGTAATTGGAAGAGTAGAAAGGGCTTATTGAATGCCCTCTGCAACAATTCCCCAGGGGAAATGATCAGGTTGTTTGACATCAAGTTGCCATGTCATGTACATGTCAGTCGGGGCGTGCCGACTTAACAGCGTCTTCTTCACCGAGTCGAAACCTTCCACACTCACTCCCTTCTTTCATCTTCCCGGGCATTATCTCGACTTAACCGCATGACTCAATCGTCACCCGGTGGAAAAGGTTTAATACTAACTTGTCAGATGAGAACTGAAGCAAAATGAACGCCAAGTATAAACGTCTTACGCCTTGGCGTTATAGCTCTAGTCGAATTGACTCATCAAATCCTGAGATCTTGTATGAAGAAGAAAATGGGAAGGCCTGTAGTGAGAATCAGGCGACAAAAAGCGCATGTAAGGAAGTAGAAGGGACAGACCAGACCCTTCGGACGTCAACTGACGATGGAGAGAGAGGGACTTAAGTGGTTTATCTACGAATGCTTGGATAATGGCGTTTGCATGCAGGCGTGCCCTGTAAGTGGAGACGTTATAACTGTCGTCTAGACTGGATACCCGTCAGCCACACTCACTGCGGTGGCGTCTGACTAAATCTTGAACCCAACCATCTCAACCACATACCAAACAGAGATGCAGGGATGAAATAAATTCACCATTTTTAGATAGAAAGAGAAACAATGCAATGTATCTTTGACTTCAATTGTGTCTCGCTGATTGTTAAATATTTGAACCCCATTTTAATAGTGACGGTGTCTTTATTATTGCTGTTGGGCAAGTTTGATATTGAGGGAACATAACACTTGTCGGATGGACATAAAGAGGTACGGGGTTATGTATTCGTTCCAGAGATGGGGGACGGCTTCTGCCGTCAATGTGGCACTTTCCCCCCGCCAGTCTTCTTCTTGTTCGGGGGGCCTTCTGTGAATAGGGAAGACTGAACAAAATCACCTCGAAAACTGAGCTTGTAATCCGACCACGACAGCATTTTGCTGCCGGCCGCACGTTCGCGAGCTCGCATGATTTCATATAACTTTTTCCAATGCAAATCGGTAGCCGCAGCGCACTGTGAAAAAAAAACAATTCCTCTTTCCCCCAAACTCTCACGGTTTCCGTCCAATGTTAGTGACTGCGTTTTTTTGCTGATAGCAGCGACGAACATTTGACTTTCAATTGCGCTTCCGTTGTCGCTTTAATCAGAGCTTTTTTCGTTTGCCAGCTGAAGGTAGCAAATAAAACGAAAATAGAAAAAGGTGTGGACAGGATGCAATATACTCAATGAACACGAGCTTCTTGCGTGGCTATAATAGAGCTGAAACAACGATGGAATGACGTCATTCATATAGCTGCACCGTGTGGAGACTGTGGCCAGATCAGACGAGCTATAGGATCTACGCAGGCAACTTGAGCAAATGCTGGTTTATTTCTAGACAAGGCGTGTTGTAGTAGCGCCGTAATTGCTTCTGTAAAAGCGTTCGGTCTCGTCTTTCACGCAGCTTGACTCAGTGTACACAAACTCAACATTGCCTGTCATTGCAAGTCGCCTATTGCAAAGAGGCTTTCAAAGGACAAGGGCACCGCTATCTCACATGGCACTGGAAAGCTCCCCCCCCCCCCTCTATCTCGATCTATCTCCTACTCCTTCTAAGCCCAGTTCAGACGAACGAAGAAGATGTTTATTTTCAATGAAAATCGCTGGATTAATCGGTATCTGGCTTTGAACGATGAAACTCGGCAGGGAATAAATTTAATTTCATGACTGACTATAGCAGGGATTTGAGTGGCCTTGTGCCGGTCATTTCGGTACCTGAACGCCAACGTATTATAATTGATACTATATGCAATGCAAGGATTGCCCCAATGGCCAGGCAAGGAACGCCCGTTTTACCAAACGAACATTATCGACTTGCGTGTAGGTCAAAACTTTCCTAGTCGATTCGAAAGAGGGCGCTTTTATATTCAAATCGTGTTTGGCTTTTTGTGTTTATACGTCAAATTGCTCAGCCAACGTTTAGCATACGAAATAACACATTTTATTTTTGACGTCAAAAGAGGGCGCTTTCGTTCAGATCGTCTTTGCATCTCTGGGGCATTTCTCAAAGCTCGGCTCCGGCTCAGGCTCCGGCTCCATTTCGTGAATCCATTTCAAAACTACGGGTAACAAAATAGAGACTTTTGGCTGCGGTTCGGAAGTAGGTTCTCTGGTTTAAAAAACGAAAACAGAGCTTCAGCTTCAATGAAAAGCCACAACCTATATTTTCAGCATATGGATTACAGAGACGAAGCCGGAGCCTGAGCCGGAGCCGAGCTTTGAGAAAGGCCCCCGGTGATCTACCGTGAACAGCAAACTCGGCACGAGACCCATTTTATCCTGAAAGTAGCATGCTTTTGTGAACTGCGTATCTTAAAATGAGATGTGAAATAATCAAATCTGAGGAGGGTCTGAGTGTAACGGAAGAATGTATTTTTCTCAATGGTCGAGCTTTGATGAAAGACGCCTTTAGCACTGGCACGTTCGACCTTCCAAATTAATTTGTATTTGGAGAATAATGCACGGACAATCTCGTGGGCATTATACCGACCTACTTAGACACAGAATACCGTAGACGCACTTCCTTGGTTCTTAAAGACGTGCAGTGTAACGACGTCAAACGACGTTCATGCTCATCGTGTTTTATAATGCTATATACTGAATGAACTGTCCCAAATCGTTCAACTTATTAAACATGACAGTGATCGCGATATTTTATCGGAATCTTTATTTGACCCGTGGACAAATTGAATTGACAGTGACATTGAATCGTAACAGAAATGGGTTCGATTTCACCTAGCGCATCGTAACTTACTATCAATCGTAGGACTGATGCATTGCAGCCCCACGTAGAAGTCGAAGATACGACGGATTCTCCTTGGTATCTCGAGTTACGATCGATCGTAGGGCTTCGTGAAATCGACCCCAGCTTTTATATCCTGTATATTCACATTACTGTATATGAATTACAGTCATTTGCGTGTATTGGCGTTCAGTTTTTATTTTAAAACTGGGTCGTTTTGTACTGAGTTTTTACATGGCTGTATGGGCAAGTGGGGTTCCACAGCACAAAATAAACAGTGAAATGTTACTTTGCAAACATCTATAGTGGAGGAAATTCGCTTGAAGCAAATTACGAAGCACAATGCTTCGTTACGTTGCCAAACAGATTCATAATGTACTGCAGTGTCTAACCTCGTATCCATCAGGCTGATAGATATGAAAGTATCGTGCTAAATAAACGACTGATGCTATTTTGAATGCAGAGCAGTTCGGGGTGATATGGGAAACACAAATCCAGATTGTTGAAGGAGAACCAGATCGGTGCTGCGTGTGGCATTCAGAATTAGCTGTTCATACCATGGTTACCACAAATAGCCACGCGATACGGACAAGATAAATGAGAGAATGAGATAAGGGCAAAGATGCCTATAGGATGAGCACCTTTGGCCCTGCACATTATATGTACTTACCTCATCAGTGGCATATTTGTATTCATCAGGTGAAGATCATGCTCATGGTGGTGGACTAAAATTAATGCATAATTATGCAAATATCACGCTTTTCCGAGCATATGGAGCCCTATGTAACAATCGGCTGAATTTTCGCATTGACCCTTTTCCCGCCATAAAATTAACCCCGTGTTTACTTTGGCAACCGTGAATATGAATTGTCATTTGGTTTGCAATTTTTGTTCAATGCATACGAATGAATATTATTGAGGCATAGGCCAATACTGAATTAATTTGCTTTCTAGTTGGAATAGGCCTAAGGCAATATCACAGGAATGGGTAGCCACAAATAAATATACTTTGTGATTTTCTGGGGTGGCTGGGGGGGGGGGGGGGGGGCGGCAAACGAATTCATACACAAGACTCAATAATTCCCATAGGAAATAGGGATTTTGCTCTTCGAAACTTAAAACAAAATTTCCATCAGTTTATACCTTTAATGGTATTTGACGACTTTTTAATTATGTAGGCCTATCTTACACAGCAAACACGAACTCATTTTAGTTATTTTCTCGAAAACATCCCTTTCGGTAGAATGTTACAGATTATAGTGTTATGAATATTATGCACTCCGGAAACACTGTAAATGGAAAAGAGTCTCGTCCAAATAGCATCATGACCAATGTTTTTTGCCTCCGACATCGTAGCTTACGATAAACTCAACACATTTGGCAATAAAATGATATCGATGATGAATGCGTCAATCTCCAATAAAATAAAACTCAAGTAGTTTTATTGGTGACATTTGATACTGTTGTTCGTATCAAATGTTGACAAATAGTTATGATCGCCCTTGAATTAGAATGAAAACTTAGTACGGCGACGGGGACACGACATAAGACGTTCATTTTGTTTTTTATCATCTCCTATTTTGTTCTCCGTCGTTAACGATCAGTCAGGGTGGCATTGATGTATGGCTTCTCATTCAGTTGATGGGGGGAAAATAATTAATGGCCATTAGGTTGATGTTCATCCTGCAACATCAGAAAACAAATCACTTGATGTTTCAGGTTTGCTTTGCCATTTGCTCTTGGGGGTGGTGGATGTGTACAATCTTTCATGATATTCTTCAAGAGATAACCACTTGACTCGGTCTCCATGCATGCTCAGACAGGACCGAGGCAGGCGATCAATCTCTAGGGCCTGGTGATGCTATTCTACTGCAGGGAGGCCCCAAGGTTGAATTTGTGCATCCAGCGGGGCACGGCTTGCTAATGCGCCGTCGACGACAGCCGCGCGTTGGGAAACATCATTTCGGTTGTACTTGCCTATATCCTCCCAAAAAGGAATTTGATCGAACAATCTATACATACTCGCTTCTCGTGATCGGCAGAACCTTTTTGTAAGAGTTTTACAGGGAAAACAGACATCTAGTGTCCGATATGAATAAACTTCAGCGATATTTATTTGTGTGCAATGCCGGTCAGAGCCCTCTTGAAATGTCAGCAGCGAGTAAACCTGACTCGAAGGTTATTGTGTCTGTTGAGAGTGGAATTGGTGGGATTCGGATACTTTGGTTAGGTCAGGGCTGTTATCCGGTCCGGTCAGGAAACCTTTGCTGCGTGTCCATGAGCTCCCTCCCCCGTTAACAACCTGACTAGCATCCGCCCAGCCTTCAGGGTCATTTGCCATCCAGCGCATCGGAGATTAATTGCGTCGAGCCGGAAAAATGTTGCCTAGGTTCTGGCCAAAATGTGCAAGTCATTTTATGTCTGTTTCCAAACAGAAATTTCGTATGCAGTTCAGCACTGTCAGCTCATTGAGTATTTCCGAAATATAGCCTGACTCGTCCACGATCTTTTTTCAGGATAAATGTGAGCTGTACGGAAGCCACTTAAAGCCAGGGTTTTGAATGATGTAAACTTTTTGGAATTTGTTTAGTGTAGTTTATATTTTTGTGTCTTTGTTCTTGAAAACACAGCATTGCTATGAAATAAGATCTAGCTACGTTTCTTGAACCGTTTTTAAAGAGTAAAAATGAAACATATAGGAAGAACAAACCAAGCCAAAGTCTGCCCGCAGGAGTCAAGAATACATGGTAGAATGATCTACTCTCACGTATCCAAGTAAATGTAGGCTCTATTACACACAATGCTGATATGACATTAGAGCCCATAAATGCACAGCCACGAACACCTATCGTAAAGATATTGGCCAGTAAAAAGAGCTTCCTTTTTCTAAAAAAAGAAACCACCTAAATTTCGTTGGTATAATGACCCCCATACTGATGTTTTATCAATCGCCCTGAACGAAATCATCCCACAAAAGGAACTGCGGTAAAATATCTCTCAATGATACCAAATTCCTCGGGCAGATTCCTAAAATGAGTTTCTGTGACGGTTTGCGGTCTTGGGAGTGTCTTTTGTAATCCACTTTCCCCCTTTTTGTATTAAAGGTTGTATCCATATCCGTATTATGTTATGCGCATGTATAAAGGGTGCTTTAAAGCTAAGGGTTGTTCTCAAAAGCGTAATTTGATCGTGCCATTTTAATGGGAAGAAAAAAATCGCATTATGCTCCCAGAATGACCTATAGATTGTCCACGTATACGCGGTGTAATGAAAGAACGAATCTGTTTCCAGTCGACGCAAGTCTGTGCCCCCAACCAGATTTGCTTGCAAGATCGCTTTAGTGTGTCGGTCAGAACTGTATACATTGTATATGAAGCTCTGCTATAATAATTTATGTGCATGGGCAGACATTTTCCTGAAGTCGCTCTCGATACCAATTAGTGCTTTGGATTCAGAGAGTCACAAGGGCCAATTCTTTGTTTGCGTACTGTCACAGGCTGGCTATCAGAGAATGTGTTCTGGTGTGGATGCAGTCTGGTTCCCTGCCCCAAGATTCCATGGCGACTCTTATGAATAGAATTCATACAGCGTTTACGAAACGGGGGATCAGACTCCGTCTCAGGCTCCGGCTCCATGTCCATGAATCCATTCTGAAATAACGTGTATCAAAAAAGAGGCTTTTGGCTACGGTTCGGAAGTAGATTCTCTGGTTTGAAAAGAAAAAACAGAGTTTCAGCTTCAATGAAAATTCACAACCTATATTTTCAGCATGTCAGAGCTCAGTCACGGAGCCTGAGCCCGAGCCCGAGCCGCCGTTTCGTAAACCCCCATAGAATTGACGGAGGATAGTCGGGGATTCTTGATTTGGGAACCAGACTTGTGTGGATGGCACGCATGAGCGTCTGGAAACCGGTATCCTTCTGTAACATTGCTTAACAAGTTCTCCATGTTTGGGTGCAAACTGAACGTAGATTGTTGCATGCTTAATTATTGAGTGCGTCGAGGAGCCGGGGATCATGCAGGCAAAGAGTTTGGTAGTTGACTTTTAGGAAACAGGAAAAGAACATCCGTTTAAGTTTATCAATGACGATTGGCATGTAACCCCATCTATAGGCCGTAGCTAGGGGACACACTTCAGCATTGAAACACGTATACACGTGTGCTCATTACAGTCATTACTGTTTAGGACTCAATACAAACACTGGAACATCAGTTACTTCCGAAATTTAATCAGGATTGTAACTCTGTATAAGTGATCCATGGACGAGATCCTTGTGTACAGAATAAACCAATGTAACACGGTACCGTTTAACATGAGTCGATCAGGGTGCACTGCCTGCAGAAATCAAAAAGATGTTGAAAAGAGAATCATTTTATGTTCTCACGCCAGTGATACTATGCTTATTTTGGCGGCCATTTTAAACAGCGCCCTCTGTGGAGATTTTATTACCTTTTTTTTTTTAATGAAAGTTAGTTCATTGTGCTGATCTTGTTTGTGTATATAGCAGTCTCCCATCCCAGCCCAAACTAACTTCACCCAAGGGAGCTGAAAGCGATTCAGCCCATACGAGGCCACTTCCTTTTATCTAGAAAATCTGATCAAACAGAATTATGTACATTCGAGGGCATTTTAATTTGCAGTCCAGCCGTGTAATCGCATGCTTACAATAGTAGCCGATTTAATTATTATGGTCTGGAATTAGTTCGCATTCATGCGTCTATCGCCATTGTTTGATATTTCAGGTCACCTCGAGCCGAACAATGCGAATTAAGATGAATCATATCTCGGTCGGTTCTATCATTTTCTCCAATAATTTAGGAAGGCTTGCTGCACATAATGCTTGCATACTCACTAGCCGTGATTTTGTCGAGCTTTACTCCGTTTTAAGGGACGGACTTTTTTGTTATGTCTTATATAAAAAAGTGCATACGCCGTACCCCAGCCTGGATTAAATTGTCTTTGTACTTTACCTTTTTTGTGACAATACCCAAATGTAAGATTTGGTGAGCATTGTTATACCAATGAATATGAAATTTAATTTGCCAATCTTAAAGGCATTGCATACGTTTGGTAATGACTCTGAAAATTTATGGCAATAAAAACTTACTTGGTGAGAAGTACAGCTGCTTTGGATAGTATAATGCATATTGAGAAACGTTCAATTCGAAGTACCGCGGTTATGGAAAAATATGTCACTTTTTATCTCCAAAAATTATGAATCTGAGAAGCGTTATGGCCGTAACGCTTCTCAGCTATTGACTAACTGTTATCTGGCGTGAAATAACCGTTCTAGTTTGTCGCCAAAATCTCACAAACGCTACCACCTTTTGAATTGAAACTTTCACAGGTTAGTTTTATGGTATATATATACAATTATATTGGTTTGAAACAAACAATAGGCTCAAATTACCAAACGTATGCAATCCCTTTAAGAAAGAGTACGTTACCGTTATATGGAAAGTTTCGCTTTTGTATTCAATATTGTTCATCTTAGTATTTATCTGTTATTCGTACTTCATGGTATTCGTTCTCGAACTCTTGATACTATTCGCCTATCATTCTTGGTATTTGCAAAAAGAATCCATCGTAGTACCTGAACTCTTTTCATAATTATTCAAATTTTGTCAGTCCTTTTCCCTTTTTATCTTTGTAAAGGATTATTGTAAGGCACAGTAATTCATATTTTAAGACCGTTTAGGCACATACACACGACGCTCTTAAATTTAATGCCAGCTTAAGGAAACATCATTTTATTAGTGTGTGCGTCTTAAGTGAAATTTGTGAAGCCACAATGACATGTGTATTTGATGCGTGCAGATTTCAATCAGTTTTTCCCCCGTGTGTTTGGGTAGATTCATCGGATATTGTTCCGGAGTTTCGTGCCATTAGAATACTCTACCGGTTTTTGTACACAGACAGAAGGCCTAGAGTTGTACAGTTATTAGGCTAAACAAACGTCTAAAGCTTTGTTAAACGTTTTTTTTGTTCAACCTACTTCTGAGTTAATATCCACCAAAAATGAAAACAATTTAAGACAAAAATATAAAAACTGCATCTTAGATGATTATTTCGAACCAAAAGTGTCACGTTGTTGTGAAAAGTATGCTAGAATTTTCCCGCCAAATTTGGAAAAGTGTGATTTTTTACTCATGAAAGCAGTTATTAGTCAGCTATCATCATATTTTAGGTATTGATTGAAAAGTCATTTGTTGAAAAATTATCCAAAAACCAGGTAGTTGACTATCTTCTTTTATTCTGTTATGCAGGTGAAATGGACCTTAACTAATACTTCGAGGTGTTTTGCCACGACTCCAAGAAAGCTCTTTTTACGAAGAGTAAAAAGTGGAATTTATCTAGTTGGAAGTTGTTGAAAAACATGATGTCCAGCACCGAGGATTCATCGCACTGGGTGTACGTGGGCAACACCACTGTAGTGACCATGGACTATTCGCCACGGAACTACACGGGTTACGAGGACCTAACCGTTTACCTGAACGTAATCCAGGTGCTGTTCCCAATGGTGTACTTCATCCAAGCCTTCGTTGGCATCGTGGGCAATGCTCTTGTCCTCTTCATCATTGCCCATCCGGCCCATCCGGACATGAAGACGGTGACCAATTACTTCATAGTCAACCTGGCCATCACCGACATAGCAGCCCTGGTCATCTGTATTATACCCACGGCGCTATACACGGCCGGCGTGCTGCCACTAGAACGGGGCGCCTGTAAAGCCATCAACTACGTTCAGTATGTAAGTATTACGATCATGTATGCCTGACATTGTTTAGTAGTTATCACACACGGGGACATTGGGCTATCTGCAAGCAATGAATTAACTAGCTGAGCCTATCAGCCTGACTTCAAAGCGCAGAATTACCCCCAAATGGACCAGGGAATAGATCCCCAATTTCATTTAATCCACATGAAGCCAAATACAAGTCAAGCAAACCCAACTCGCCCTGATGTAATTCAATATAGATTCCTAGAGGCAAGCCGAGTATTAACTCGACCGAGGTCAAGCCTCTGACCTAGCCACAGACGAACCATTAGAAGCTATGATACCACTGCCCCAATTCGAGACCAAAGTCTCCCTTACCACCAATACCAGCCAGGCTTAAGCCAAACTAGGGCCCAGGCCCGAAGCCAAAGATCTTGCTAAAATGCTGGACAGACTTAGTTCTAAATACCTTTCTGTCTTTGATCAATTAGCTCTGATAGATGAGGCCTCTACTTGTTGCTCTTTAGAAACCCTTCTCGCATATTTCAGGGTAATATTGCTGTATTTGTGGTTTTCCATTTCTTAACCCATCCGGACTGAATTATGCTAATTACATTTGGTTCTCAAATGCCTATTTGGAAAACTGATGGTGAAACAAATTTCCCCAACGATGTTAATTAAAAGTTAACATTGAAGCAGTACACGATCACCATGAGTGGATCCGAGCGGAAACATGTGATTGTATAGGAAGTAGAAACATGTAGGAGACACCCTCTTGGCAGCCAGATAGTACAAGTACTCGACTGAGTTCTAAAGAAGACAAAAATCGTTCGCTGCGTGCCGCGCTCTTTCTCAAGACCCTAGAACTAGCACCGTGCTTTTCACCATCACGCGTCACGGTAATCTCATAAGATGAGTGCCATGATTCAATATCGCCGATCCCTTAACAAGGAAATCAAGTCTGTATTCCCTGACTGCCCTTTCTATCTTCCGTACCTGGGAGTTCCCTCTCCTTGATCCGGATGGTAAGAGGAGTGTTGATCCGGGCTGTGCTGGGGATATAAGATGTCATTTCACCCGGAGTCAAGCACAGCCAGTCTGCATTTTAAGTACAGATTCAAGTTTCCACATGATTACCATTTAGGCCTGTGCATTTGGAATGCACAATCAATTGGCTGTTCCCATGTATCTTAGATCGAACGATCAGCGATGTAGTCTTTTTAGCGCACTGTGGTAAAAGTTGAGCTGATACGTACGGTTGGTGCGATACGGAATTTAAATGATAGTTCCCAATTACGCAATTGGCTGATATACCTGTCCAATATTGTTTTGCTTTGTTGTTTTAAGCGGTTTTTTTTTAATATTTTAGGCGACATTTTTACATTTAGGCGACAGAATATACGCTGAATATGACAGAAATAGTACTCCAATGGACTCTTTCAAGAGTGTTATTTTTGCCGACCTGAATTGAAATGTCCCCGCTCTCTTGACGCTGATGATGTAGGTTCATTTACAGGTGAAGGGCAATCATGATCGTGGAACAATTCTATTATACAGTTATAAAATAATTATTTCCTAAAAACTCGTAAATAGCCTTTTTGTTTCACTGGGTCCTTTCTAAGTCTTACATTAAGTCATTGACAAGGAGATGCAAATCACTTGTGAAAAGCAAATGACTTCTCTTTAAACAAGAAAAAAAAGGGCTTAGAGCAACTTAATGAGTGCGCGGCGCCAGAAGTCGAGTGCAAGCCCGCAGGCCATCGGGAGCCACTTCCTCCAGCACGGAACGTCGACCGTCTCCAAAAGAGTCGTATTTACGGAGCAAAAAGACATACTTTACCCACCCTTTATAGCTGATTGACTCTTGAATATCCATGTCGGTAAAGGTAGGCAGTGCTTGACCGGTCATATGGAGAGATAAAAGGGCAGGTCTAGTTTCTATTTCCTCGTGTTCTTGTCCTATTATCGTAAACAAAACTGTGAGCAGTGGCGCTTTTGACTTAATTCTAAAGGGTAATGGAAGCCGCTACTTCATGTGACTGGCGTATAGCCTTTTCATCGGAAAGCGAGTATAAACTCTCTGGGAAAACTGCTATTTTAGGCTGTATACGTGGTCACTTTAGGTGTCGGGGCAGTTCGTGGCGTTGTTGGTAGAAAGGGGGCTGTGGTGTCGTGCGTGCGCATGCACTCTGGGTAAGCTCTTGCCCTCACAGCGGCGCAAGTTCATTTTCCTAATTGCACGCACTGGTGAGCGTATAACTCTGCCGATCGTTTGTTATAATTATGCCCTTGGTGCTTGTTCCTGTCCCACTCAAAGAAAAATAACCAAACCAACAACAGATCATGGAGAGACAAGGCCTGCAAATAAAAGTATCCTTTCTTGATTGTACCTTGATCCTCTGCGACATTCTTGGAAAATGTAATCACTTAGAAAAAAAATTGTTTTTCTGACCTTTTCTTTGGCAGCAAACATCTATTCAGAATTGTAATACAACATGGTGTTTTTCTATACTAGCTATAGAGTTTGCTTGAGTGCAGCCAGTAGCTGTGCATTCTCTTTCGCATGAGCTACTTCCGTCATCAATTGAGGTTTGGAAAAGAACTAGGGAATTGAGAATCTATAGAAAGTAAATCCTAAATTTTCCTCGGAGCAAGATTCTGCTTCAATTGTGTTTATTTCCTGTACTTGAAAATATACACAAAAACGGAAGACGAATTAAAATAGAGCAGGAAGTCGTTAAACCTACGGGAATTTCTAAACGGAAGCAACGAGCACACTGGAATAGGCATGTATTTCAGATGTTTAACTGTTTTACAACACATTTTAAAATAGCCCTGTAATTTGTCTGTTATTTATTCTTTGCGTGTATTTTTGTTTCAATTTTGTTTATCTTGCTTCATGTTTTGTTTGTCTTTATGTAATGATTCGAGTACCAATGGTTACCTAACACAGCATACATGTAATATGATAACAGATGAATCTGGCTTAAGGTTTACTGTACCTTTTTCCCCGTACAAGACATTTTTTGGTGACGCGTTCTGAGTGGCCCAAAGCAAACGGGTTATTACCAGGGGTCATCTGCAGCCTTTTCAGCTTTGAGCAGTAAACGAGGTTGTGGAGCACTTTTAATGTCAGTGTCTACATATAGATCCACATTGTCACCCTCGATCCCCTACATTGTCCGTTCGTGGTTTTACTATAAAGCCCTATGGGGTCCCCTATACATCATATACAGCAAATCGAACGCCAGGATTTTGTTATTCCCCTTTCCCAAATCACATGGTCCATTTCTGTTTCATTCAGCCCACCCATCACAAAACATTCGATCGTTAGACCTGCAGGTTGTCTAAACAATCTAAAGGTTACCTAGTCAGCAAGTTTCCCTTTTTTTTCGTTTTCCTTTCTTGGCGGAGAAGACAAAAAATAAAAGATTGAAAGAGTGCACTGGCTCGGGGCGTGGTCTAAAAAAAGGACCGTGCTTTAGGGGGTGTGCATGGCGAGCCTGTCACTATGCTTCCCTGGCTCCCAGCATGCCAGTACGGAGTAACGATCGATTCATATGACTGTAGGTTTCCCTTCAATGCCGGGTACTTTCGGCAGTGATATTATATTGTGAATAAATAATGTTGATACCCCGTGTGGATGTACAGTGCGAAATGTATGTTTGTGTCTCGCGTTCGAAGCGAGGAAACTAGACTTTTGAAAGCATCTTCGTTTTTAAAGTTTCGGTTTGGGCTACGGCTAAGGCTTCGGTTCTACCACCTTATAGATGAAAATGCAGATTATAATATTCATAAAAGAAGGCCTTTCCTTGGAACTGAATGAGCAAAATGGAGCCAAAGTCAAATGCGGAGCCCGAGCAGAGGTTTGATAAAAAGCCCGAATGTCAAACGTTAATACACAATCAATCCATTGTGCAAGCGTAAATTTTTCGTATAATGAGTTTGATGTATTGCGTTAAGTCGCACCGTGCTTGTCCCTGCGTTCGGCCGACCGAATAAAAAGAAATATGAATCAGAATGACAAATGGATCATTTCCCGCGCAGTTCCCAAAGGTGGCCCGGGTAAGATAAGGTATGTCACAATAAACCGATAGATCAAGTGACGTCACTTTAGTATATAGCGCCCTCTGTCACGGGTCAAGGTAGTTCATCAACCCACTTCGCGCCATCATAATAGTTGTGAGCTTGTGAAATTGATCTCATTTGAAGATGGGTATCACTGTTAACTAAGATCAAGATTCTTTTCCCCCAATCGGTTTCGTGTGTAAGATGGAGGCGTAGTGACGTCCTCCCCCAAAATTGTATTGGTCGAGTAGATGGGTTCTCATAATCCAAGATGGTGGTCGAAGGTACTGAAATGTCAAGTTACTTTCTGGTAACCCAGCAAATTGGCAATTAATTATGACAACAAAATGAAACCCATGCAAGAGGTAGATGCCTCGAAACTGAAATTATGAGAGCATTTTTTTATTTGACCATTAACTGCCAACATTTCATTCTGAAATTGATTCTAAATCACAGCAGATCGGGCGTAAGAAGATACAAACGTCTAAATAAATGCAGCAATTGATTACAACGTGTCACTGGATTAAAATGAGAATTGGATCCTCATAATAATCGCTCCTGGACTCTTGTAATGTATCTGATGTTTATCCCGTTGAGGACGGAGGGAATGTACAAAAACAACCATCTTCCGAGCTATTTTATTTTCTTGTAGCTACGACGAGTTCGGTTTGTTATTTTTTGTCAGCCTAAACTCCCCAACAGAATACAAACACGGATGGCTTATGGATTTCTCATTTGAGATCTGTCTTTCACCATAATCAAACAGAAATCGCTCTGTTGCGATAAACAAGGGGTGTGGCGCTTCCCTTTTTTATTTATTTGATGTCTCCATTAGGCGTTGTATTGGATGATGATGATCATCAAGATGTATGTTATCCTCAGCAGCCAAACATAAATTGTATATTACGGTGTATCGGTACGGTGTCTGGCTTGACTTTGTGTTTATTTCTCTGGTTTTGGTAAAGTGGATACTTTCCTCCGGCAAGGAAATTTGACCCCACGCTTAATGGACATGTTGTGGATTTCAGATGTAACACTTTAAATGAACCGAATTTGGTAACCATTGGTGGCGAAATTGTTAACTGTTAACTTATTGCCTTGAAAATAGCGTTATAAAGGTTTTTTCATGTTTTGGAAAAACAAATTGCAACTTAGATAAGTCCCCTACATGTATTCAGGGATCATATTTCCAGTGTCTGTCTTTCTTATATATATACCATGTTCATCATCCTTAAGTTACACTGTCCCGCTTTCAACAAAATGTCAACTTGTTCTTTTCTCAGTCAATGTGAGGTGACAGTTAAACTGCGTGTCGGATGTACTGTGACGTGCTGCCAATAAATAGGTCGGTCAGACTTCTGAGGGTTTTTTTTCCGACTAGTTTTTCCAACTAATATGTTGAGTCCCTGCAAGTTCATTCGGTTGGGTCTGGGTACTAGGCCATTTCTCGTGACCAATGATCGGAATATTGTTGATATTGATTGTACTGATAACCGCAAACTTGAGCCACGTTGTTATTTGGGCACTGGGACACGGTTGCATTTTAGTGCTGAAGAAATTGGCGGGTATGTATAGTGCTGGTTGTTGGGGTCTTTGATAAATGGCGCCCTCAAGCGATTACCAGCACGCCAAAGGGGCTTTCCAACGATAAATGCCAACATGTCGTGACATGCTTTTGATACCACAGAGAAAAAAAATCACACGAACCAGACTGCACACATGATGCTTGAGGTGAAGCCAATAGCTATCGCTGAACAAAATATCGATCGGGATGTTTGGTTTTGGGTGCCTTACAATAAAATGTTGCTCTCTATCTTTTTTGTTAATGTATATTTGTTTTTCCTTTTTGATTTGTTTTGTGTCCGCAGGTTACGGTGCAGGCGACGTGTTGCACTTTGACGGCGATGTCAATCGACAGGTACAATTTGATCGTGCACGCCGTACGATCGAGGAAGAACCGCACCACAACCAAAGTGCTTATTATCAACGTGTGTATTTGGATAGGTAAGGACGCCACTGAAGGCTGCTTGGCAGCGTCTGCCCTTGTTAGAGGCACGCGAGGATAGACAGAGGACATTTATATTTGAGGTCCTGAATGCAACATCATGCATACAAGCTTGTTAAGGATTTTGTATAATCGCTGGCCTTGGTCTTCCCTCAGTGGGGGTGGGGAAAGATTGGAGAGGCCCCCTGGGGAACCGATGCGGTGCATAGGTGTACTGAGGGGCCGCCGAAATCACTTAAAGAGAGGATTTGGGGACCTACTCTTGGCCTTAGCACCTGCCATTCACCTCTGTTGATTATATTTGGTGGTGTCTTAGAAATCTTAGAGATTCCGTTCTCCAAACTATTACCAAGGCGGGGGGGGGGGGGGTATTCATAAGAGAACAGTTGTGTCCTAGGGCGTTTTGTCAGGAAAATGCAGAATACGTAGGATCAAGACCTGACTTATAACCACATGTAATGCATGAGTGCTTCCTTTGACACCAAATGAAGACGTCTAACACTACTTATTTGCATATGACCTATGATCCCCAGAAAGATTCGCTGGTTTTGTGGCAGCATTGTTCCAAAGCAAGCCTTTGGAGGTACTTAAATCTTCGGTAATGATTATATCTATCTATGATAACATATGTATGGTGCGTGAGGGCGCCCTTTGACTCGTAATGAAGACGTTTCACACTACTAATTTGCATATGACCTATGATCTGCAGACAGACTCGCTGGTGTTGTGGCAGCATTGTTCGAAAGCAAGCCTTTGATCGAGGTGCTGTTTGCGCAGTGGCATTCTCATTATACACCGTAAAGCTGAATGTGTAGCTTTGGTTATGCTCTACAATACAAGAACAGAAATTGATCCAGACTTTTACCCAGTCTTCTGGGAGTCTCCATTTTTCTACCAATGCGGGATAAAGGGCCAAGGTTCTTAAAATTGACATTAACTAACCGATTGAGGGCGCGCGTTTGGATTATATTGTACATACAAAGGGGGTTGTTTTCTTTTTGCATTGGAGTGTTACGGCAGTCTCTTTAAATCTTTAGATTTATCGCCTCCTCCTCCCCATCGGTCACTCCGAGCATGACGCCACAGCGCTTACGAGGCCACGTCAAGAACCCAGTTGCAAACGCGTGGTTCGATCCGTACGCCCCTACATAATGCATGTAACAACACTCATTCCAATAGGGAATTCGCACATGGGAAATGTCCTTTCTTTCCTGAAAACACCAGGTCCTCGGGTGTTCTCAGTTTTGCAGACAACATATAGCAGACTAGCCAGTGAATGTGGACAGCACGTCTAAAACTCCCTAGGGCGTGTCTACTGCGTGCATTGGAAACGTTAACCCAAAATAAGTGACCGTGGAAGTTCGGAAACATTTTGTTTTGGCGGGAAAGCTCTTCATCAGCTCTCCTTGCCCTTTCTCGGTGCAATGATAACGGAATTGTTTCAGTTTTCATTGGGAGCTGTCTGGATTCATTATTTCACAGTAGTCACTGGATTTAGCAATATAGCACAGTTAACACTATTCGTTCGTAGTTCATTGTATTTCATTATGCAAGGCAGATGTTCCCATGATTCAAATGATTAACTTTCGCATCTCACAAAACATCCTCCTTTTGTTCGTTAATCTCGCTGTGGACGCCTCCAACGATTACACCACTATTTACGGGATTTACGCGATCTTTCAACCCATTTTCCATTTCAATATAAACCAAACGCTTTAATATAAATACAATCAACATCTGTTCGCCAACAAAAGAACCATATGTCCGCCGATTTGCAGAAGTCAATTATAACACATGATTGGTGTAAACCTATGTCAAAACAACTCTAGTTTGTTGTGTAGAAAACAATTCATCCATAAAATTGCACTTTCATCCGCATCAACAACAACTCACTGTTGTCAACAAAAAGCACACGACTGTGAAAGATGCATAATGTGAAAGATAATTTTTGATAAAAAAAAAATGCATAAAGGTTTAAAAAAGTACCTTGCTTTATAGTGGGTTTTCAATGCCCCGGATTATTGTTGTAATAAGTGAATAGGTAATTTGGGAGGTAGCCTGTAGTTAACTTGGAACTGCGATTAAGTCTAAATTAAGCTGATTTTTCTGCTGTTCGTTCGTTGTTAATACGCTGCGTCATATATACGTTTAATTTAGTAGGAGTGTTTCTTTTACATATACCATTTTGATTGAAACACAAGATAGGCGTGTAGTGTATGTATATTGGGGATGCACAAAGACCGCAAAACGGATGTCAAACGCGCTTTTGGAAAGCCGACTTGAATTAATAAAAGATGAGATCTGTTGAGAGGTCTTTTATGGAGCACTGACATTATGATTCTTTTCCCCTCTTATTTTGCAGTTTCCTTCACGATACATTCTCCCATTGCTGTCTACTCTGAAATCACCCACGGCGGCATTTGCGAGACGTTTTTCGACACCGTACGGGACGAGAGGATCTTCCACACTGTCGCCACGCTGACCATGTACGTACTACCCCTCTCCATCAACCTAGTGTGCTACATCAACATCCTCATACAGGTCTGGACCAGGACGGCACGCGGCACGGAGAGCGCCCAAGCCCAGGAGAGGTCCGTGCGACGGAAACGCAAGATCACCCGGATGGTCTTCGTGGTGGTGTTGCTGTTCGCCATCTGCTGGGGCCCGACGCAGGTGCTACGCATGTGGCAGGCCTTCGACTACGTCAACTTCAGCTGGCTGCGCTCCCGGCACTACAAGCTGGTTGGCTGCATCGAATTAATCTTCCTGTGTCTGGCCTACGGCAACAGTTGCGTCAACCCGTTCGTCTACGCCTTCACCACGACGAGCTTCAAGAAGTACTTCAAGAAAGTCTTCAGGCCCTGCTGCCGGATGACGGACAATCAATTCAGATCCACATCCATGAACCCATCAACCTCTCGACTCTCCAAGGTCATAACACGAGAAGAATCCTCAGTGTAGAGGTTAGCAACGACCAATGAACTATTGGGGTTGCAAAGTTTTCATAGATATGCATCCTCCACCCTTAGCTCCACCATAGCACGATAGTATTGTAAAAACAAATGGACGACGAGGTCCAGGTGACAGCTTGGTATATTCCTTGGTAATGTGAGACGCTGTTATTACAGAAGCAAATCTACACAGTGATTGGCAATTAGGTTTCAACTTTTCTCCGTTGCTAGCCCATACAAGCCCAGGTGTCTTAAGCCACAAGGGAAATCCTTCTTTCAAACGTCTGCTGGAGTTTTGATTTTTTTGGTTTGTCGACTACGGATTACCTTTTGTTTTCTTCGTAGCACATCGGTAGTAGGTTCCATGATTTGGGTGTTATCTTAAGCGAGAGTCGCGCCAATCGCTAAACAAATGTCTGGCGATGGATGGGGCTTAAGGCCTAAATATACTTGAGACTTCGTTGCAGAATGCAAATCCACAAGAGAGCTTGACGCAGCCGTCAAACCTCTACAAACAAAAACACGGTGGACCTTTTTTTATCCCTAGTATAGGAGAATATTGACCTGTGCCGAGATTCTGACCGAAGGCACATATAGTTTACAGGAAGGGTTGACAGGCTTGTTCAAAAACAAATTGCAAAGAACACATTTCTCCACAAAACCGAAGTGAGCAATCAATCACAGAGTTCACTCGGGGAAAAGAAAGGAATGCAATTTTTGTATATAAGCAAACTACATAAACGTCAGTATTCGTCCTATCTTTATTTCTTTTTCAAGTGTCAACTTTGGACAGTGTATTCTTAAGCCACGAGTGCGATATGTGATTGAGTTCCACAGGCGATTGATGTAAAGCGCAGCGAACTTCTAGGTTGAATGCAGCAGGTCTTATTTTGTTGTCCATAAAATGAGTGGTAATCTGGCAAATGTCGCCGCTCCGACCTGATTTCCAGCCAAAATAACAGGTAGCCTATTCATGTTATAATGAGGACACTTTGTCACCCCAGTCAGATGTCAGGAATACGGCGTCGCGTCAATGGCAGGTTCCCTTAGCCGCGGGTGAAGAGCTGTCAAATTCGTAGTTGGACGCAAATGGAAGGTGGATGGGGCACGATTATTCGGTATGAACGAGGGATCAATAACGTACGTCCAAAGAGGACGATGGCTGACAGGGTGGAGAGTGACATTATGCACCGATGAAGGTGGGCTCTTAGCGCAACACCGGTGCCGTGAGGCACTGGGATGAAGAGGTGGTTAGGAAAGAAACACGCTCCAACAAAACAGGTATATAGGCAGGTGACGGGCAACAAACACAACAACAAGTGGAATCTTCAGAGCAGCATAAATTCAGATACGTACCCGTCACTGACGTCAGAAACAAGTTGAAGAGCTGCCCTAGCCCTACTTTGCAGTATTTGTTTCGTGTTTTTGGTGTACAGCCCCTACTGTACCTTGAGGGAACACGAATGGGATCGAAAACAAGAAAACAACAGAACTGCACAACGAAGAACTGAGACTGACAGACCGACGGACGGACAGACCAATGACTCCACAGGAAGCTGTACACAGACAGAGAGACAATTAAGACAGACGAGAAACTTACATGGAGCAGACAGCTTATTGTGATGAGGTCAATGTGTGATTGGTATTTCCAAGTTGATTGTCAGTTACAGTTTTCAGCCTAACGATCTGCGCTGCGCGGCTCGACGTAAACACACTGTTACCGTCGCGTGTGGAGGAAGCCGTAAAGTGAACCTTTTTTTGTGTCGTTGGCGGCATCCGACTGGGTTTTATCTTTTACGACCGGTAACCTTAGAAACGGCTTACGAAAATAGCACACTACGACTTGATTATGGTACAGGCAGCTGGCATTAGGCTATGGAGTTTGTCATTTATCTCTTAAATGATTAATTGTGACCAGTCTGAACTTTTCAACGTTTTGGCCACTGTGATATAGGCCTACTCTCTGGCAAAATATCGCCGTATTGTAAATTTCGATATGTTTCAGACAGTCGTATAATAAATTTAGAAAAAAAAACATCTTTCTGAAATGTTATGATTGATGGAGCCCAACATTATGTGTACTTTCATGTTGGCAGGGAGCATTTTTGTGATATCAGTCTCTATGGGGTCTACCATGATGGACGAGTCTCTCGCATATTGAGTCTAAAGTCTTTTACGCATTTGCGTTTGAAAATATCGCAAAACGGAATTAATCGTAAAGAAAATAAAAAAAATCAAAATGGCAGATGTTTTTCTGTTATTACTTTTTTTTTGCATGCCCGTCTTTGGCACGTTACTGACAATGCAAGAGGTCTGGTTTGTGAGGCGTCGGTTCAAACTGTTTGCAGTGGGAGTCAATTGGTTAGATCGCACCAGGGTGATGATAGTCTGTTTTCACACCCAATAATCAGTCGCTATCCTCACGCTATTTACGTTTAATACCTCCAAAATAACCAGCAATGCTCCATGTCGCCGGAAACTGTAATGATCAATGAATATTGCACTAGGGAGTACATGTACCCCCTGCCTGCCTAGCGATATGCGGGGGTGGGTACGGTACGCGACTCGCCTCTGAAGCGTGGGTACAGATATCTAATTTGCCATCTCCCGCGAGGATTGCATGCTTCACCTCCACATTGACATATACCTGACTGTTGTGATGCGAGTCGTCAACCAATTTATACTTATTTTTTACTAACCTTCCAGGCGGAAGAGAGAGAATTTTATTTATAGATGCGCTTTAAAAGCACGGCTTTACACTAGTATAGTAGTACTCGTATCTGGGCGACATGATTCCCAGGTACTTAGCGTATACTCGGTCGAAAACAGCGTTGATATCCGCAAGGAATACATGTAGCCTACAGTAGGATGGTGGGGAGGGCGGGGAATTTTGCATGAACTCCAGTTATGAATACAGTATTGGGGTCCATTTCACCATTTCACGAAGCCCTATCGATCGTAATTAGAGTTACGAATTATAACCCATCGAATTCTACATATGGGGCTGCAATGCATTCATAAGTCCTTCGATCGATAGTAAGTATCCTCCCCTCCCCACACCGGGGATCGAGAGTACCAATGTTTGGCTGCACCGTTGAGCTCGATACAAGATCAAGAATGAACCATACACCAAGCATAATCTAGCCAATGAGGGCAAATCTCCGTTGCAGCGACCCTAAATCCACCAACACCCCTTTCACAATTCACCACTGACTGTTGTTCCAAAAGCATCCGGCTCTGACTCCGGCTTCCTCTCTGGCATCCATAATGTATGTTGAAAATATAAGTTTTCATTGAAGAACCGAACCGCAGCCACAAGCCTCTATTTTGAAATGGATTCACAAAATGGAGTCGGAGACCGAGCCGGAGCCGAAGATTGGAAAAGGCCCTTCGCCTCCTTTGGGCTTTTACCCCATCCATGTACAAGACCAGAAATGAACCTTGTTCGTCGAATATCGTCGTGTTTTTCTTGGACCGTGGTTACGCTGAAATGGTCAACATGCTTGTCCGTTGATTGCAATGGTTAAGACTAGCCAGGAGCTCAGGTATAGAAAGACAGACAGTCGGACGGACGGACACTGACTTGACAATGATATGGTATAATCACGAAGTGGTTACTTTTGCTTTGTTTCTGTTTCCACTAAGAGGTCGTTTTTGTGTGTTTTATAACAATTTCATCATTTGGAACCCAGTTCTACCAGCGACTGTCTTGTTAACCAATGGCCGGTTGCAACTGGTACCCATGTCACAGTTTGTGTTCAGGTTACCAGTCAGCTGTCTTGTCAATCATTGGTCGGTTACAACTGGTACCCACGTCACAGTTTGTGTTCAGGTTACCAGTCAAACACGCTAGATGCAGCCAAGCGGTTTGGGAATGTACTTGCACTCACTTTGTATTCCGGTCGAAACCTTCTGTAGTATATTTTACCGCCCTTCACCATTGCGTGCTTTTTATTTTAGGGTTGATCTCACAGATTGCAAGCATTCCCCAGTGCAAGAACCCAGTGGAAAAGTGTGCAAAAGAGGGTTTTAAATAATTAGCTGTAAGATAATTGTCGTTCTTGCTCTCGACCAATATCACAGAGAAGTGTATTGGGCGGATTTCAGGTTTATAGGTAAATAGAAATAAAACAGTTATCTTTTAAAAGCCCCCTTTTTGAGCGGAAAATATTTGTCGGTAAGAAGTCCACGCGATGTGTATTGTACCGAGATATGTGTTTGCTCATTTAAATGTTTACTGTAATCAAATTTGGTAAAGGGGTGAAAGTGCTTTAAAATGATTGCTTAATACATTATAAATGACTATATAAATTTTGATTTTTTATGTAAGTGCTTAATTTAAACCAAAAAGTTACAAAATCAGTAGGTGTATGCTCCGCCCTCCCCAAAAGTCCCCCCTTGAAACCAATCCACTCTACAATACCGTGTGACGTCACCTACAGAACTAGTATTATGCTTGCACCCATGCACCACAGTATACTGCGTGGCGTTCTACATGGTATTTCGTCACGATTAGTGGTGTGCTAAATTATGGGTCTAAAATACCGCCTTTTTATATATACAATATTTTTACCATAAACATTAATAGACAGGTTGGGTTTTATAACAATACAGATGTATTTAACTTCACTTGAGTTTTGATTACAGTAAACCTTTAAAAACGTGGTGGAATGTTGGCCTTTACAAACTAGCCAGCTGATAGCAGAACATGTTAGTGTCTAGCTGTTGTGTGTGCTAGGGAACTACCATTTGGAATAGCCCCGTTATGTTTACAAAACCAACATCAGGACCAAATTCATTTAAGAAAGAAAACGATAAAATTGTGATAATTAATATTACATGTATGATATATAAATAGAAGACAATTTTCTCTGGTTATATAATATTAATTTTCTGAGCAATCGTTTTGTTTGTTGTTGCCAGATATCAAATCTTTGCTTTGTTTAGTCATGAATTTCCAACCCTCTCAGACCACGCTCGAACAATTTGTGTGTATAAGTTGTAAACAATTCTGCTTTGCCTATACAAATAGCATCACATGTGAAATATTGAGATGAGTGTTGCACCATAACCGTAAGTTTGGTGATTTTTCTTTGGCGAGCAGTGAACCTATTTAAACGTTATGTTCCATATGAACGTTCAGAGACCCAGAGTTTAAGAAATTTATGTTTGTGTTTGGAAGTGTTTTACCGTGGACCTTATCAAAGATAGCCTGATTTTCGGCACTACGCATGCGCGCGCAATGTACAGTGGGTAATCTTTTTACAAAGTAGTTGTATACAAGACATACTGCGACGCGTATAGTTGCCAGTCAGCGAAGTTAAAAGTTGTTTTTTTTTCTCTAGAAAAAAACACACCTTACTTTGAGTAGTAAGCTGCAACACATGGAATGTCACCGTCAAAATACTTGTTCATCGGTGTGAAGTTGGGTACTTATTCTTAGTTGGGTCTTATATCCGTAAGTAGTATGTATAAACGTATACGTGTACATCACTCAGTACGATAGCAACTGTTTTTTTTTCCAAAAGTGCTTTGCACACAGGCTGTTTTGGGCTATCTTCGACAGGGTCCATAGGCCTTCTTCACGGTGCATCAATTCTGCATTCGAAGAAGTGCAATCAAATCGAGGCTTGGATTCAAAATAGTCTGGTACCCGTTTACCTTTAAGCATCAAGTGTTATCTTTTTCGAAGGGTATGCAAGGAAGGTGACAAAATGGATGCGCCGTGAATTAAGTCTATTGCGGGGGATCTGGCTTTCAGATATATACCCGTCGTAGCTACCCGTGAAACCCTTCTTCCACCCTCTCCTTCCAAATAGATAAAAAAAAAACACAATTATATCAATGAATAAATAAATAAATAAATACAATTGGAATAATATATGTATTGAGTTCTGCTTTGAAAACATGTTTCTTTATTTGTATTTGTTTGTTTCCTGTAATATTTCATAGCAATGATTTATTATAATTAAATTATAATGTAATTGTAATGAAATTTCTGTCCAGTACAAATTATTAAAACATGATTTGCGAAAGAATATATTATTTATCAAAGGTAAATAACGAATTGAAATGATGTAATAAAAAATAGAGTACAAATGTTGTGTAAAATATAATGTATTAAAGAAATTAGTTTTATATTTCAATTGACCGGCTGCAATTTATTTAAACCACCGTATTATTTAAACAGAACGAGTACAGTGTGGTTAGCGTTAAAGACTCATTCTAGGTAAGAAGACATATGGTTGTTTCTCAAAAAGTAGAACTAAAATTGACATACATACTTGGACTGTGAATTTGAGGGTTTAGAAGAGACCTATAATTTGTCTGTATTTACATTTACAGAATTGCTGTGTGAAACTCGAATATGAATGGCAATTTGTATGGAAATTCATATGAGCAGTTATTGCTAGTTAGGGTATGAACATTGTCCGTACATGATTGGGGGTCGCTCTGTTTATTTGCCATTAAATGGGTTAACCCGTCTGGCATGTTTAGTTCCCAGGATTTTCTGCAGCTTAAATGTCAGGTCTGGCAGAATATGAGAAGGGGCGCATAGCTTATAATATCATGTCCCCTTCGCTTCGCTGTCACATCATTCACATACAGCCTGCCTTAGATCCTCGCAGGTATCAGGTGCATATCTCCACACGTGTCTGTTAATATAGATGATATTACGTCGAATTTTTAGCTGAGAGAGAAACTGACATTATAAGGGCATGGAAATGATGGGAAGGCAGCAATGAACACGTGAGGCCAAGAAGGCCAGCTCTGGAAAACCGATACAGCCATGGCGTGGACAACACGGCAGGTTGTAACTTGAGAACGGGTTTTTCTGAGCCCTATAAACCAAGGGGATAAGGGTTGTATTTTGTGTCGTTGAAAGGTTAGCAAATTGGCGTCATTTCTTCTCCAAGCATTGCGAAATATCTTACAGTGACATTATACTGCGTGTATTGCATCTGACAGCGATATAACTCGTGAATAATATGTTGTTTTTTTTTCGGGGATAAGTTTCGAAAATTTAAACAGATACGTGGACTGACATTTTTGTAAATTGCTGCGTTCGTTCGACACAAGTACGTTCACCTTTATGGCCGGGGAAGAAAAGACATCTAGAACGATAAAAAAAAAAAAACTCGATGAAAACAAAATAAACTTACTTATGTTGTAAATGATGAACTCATTATGTCCAATGGTTTTGATTGTTCTTTGTTATCGCAGTATAAAACCTGTGCTCTCCGGAGTTTAAAAATAAAAATGAGTACATGTTGTCTTTCAGAGAGTTTCTTGGCTTTTTTGTGATAGCGAGTCCGTGTTTTTCCCCCTTGATGGTATGGAAAAGCTAGCAAGAATACCTTATGTGGTTTCCCATGATGGTTTGTTTGTTTGGGCGGGGGGGGGGGGGGGGGTCGGGGGGGATCTCCCCTCATGCAACAGTCTCGAAATGGCTTTTTTGCCATTTTGTTTTCAACACGACAGAGTCTGGTGTCAATAAATGTCATTATGAAAGGTCACAATCCAAGGGGCCACCAAGACTTGACACTCTGCTATTTTCTGTCTTTATACTCAACTTGATCCACTATATACCCTCCCTGACCTTAATAAAGACTAGCTCCATCGGGTACCGGTATAGGCCTCTATACACGGGAACCGACACATCACCCTTCTACATTGGCTGAGTTAGGACGAAGCCTGAGCCTTATTAGATTTTGTGTATGCAGCTGAAAAACCGCGTGACTAGTATGGACTACACTAGTTCCCTATGCAATATTGATCGGGCTTGTCCTCAGAAGATTCAAATTCGAGGACCCTTGAGGAAAACGCTACTTGATCCACGAAGTGTAGGTCACGTACTTTGCATGACCTTTACAAGTTTAGAGTTAGCCGTAAACCCAGTGGCTGTCAAAGGACGGTATAGAAGAAAACAAATGTGGGGTTTTGTTTTCTTGAAAGTAGGCATACAACAAAGTTGTAAGGTAAGTTACAAAAGGAGAACCTAGGGGCATTTTCGAAATGGAGGCTTAGGCTCAGGCTCAGGCTTCGGTTCCGTCATCCTGAAAGGGTTGTGGTTTTTCATTGAAGCTTTTCAAACCAGAGAATCTACTTCCGAACCGCAGCCAAAAGCCTCTTTTTTGATACCAGTTATTTTGAAATGGATTCACAAAATGGTGCCGGAGCCTGAGCCTGAGTCTCCGTTTCGAAAAGGCTCTAAACCTCGTTCTTTAAACCTCGGCTTAGGCTAACGGCTCCGGACTCTAATTCTGACATGAATTTGAAGGGACGAGCCACGTGGTGGGGTGGGGGAGGGGTATATTTTTCTGTTTTGAGGGAGGAAAAATGCCATCAACCTGGAGGAAAAATCTCGACCATCAGACCATGCATGCGTGTGTAATTCCTAGTGTGTGACACGTAAGCGACATGCCTTACGGTAACCCTCGACCATCGCACTACACAACGTTCAAATGACGTGTTATACTTCACACAGGGCGTTTCATCGATAGCTTTGAGACATTCAGTTCGAATCACGACGTTGAAAAGACGAGATTTGAAAAACTTCGAAAACTTCTTGGCGAATAAGGTAGATACAAACACTCCTTCTGTACAGTTCCTGTATGGCTAGACTTGTTTTTTGCTGAGGCTAGGATATTAAATTCCGAAATTGACGGTTGGTTTTGCCTTTTTTTGTGGATAGCTCACACTTTCCCCCCGCATGCGGTTTGGGAATTGCGACAGCACAAACACAATTTACTGCCAGATTAAATTAACGAGTGACAGACCAAATATCCACAAAACGCAGCACTCAATTTTTGTCTACACACTGGAAAGCAACCTTGATATGTTGCACCTTTGGGTCCCCAAACGAACTTTGGTAATTAATTTGACACAGGTTCCTCTCCGCTGGTTGTACCCCCTTTTTACCCCTACCGTAATTTTGAATTGCGCGTCAGCAGCGGGTGACGATTGTGGTCAACCCGAGGGAGATGGGAGTTGTTGACCGGCGCGTGTGAAACGTTTCACGAGGTTTTTTTTTTGTACCCTTTTTGGACAAAATAAAAGTGCAGGTATAGTCTGGCGGGGATCGTTCTTGCAGCCAGCCGCAAACTAGGCTATAGCAGGACCCGGTCTCTGATGGCCCATTCCATGACTGCTCCCTTCAATACTGTATGTATTTGACTCACTTAGCGGTGCGGGCGTCGCGATCGAAGGCACTTGTGAACCGGTAATTTGAGGAGACTTCGGGAGTGAGAAAAAATAATCTTCAAATTGGAATTTTTGTTTGGTCTAGCGCCGCGGTCCGTTTTGTCCATTTTGACCGAAGAGTCCGCAGTCATCTGGTGATTACAAATCAGTCAGACGGCGGGAATTAAAATTCAGTGATGATCTTATAGTTTTAAATAAGGCTTTGGATATTCTCCAACTCGACAGAAAAGTTTGGAATCAAATTTCAGGAAGCTTGTGGACACCTCCTTCGTTGTAAGTGGCGCCATCTTTCGGCAGCAAATAAACACTCCTATCTTTTGAATCACGAGCTGTACACCAACACGTGCGTACTATAACTCGTGCAGACATTCAAGGTAGCTTCCCTAGTTTATCGTGTATTAATTACTCGCTGTTAACCTTCCCCAGAAATAGAAACCATTTTTTAAAGATTACTTTATGTTAAAAACAACCTCATTACGTGCGGTTCTTGGCTGGGCAAAGACCTGAACTAAAATGTCACTGACCCGGTATTTGACGCAAGCGGCCCTAGCCTGCTGTTCGATTCCCTTTATAGTGTCTGTACTCACTTTTTACAGACGTACAATCTTGTAGACATGGATTTTAGTGATCCTATAAAGAGTGACTTTTCATGAGTTCTTCTTAGAAAACAGACATTTCTAGAACATCCATGCAATAGAACGCCCTGGCGCCGCGGGGACAACATGCATCGCAAGTATATTGCCTGTAACTCAGCTTTGCAAATATTTTCTGGTATACGGAATGGCAATTTTTCGTAGCAGGTGTATTTAGGTAAGCTCCTCACTTTGGCAGGGAAAAAAATGTTTGCGAAGCTAAGTGGGGATACGGTGTTTCATGTGTCCCCTTGGGACATCCAGCAAGGGAAATTGCCGGCTTCCATCTCTGTCAGACGACCGTACCTGACCGTCTGAGGGTCTGGGCCGGTATTCACGAAACTTACTTAGTGGGGTACTTAAGTTATGCACTTAAGTCTCAAGCACCCCGCTAACTTAAGTTGGGCGCTTAAGGACGTATTCACGAAACAACTTAGTAGCCCACTTATCTTAGTACCCCACTTAAATTTGTACGTGAAAATATTTCTGTTGCGCATGTGTGAAGGTCTTACGTCAACAATTGTTGCCAAGCCAACATAAGGCTTTCACACATTCCACTCAATCAATCAATTAATAATACCGATACCGTTATTCTCGTATTATTTTGCTCACCTTTTTTCTCCTCCTATAGGTTAGTGCTGAAATGAGATTGGCCGATATCTTAATAAGTTCTTAAATAAGTGTACGCGCGCGTTTCGCGCACATGAGATATCGAAATAACTTGCCGGACAAAATGCGCCTCTATTCGCTTGCATTATACCACTACGGTGTCTCTAATTTTGTTTGCATTATTTGCAAAGACACTTCATGACGTACTTTTTTCATCGTAACACGCACACACCTGCTGTTTTAGGTTTATGTTAATTTTACATAATAGATGTAGTCCAAGCATAATGGAGCAAAGGGGAAAATTTAGTCAAAATGCTAGCCGCGTCCCCCTCCCGCAAGATGCGCGCGCGTATCTCGTTTAAAATACGAGCTACGCGGATGATCGGTGGTGCACTAGCACTGCAGAGATGGCGACTAAAGAGATCAAAGCTAGAAAGCCAAACTTCTCTGAAAAGGAAAAGTTGATTCTTCTGAGAGAGTGGGAGCAGCGCCAAGATGTACTAAGACCACGCTTCTCTTCTAAGATAACATCGCATGACAAGCACAATGCATGGCAGCAGATTGCAGACGTGCTAAATGCTCAATTTCCTTCGGTGAAACGGGATGTGCCAGAATTGCAAAAGAAATGGCAAAACATGAATAGCAAGATGAAAGAAGAGACATCAAGACACCGAAGAGAATCCTTGAAAACTGGTATGAACACCATACTGAATATTTATTTATTCAAACTAATAATTAATTAAGATGACAACGATATGATATTAAAGTAAGATGAGGATGATTTTGAAAGTGCATGAAGGTGATGACATGTAGGCCTCATGTTTAATATAAAACGTTTATACGAGATGGGGACGATTTCAGTGAATTTCTTTTTCTTTAAAATTCAAGGTGGAGGCCAAGCACCACCAGACTTGTCGCCCTTAGACGAGAGACTGTTGGCTCTGATAGGAGAGAATTCTCCCACAATCATCGGTATCACTGGCGGTCTCGATAGTATGGATGAAGGCCAATTATATCAGCCATCAGCTGTTATCAGTGGTTCTGGAGATGCAAGACCGGATGATCAGTGGTGGGTAATTAGGGCCCTTCGATCTCTTTAATTTACAAAAGAAACTGAAATGCTGTTGATGAGGATGGTGATGTTGGTCAATTATTTCACAGAATTACGTTTAAATTTCATGTATTATAGGCCTACACCCGAAATATTCAGTTGAACAGTTCAAAAGACTCTTGAAAACACACCTGTTTAATCGTACCTTGTAATATTACTTTTTGCGTTATGTTCACTATGCTTCGACATAATTTTTGGAAGACCATTTTTGGTTGCTTTCTCCCCAAACGCTTTGTATCCTTCGGAAAAGGCCCTTTATAAATACATTTATTATTGTTATTATTATATTATTTATACTCGTAAAGCCTACGTTAGGGAGAAACGTTTTGCTAAATATGTAAATAAAGTTTGTGCATGACCCTAAGGAAATTTCGCCCTAACGAAGCTGTGTATATTGTTATTATTATTACTATTACATAAAATTGTCATGTCATATTGTTTGTACAAATAGCCCCAGTGCTGCAGTTGTCACGTGCCCAGCCGATCCTCCTTCATTTGCAATCGGTCATCTCGATCCATCAACGAGGCTACCTAGCAAGAGAAAAAGCCAATTACAAGAAGATGATTATTCCAAGCTACTGGTACTGGAGCAAAAGAGATGTGTGGCGGAAACGCGAAAAGCTGAAGTTGAGACGGAAAAGCTGGAGATTGAAAAGCAGTTGCTTAGTCTCCAACTTGCCCTGTTGCAGCAGACAGTGATACAAACGAGCCATGACCAGTAATGACGCCGTTTTGGTTAGAGAGTAATTCAAGTTGTAATAATTATTATTGATTTGTGTAATAAAGATTACTGAATTATCTTTACACATGTTTAATTGGATGGACAGGTTCAGCTCACCACGCATCACAAAATGTTGTTTGTTCTAAGACGTTCTATATAGTACAATTAATTATTTCGTGAAAGCATGATAATTCATCGACAATAATTGTACATTTTCTGCCCTTTCAAATGATGCCTCAGTCAGGATAAAATGAGCAAGGGATGACAGAGATATCTGCCTTTAAATGTGGATTGAATTTTTATTTTAAATTAATATCCGTATCCTTTCTTGCGAAAAATCGGTCAGGTCAGAAAAACAAAGGATTACAAAAACATGAAAATTCAATCCGTATTTCAAGGCAGGATATCTCTGTCTTTCCTTGCTCATTATTGTTGTCTTGACTGAGGCCTCATTTGAAAGGGCAGAAAATGTAGTTTCTAGAAATGTGATTGATTCTTTTAAATAAAATTATCGTTGTGCAAATAACTTTTTGATAGCTTTGCTTCAGATTGTCTTTTCTCACTCATGCGTGAAGTATGTATCATAATATGAATGGTATCGAATGCAAGCTGAGGAAATAATTGCTTTTTGGATAGGCCTATGTGTCATTTATTATTCAAAAGTTAAATTAAGATAGGATTAAACATTGACAAATTAATCTCGGTTTCGGTTGTTTTCTGGGACACCGGTACACGGTACACCGGCTCTAAGTGTAAGACCCATGCGTGTTGACATTTTGAGCTATTTTGTTTACATTGTTACAACGACGGCCGCATGATATGCAAATGTATCACGAACTTGGCCTACTTTCAGGTTTTCGCGGTGAAATTGTTTTAACTTTTTGCATTAATAATAAAAATCATAGTATGCAGTGTACATGTTCATACGTATACAACGACGTACGTGTACGCGTGTGAACTGTGATTTAATTTGCACAGAGCTGAGATCACTGAGACATTTTTCTAAAACATTGCCAAAGAATTTAAGCTTGACTGAACTCACTGGAAGTATGTACGAACTACGTGATTTCTGACAAGGTTGCCGTCTTGATGCTGGGGTTGATCTGGTTGGGGAATTGGAGGGTCATCGATCATGTCGTCGTCAACATCGGGAAGGCCTCGTCGCTTGGCGATATTATGGAGGACAGCGCACGTTGCAATCACCCTGCATGCTCGCTCGGGTGACAACCTCAACTCTCCATGTAAACAATGAAACCGTCGCTTCCACTGACCGATGGACCGCTCAACAAGACTTCGAGTTGTTCTGTTAAAAAAAATGATACTTGATTGTTTTGGGTAGCATTACCCTCCTGAAAAAAAAAATGGGCCATAGGCCTAGGTCGAGGCCCTAGGCTAAATACGAGTGAATTAACGCTGATACACGAATATGGCAAAGCCAAAGGTCGAAGGAGAAATGAACATCACAGGAATTATATTTTTGCTTTGGCAGTTGTTATTCTCCGATCAACCTAAGATAACTGGTAAGTACTCCACCTCAAAATATGTCAACTTTGGTTGCTGGATTTGGAAACTTAATTTTAACTTAAAGCTAGGCCAAACTTAAGGTTAAAAAAAAACTAACCTGTGGACTGCATTGTAACTTCGTTCAGCACGATTTGCTGGCTGGAGAAATGGAGTTAGGAGCCAAGATTTCAAAGGGTATCCCGTATCCCCGAGTAGGTACATCATCTCTCCATTGTCTTGTCCTCGCGCTCGCGGGCCTTGAAACATATCTTCGAGACGACTTTCTCTCAGCACCCTGGAATCATGTGTGCTCCCTGGCCATTTAGCATTGACTTGAATGAACTGACATTGGTTGTCCACAACAACTTGAACATTAATCGAGTGAAAGTTTTTTCTGTTTACATATTGTTCTTCGTGCTCTGTTGGGGCTGTGATGCGTACATGAGTGCCGTCGATAAGCCCAACTATGCCAGGAAATCCTGCATTATTGAAGAATCCCCTCTGAATATTTGGGATGTCCGTGTTGAGTGGCCACCTTACAAACTCGGCAAGTTTCGTTGAAAGACTTGTTGAAACTTGATGAATAATTCGGGATACAGAAGACTGAGAAATCTTTATTGTATCACCTACTGTTCTTTGAAAAGTTCCACAGGCATAAAACTGTAGCGCTATCAATACCTTTATTTCGGGAGGGATGGCGTAACTTCGCTCCGTCGGAGATTCAATTTCAGCCCTGATTAAGTCCGTAATAAATAAAATACCGTTCCGGTCAAACCTAAAACGGGTGTAAAGTTCCCCGTCCGAGAATTCTTGAAGAGGATTGCACCTATGACGAAAAGCTCTTTCCCTACGGAGGGCTCTCTCGTTGTAATTTCTGCGGTACGCGGCACGTAAAAAAGCGGCCATGACACCCTAGTGCCCCACTTAAGTCAGGTCGGACCAGTCTTAAATTTAAGACTCGAAAGTAAGCGGGGCACTTAGCGAAAACGCTTTGTGAATACCGCTTAGTCAGTGAGAGTCGTCTAAGTTGGGTATTTAAGTGGGGTGCTTATAATTTTGTGACTTAAGTAGTTTCGTGAATACCGGCCCTGGGTTGAACCCTAGCCAACTCCGCCGACTACCCGCGAAATTCACATCGTCTCTCACATCCCATCAGTTGGTAACCAGCCACGACGTGACATCTCATCATGCACGAGGCCCATTGAGGGATGGCGTCGAGCATTAATCAGGAAGTGTGACTTCATAAAATATTTAGTCCACGTCCCGCCGTAATGAAGTATCAGAAGGCGGGAAAAAACTATCAACTTGAGAAATAACGAGTGCCGGATTTCAAAGGCTAATGAATCTTAAAGTTTAAAGCGAATTAAGTCCAGGTTCAGCTCATATGGTTTAGCTTATACGTCATTTAAGAGACATAGACTATTAATGGTCTATTATTTTGTTGTTGACAATTTGGTTTGTTGCTGCCTAAAGCAATTACCATTTCAGAGTTATTATGATCCTCTCAAGGGATGTCGTTTAATGAGTCTTGTATTGCATTTGATTAACAATGCCTCTGGGAATTCATTGAAGGTGTCTGAGTTGTTTCCAATCAAATCCGCAACACCGCAACTTATCTCCTCATAAACAATTAAGCAGCACGGAATGGCATGGACAGTCAAAATGTTGCAAAATCTCTCAACGTTTTTGCAAACTTAAGGGTCACCGCCCTGTACATAATGTGCCCAATTCGTGGTGTTACTTCCAACAAATTTGTTACTACAGTATTTGCGAATGTCAATTAAACATTCTGTATACAAATTGCTGTTTTTGTGTTTGCTTTGAGTTCATGGGTCCCAGCAGTTGCATGTTGCTATCTTAGTTGGTAGAAACGCAGACCAATGTTATTCTTTATGCAACGTAACCCTTTAACCAAATCATTAATTCTGGTAATTTGTTTTTCAAATCATTTTCACACCAGTGATTTGACTGTTTGTCATATTTCATTCAGTAATATTACAAAAAATCTCGCTCAAAAGACCTTTGTAAACGAAAAATTTGAGACCGTGTCCAAAATTCAAACTAGCCATCGCACGTCCCTCAATAAGTTTTTTAAACACCACCTTCTTCATGATTGCGACTCAGTTTAGGACTTGATTTCATGGAAATGGCACTTTATGATTTTCAACCCCCCCCCTCGTTTTCTAAAGACTAGATCCGCCCCTGGTACTCTTATGCCCAAAGTCTATCTCCCTCACCCCACAAATACATACATCAAGAGGCAAGAACAGAATGGAATGTAATGGAAACAATAGTTGATTGATGTTTCAAACCAGACCAAAATGTCATCTTAAGGTTTCGGGGAAGCTAGATGCCTCGTAAAATACGTTGTAAATTCGCCCTATCGCTTCACTCTTGATCCAGAGTTCCGATCGAAGCACCTGCCCGTGCTACAAGTGCAGGTGGAAGGCTATAGCCATAGGAAGTCAAACGATTCTGTAAGAGAACTCTGACAGAGATTGCCGGCTGACAAATCAAATTACATGGACACGCAGGCTCTCGATGAGACTTCGACCCGATAACAGCGTGAACAAGTTGGTCAATCGCATACCAACTGCAACTGCTTGCACTATAATCTTTTCTCGACATATTTGGAAACTTCCCAAGGACACAAATTCAAACTTTTAACGACAAAAGGAAAAAGTTATATGACGTATAAGGTAGTCGAAGTACTACTAGTACTACCAAAATGTGTAGGACGTTTACCAATTGACCGTACGTATACGTATAGGTGATAGCTGATATTTTATACGGTATGAAGGACGTAGTACACGTGTACACTGTGTATATGCATTTGAAATTAACCTCAACTTGCAAATGAGTTTGGTGCATTTGTTTAAGCACTAGCCCAGATTTCGAAGTCCTCTCTACACGGATGTACTGATAAAGACACTTGAAGCCGGCTTGCAAATCTAAAGTTAATGTCTACTCTATTGCAAGATTTGTTTGTTTAGTTTATCTCTGGCGAATTAATAAAAAAAAATTGTCGTAATGCTTGCCAATGTAGGTTATGGTTACCCGGATAGGGCAAGTTTTTGAAAATTGCTTGGATACTGCGATCAGAGTCCGACTACGTATACGTGCAGGATCGAATAGCACAACACCTTTGGTGTATGCAGGTTCACCTATCACGATACAGTCTATATCTATTGGCAGTGAGTTTATTGCATTGTGCTGTGTTTGTGTTGTTTTGAAGGCTCTCGTGAGAAGTCGACTTAAAGGAGTCGTCCTTATCTTCTGCAGGTTGTAACTCTCGAGGAGAAGAGGCGAATCCTTCGTATGATGACGACAGGCCGCTTCTGGTCTACATCCGACGCGACCAGCTGACTGGAACGAATCGACTTGATAGCAGGGCTGGGCTCATCTATTCCCCGTCTGGTTGCAAGCTAATTCCCAACTGGAGCTAGCTCACCACATTATAAAGGTCAGTCCATTGCACTAACTTCCATCATTAATTAGAACATTAATTGTCAAAACTCATCGCGTCAGATCGTAGGTCACTCGTCAGGAATCAGTGAGTTGGAACCTGCCATCATAGCGCGACAATGCGGGCATATAATCCTGAAATGTTCGTTGATAACGACCTCTTTACGACATTTACAGCCCTTGTTGTTTCTATCACGGAGAAGACTAATGGTCTGCCCATTCTTTGAGTAGGAAGATATCGCAAAAGACCATCTGTCTGCTCTTCCCGTTGCTTATATCACGTTCATTTCGAGAAGTTGACACAATGTCACCAAAACAACTCTGTGTTGAAAAATGACGTTAAGTCTAAGTTGCTTTTTCACGTTACTCATATAAAACAAGGTGTGTTTTGCAAGCTCTTTATCACTTCGTGGAAGACATCAATACTTAGACAGTGCACTTATTTTATCTAACCGTAAATAATACAACCTTCCATAGTAAAGCTCTTCAGCAGTTCTTTGAAATTATATTACCTTTAAAGGTACAGATTCATGGACATAAATTATTAAGGAAGATACAGTAACAGTCATTTGTGAAAATGTCAGTCCCATACGCTGACCACTTTTTGAGAAAACAGTGCAAACGGCCATAGTATTTCTTAAGTCTTTTCTCTTTTATTTTTTATCTTTTAAACGATCAAACAGATTTTCGGTCGTTGTTTTACTAATTTCTGGATAAATACACCATTTCATGCGGAAACATTTTAACGGTATGTTTCTACCACCACCATCTTCATACCCCTACACATAAATCTGTGACCATTTCTGATTTGGTGTCTAACCAAAGTATGATATTACCTTTAAGAAATATGCCATTATAATACCATATTTTTTGAAAAATGTATACATTCCATGTATTTTACCCAGTAATACATCTTGGTTGCGTTACCTTTATGAAAAAATATCCCAACACAACGGCGTTTTATATCAACTGCATGACCACTCGGTATGACGTAATCACCTTAATGTGCACATTACGAAAACAAAAATGAAAAGTATTTGCTGTCTTGTGAGAAATAGAATATTATTCAGCTTTAAGGAGTGTGTCTTGTTCTAATTGCAAGGCCAACTAGTAATTTCCAAACAAACGATTCACGCCTCCAAAAGCTTCCGCGGTAGTTGTCTTCTTCTTTTTCATCAAGAGCTGAGAATAAACTAGAAAGCCTTCTCGCATTTCCAGTCGAGATGGATTTATTGCTCTGGCAATGATTTGAAATGTTTCTGCTGCCTAACGAGGCGTTAATCGCTGCTTTCTTGTTCTGTCTTGATTTCTTTTTCACTTAAATTGAAAGCCATTTTGACGCGTTGGCGCCCGGTGCAAGTATATACACGCAGATCGTATTCCGAATGGTGCAGATCATATCACTAGTATAGACACCTTAATCAGTATTCCCTTAAATTAATGTTCGCCTTGAAAATTGCAATTAATACGCCTCAACTGGGGAAGATATATTTCGACCTTAATTTTGCTGTTCTGGGAATTCTGGAGGTGAAAATATGGATGCGAATAATTGAAAATAATTCTTAGTTTATGAGGACTGCACAAGTGTCCCGCTGGGATAATAGTGGTTTGGTATAGATTACCCGTGAATTAAAAAACAAGGAAGCAGTTTCTTTATTTACCCATTGGAAGTTACTTTTTAACAAATGGTTCACGTGAAGGCAGCCATATTTGAAACCACTGCATAACCTATGGGCCTGCCAGCCCTCTATTGACATATCCGACAGTAATTTAATTGGTTCAATGGAGGCTGCCATAGCTGGGACCCATCACATAGAAATAATTATATGAAGTCTGTATAATGTAGCACTCTCATGCATACCCTCGTCCACACAGAGCCGAATATGCATGGCTTTTTGCAGTGATGTTCGAATCAATTCAGTCCGGTTTCGAAGGAATGAAATGCGAATGGATTGCAATAGTCCCCTATAATGGTCGCCCTCAACAAGACCTCTAACCGACTAAATTGGAAACCACTTCCTCCAATACGTCATTATTCATGTACTTATCTCCTCTAAAGGCCTTTCCAACATTACTCCCATGAGGAATGTGTATGACAAGAGCCTGAATTGAAAGGATAGCACTATACAACATTGAATAAATGGTTTGAAAATTATAATAATGTGACCATCTCGCTCAGCACTGGGGAGTTTATTGTACTCTGTTTGCACCCTTACCCCTTTGGACTGGACTTCCCTGCATCAATACAATAAGCCGATTGGGACCTCATTGCTACCGCCTCGTCTCCGAAGAGGTTGGGATTTAATCGTATTTAACAGGCAGCAGAAATGTCACAGGCCAGTCCGAAAGGGGGGAGGGGGGAAGGCTCGCTTGAAAATCACATCATCTTGCCAATGTCATTCACGACCGAGGGAGTTTGGATGGGTATACAATTCACAGACTATGAGGGAGAATGAATGAATGAAAGAAATTCTGCACATTCGTCATGCAGCCATTTATAGCCACTGTAGCCAAACTAGAGCATTCCATTTAGAAAGGAGACTAGTACTGTTTGAAAACAAAATATCATTCCTGGGCAGAGTATTATTAAAGAGGAATGATGTACCATGAAGTAAAAGTAGGCCTATTGATGTTTCATTGCTGCCCCTGATTCACATAATGCACGTGATTGCATTACAGGAGGAGGGGGCACGAACAGTGGAGACAATGGCGCACTATTAAAAGTCATAATGTTCTTTCGATTTGCAGCTCACAAAGGAATTTTAACTACCAAATTTAAAAAAAAGGTCCAACAAATAATCACGACAAAAGCGAAGAACAATGGGTACCCCATTAGTGTTTCCATATAAATGTAGATTAAAGATGGAATTTTCCATTTGATGAACTAATGTACGTGTGCTTGCTACTTTGTAGTTTGGTAACTTATATTAGGGAGTATCTGAATTTTATCCAAATCACAAACCAAAACCAGCCCCACAACAAACCCAAACTGCCAAAACCAGGCGCGGTTCTACGGGGGGGGGGGGGGGGCTAGGGGGGCTGTAGCCCCCCAAAAATTTTGTCTAGCCCCCCAAAAAAAATGCAAGTGAAAAAAAAAGTCTTGAAAATACTGGATTTTTTCAGTTATTAAGCGCCAATTACATAAAAAACGCGTTGTGTGGCCTATAATGTGCATGTTTTTCGACCCCTAATAAGACATAGCAGAAGCGAGTGTTAGAAGAACTCAAAATATTGGGTCTTCTAGCCCCCCAAAAAAATAATGGCTCTTCTAGCCCCCAAAAAATTTTGGCTCTAGAACCGCGCCTGGCCAAAACCAAAGCAAAACCACTCGGCGAACTAACTCCCTATACCCAAACCAAAACCAATACCAAAGAAAACTGGAAGACGATTAGAAATTGACCTATCACCCAAAGAAAATTCTGTACACGTCGTCAGGGCGAGTGATTTTTATATAAACAGTCCTGGGTCTGTGACACAGACAATGAATCAAAATGACTTGAGATTTTAATAACTGCTTCTTCACCACCTGTCTAAGGATCTTCTATAACAGCTCATCGCAAACAAGTAATGTGTTTTAAGTCAAAAAAGATTAACTTGCCGAACGAGTGTTTTTGGTAAAGTTGTCAGAATGGGCGGTGTATTTTGGAATATTGATGCCATTAGTAGAGGACAACAACAAACACATTTCAAAAAGCAACTGAGTTGACAACAATATTAGGTATTTAGAGTGTGTCGACTCTAACGGCTTGCGAGTAGTTTCATTTCCGGTCACGATAAAGTTGTGGACCTTCCAACAGCTCAGAAAGACAGTAGCGTGTTAGGCAAGGCCTGAATGCGTCTGGAACCGCGCGTCCATCCGCCAAAAAGGTGATGCGCTCATCCGGCATCATGGCGAGTGAAGACCGGCTCTGTGGAATCCGTGTCACCACGACCACAGCGGCTCAAAACACGTCTAGGCAAGTGATTCGTGTGGCTAATTTCAGTGAGGGACGCCTTCGGCGTACGTTGTATACAATGTTTACAACTTACTCCATGCAGAAATTATATATAGAACAAACATGCAGGGCCTAATTAAACAGCCAGCGTGGGCTTGAGTGGTTGATTAGCTTCCGTAGAGTAAACGTCCTTGCTGGTGGGGGTCTTTGGTTCGTGCAGGAGGCTTGTTAGATATCCGGCTCGTTTTCATTCGCCATCTCATCTGGTTTTCTTAGCATGGACCTCTGGTTTGGTTAGCCATATGAGTTGTTTCAACGTGCACAGCAGACGCGTAGTAAATTAATTCGATGCCAAAATCTGCAGCAAGTACTTTCACACCGGCATCCGTTTTTTGGTATTTTGTTTGGAAAGCCTGTAAGCTGAAACACCTTCCAGTCCCAACATGTAATCAATTTCTTCTCTCGACGTGTCCACTTCATGAAAGCCCCCCCCCCTCACCCTTCCGCTGCAGCAACGAACAGGTTATACATTTCTTAGGAAACAAAAAGACAAGCAACTAAGATGAAATACTCTGACAGCCACGGGCAACCAATATAACGCACTTGGCCCAACGATACATTCTGTCAAATTAGATTCGATCCCGTCTCATTGTTTTTAATTACCGGAGTATTGCTGCCGTTTTTTCATTACATGGCGGTGTCCTAGAGTTCGTTACCCTTTTCGTAGAGTTAGGGGCAAAATGCATAGTCCTGAATGACACTGTTCATTCAGTTTCAGTATATACCTGGTCAGGGCGCTTCATAACTGGATTGTACTTTAAACTCTTCATACAACTTTTAAAAATCTCTCAATCTGAAACCAGCTACCAAAACTTTACTTAGGGGGCCTGCATGGGGTCAATTTCACGAAGCCTTGCGATCCGGCGATCTTAACTCGAGTTACGAGGTATAACCCATCGTAAGGAGCCTATTTTACGTAGGGCTTCAATGCATGAAATGTCCTACGTACGATTGATAGTAAGTTATGAAGAGTTTGGTGAAATCGACCCATGTATTAGTCTTGTTCAAGACGGTATTACGCAGTTGTACCTGGCCAATAGATTGCACGTACGTGTGCGTGTCAACACAACAAAAGACCCGAAATAACGTCTACGCCACACACACAAGCCTGTAATACCGTCTTGTCCATTTACTCCAAACTGCCCGGAAAATTCCGGGCAATAACCCCCCGCGAAGTCGGCGCATCATGACGTAGCCTTATTTGCATTAATATATTCTGAAAATTTGCATGGGGATGAAGTCTAGTACCGCAACGACGTCGCAAGCATTATATGCAATACACACATGTAGGCCCTATACTTTACAGTATACATGTACTTGTAAATTACATGTGCCGTACATGTAGGCCTACATTGATATCGTACCATGGCTGCTGACAGATCGTATTGAATTTGGAGGCCTTGGATTTTGCAACACAAAAGTTGGGATTCGAGAGTTTTCGAGAACAACAAGGCTCTTTATAGACAACTTGGGAATGGAATAAATTTACTAACCGTGCCCCTCGAAATCATTCCGTGTCTTCATGGAGCCCGGGAACACACTCCATGGTATCATAATTCAGTGAAATTATTTCATTCATCCCTTCATTCGTTCATTTATTTTGGCAACATACAAAAGTACTGTACACATGAAATACACAATAAATAACGAATAACAAAAGCCCGAGGATAACCCAAAAAGCTGTAAAATACGGCTTATTCATATCCTACAATTTATCGAATCTTTTTGTGCCGCATGACAGTTGATCGAAGTATAATCAAGCCATGGCTTTGGTAATGACCATGGAGCTATCTGTTGTTATTGCTCCCAGTGGCAATAACGGTTGCGGCTGAGTTTCAAACGACCGTCATTACGTGATATGCACACGGTATCACGCCATACCACGTGCGTGGATTGGACGCTGACCAAAACAGCGCATTGCACCCCGTTGTTGACCTCAATGAATATGCAATTTCTACCCACAGAGGTCACGCTCAGTCTTCGTCACGTGACAACAGAGTAAACCAACAAGACGTTGATATTTCGTAGGGCGGTGGAATGGTCCACTTTGTTCACGTGGGGTGGGTAATTGTATGGAGGGACTAGCGCATAATCAACGTCTTGGACAAGACTACCCATGTATATACGTTTTACCACTACTGAAGGAACCACATAAAGAGTTTGCAACAAAGTTGTGTATTAAAGAACATGTAAAGAGCGACTCCCGACTCGCACTTTTGGTTAAGTTCATGGGCGTCCTTGCCTTTTAAATTCAGGGACGTCTCTTGTTAAGGTTGGGTGGGTGCCGTGCGTGAGTGTTTGGAGAACCTTGAGTTAAAATGACAATCGGATTAGGATATTTGATAATGACCGCGATAAAGTCGCCCCCGGATAGAAAATAAAGTACAAAACGCCCCCTAACCTTTAAACTAGCTCGATATTACGGAGAGATTGAGATTCTGGAGATTGAAGATAAGAGACTTGTTCTGGGTGGATGTACACATTTTGTTCTTATCATGACCTGTTTTTCGTTTGCCTCACCTCTTAAAAGCTGTTTTCTTTCTGCTTAACTGAACGCATTATGAAGTTGCAGTGTTTTTTTTTTTTTCGTTTGAATGTGGATTTCATCATCCATTATACTACATAGCAGATGTTGTTGCGCTCATACTCCGATGTGATATGCACTTTTCTGAGTTCACCTGGTTTATCATCATTGTAATGGACGGCCCCTCAAAAAATGTAGCTCAGTAAATTCATGCACGGTAATTGATCGTGATCCAGTGCATTAAAGAACGGGAATGTCGAATCCCAGGCCGTACGGGATGATTCCCAGCTCACCCGGCGCAGACCCAATTTCGCGTTCGGGGCGTGCCCTCGCATGTACGTATATCTAACCGGCGTGTGCGGCCGACAGCAAGCCGTAATATTGTCAAACAGGCCATAATCCTGCACAATATCGAGTACGTTATTCAATACCTGTATAGGATTTTTTTTCTTTGGTCGTTTGCTGGCGGAGTCGAGGCATATTAGCGCCCGATGAAATAAATTTAGCGGGTAATTGGAAACTGTTTTACACGGCGCTGCCGCGCTCTCATCTGTGTTTATTTATATTCAACGGTCGTGTTTCTGCGCTCAACAAGGAGACTACAGAGAATTATAATGAATGGCCATCGACCAACCATAGTGGTCTGTTCCTAACATGAAGTATACATGAATATAGAAACCAGGTCGGATCAATCGAAGGAAAAATTAGGTCCCTTTATAGTGGCATCGGTTAGATTTTATGTTCATCCCAAGTGCATAATTACCTGTATATTCATGTTTTACGTGCATGTCTAATAATTTGAACGAACGATCAAGCTCGGGCTATGTGCTGTTCATAAACCCTTCATCTCGACTAAACCCAGAGTTGATTCTTGTTCTTGTGGTCATATTGAATTCATTGATGTTTTCAGAACAACGCAAGTCAAAGAACTTTGTGACAAAATTCTGCGTAATTTTTTAATCTTATCTCGGTGTGGCACTCTTGGACCTCCGTATTGCAGGATGTTGTGAGTGTGACGTCACGAGGTTAAATCAACAGACCGCATACAAACCCCACATCATATCTAGTTTTTGTCCAACTTCTTCTTCACATCCTTATCAAGCGTATTAAAATATCTGAACATTTCAATGTCCACCTGTACCTATAAACGCATTGCCTGTGAATTAAGGCGCTTGGGGCTAGGTTCTTTATCACTTAAAACTGTTTACAGTAAGCTGAAAATTGAATTACCCTTCTGGCGTTTCTTTAAAAAAAAATATGCACTCTTGCTCATTGTACAGAATGTGATCTGACGCCCGGAGGTGATAATAAAAAGGTTTATATCGTTGTACCGGAACTGCGTGGGCTTTTCGTGTTATGAATAAACATGAAATGATATGCAGGGATATACGAAAGATGTATTCATCGTTATATACGCTTGATATCAGTGTGTTTTTTCTCTTTTGCTATAATTATGGCATTATACCCATGCAAACCCACCACTGATGCATGAAGCTGTATGGTAGAATTTATCAGTATGTGTATTGTGCGTTAAAGGTACAGTACATGATTGGTAACATACCCAACAGAAATGTTCAGGATATGCAGATTGTGCTGGTAGAAACATACCATTAAAATATTTCCACCTGAAATGGTGCATTTATCTACAAATTGGTATAACGAAGACCGAAAACAGTTTTGATCTCGGGGTAAGATCAAAACCATTCTTTATGTTTTATAAAAAAAAATTGAGTCGGGTTTTAGCTATTTTCTAGTGACTTAGACATCCGATTGAGCTAAAATGTTTGCAGGTTTATTATTTCATGTACATGCTGGAACAGACAACGTGTGAGTGCTGTTCTGTGACCTTTACCAATCATGTACTATACCATCATATTGTGCGCGCGCTCATCACAGTTGATGCTTATTCGCCATCCAGCCTTAGACCCGATTTGGAATTTCCCCCTCCCCTTGGTCTGACCCCATCCCCTGATATAAGTCTCGTGAACACTCTCTGTTACTTGCCTTTTAACTCTCATGGCATCAATGCAGTTCAATCGGAAATGTCATCTTCGCGCTGAGTGATTTTTATATCCCTTAGCACGAGGGAGATTTTATAATCAAGAGGTCACTCTTCGCTCACTTTAGACTGGCAGATATATGCATTCATTCTCTCTCTCATCGCTTAACTGTTGCATGCGTTGTTTTCTTGCTGCTGCTGTTGTGGTTATAGTGCTGCTGGTGTTACTGTTTTTGTCACGGTGGCTGTAGGTTTTGGCTGTGATGGGTAGTGTGGGTGTTGTTGTTGTTGTTGTGGCTGCTGCTGTTGTTGTCGTCGTTGTTGTTGTTGTTACTGCTGCTGCTGTTGATTCTGCTATTGTTATTATTATTGCTGCTGATGATCTGTTGTTGCTGCTCTTGTTGTTGCCGTTGTTGTTATTGTTGCTGCTGCTGCTGTTTGCTGCTGCTGTTGTTTTTGTTGTTGTTGCTGCTGCTGTTGCTGCCGTTGTTGTTATTGTTGTTGTTGTTGCTGCTGATATTGTTGTTGTTGCTGCTGTTGTTGCTACTGCTGCTGTTGCTGCTTCTTGTTGTTGCCGTTGTTGTTGTTTGTTGTTGTTATTGTTGTTGTTGTTGTTGTTGTTGTTGTTGTTGTTGTTGTTGTTGTTGTTGTTGTTGTTGTTGCTGCTGCTGCTGCTGCTGCTGTTGCTGTTGCTGTTGCTGCTTTTGCTGCTGTAGTGTTGCTGTCGCTGATGCTGTTGTTGTTTCAAATTCTAAGTTTATTTCTTCTGTAAACTTTATTGTTCGCTTGATTTCTCAATACAAACCTTTTAAAAAGTGTTTTCGGTAAAACTGCCTCATCTTAGAGGCGTACCTCAGTAAGCTCATTGTCGACACGAATCTCTGAAAGTGTAGTGTATAAAACCGAAATAGCATGATGCATGCCGAAGACAATCCCGCACCATGACCGTTATTAGGGCAACTTGATCCTGCCTCATGTCATTCGATACCATGTCGCAAACACTTCACGTCATACCGCACAACAATAACGGGTCGATAGCGAAATATAAAAAGGTCGGTCTGGAACGACAACATATCGATATGTCTTTTTATCGCTATGGAAGGTTTCAAAAAGAAGGGTTTTAAGCACCCGGTGAGTTTGTTCTGAATTGTTGTTATCTTGGTAGAGAATCATGGCAAGAAAACACTTTAATAGTTGGACAGTGAGAAATGATCGACCGATAACCGGCCACTTTGATCGGTATGAGAAAGACCTTTTCGTCACGGTTGAACCTTAAAAGTAACAAGGCTCCATCCAGGCTCTATGGTCGAGCCTTGCTGTCAGTGTCAGGGCAGAAGGGTTATTTCGATAGCAGCGGAAGCCCTTTGTCTTATGTATCAGTTAAGGAATGGATTGAATTAAATACAATTTACCCATCGCCTGCAATTGATTTAGGCAATGATCAGGGGCAGCGGTTAACATGCGAGGTATAATGAAACTAGACCCTGCCTGCGAGACTGTCGGTTTCTACCTAGCGAATTATTAGGAGGTACCGAGGCTTGATGAGGTTTGTGCTGCTATTTTAATCTACCGACGGTTTCAGTGGTTTTTATAGTGCATCATTGCGGCCATGTTACCTGAGTGAGGGAAGCAATCCTTTACATTCATCTCATTTTGAAAATACCAACATGTATTGTAAAACTACAAATGTGACTATTTTCATCAAAATTGGTGTCCGCGTTTTTTTACGCGAGGTTTTTAGTTTTTAGTGATTAATCACGCTATCGAAATGAGCTCATGCGATGTTTATATAGGTTTGCATTTTTCTCGACTATTATAGGCTTGCAACATTTAAGAGGGAAATATTTCGCAGAAATAGTCACGTTATAAATATAAGACTTATACCTTACAGACCTTTACGGGACAGTGGTTTTTATGATCCCGAATAATATTGAGCTATTATACCTTATATAGGTAGACCTATATACCATTTGCATTAATACACTGTGAATTATAATGGCGGGCCTTGTGAATTTCTCTTCTATGGAAAGAGGTCCCTTGCTACAGGACGAACATGAGAAGATAGCCAAGGCATGCAGGCTGTGGGCCTTTGAGTAATATTACCCAATTTCAAGATTTTTTTTCCCTTTCCCAAGACCTACTTCTTTTTCCCAGAAGTGCCGTTCACACTATGCACGGTAAACCTTTTCAATAGTATTATGTTTCCGACACGCATAGGCCTCGGGTCTCATTAATATAACATGCACTTTTCAAGTGTGTTTCTCTTTTGTGTCTAGTGTATTTGGTTTGCTAAAAGGTTCCACGATTTGACTGTCTTGAAAACTCACAATGTGAGTATTGGGCAACTATATAATGCCCTACCTCCATGATATTTGCACGGTTATTGCACCTACTAATGGATTAATGAGAAAGTTTTCTTGAATAAAATCTTCAATAAATTTATTTCAACGTGCGACCTATATTATTCATTTATTTTCAGTGTGATTTCATTCATTCCTTTGAAATTTGGTCAAAAAGATATCTGCGGGCTTTACATTTTTAGCAAAACGGTAATATTGAAATGTTATCCTTCAAACAGAATTCAAGCTTTCCGCGCGATTTCATTATTGTACTAAAAATGAAAATGGTACGCCTATTTCCTGTGACTTTTAGTCGGTAAGCTGTTTACAGGAGCCTAGAGCGTTTCAAGACATAGTCATCCCTAAAGCGACGTGGATTCTGATTGGCAAATAAAGACGTAGTAATCCTTTGAATTTATCGCTATACACGTTGGGAGCGTTACTGTCAAGTAGGAGCTCAAATGGAAATCGTGTTGGACAGAAATATGGGACATTTTCAAAGGACTAATGCCTAGATGTCACTCCAAAGACCTTTTATAAGCCCCAACATCAGAATAAAAGAGCAGTTCTTGATAACTCTGTCGGCAAAATCAAGGACGAAAACATTGAAAGTGAAGCCTCGGAGGGGTTGCAACCCTCTAGTTACCCGTATACAGCGACCATGATTGATGGTAGACGACACTCTGCTAGCTACTCTGTTCGTTTTTCTCTGCTCCCTCTCCGTCTTGATCTCATTGGAATGGACGGTATAGAGTCTCGATGCTGGAACTGAGCCGATAATCCTTCTCCCCGTTGCCCGTCTGAATCTAATAACCGGCGCGTTTCAGCTGGATGGACCGGCCTGTACTGCCACGGATCTGAACCGATTTACCTGTCAGTCCAGTCTTCCGGGCCGGGGCGGCATAATGCCGCCGGTGATGTTCATCAAGACAAGCGGCCTCGATCCTCCCCTAGCGGAGTGAACTCAGAGGCTGAGAGAGACGGGGAGAGATTTGAGGACCTGATCAAGACGTCCATCATTGAGTGAAGTCTATAGCGAAATTGCATTCTGCATTCATTTAGAGACTTCGGATCCCACCTCTCCCGGGGCTGCATATTATGAATTGCAAGTTGCTTTAGGTTTGGTGCGCTTTGCAATTAAGATGTCAATTGGTTCTTTCGCGGTAAGTGTTAAAGGCATTGCATACGTTTGGTAATGACTCTGAAAATTTATGGCAATAAAAACTTACTTGGTGAGAAGTACAGCTGCTTTGGATAGTATAATGCATATTGAGAAACGTTCAATTCGAAGTACCGCGGTTATGTAAAAATATGTCACTTTTTATCTCCAAAAATTATGAATCTGAGAAGCGTTATGGCCGTAACGCTTCTCAGCTATTGACTAACTGTTATCTGGCGTGAAATAACCGCTCTAGTTTGTCGCCAAAATCTCACAAACGCTACCACCTTTTGAACTGTAACTTTCACAGGTTAGTTTTATGGTATATATATACAATTATATTGGTTTGAAACAAACAATAGGCTCAAATTACCAAACGTATGCAATCCCTTTAAGCCTGCATGCAACCTTTTCTGAACTGCACTCCCGACCGGATATTAGCATAATATTAAACACATTATAATCGTAGTCTAATAATCATATTATATTTGTTCAGTTATACAGCACCGCATCTCTCAAAAACTCGATATACCTTCCGGCACTTCTTTCCAACTAACGTCAACCTCAACTTCAACCTCATCTTCAACCCCAGCCTCAACCTCAACCTCAGCTTCATCATCCACCCAAACCTCAACTTCAATGTAATCCTCAACCTCAGCATCAACCCCAACTTTAGCTTCATTCGCAGCCTCAACCTAAGCGTCAGTCTCAGCCTCAGCCCCATCCTCAGCCTCAGCCTCAGCTTCGGCCTCGGCCTCAACCTAAGCCCAACCCAAACCTCAACTTCAACGCACACCCACCATTACTCCACCTCATTCTACATCCCGCCATGCAATAAACTTCACTTCGTCTCGCCTCACCGCATCTAACCTCACCTAACCTCCACTCAACCTTACTTGTCTCATCCAATAACTGTCATCTCACCTCATCCCACATCATGTACTAACCCCGACTCAACCTTACTCGCGTCGTCCTCCTCTCTCACTCATTCCACCTCAATTCACACACCGTGGTTTCCCTTGACCTAAGTACACCCAACATAATCCAACACCCCTCCATCTCACTCAAACAGCTCACTAATACTCAGCATACCTTTCTCACGGAACGCCGCATGCAGTACTGCACTGCGGATAACCACGCTCTAGCGTTCGGCCAACTTTACATCAGAATGGTTTCGCTGATATTAACAAAAAAAGTCCAATAGTCAAAAGTCATCTTAATGCAGAAAACGTGTTTACGCAGATCAATAACATAGAAAGCGGTCCTTGTTTCCCGAGGGACTTGCAGAGTACTTTTGTATTTTCAGGAATAATTTGAGCAAAGCTTCATCAACCAAGCCACTCCGATCTGTTCTAGTAGTCAATTCGTTTTGCCGCAATAATCAGTCGGCTTTATACAAGTACGATCGACCGCCAGGTTAATGACCTGCACTCAAAATGATAAGGCTCATGCCTCTAATCATAATTGTGAATTCATTTGAAAAGCTAATAAAACGTCACTGTGATACCCCGAAGGATTATGGAAGACTGTCACTCATTCTAAAGTGACAGTGTAATCCCAGATAATCCCCAATCCTCATCAACACACTCCAAATCACATGGATCGAATAATTCCCATGGAAATGCCTTAACACTAACTTGTTTCTTCACTCGTAAAAAACTCGTAAAAAAAATAACTGAAATATTTTGTCAATACCAGGAATAAACTGCCGCAAACTGCTCATCAGCCAAAATAATGACCTGAAATGTAAATGCTTGGCGTTAAAAAGACCTGACGCGCTAGTTTCGATAATAGCAGGATCTTTATCGAAGAAATTTGTGAATAATTATTGTGTTAAATATGCATGCTCGTTTTAAGCCAACTAAAGTATCTTGTTTAATTGCTTAAGCATGTGAAAACGTTTTACGTTATGATTTGAAACATTGCATGGCCGAAAATATTCGTCAGTATAGTTTTTCACGTAACATCAACCAATCTTACAATTAAAGTAGGAAAAGATAAAATGTAAGGCGAGCAATATAATCTGCTTATCCGAATGTAGTTCGTATAAACAGGAATTGTTTATTCAGAAATTCCTGACATCTGAAATTTTAGACCGTTTTGTTTATTTTTTTCACAAGCAAATAACCTTTTGAATGACTTCACTTTGCAATCCGTTAATGCATCTTGTCCCAACCAGCACAATGTTTTCAAACGGCGTTGTCTTCAACTTGAATTGGTGTTCAAGTTTGTTTACACATGTTCACGTCGCAAGCAATCATATAGAAATATTTTGTGGAAATTCCAACTGTTTTCAATGGTTCTCGAAACCATGTTAACCGTTTTTATGAAATACGACCGAATAAATATTGCTGTAGGGCTGGTTAAATATCTTCACGACTTTATTATTTTTGTATTCAGTTGTCTTTTAAAGAATGAAATTCGCTCTTAAGAAAGATCGAGAGCAACTGTGGTTGAAAGGGCCTAAATAAATAAGGAGAATTGTCGCGGGGTCTGGGGATGTCAGTTGGCTCAGCCCGAAGAGAATTAGGTCACGGAATTGACAGAAATTCTAGGATTATCTCTCACGAGGAGAAAGGTTCCAAAGATATAGGAAAACGAGTGGCGAACAAGCTATTATAGGATATAGCTTTTAGCTCCTTTTATTAAGAAATAGCCATTGTATTATTGAAACCAGTGAGAGCTACAAAAGCGTCTTTCTATTTCCTTTTCTTCTCTTCTATTGTGAATGGAACGTATCAGTTCCAGCTTTGATTTCAATGTGTAGCATTCATTTCCATTCCATCCGGTCTGGCGCATAACAGACAATCAAATTAAATCATACAATTCCAAGAAATGAATACCAAACCACACAATACTGACGCTTTCAGGCAGTGTAACATGACGACTAGAAAATATCCACTTCTGTTCAGTATTTGGGGAGATTCGTTTTCATTAATTGTTTTCTGTAAACAAATGCAAGTATTATTGTCAGTGTGGTTGTATTTTGTATGGACAGGATTTCTTATTTTGATTGTTTTGTCATCATCATTATTAATGTATTAATTCATACTTTTCAATTTTTTAATTGCGTACATTGCTTAATAAGTAACTATCATTCTGTGTATAAAATGGTTTAAAGTGACAATTTTTTCTCCAAGCTCCAAATTCAGTGGATTTTCGCTAGTCAACTAAGGCCGAAAGACAACTTGTTTTTTTCGCCCGACGAATATGACAGATGATGATTCATGCTTGTTTTTGCTCTCGAAAGTATATATTCGAGGACTTTTTGGTGCCAAAGACACACTTTCCTAGTAGCCCTGCGAGCTGTCTGGCTATAGCCACGAGTGATCTTGACCTAGATTGAGAGTTCACGAATCACGATCCACGTCTAAATTCTTAGTCTGCCACGCGCGCGAGAAAGAACACGCACAAAAACACCAAGAAAAACGAAAACAGGTTAAACCAAATATAGTTTACCCATAAGCACGCTGCGCTCACATTTCTATCGAATTACACGTGTAACTTACTGCTATTATCAAACACGACCCGTCCATTGGTTTGTCGGTAATGACGCCTTCACCGAACACGGGCACCCTACCTTCCTCCTGCCCTTTGGGACCAAAAATCGTAAATTAAATTTTATAGCCGGTTAAATAACCACGCACCGCGAAAACAACATATCTGCGAGGGATGAATGCTCGTATAATTCCGGGCGGAATCACCGGCAAACTCGCCGGGAATTCTCGCCACTGATGGTTGATTCATGAGTCTGTGACAGTCGGGAAGTTTTCTGATCTGAAAATGGAAGCTGTCATGTTATGAATTGGGGCTTACTTCGCCTTTGGCCCCTTGTTTATTATGAACTTTTCCCTTTACCTTATTTCCACTCAACAGACAGAAAAACAGACCTCATTTGTGGTCTACAGAGGGCGTTGTTTCTGGGACGCCCTCTTTGGAGTTCAAGTCACTGTGGTAAAATCCCATGAAGATACGGATGATTGATTAATTTGGAGTATTTATAATTGAGAGAAATTTAAAACATTGCTGCAACTTTTTAAAACTGTGGACAAACTGCGTGTACGTACCTCAAACATGGCGACGCGTAGGCGCCCTCTTCGGTCAAAAGAAACCAGTACGACTCACTAAAGTAAAGATATCGTTTAACTTTTATTTATCGACGTTGTACAGATAATGTTGGTGTTTTAATTATTAATTTGTTGCACTAGTTTATCGGCCTAGTTGTAATATGCGTTCTATATCATTACATTATTGCTACAGTTGTGTGGCTATTGAAGTAAATGTAGACAGGTACCGAGTCGGTAAAATGTTTTGACCTCTGCGCTTGAGAATTCGCAATTGAGAAATGTGTAGTAATTCGTGTATAACAGGTAGATAGATCCGCGCGTACGCGTAGGTACACAATGACTTATTTAATTGCGAGCCACGCACGTCTTGGCCCTGCGTCCACGTACCGTATACGTGATCGGTTTCATGTCTGGTTAACGTGGCACCTCTCTGGCCTTGGGTAGTTCCTTGTTGATCATGCTCTGGTTAAGATGAATGTGACACACGATACGTAAACGATCCATGTGCAGTGCCTGGTGTCCATGAATGGTTTCGGTGAAAACTGTCGCAGCGGCCATCTAGTTGGACTTATTTGATGTGATTATTATGCGACGTTACATTACTGCCGGGCATCGCAATAGGATATACATTTCGTAAAACAAGAAAGATAATGTTGGAAAAAGAGAATGTTAATTAAATTGACATTATTAACTCTGAAATATCACCCAACCTTCTGGGTAACCAGTCTCCCTCTTTGCAATGTTTTGGCTTTTTTTTTCTTAACTGTCACCAAGAAAATGCCTATTAAAACACATAATATTGTATTTTTTTTTCGAAATTGTAGGTCGCTGATGGCTTGTACTATAAATTACCTTGTTTTGGTGTTAGAGAAGTGCTATTCGTCGGTAAAACAAACACACGCAATATGCCTGCTTACAGATTTACACCCATTAAATTCGTTCATTCCCACTTTGCCCATTATTCTGCTCGCTATTTACATGAAGGAGAACGGTCACTAAAAGGCTAGTCAAATCTTGCGCTTTTTTGCCTGCAGATGCGCTTAAATGCATATAGACACTCTATATCCACCGTGTCTTCGCCTCGCATCTGCCTCAGTTCATTTGTGGCAAACACCATGACCAATTGATTCTACTTATAACCAGCCGTTTCTTGGGTCATTTTTCTTCTGCACGACGTCGATCGCCTTCGTACACACTGCAGTAACCCGTATTTTTACCATCTTGAACTCCCACGTTGTGCATGAAGTGTACGCGGTGATGACTTTTTTCCCATTCTGTATTACTTTGCCCGCAGGCATTCTGTTCTATGTGTGTGACGTACTGTAGTTACCAGGTGACTAGGGGGCGGGCTTTGCTTAGCCGAGTCAAAATCAATCGCACGCGAGGCTGGAGCGTCATTCACTGCCGAGGCGAGCTACTCGCCGGAACTCAGCTGCAACTAGAACAAAACATAATCTCCGCAAACTAAACAAGCAGCCTCCTATATCACCGGCCGGATCGGGCCGAGCTATGAAGTTTCTTCTGGCTCCGAATGATCTTAGTACAGTGAATGCGTTTTTAGACATCCTTTCTTGTTTTTGATTCTTTGCAGTTTACTGACGAGAATTTGAAATCATGACTGACAGCGAGGCTTTTGTGACGGATATCGCTACCACTGTTGTGGATTTATTTGGTTCCACAAACGTCAGCGAGTGGACTGGGGGATCGACCAATTCGCCGTTCTCGGGGGCTTTCCATGAACTAGACGGCGACGACATCATCTCGGAGTCTGAGGGTGGTCTCCTGCCGTCCACCCCGTGGATGATGACCAACGGCTCCCAGCCAGGCGGCGGTGGCTTCCCGGAGTGGTTCGAGACCCCGATCCGTGTGGTGGTACCCACCGTGATTGCCATCATAGCCATCATAGGGCTGATCGGCAACGGTACAGTCCTCTACATCATCTTCAGATACCGAGAGATGCAGAATATCACCAACTACTTCATCGCTAATTTGGCCGTCACGGACGTGGCCATGCTGGCAATCTGTGCTATACCTACGGCGGCTGGTATCGCCGGTATGCCAATGGCAGAAGCACTGTGCAAAGGAATGAACTACATGCAATTTGTGAGTATTCATATCATCATCTTCCTTTCCATAATTATTCCCTGTGTGTGTTATATGATTGTCAAGGCCAGCTATCTGTAGGCTTTATACCAAGGGTTTCATAAAATACCAATTACGCCCCACGCAAGAGAATCGATATTTGGTTCCGCGGGCGGCTGCGTGCAAATTACGCTTCATTTACGATGGTCTCAGCGAGTTGGTGTGACGATGCTATAAAAAGAATCACCCATTCGTGATATAAACATATAGTGATTTTTGTATATTGAAGTCCATTTTATTGACGCTCGTCAAACCTAGTTTTTTCCCTACTATGGCCTCTGTCAAATCTTTTGATCCTTTTCCCAACGCATAAAAAAATTGTGATTTTAGTACTTTCTCCTTCAAAGGTTTTCTCTGGCAGCGTGAAATGACCACGAATAATACGGAAGCCGGGCAGGTCGCCACGCAACGAGAAGTGGTCACCGCCGCGCGCGCGCGCGAACCACTTAATTTGCGCGCGAAAATATCGATTGGCCTCATTGCCTGGAAAGTAATACATTGTATGAACACTGTGAAAGTCAATAATTTGACGTTCACCTCAAATCACTAAAGGCATGGAAATTATAACATTCGGCCGCTGCAATTGGAATCGAAATCACGGACAGAAGTCATGAAGTCAGATATAAAAATCATTTTAAATTTAATCATCTCCAAGTTCTGTGTACAGCATCCTTATTTTTAAAATGTTGTTTTGCAGTTTTTTTTTTCATGGAATCAATATTAACACAGAAATATAATGCACAGATATACCTGAATCTGTATCCTTGTGGAGACATGGCTTTGTTCTCGTGTACTAAATGAACACTCTCCAAAGAGCAGAATCGAAATTGCTCCCATTTGAACCAGAACCACGTACTTACCTGTGTTGAAATTTCTAGCGAACGTTCCTTCTATAAAATACATCTGTTTGCGATTGATAAGTATACCTTGGAAATTCATCCTTGAGTTAATTCCAAATGCCAGTTTCGTGAAAACCTTGTGGAGACCTAAACAGCTTAAGAATTTCCCTGTGGAAACAAATTTAACCTATTGTGCTTGGTCTCCACAAGGAATCAAATTTGCCACTCGATTGTGGTGATTTAGTTCGCATTTGGCAATCCTTCGGGGGTGTTATACCATGTTCTGTACTTTCTAAGGTTTTGTCATTTTATTTATTTCCTTGTTGGTAGTGTGCCTTCTGTTGCTTGCCCTGAGAAATAATAAATAAAATATGCGTTCACGATTTGCAAGAGTATACTGCCGTGTGTTTGGTGGGGGGGGGGGGGGGGGGGGGGGGTGCAGCGCGATCACAGAGGGGAGGGGTGGGGGGTAAGGAATACCACATCATGAAAAGCGAGAGCGAGAACCAATTCAACTCGCTAACGCACCTAGTATATGCAGAGAGCCTTGCTGTATACTGCCTCCAATTCATCTAAATAAAAAAAAAACCGCATGTTGTTTTCAAAGATTCCCTGCCGGCGATGCATCAGCACGCATTCATGTATAGTCCGCGTGCTTTGGCCAAATCTGGAGGACAAAAATAGATTTCACTGCAGGAATTGATAACTTAATAAGAATTTTCGATGAAAAAAATTGAAACGGAGGCCCATCGACGGATAGTTTAATACAAAACACCGACATCTATTTTTGTAATGCCTCGCTCGATGATTGCGAATCGCAAAATTGTGCATTAGTGTTCCAATAACTCTTTGATGGGGGTGTTTATCGAGATTATATGAATTTGAGTCGCTCGATTCGAACATTTTCGAGACAGAACAAACTCAGACTTTACATACTCATCTCAGCGATAAGACTTTCTTATCTGCACGCTGGATATATATGTTTTCTGTATCCTTCATGCAACCCCTTCAAAATGGACAATTTTATTGCATGAGCACAAGTACGTAATATGATGACCGTAGTAACTGTACTCGAGTCCACTGCGTTTAAAGCGCAATACACCATAACGACGTGCACCCGCACCATTTCATAAAAACATAATTAGGTACTTTTCTCTTAACTGCTCATCAAATAATTTATATATTGGGTGACCTGTGCGATTTTAAGATGTAAATGATGTATAGAAATTCTTCATATTTTTTTTGGACTGATTGTTCTTGGCGTTTGATTGACACTCCTATGGCAAATTATGTCCAGAATATTTTACGTCGATACTTTTTTTTTGGCTACCGTTCTTGTTTGGGTCTCGTTTGATTGTGTTCGTTGATTTTCTGATGCTGGCCGTGGATGTTTTCTTTAATCAACGGCAGAATAGTAGCACCATGTGCTGTCATTTATTTGTTCATCCCAGCGTGACGATAGGGATAGAAATAAATGAATATAGCATTCTCTCACGCATGTTACTGTATACGCACTGCACACAAGTCACGTACATATAATAATTTTTGTGCTGAACATATGTCTTTGACAGGTTAACTATCAGCGGTTGCACCAGCCTGTACGCACCAGTGTTTATTTGATAAACCAAAGTTTGTCAATTGCTTTCCACTGAAATAAACTTTTCAAAACGTTGCTATCTAAAATGAATAAAAATGTAAAACATATTGCTCTTTTATTGTTGAGAGTTTTACTCCGATTGGCGACTTATTGTTTAAAAAGGGCTTTCTTTTCTTGTTTTTTTTTTTTAAATAGTGATTTAAATTGGGGTAAATTCTCTCCGTTGACTTGTGCAAGTCTACGGTAGTTTTAGCATTTCGTTTGGCAGTCTGAAGTGGATATGCATTATATTATTGATACAGAGATCGTTCAAGGATTGATATGATACCTATAATGATGTTCCCTTTGTGTAGTTGTTCTCTAACACCGTAGACCTGTTGTGAAAATTACTTTCTGTGGCTCTATTACTCACCAAAAGAGGAATTATTTAGAGTTCATCCATATTGTCTTCCTAAACCACAATGACCCATACACAAAACAACCTCTCTAAAATTGATTATCTAAATCAAGATCTTTCATCACCATTCTGTTCCTAATTAGCGACCTTTGTAATTTGATATCAGATTTGGGGCTCTTTAAGCATGTTAGCCTAGTTTCTGTGTGGGAAAATGAATGGCCGTTGACTGCCTGTGCAGTCATTGCAAATCATTCCCCGTAGCACTTTATCTTAGTCTGCAAGCCACTGCACCAGTGCAAATATCGGCTGAAGTTGCCTTTGGTGTAGAACCGTTCGGCCATTTTGGGTGCTGAATTTCACTGGCCGACGCGTATACCATTTTTTTTTAGGGACAGGGTTATGGAAAAGGGAGTAAGTTCCAAACGTGGAATGACGCAATTTATAGCAACAGTATACCGTATTTTGTTTTACATGTTTATAGGGACACGGTTATGGAAAAGGAGTACCAGTAAGTTGCAAAGGTAGAATGGCGTCATTTAGTAGCCACAGTGCAAATCGGGCAATGGCGTTGGTAGTTTAGTGTGCACGATTGCACGCACGCAAAGAGATTGAGATCATTATATCAAGGGAGACCAGGCTAACACTATGTAATCGCAAGAGGCGCAAGACGCGTTCATGCTTCAAAGTGAAGCGAAGCGAAAGGCAACCTTATAAGTTCGCAGCGAGCCATGCAGCACGCTGAGTTGGAAAGCGCTCCCCGACTTCTTGCGAACTTTCCGTTGCGAAGATTCATATGCGACGCCATCATAGACGCATAAAGTACGTCTTGGGCTTTACTGTGACCGCTACATACGACATGTAAATACCACCACATGATCGTTTCAGACATGTTGCTCCATTTGACCCTCTACTATATACCTGACTAAAACCTATCTAGGATAAGGTCCGTTGCTTGCGCCTTCGATCGAGTCAGAACACCTGACAAGAAGCTGTTCAAGTCCTCCTGCTAGTGGTGTCCTTGCGCCAGGTAAATAGTCGAGCATTGTCAAAGTCCTAGCTCGCCGAGTACCAGCGAAAACGACGGCACGCACACGGGGGAGGGGGATGAAAGCCACTTAACAATTGACATCCTGATGAAAGGATACCTTTCTGATATCAACAGGAATCCTTCATCGTGCGGAAGGGTCTGGCCGCTGCAGCAGCGGTATTATACCGTTATTCCACACGCAAGTCTCCTGGAGGACTCCAGTCAGCCACGGATTAACCCAGATACCGGCTTCACGGAAATAAAAGAGACCAAAAACCCTTCCCCAGGTTGGGTTGATAGGAGAAATTAAAGTCTGAAATGTAATTCAACCAGATTAAAGGGTATGCTGAGATATCGTCCAAGCCAGGAGGGAGCGATGGCTTTGTATAGTTCGTACCCGAGCACTGAAACACAAACGGGTTATCTCCATCGTTAAGGTGGCGCCCACGGGTTCGACAAGCAATAATCTACTTGTTCAAACGCACAGGCAACGTAAAACAGATAGTAAAGGGCCGGCTTTAAAGGCAAGACATGGCATCTCGAGCTATACACCCGGCTTCAAAATCTCTGCTAAACTCTTTTAGGGGAAAATGTGGAAAGTTCTGCCGTGCAAGCCAAGTGTTTTCCATTCCCCTGTCCCCCTATCACCACTCATAGAATCAGACGTACAGAAATGTAATCCAAAAAGAAATAAGAATAAACGTGAGACATTAGTTCTTTTGGTCTCATGAGTTATTACTTCCGTTTTAATCAGACTGCCATGGAATTTCGACTCGGCCATCTGAAAAAAAACAAATAATTGGGATTAACTCTCAGACCGTCAGCAAAGTCCGTTCACGTGTGGGTATGACGGGTAAATCTCCCCCATCGATCACACGGAAGAAAGATCAGTACAGCTGTTACAAACTGTTGACGATGATTCTTTTCGGGTTTATTTCCTCCCCAAAATGCAGGGCTGGGTTACAATGTGTCTTTTTTCCCTCAGTACGATAGAGCGTGGGCAGTTCTGAACCAAATTACACAGTGTATGATTTCACAATTTGAGTACAGTGGGTCGATATACACACAGCTGGTCAATTACTCCTCAAATTGGAGAATATTTTCAGGCCAGTTTATGTATCAAATTTTCTGAGCAAACGCAAATAAATTGGGTGAGTACACACACCAAACGTCGCGCAGATACAAATTATGGTCCAAATACATAAATTAATAAAAAACTAGACATTTAAGTGTTCGTGGACGAACACGGAGCTGTTCCGACTTATTTGATCAGCTTTATAAGCTCTGATGACGTCATGGTAAATTTCGTGACAGCATGCACAGCCACATGTTATTACAAAGCATTTGAAATAAAAGAATCATAACCATAGCACTTACGGTTCTCGAGATATACTGCTAACCAACAATCAACTTTTTTGATGACGTCATGATGACGTCACGGTAAATAACATGATAAAACAAAGCTTTTGCAAAAAGAATCATTTCCGTAGCATTTGCCGTTCTCGAGATATGCTGCGATCAAAATTGACTAATCAAATATTCAAATGACTGTCACATGACTAATTAATTAAGAATTTTAACAAACTCAGTCTTAGGATTAACTTCAGCTTATAAGCTTTCATAAGATACCACATATAAGCTTACCAGAAAAAGATTATAAAAGATTAGGAATAAACAAACTTATCACACAAAGCTATGGAAGCAAAAAGTGCGAAGGTATAATAATAATAAAAACCAGAACGAAAACTAAACCTGTTCCGACATAAGAAATGTCGGAACAGCTAAAAAAAACCTAAAATGCATTTTAGCCATCGACAGTAAACACCATAGGAACATGCACCAGTTCATTGGCATGCAGAGCCCAGTACTAACCACACACAGCCCATTGTACATCACGTCAAATACAGCCTGCTAATTTGCACACGGCGAGGTCGTCTTGTTTACACTCAAGTAGTGTCTGTCTGTTTGTTTGTTTGTTAGTTTGTTTTTCTGTCTGCAGGCAAAATGTCAAATGAATACATGAAAATTAATACACACACAAATGAATATGACCATGTGCCACTAGCAATGTGTACATATGGTACTTGCTTTTCTATGCATAATTATCATTACTGCATGCATCCACACAGATCAGGACAAAAAAAACAATATCTACAGCTCCACTGAGCCTACGGGCGGGGATACGCCCACCAAAATAACACGTCTATTTTTATTTATTTATTTTATCCCTATCAATCAAAGGAGTGTTAAAAATGTAATGCTTAATATTAAATTCATTGGTCTGGGCGCCCAATTCCTTACGAAGAATCGTCTGTATAATTTATGGAAACTGCTCACTATAATATACGACGTGTATACTCAAGGGATATACGGCAACATGAATTTATTTTTTGATAATACCTAAGTCAAGGTTGGAAGTGGGGAGGGAGATTTTAATAATGGAACCGCGACGATGAAGCGTCATTGTCTCTCGTGTGGTAATTGCTTTGGTTGTATCGGTTGCTCGTGCGTGAAGGCCGGATGTGCGTCTGTCGCCATAGGCTGCATGTTGTCACCGCTTGTGCAGACGACAAATGCAGGGCGAGTTTTGAGACTTTTGACTCGGGAGGTAAGGGTGTTCGCGCGTGGTGCGCCTGGCCCTGTAAACTTCATGTAGAAATTGGAACTAGCGTGTATTATACAAACCCTCACGCAGGATTTCAGCCATTTAAATGACACCCTAAATAAAAATCATTATTATTATTGCTTAGAGTTAGCAGGGCCTGATGCGTGTTCTATCCCAGCAGGATCGTCTCAAAAGGCTAATTTGTATTATTTACCTAGGTTAAGCAAATCAGTTGAAAACTCGTTTTCATCGGGGCCCTGCGTGTGAAAAATCAAGCCAGTTATTAACACAAAACAGAGCATTACATTATTGTACATTAGTAGCACATGCATTTTAAACAGTATCAACGGTTTATATTAATGCATACTTAAAGATTCTTTATAAATTATTTATAGCCATTTGCATATGCATTCAGTTTTAGGTTACAAAGAGCGATTGTGGGAACAATGTTCTCAAATTGTAATGTGACTGATTTAATTAACAACGGTGTTGCAATACCACCATGTTCCATGTATTATAATATGTATTCAGGCTGAATAGTCCAATAAAAGATTCATCTATTTCTGACTACAAAAACGTGATGAAAATTGCAAATAGATTTAGCATAAAGTGAAGAAGGAAACAAATTGCGCATCGGCAGGAGCAGAAAAATGTCATTATTTAATTACCATTCAATTGTTACATTTGTTTTACTCTATATGAATAAATTACCCTACCCCTGAAAAATGAAGGTAGACCTTACATTTAGGATTTTACGATATTCCACGAACAACAAGATATTACCGTGAACCATGTCCATGCTGTCTATTGCAGGCTTGTCTTTTATAATGGATTTTTCCCCCTGTGATTGGCCCCCGAAAACAGACAAATGTCAGAATGACTTCGGAAAGTCAAACGCAATTCGGTCGCGTAGATTATGAGTTACCCTATTGAATACCTTATTGGGAAGACACAAGGGTTCCACGTGGGCCTTCATGTATACGTTGAGGGTTCAAGATTGTGTTCAGTTCGCTCGCGACACGTGGAACAAAATATAGCAACGTCTTCGGTCTCTCTCGCAACGCAATTTCGATTTCGTCCCGAAATCAAATTTCAAATACAACTAGGATGTCCTTGCAGGAGGAGGGGGAGGGGCTTTATCCAAACTGGGAGAGGGGTGAAAGAATCTTGTTTCTTTACTTAGGATTCTTTGGTTGTTTTCTTCGTCTTAACATGCTTGAGCTTGAATAGATTCCTGTGTTAAGATAAGTGCGCTCGTACTGGCAGATTCACTTCAAAAATAAACAAAAGACAACAATTACTGATCTTCTGCTTATAGGTCAAAGTCATGAGCGCACATTCTAACTCTATTCTACAGGTCTGAGTGTACAGTGCGACCGCATTTAACAATTTAAACAGCTTTGTCTCAACGTCACGGTGTGGGAGGAGTATAGGCCTAAACTCCCACTGTTTCATTAAAAGCCACCTACCAAATGTAATAAACGAGGAATGCCTAGACGTGTTGACCTTCCTTACGCAAAACCAATGATATTCATTTCAATATTCAAGCGATATTGCTATTAAGACGGATACATTTCCATGGGTCGATCATAAACGATTGTGTGTAAGAAGGCTCTATATTTATTTTCTGACATTTCACAAACACAGAACTATGTCTAGGGCTTGTGCCAGCGCGCGCTGGGAATTAATTGCATGGTTTTTTTTCCGTCCAATGTGTAGGCCTATGCTATTTCGTTAAGGGTGCAATATTGGCACTGCCCCTGTGCTTGCTTCCATCCAAATCGACTAAATTGATTTGCCGTGGATAGGGTAAACACCAGTTAAAAAAAGAAACAAAATAATACGCGGAGGATTTTCTATAATTGCAAAGTATATTGAGACGCCATTATAACGAGTACCTATAATATGTAAAATGTCGCAATATTATTTTTATTATTTTTTTTTCTGGGCGCATCAGCCATTTGGAACAGATTCCGGAATTGCGTATATATTTTGCCTGCGTTTATTTTTTATTATTCATTTTTGATTGAACGTTTAATTAATATACAGGGATGTTTATTTACATTCTCTAGTATTATTGTGTATCTGTATTGCGTGCATAATTTACTACGTACGTCTGCAGGTGCAGGGCAACCGCTTTCTTTGAAATGAATGACATGAAATGATGTCATATCGAATTTGAGAAGCACTTTTCATTGCTCTAGTTATCTTAGACGCACTGAGCGGCACGGATTTCTTTAAGGGATCTGAGTCATCCAGGCAACTAGTTCTTCCTTTGTCTTTGTTCTACATACCTACTCTCCTTATAAATCATGTGACAAACAAAAATCGTTTCAAAATTAATATCATACCTTGGTTTTTCTGAAAGAAATGCATACTCAAGGACAAACATATCAAGACAGCAACAGTCGTTTATGAAATTCCCAGTACTATACGGTGCCCACTCTTTTAAGGAAACACTGAAAACGCCCACAGTATTTTTAAAATCTTTTCACCGTTATTCTTTGTCTTTGGTTTTACTCAGTCAGCTCTTGATAAATATAGCATTTCAGGCAGAATAACTTGAATGATATGTTTCTGTCATCACCATCTTTACACCCTGTATTAGTTTTAGTTAAATATGTGAAGATTTCTGTTTTGGTATGCTACCAAAGGATGATAGATAGTACTTTTAAACACAGAAGAGTTTATGATGAATGAAAATTTGAATGGCCGTCTCCTTGTCTAATTGTCTGTTGTATTTATCATTATGAAAAAAAAACTAAGTTCATCGTGGACAGCCGACCACCGACTAACCAGCCTTCCCAAAGGTCACGGTAGTTTTAATTGATGAAAACTGCACGAAATTTTACCCCTGGGGATTGCTTAGCTTGCCCGCAATAATAAACTACCAAGTGCCAACTCAAGTCATCTTGTACCCCTTGTATAATAGTATTGCATTGCATTTTTTGATCAATTCTATACAGTAATCTTGAGCCGCATCTCATGTGGGGCTTTAACAGTATAGCCGTCTAAAAAAGCAACCACGGACCAATCTAGATTCTTATCTCGTTCTGTCTGACAAATATGCGGGCCCTTTGATATTTTGCCATTACACTTTATCACACTCTAATGTGATTACATTACATTTTTGACACCAGAGATGTTTTGGAGAATTGTTTTTTAATATCGAAATGGTGTGGTATAGAAGGTTTTTACCTTGAGGGAAAAACACTCTTGATGATTAGCACACACATTTTATTCAGGATTAAAAAAACGAAAACAAAACCACCCAGGGCAACCAATGATTGAAAGCATCAGTGTTATACGGTATTGTTTCAAATTATTTTGTATGAAATATAAATATTGAAAAGCTGGTCTTAGGGACATCGGGGCATCAGTTAAAAGTAGTATCATACTTTGGTAAGAAACCAAAACAGAAATGTTCACAGATTTACGTATAACTTTCAGGGTATGAAGATGGTGCTGGTAGAAACCTGTAACGTTAAAATGTTTCCGCCTGAAATGGTGTATTCATCCAGAAATTAGTCAAACAACTACCGAAAATCTTTTTGATCTTTTAAACGATCAAAAATAAAAGAAAAAATACAGTGGCTGTTTTTCACTATTTTCTCAAAAAGTGGGCATTGTAAGAGACTGAAATTTTCACAAGTGACTGTAACTGTATCTGTCTTGATATTTCTGCCCATGAATCTTTGATAAAAACCAAAGTATGATATTACCTTTAAGATCAGAGATGAAGTAGGGCTGGAAAAAAACACCAGCTAAGGTGAAGGCGATTATTATATTATAGATCCAGAGAACTGCTCTAAATATAGCCAGAGTGCAGTAAATTTCTATACCTTTCGTTGCTCTAACTGGTACTTTTCCCCCTCAGAACAGCGTTGGTATGAAATCGTCTGTTCTGCAAACGAATGGTTAAATTTCCATCCGGACCTTCTATTGCACTATAAATCAAATTTATGTCGCCCAGCCGGTGTTTTTTTCCCATCTCGCTCCTACCTTAATTCTCTGGCTCGGCTATCTCCTTTGAGAAAAGGACAGCAGGGGAATGGTGTACCTTTCTCTGGAGTCATCGTGTTTCGTACGTCGAGGTATATACTCTTGTTTCCTAGTTTCAAAGGTTGTCATATCGGTTTTTGTTTGGATGGATGAGGTTGGCTTGCTTTGGGTCTGGTGTTTGTACTCTTCTGACGAAGAGCTTACTGCGATGGATGAATCTCAAAGGATTTTCGCATCCTAACTAGAAGACATCATTTCTGACAAACAGACCTATGTGAATGACCGCATCTCCATAAATATCAAACATCTCGATGTTGGACTTAGTAGAATGCATTCTAAGCTTAATGGTGACCCCTGGAAGGAAAACCTCGTCTCATTTGATAGACCTCATCAGCTGGGTAGACTTCAAGAAAGGTAATGAAAGACCCCAACTCATCAGTCGAAAACCTCATCTCCATACAAGAGTTCATGACAATAAAGTCCATCAATGCAATTTAATCCTTCTAATTGTAAGCCACACGTTAATGGAGTATTTCTCTATAGAAAACATAATCTAATTAGAAGACCCTGTCTGATTATTTGGCCTTATCTAAAATGAAGAGAACGTCAAGACGAACTCATCTTTATTGAAGATCTAAGCTCACTGGAAACCGGCCTCTCAAAGGAAGCCGTCTTCTTGGTGGGAGACATCTTCCCAATGGTAGAGCTCATCTCATTGGAAGACATCATCTAAATAGAGGACCTCATCTAAATGCTTTTTGGGGGACTTCTTCCTAACTGACGACCCAAAAACCTCCATGTCCCAAAAAGACTTTGTCTCAGAAAAACCTCATATAACAGAAGCAGATCTCTTCTCGGTGGAAAACCACTACTCAAGGAAAGGCCTCACTAGAAGACCTTATCACAGGTTTGAAAAGGGCCTCATCTCAGTGGGTAACCTCGTCTCGATAGAACCTCGCACCTCAATGGATGACCTCACCACAATCGAGGACCTCAGTGGAAGACCTCATCGCAAAGTCAGATCGCATCTTGGTGGAATTAAAACGCCTCTACTCAAGGAAAGACCTCATCTCAGTTGAAGACCTCACCTCAATCTAGGACTATGTCTCGGTGAAAGACCTCATCACAAAGGCAGATCTCATCTCGGTAGAAAACCTCTACTCAAGGAAGACCTCATCTCATTGTCAGCCGGTGGGCATCAAGCAAATCAGACCAAATACCTTTTTAGACAAAGGACCAGTTCCCAAAGCCCGAAAAAAACAAGCCAGATTGATGGATGATATCGAGTGTAAGATAGTGGGATATGTGCCTTCAGCCACGCAGGCATCCAGCTCTGTAGCTTACCGGCATAGCGAGAATATTGGATCGCTTCAAAGCATACCATCCTACCAGAAAGTAATCTATTTTATCGCTGGCCAACCACCAAATCACTTGCCACTCGCGAAATGCTCATTGGACCCTCCAGCAGACAAGGGTGTATGATCTTTTGCCTCCTATTTCTCACAAACATTTGAGTATTAACCCTTGAAAACACCCCGTACCTATATTCCCTATATAAGTCATGTGCGCATCATTATTTACTCTCGACCAAAAATAGTTCTCTTTTTAGAGAAGGCATACAAGGAGAAGGCAAAAAAAAAGTCACGCAAATCCGGAGAGTATTTCTCCACGAGTGAATGCCCTTACCTCCCCCGGGGAATGATACATTCTGACGGTTGCCTGACTGTGGTCAGGGGATGATTGTCTAGATGTAATTCTAGGCAAGGAAGCCGGCACATCGTCCATCGAGCAGAAAATTGGAACAGTAATGACATCCGTAGTTGTCACCACAGCCGTATCCGGCCTAATCTCCAAAGGGATAGCGCAGTATCGGTTCCCATCAACCTGACACTCGTTCGGCGGTGATATCACGGATCATGCAGGCCCTGTCTTTCCAAGACGGGAGCCGGCTCGGCCAAGGAATCCCTTAAGACCGACTCTTCAGGAAATGCACTTGGAGGGAATAAAGGCCAACTGAAGCGTTTTGTTACCGACAGAAGTTTCATCATTCAAGGAATATTATTATATTCTCAGGCTTTTCCAGTTATCCTGGGATATCGTATCCAAAGATAACATTGGAGCGGAAAGAAGTGGCTGTCAGCAAAAACTTCCCTTTTCCGGAGTAGAGTGCATATCACGTCCATTGAATGTACTGCCGGAGTTTGTTAAGTCGGGCTAAATGTATCATTTACCGGCACCCAGGGCACCGAGGCAGTGTCGTCAGTTTAATGAAGTTCCGCTTTGTCAGACAACTGAACGGGAGCTCGTAAACAGTATGCGATGCAAAGTAGTAGGCTCGCTCCCGGCGAGGCGACATTAATATTACTAAACCTAAGAGGGTCACGATTTCAAAACGAGATAATAAAAAGAAAACAGCTTCCGTAGAAGGCCTTAAAAATTATTCTTGCCGAGAAATCCAAATGCTTTTTGGGGTCTAAATTAGCGCGGTCTGGTTTATTAGTGGCATGGTCTCGTTGCGTGTAAAAGAGCATGGATGCCCTTTAGGTAATGTTGGATAGGCATTTTCTTCACGGCAACCGTTCGATAAATTGAATTAGGGCTATACCTCGTCGCATATATACGTATTGATGAGATAGACCGATCCACCTGTGTTACCGGTCATTCCGTCCATCGACTCTGCTAAAGGTGGAGAACCACATCCTCGTTCTCGTGTAACTCCTCTCTACCTGTACAAGCCCGCTTCCATGCGCTCTGCAAGACCAGCCAGTAGGCTCTTGAGTTATGCGAAACGGGCGGTTTGTTTATAAAGACCTTACACACTACTTTATCCCGGATCACAATGCATGCTGACTCCTCATCGTGTTTTAAAAGGCCCTGAACTTGTTTGTGGCCAGGCATTGTGCAAGTCTGATGGCGTTATATCAATGTGAATGGAAAAAAAAGAGGCACATACAAATATGTTTACTGTGTCAATAGTACAGGTTGCCTGTCCGCGTAAATTGAGTGACGCATTTAGAGCACAATGACATGTGATGACATTTATATTTTCAATTATAATCATATGACCTGCATACGATATCTCTCTGTCATTTTAATACGAAATTTGTTCGTTAACTTAAGCGGTCATTTTATTTTAGTATCTTAAATTGATTGAACTCTGTGAAAAACTCTATTTTGGTTGTATCATTATTGTTATTATTAGACAATAAGCCAATAATGATCTTCGACCGATGACGGGTTTGGTTTGATTTCAATGTCATTAATAGACGAAGTGCAGTAGGGGCTTAATGCCCTTTGCCTCCGTATACCTGATCATTGCTATAATATGTCTCATATTCTTCTTCTGGTTTTTGCGTGGGACTAGAGCTCAAAAGATCTCTTATCTCGTTGCACGACTTGGAGTTATTTGCTCTATGAGGACAAAACGCGACCTTTCATTGTGCTCGGCCATCTCCGATTACCTTTCAAAGATGGCATGGTGAAAATGATTGAGCAAGGTTGATAAATGCATCCTGATGGTATTTTTATTCTTGGGGGGGGGGGTGTTCTAGGAGCGAGTGCGGAAGGCAATCTTGTGTTTGCCTACAGGGCAACCAGATCCTGGCGCGTGGAATTGGACGTAATTACAGGTACTCGAGTGAGCTACGTGACTGGCAGACAGTTTTCGGCCGGTGCCAAAGACCAGAGAAAGAAAAAACTGGTTGTTCCTTGGTGCGAACACGCGTGCGCATCTTCGCCGAGCCTGCGACTCTTCGCCGTTACCGCCCCGGGGGGATTTCACTGAGAGCCTAACACCAGCAACCCTGGCCCACTTACCGCTCTCTCAACCGTTCCACCACGGCAAATTTTCATCCTTTTCTTGCCTTCACATCCGGTTGTACCTGTCGTTCCAGATTTAGACACATCTTCATTTTTTTTTGGCCGCGACCTTTGCAATATTTCTGCTGATGCTATATGTTTTTTTCTTCCCTTGGTTCCGGCGGGAAATGCAAGTCAGCAAATAATACGACAACATATGGTGGTCGTACAATATCCAGGTTTATTTATTCAACCTATTCTACTACGTATGTATATAGGCTAATTAAAAGTTTCCAGGGTGTCGAGTTTCGTACTGTGTTTCTTTGTTTTTTGTAGTTTGAACGGCAAAACAATCTTCCCAACTCTTGGGAATCCTGGTGCCAATGTGCCTAGCTTAAAGCCCGATTCAACAAATGGAAAATCCAATTTAACGATTTTTGACGATAAAATAAGATAGGATTCGGTCTGGGGCTTCCGATCTTGTTAAAGACAAAAATACATTTTTGGTGGAACTTTAGTTTTTTCTTTTATCTCGGCAGTGCCTTAACACTGCACTGCCCTAAGTACAGTTTACCAATTGAGGCGTGGTAAATGCGATTCAACGCGAATGGCACTCCAGAGATGCCCAGTCGCCCGTCCTTCTGATCCAAACGACTGAAGCCTGTCAACATCTCCACAAGCGGCAGACCGAACGCCAGTTCCCCCTTTAACTCCGGCAATAGGATTTGGGCAGCTCGGCGTTTAAATATTTGGGCGGATTAAGGTACGCGGAACACGGCGGAAAGTTCAGCGGGCAGCGCGCTGTAGGCGACTTAGTGGGTTGCAGACGCCGGGTGCTGCATCTTGAAAGGGATACAGGGTGGGTTTAAGTGAAATCAGATACTTGAAATAAAGGGGGTTAACTTGTTTTGCTGCTCGGCAAGATTCGCAATCATTTCACAGTGTTTTGCACTTTTATCAGCCTTCCCATGCCTTCCCTACCACATCTGGGTGTGGCCATCCCTTCAAAGCAACAAGTCTGACTAAAAACCTTTTACAACATGCTGTGTAATCTGACCAGTGTCCTCTCCTTGCAGGTGACCGTACAGGCGACGTGTTGCACCCTCACTGCCATGTCCATCGACCGCTACCTCCTGATCGTTCACGCTGTCAAGTCCAGAAACACGAGGACCACTACCAAAGCCATTATCGTCAACGTAGCCGTATGGATCGGTAAGGCACTTCTCAAATAACTTTGAATTAAACAGCAATTTTCGAAATTTAAAAGCAAAGTATTAGGAGATGCGTTGGACGACGACGAAAATAAAAATGCAATTCATCTATTACTACCTAATGTATTTGTTTATTAGTAAATGTATTATTATTTATGGATGTAGTTTGACAATTCAACAGGCACTTAATCTCTTCTTTATTTAATGCTTGGAGTTAGGGAGGCCTGACGCGTTTCGATCCTATCAGGGTCTTTCTCAAATGCTGAATTGAAATTTGCATTGAGTAAGGAGGGCTTGACGCGTTTCGATCAGAGCAGGATCTTTCTCAAAGGCTCCAGCCTTTTAGCCTTTGAGAAAGATCCTGCTAGGATCGAAACGCTTCAGGCCCTCCTAACTCCAATCATTTCATAAATTTCTGGTCATTATTATGGCTGATGAGCAGTTCGCAGCACTTTATTAACTATATCTCTTATTCATTAATTAACTTTCAAATGCAAATGGTTTGATGTCCTTAAGGGTTTTCCCTTTGCCACATTGACATTTGGCCTTTCCAAAGCAATGTCAGTCTTGTTAATGTCAAATTCCCGATGGTCAGGGAAAATTGGTTTAAGCATTAACAATTGCATTTATTTAAGAAGACCAACATACATTTAGTTCGCATTGAAGTCTACTATTTCTATCCAGCGTACGGCAAATATATAGTTACGAATCATGATATGTTTTGAGTTTGCACTGCATGGGCCAAAGATTGACATAGTCACACCCATAGCAGCTACCGAGTTATAACTGTCATTAATTGATGAACTCATGTCAGTTCTCAAAGGCCAGTTCTCTGCCATAGAGAACTGCTCGGCCCTCTGAACCACATTATGTTAGAGATTGGGTATCAATACCAAACAAAAAGAGAGAAAAAGATATTTACCACAAATATTCAACTCGAGCGAGTGCAAATATTCAAAGGTCGATTGATCGATATGAAAATATTTGGCTAGCTATTTAATAGAGCGATAACACAACTAGCACACAGTATACTAATGCCATGTAGCTGTACACTCTAAATGAATATACCCAGCTTTATAGGCCTATTTCATCTGTTGGATCCCTGTAGGTCTAATTGCAGAAAATTGAATTAGCTGCATTTTTAATTAATTGATTTTAACTGTCTTTTGTCTTGACGTTTACGGCATGACGTCATTAATTATACCAATCACACGTGTAATTGTCCCAGTGAGATTTTCATATGCCTATAAGCACACACAGGATTTTGTTTTTCTAGAATCTTTTTCGAATGGCCTCTTTTAATGCAGCGCGCATTATGTTAACCCTGACAGTTATTGCTAAGTCGCGATTGCTCAAAATACTCCACACGTATTAAACACATATTTTAGTATCCTCTTACATAGCAGAGAAACCAGACTAATTGTGTGTCCCTCTAAGCAGTCACCACGAGAATAACAACAACATAATATATGTTCTCATCGAGAAACACTTAATATCCCTGTGATATTTTATGTCCCTAGTTTGTGGTGTTATAATATCCTGCCGAATATCCAGTTACATGGCATCTGTTGAAATCGCAAAGAAATTTCCAATTGATTGGCGTCCGTCGACTCGTTGGGGCATCTGAATGTTACTCTACCAAGCCACCATCTCAACTCTGATTGGTTGTATATTAACCTTGATCGGCTCTCGCGTACTATGTCCTCCAAGATGATATATTGCACGGAAAGGCAGTGACGGGCACATGGCCAGGGGAATTTGTGATCAAGTAGTGCTGTGTTTAACGACCAATCATGTGTACAGATCACTGAAGCTGCCTGTGATAGATTCAACACGCATTCTTGTTAAAGGTGTACTGTACTGTCTTGGATCCCCTGATGATGACTACAACAGGCTAGTCGAAACGTTGAGACCTTACGGGAAGTGAGAACGAAATAGAAGTGCGAAAGTACGAACGATTCTTACATGGTGTTTCCGTAAACCGATCCACATACCAATTGTCACCACGCAAAGCCTCTGTCAAATATTTCGTGTACTGTCTTTAAATAGGCAGGCCTGATAAACTGACGAAAATAATGATACATGAGTGTAAGATCGTGTTTTTCTCTTGGTATTAAGGATATAAAACAAAGCCTCTATGCTAACATGAGAAATAATGTGTCGTCATGCTCGTTGATTTGGACTGGATTCTGATGGTTAAAAGGACTTGATTAACCGCGATTGCCACAGTTTTATCTACCGTGATTCGTTGAGCATCACTCGATCCCTTCGTTCATCCCACAGTTGATTGATTGACTCTCTCCCTCACTGTCCATCGCAGGGTAATCTGACAGCCGTATTTCTGATCTTTGTTAATGAGCTTCTTAGCCAGTCAACAACCACCCCCCACCCCCTCCCCCTTCCCCCTCCGGAAATATGCCTAAGGGTTACCATTAGCAACCCCTCATTCTCCTTGTTCATTATTATATCGAGTGGCGCGGTGAATGAAATAAATGTGTAATGATCTCTGTGAGAGATAGAATGTATGACGAATGCTGGACATGTATGACTGTGTAAGCTTGGTGGAAACGCACGGAACGATATATAACGTGGCAGTCAATATAGTGCATACATGGGCAAAAATAGATACGGGGAGAATTTGTACTTTGTCCCCCATCAAACCCTCCTCAGGCACACGCTCTGAAAAAAAAATATCGGGGGAAGACGTGGGGGTAAAAATGGTCAGTTGGAAGGGTACCCCCCAGATAAATATTCCAGGGGAATTACCCCTGGTAGAATAAGATACGGTTGGAATTTGTATGTTGGCCTGAACTGGATTTGAACCCAGTCCACAATGGTGAAAGGTATGAACCCAGCAAAATCGGCTGTTGTCATGTAATTATATACGTTCGTAGGCATGTATCACAGTAGAAATGGTATAATTGCTTTGTTTCCCTGTCCAAGTACACATCATCAGTACAATTCAATGTGATTTATCAAGGACGTTGATGGGTATACATATAAACGAAATGCACCACCAATGTTGTAACAGAGCAGATTCTTTAAAGGTATAATACATGATTGGTAAAGTCACAGAACAACACTGACACTTTGTCTGATTAAACATGTAGGCCTACGTACAATTATAAACCTGTAAAATGTTTAGCTCAATCGGACATCTGACTGAGTCACGAGAATTATAAAAGCGAAAACCTGACTAAATTGTTCTTATTTAACATAAAGATAGGTTTTCAGGTTTAATATTAAACTACTTGATAAATACACCATTTCCATCAGAAGTATTTTAACGGTGTGTTTCTACCAGCACCATCTTCATACCCTGAAAGTTGTACATAAATCTGTGAACATTTCTGTTTGGGTATGATACCAATCCTGTACTGAACCTTAAAGCGTACTCACATCATTTTCATTCATGCGATCCAATATCTCATCACTGACTTATTACAGCTTTTTCCCCTGCGAGCATGCAAGGGCAATATCGAGTGCTTGAGGGCTGACCCATAATGTCAGAAGATAATTTCACTAAATTGAATTGTGCTTAAAGTAACCTATAACTATACTCTCCGTTTACATGAGTGGCCGATAGACAAGCTAGTATATCAAACACAGTATCCAGCCCAGTGCTAAAGATCGTATGCACTGATTGAACTATATACAATCGCTTCCTGTTGAACAAGAAAGCCAGGATATTAAATATTCCCGCGCCATTGAAAAGCACTCCCCATACACAGTCAGGTATATTGCACATTCTCTTGCCTATTTCTGTGTCATTTATATTGATAGGCATCGCATTGATATATAAATAGACTGGTTTGGTTGAAGCATAGCCCCATTTCGGATTGTTTTGAATATCACTGCGTTCAGTTATAAGCAACACTCCATATAGAATGTTTTCAGTTGTATTGAATGACGGCTCGCCAAAAAGTCCTACTCAGGGTAGGACAGACATTGCTATAAATATAATCGAGGCAGAGTTGATGTGTGTGCGGTTTTTTTTTCTTCTAACTGACAAAGTGCAGATGCTAGGATTGAAAAGGCTTGGTTCAGGCCTAAATATCAGTTTCAACTGAGTTCCGATGCGATGCATAGGCCTAGGCCTATACACACGTCAGTAGATTGTGTGGCCGGCATGCCTAACCAACCACCTCGCTGGCTTTGTATTAAAGTGAGACATTACAACATGTCTTCGATTACTCAACTCTTACTTTTTTTATATTTCTATTTTTTGAAAACTAGAAAAACGATTTCCATGACGGGTATCGGGTGGATATCGGGTGTCAAAATGTTTAAAGGTATACAGACTGGCGTTGCTGGTGTATATAACCATTGAGTTAATAGCAGACATGTTTACGAGTGTTTGCGTATAGACTGTATAGCCATTATGATAATGTAACAACCACATGTGCATAATTATATTATTTTGCCCATTGTAACGGCTTAATATTACTCACAAAGTAGACTCATTTATCGTGTGTGCAATCAACATATCCACCACGAAGTAACCATTAATGAACTTTCCACACGACCTCAAGTAGCTGCGCTGCTCCAATCAAATATCTGCCATAAAAATCGCCCACATTGGGAATTTGAAATAATGATTAGCTTCAATCCACATTTTCCCCGATTCCAAGGGTATTTCGAGCGTGAACTATTTTGTTCCAAGGGTTCATACTGAAGTTTCTTTGAACGAAATTCTGTCGCTGTTAAACATTGAAGAATATCATGTGGCATTGCATAATGTATCAGCACCTATGGTTGCGACAACTAACTGCGTATAACTACTGAAATTTCCTCATTTTCAAGGGAATCGAGTAAGTTTTCCATTTCGTGCAAATTTTAGCCATACTTCTGCGAGTACATACAATTTACAAGGTTAAAAGAAAATGTAAGGATCAGGCTATACATACAAATATTTACAAGTTTTAGATATCTTCACCAGCAGTATAACATCAAAATCATTTGGTGAAAGTGGCATAAGCTTACGAACAACACGAAAGAGATACATTGGGAAGTCTGTATATAATATTATCCCATCCGTGGGAAGGAAATGAGACGAAGGCTAGAATTACACAATCCAGCTTTCATGCTCCGAAGGTAGTCCCTCAAGGACTCCATACATGTGCTAATCGTGACATACGTCTTAAAATAAATACTAAAAATAAACATTCCCCTTAGATTATTGTTATTTTGTTTTATTTTTTATGGCTGACGGCGACAAGGCGCCGCATATCATGTGAAATCTGTTTGAAATTTAAGAGTGGATATTTCCTGTGCGTTACTTTTGGGAGAAACATCTAATGGGGAAAAGGGGCGACACACGGTCGCTTCGCAAAAAGCATCAAGAAAAAGGGGAATATGTATGTAAATCAAAAATAGATTTGTAAATTGTCCGCAGGTGTTTTGGGGGAACTCCTAATCCAGGCTAGTTATGTTGTCTTCATCCACGGCAGGCTTAAAACATTTTTGACTATAATTACACAACTAAAAGTGTAGCGGAAATTTGGAGTGTTTATAAGGGAGATTTGTCGGGGATCGCAAAATAATAAACAAGAATGGAAAGGAGATAGGAGCACCTGCCAAAACTGGAATTGATGGAGGAGTTAGGCTTAGTTAACACTGAGAGGAACTCAGCCGTCCGTTAGAGTATAAATTAGGAGAACGCATCAGCTATTATTTGGCTATTTTTTGTGTTGAATTCTACCTCCATAGCCGTGGGGACTCGGTGGGAAATGGAATAACGCGGAAACAGCGAGTGATGAAGCTTCTTCCTAGAAGAGACGCGTCTCTCTGCCCAGATTCGCCGGTCGGTGATGATACGTTCGAATACTGATAGCTAATTGTACTCCACGTCAAGTTATTCAGCCCATCAATTTTCTCGATGGGCTGCCGACAGCCCACTGATCAGCCTCCAAATTGCTGGCACGCGTCTGATATCTTCTACTCCTGCCATTTTCCTTTGAAGCTGCAGTTTCTGTTGGTCTGCCCCATCGGCGTGTAGCTTTCTGTAAAGAGCGCAGTTACCCCGCAGCCATACACAGAGTCTAAAAGGGATTTGGACATCTACTGCGTTTCCTTTCCCGCTGTTTTTCCATTTTAATTCCCTGTGTGGTGTCAACACAAAACCTCTCAACATTCTGGTGGGATAATGATGGAGTGGTAAAATCGCCAACAACCCCGGTGCATGGTCAAAGGGAAAAAAGCCTACAAATAGCGTAAATGGATTGGCCTCTATCATACAATCCATAATAATATAGTAAATTGATTTTCGCATCTAGTAGTATTAACGAGTTAGCCTCTGTATAAGTAAAATCAGAAATGTCAATATTATTGCGAGAGCGGCTAGCTTTTATGCCGAGTCCCTGTAATATTGTTTATGATTATGCCATATCTTCCTTGCTGTTCATCAACCTGTCCTGGCTATAGTGCACGACATCTTGTGACATTTTGGATTCCTTATTTTAAAGAGAGACTGCGTGTGAGAGTTTGGCTGATGCGTCTTAGCTGTATAGAGTCTGTGGGATGTGGCTAGTGACATTCGTATCACGTCGCAGCATCATGCTCTCCTCCAAACGAGAACGGAATGAGGTCACGGATAGCAGGAGAGGGGAAGGCTCAAGATAGACCATGATATCCTACGCAATCGGTTTTATATATAGTAACGCAGGCTGTGGATAAAGATCATGGTTTGCTCAGAAGGGACGTGCTGCATGAGGACAATAGACCGTATTGAAGGTGCATACATCCTGCTATTCGAAGCAGTGCTATCAAACGGAGGCTTGGGTTCAAAATAGTCTGGTGCCCGTTTTCGTTTTAGAATTGGTGTTATCTTTAAGGGTATAAAAGGAAGGTGACAAAATGGATGCATATGGCCTATATCATTGTGTATTGTCAAGGTGTTCATGTCAGTCCGCAGCAGAATGTGGTCTCGTATTGTGAGGAGAGGAGACAAGGAGGGCGGGGCTTGAGAGTCGCAGAAAGGGGCGTCTCAAAGTTTGTTCGCATCGATATTGTTGCTGGATGTCTGGTTAAAATTAGCAGGTTTATGGAAGACTATAAAGTTGGATGTCTCGTGTGGGAAGCAAGGTAGTTCTGGAAGGACCAGAGCAGGCTTAACTTGATCGAAGTAGAATGTTCTACAATCTCCCCGTTCTAGTGAATGTGTAATGCTTGGCGTCATCTGCAGGTTATCAATGTATGAATGTATCGGAATAAGATTTGGCACACTAAAGCATGAAATAAATATGGAATCCAGAGGCATCAATCGCACATCGCATTCACTGACTTCATAAAGAGCAGGGTTTGGGGCTCAGGCTAGACTTGGTAACCTTTTGGTATAAAGCACATAATTATTATCATCCGTGAAGACATGTAATTTGAAGGCCCACCAAACAACATGATAGTATCGTTTGACTTGGTATTTATGTATTCCTGCAATGTCCCAAGTTGATTGCTTACAGCTTTAAGAATGGCAATAACATAGGGGTCTTGCTATTGTTGTTGCAGGCTACTGCTGCTTTTGTAGCTGTTGTTGTTGTTGTTTCTGTTTCTGTTGTTTTTGTTGTTGTTGTTGTTGTTGTTGTTGTCTTTGTCTTTGTCTTTGTCTTTGTCTTTGTCGTTGTCGTTGTCGTCGTCGTCGTCGTTGTTGTTGTTGTTGTTGTTGTTGTTGTTGTTGTCGTTTTTGTTGTTGTTGTTGTTGTCGTTGTTGTTGTTGTTGTTGTTGTTGTTGTTGTTGTTGTTGTTGGTGTTGTTTCTGTTGTTGTTTTGGTGTTGGTGTTGTTTTTGTGTTGTTGCTGCTGCTGTTGTTGTTGTTGTTGTTGTTTCTGTGGTTGTGTGTTGTTGTTTTGGTGTTGTTGCCGCTGATGTTGTTGTAATTTTTGATCTTGCTCTTGCTATTCTTAAAGCCTTTTCCAAATGAATTCAGCCATGCACTTTCAACCAAATTTCGATTTGATGCAGATTTATTTTAATGACCGACAAAGATCCATCAATACAGCGTGCCACATTCACTGCCCCTGATTCATTATGCATAGTCCGTAGGGAATGGGAACTATAATAGTAACTGATGAATTCAACGCTTTACAGTCTGCCGAGGCAAGCCCACGTGCATTTTGAACTTCAAAACAAACAAGGTCTCAGCAATGCTGTACTGAATGGCTTTCAATTTCAAGAGCATTATATAGATAGGCATGCAAGAATATATTACCGAGCTCTAATGACAAATCTTAGTACTTCTAGTTTTTTTTCCTTCCCCCTCAAAAAAAAATATATATAAAGAAAGTCAGCAAAGACCTAGCTCCCCTTGAAGATCCACTTGTGCCCGGGCTGCAGAAAGAGAACAAACAAAATCTCGTTCTTGTAAAAACAAAACCCGGTGATGCAGTCATCTCTACGCATATTGACTGTAACCAGAAATTTAAATTACACGAAAGAGCTGATGCTATGCTATAGCTCGGTTTGGTCGAGTCTCGGATATTTGTCAGATTTATGAAAGGAAAAAACCCAGTCCATCTCGCATGCAAAAAGGCTATAGTGTGTGTGTTTACGTTATTGAGTCGGTTTTTCCTTCGTGTGGTGTTGAAGCGGTCAGGATCATGCTGGAGCGTAGAGCGTTGTGTGATCTCTGAATTGACATAAGGCAACCCAATCCGCGCAATCCAAGTTTGCTCTCGGATGCAGGCTTTTTGTTGGGTGAGCTAATGAGAATGGACGGTCTTTTCTCCTCGTATAGAACCTGAAGCACCACGGCATGACTAGAAATAAAGATGCTTGCCTTAGCGAGTGTGCAAACAAAATGGTCGGGAAAAAATAACGGGAAACAATACCTAAACCCAATCTATCTCGCCATTAACCGGTCAAACTTTCTGGGAAGAGAATCACAAATATTGGACACCAATTTCAATTATGGTCGTTACGAAGCAGGCTATGAAAGTGAAATGAGATATTTTAAAATGAAGAAATGCTACGTATGTCAGAAGGCAATTGACGTTTTAAAGGTGATATCATACATTGGTAGCATCCAATCAGAAATCTTTACATATTTACATATAACTTGCAGGAACATTGTTCTGCCTGAAATGCGGTATTTATCTAGAAAAGAGTACAGCCAATTGCCCCAAACAGTTATAATATCAAAACTCCTTAGTTTCCAAAACTCCTATGAATAGATTTAAATATACTTTGACTTTTTTCACTTGTTATCAAAAAGTGGGCACCGTACCGGGACTGGAAATTTGACTGTTACTGTTCCTTAATATTTTTGCACAAGGATCTGCAATTCTTTGACAATAACCAAAGTATAATAAACCCTGTTTTACCTTTAAGGATTAGGTCTACTATGATTTTTTTTTATTGCTGATCAGAAAATCGTGTTGTGTGTTGGCATTAATGATAGCGTCGTCCATGATTTTTCTTGAATTACAGTGGCGGCGAAATGTATTAAATATTTTTCTGAACTAATGTTCCCCTAAATGATGATCGTCGACGTAGGCCCACTTCATAAGGTAATATGTGACACGAACTTTTGGTTAAAGGGAGCATATAGGATTTGCAAAGATGTGCGTTTTGGCTGAATTTGGGACTTAAATAGAAGTGAAGGTTTTAAACTTCCTTACAGACGTTGTTTCGTGTACCTTTTTACGCTTTGTTCATCTGGATAGCAGAAATACGGCCGAAATAATCTCGCCCCCTCCGAATCCTTCACGGTTCGAAATGCTACTAAATCGTTCGCACACAAACGATCTTTGTAAAAGACACTAAATCTTGATTTCCTTGAAAACCCAGCATCTGATGAACCAAGATTTCCCATGGTGACTGTTTGCACTGTTTACGAACTGTTGAGTCCATTTTCCGTCTCAAACTCAATATTTTTTTTGGAGGCCTTATACAAATTCTGTACGTTGCATTTAAGCTGCATTTTCATGTACATAACTGTCCAGCATCATCGAAAACAAGTCCTAGTGTTCATAAACATGTGTTTGGTTGTTCGGACTAGTTACTCGATCTAGTTTAATGTATACAATGGCCTATAACAAGAATCCAATACGGCATAAATAATGTCCTATACACTATATCGGTTGCAAGAATTGCATGGCTTGGTTCGATTTACAGAGTAACCGTACACGGGAATTATACCGTGTAATTGCAACGTTCCTTTAATGAAACGTTTGCAAGGACCTCGAGACGAAGAATTTAGATCCGTTAAATTGTAGACAGCCTTGGGTGTGTGTGTTGACGCTGAATATTTCATGAGAAATCTCAAAGGAAATTCGAGGATTTTCCTTGAAGTTTTTGATTATGTATATATTAACTTACCTTGATTCGATTTCACCAAACTCATCGTAATTACATATTATCGATCGTAGGACTTATGGCGCATTGCAGCCAAACGTAGGATACGATGGGTTATTTTTCTCGTAACTCTAGTTACAATCAATCATGATCATAGGGCTCCACCCTATCCACCCCAAGGTGATAGGCCTACATGTAGTACATATCGTAAAGACAGGGGGCGTTTACGAAACGGGACTCGGGCTCCGTCTCATTCCATTTCGTGAATCTGAAGCGGTTCTGAAGTAGATTTTCTGGTTTGAAATGGAAAACAGGGTTTCAGCTTCAATGAAAAACCACAACCTATATTTTCAGTATATGGATGTCAGAGCTGGAGCCTGAGCCAGAGCCTAAGCCTCCGTTTCGTAAATGCCCAGGGACTATGTTGAGCCTTGTTTGTAACCAAGAGAGGGCGCTCTCTCGTCCATGGAGGTGACCCTTCATACCGTGACTATATCTCGGGATAGACAGGCGTCTCAATGCTCGATCTCCCAGGTCTGTTTGGCACCGAGGTCCATGGATTTCTTTCTTGGCCTCATCATGAAAGGCTACCCAATCCACCCTCCAGAAAATTACAAGACCGGTAATAAGATGGGTGGATGTGTAGCTATATATCACACAGTCCTATAGCATGGTTACTCGATACATGATTGATCTATTGGTAAATAGCCAGATGGGTTAGCAATGTGATACCGACATGCCCAGGCTAGGAAGGCTTGCAACCTATAGGCTTATAGGGATTGGCTTGCCCCACGCTGCCTAAAGCCAGAATCTAAATCGTCTACTGTATTTCAAGGCGGGTGCAAGATTAGGGCCTGCTGCTGTGTGACGTGTAATCTTAGACTGTGTTGTACTGTCAGCATTAGTGGCTCTCGGCTTTCGGATGCCTGGTCACTGGGCGGGGGAAGGCCTTAATGGTTATTGTTTCTATAGCCCACCTGGGCAGGGCCTATTGTTCACCTTTCCTTGGACTGAAGAAGTCTGCATGGACATTTAGGCAAAGACTACCTATTGATAAGCCACATATGCCCTAGTTTTTCCTCTCTCAAGAAGAGAACACCTTAAATCTATTTTTGTAATTTGGCTCGCCGAAGCTCAACTTTCCCGCCTTTTTGAACAAAGCTTTAATATCGATATGACGTCATTCTTGAATTTCAGGGTTTTTAACCTGCCGGCAAAGAGCGGCTGCGAACTTTCTCAACTGACCGGGAGGGTGTTTTTGAAACAGTGTAAGGCGCGCTGTGAGGTTGCATGACTCGCGTTCATTAGTGCCAGTTTGATATACGTGGAAGAGATACACGAAGAATGTCTAGTTCTAGTTTTTTCTTCTTCTTTTTTCTTTCCGTTCCTTTTTTTGTTCTGCAGGCTCTCCTGCGCATTAATAAGCAATGGCAGCTGCACCGTTCAACATCCATTAACCGCGCCACTCTGATTCTCAATCAGAAAATAAACCAGTTCGGACGTGAATGGTTGCAGGATCTTATTCCCCCTTGTGGTTAGGAATGCACTGGCAATAGGGATTCTTTCGCTCGAAGTTTTATAGTTCGAATGTTCGAACTGGCCGGATGGTATATACGAAGAATGCTCTTGACATTATACCAACATGGTGCTCAGAGGCTTCATTAATACTCGCAGGGGTCTATGAACTATTCTGTCTGGATATAAATCAGTGGATGCAGTGTTCTCTATGGCCAATCAGCTATCCAGTCTTTATGTTGAGATCAGTAGATAGAATACTCTCAATTGCCAATGATCTATCCAGTATTTATACAGAGATTAGTGGATACAATACTCTCAATAGTCAATGATCTATCCAGTCTTTATACAAAGATCAGTGGATAGAATACTCTCAATTGCCAATGATCTATCCAGTCTTTATACAGAGATTAGTGGATACAATACTCTCAATAGTCAATGATCTATCCAGTCTTTATACAAAGATCAGTGGATAGAATACTCTCAATTGCCAATGATCTATCCAGTCTTTATACAGAGATCAGTGGATACAATACTCTCAATAGTCAATGATCTATCCAGTCTTTATACAAAGATCAGTGGATAGAATACTCTCAATTGCCAATGATCTATCCAGTCTTTATACAGAGATTAGTGGATACAATACTCTCAATAGTCAATGATCTATCCAGTCTTTATACAAAGATCAGTGGATAGAATACTCTCAATTGCCAATGATCTATCCAGTCTTTATACAGAGATTAGTGGATACAATACTCTCAATAGTCAATGATCTATCCAGTCTTTATACAAAGATCAGTGGATAGAATACTCTCAATTGCCAATGATCTATCCAGTCTTTATACAGAGATCAGTGGATACAATACTCTCAATAGTCAATGATCTATCCAGTCTTTATACAAAGATCAGTGGATAGAGTACTCTCAATTGCCAATGATCTATCCAGTCTTTATACAGAGATAAGTGGATACAATACTCTCAATAGTCAATGATCTATCCAGTCTTTATACAAAGATCAGTGGATAGAATACTCTCAATTGCCAATGATCTATCCAGTCTTTTTACAGAGATTAGTGGATACAATACTCTCAATAGTCAATGATCTATCCAGTCTTTATACAGAAATCAGTGGATACAATACTCTCAATGGCCAATGAGCTATCCAGTCTTTATATAGAGATCAGTGGATGCAATACTCTCAGCGGTCTATGAGCTATCCGGTCTATATGTAAAAATCAGTGGATACGTTATGGCCAATAGTCTTTGTATAGAGATTTGTGGATGCAATATTCTCAATGGTCTATGAGCTAGCCGGTCTATATGTAAATATCAGTGGATACGTTATGGCCAATAGTCTTTGTACAGACATATGTGGATGCGTTGCTCCCAGTGGCTAATGGGCTATCCAGTCCGCCATGTTTCTTTTGATAAATAGAGCCGTTTCGTTTGTTTTATTCGTCATTTTTGATTAATGTATATGATGCATTCTGAAGTTGAATATGAAATATCCTGCGACTATCTGGACTACATGTCCGAGTCATTGTGACTATATTTCAATATAAGTGTATCGATTGTTATAGACTGATGTAAAATGGGCATTACGTTTAATGCACCATTATTGACTTATATGAGCGATGCTTATGATGGATATTATCAAGTTTTGAATTGTAACACAATCTTCTCAAATTGTAACAAATTGCAAAAGTGTCGTGACGCTGGCTCATATTCGGGCTGAAGTGCTCTCCCATAAGTCGGTCTCACAGAAACACTCCATATCTGAAACCTACTCTAGATTCTGTAAAGTCACACATAACAGGTGCATGAACTGCCCTGAGTGTGCTTGAGCCTCGGGTTGGGAAACCATATTGGGTGTTGTGGGACGATTCAGGAGACTTATCACCGTGTACTGAGGGCGTGCAGGCGGAAATGCTCGAGAACTGAGCCCACACACATCAGGCATTAAAGACAAAAAATATAAGGGCCTAGATGTAAGTTAGGAAACTTCATAAGTGATATTAATGGCCGGGTCATCGCCGGCCTCTGCGGGGAAATATTGAAGGGTCCTCGGCGGTCGTATTCAGGCTCTTGTTGAATCACTCGACGCCTGGGAAATGTAACTAACTAAGATATGCTTGGCTATCCGATCAAATATTACAGAGTTGTGTCCTTTTCTTGTTGATTCTTCTTTTTTGTTCTAAACTTTTTTTGGAATTGGAGTTGGTGATCGAATTGCTATGTGGAGTCTGTTTCTGATTTGGCTTCAGAGAGGGCGTAGGGAAGAGTCCCTTTAAATGCCGATTTTTGCTTCCAAATGAGTATTTCTCTCAGTCGTATTTCCCTATGGGAGGACGTGAGAGGTCAGATCAGATAAACAGAATCAAATCTCAGAGATATGGCACTAAAAATGATTAGTTTTTTTTTTTTCGCAGCTGTAATTATTCCCCAGTGTTGTTACACTGTTCAATCTAGACACGGTACGACCATGACACGGATCCGTCACGCCACCGTTAGAGTGCAACCCCACAATGGCCATAGGTTAATTGTTTTCGGAATAGGTCCCAGCCAAGGCCCATTTTATCAACCTGGCGAGATGGGAAATCCCGATGGAAAAAAGGGGAAGACGACGAATACAAAATTGGAAATAATGAAAATTGCAAGGACTATCCGTGTGACCTCGGATACTTGATTTCCATCAATATCGGAAAAGGGATGAGTTGACCAAAAACAAATGACGTCTGACATTTTGTTTGGTTAACGATTGGTAAAAAAATGTCCCCTAAAAAGGTTGATCTAAGTGAAAAGGTTTCAGGGGAAATGTGCTAAAAGGAAAATGTAGTTGCCGTGTTTCTATCAGTGTTCTAGCTGATCAGATTACTGTCGGGGGAAAAACAAATTAGGGTATCTTACGCAGTGCCACTCACGCCCGGGAGAGGACTAGGTGTTATCACCAAATGCCATCTTGCTGTTTATAGCGGTTCATGTTGGGTTGTTTCCTCCTTGCTCTTACCAGAGAAATGTCGTTGACATAGTGTGTTGGAGTAGCCCAAGCGCAAGCTTGGGCTACACAACCTCAATTTCTACATCTTGTCAGAACCCTTCCCCTCCCCCTACAACCATTTGGTTTTCTCGCTTTGACGGAGCGTTCAACCTGTTTAGGGGTAGAGAGGGAATGGATGCCGTTGATGTCTCGAGGCCACGATCAGTTTTCTTAACGAATTAGCCCAGGCACTACTTGGGACTGTCTAGGTTGAATTCAACGTGAAGCGCATGGCGCTGAGAGATAGTGGAGGCCACTGTGGGAATGTGGACCCGAAATCAATCAGGATATCTCGGCGTAAACCGTCATCAGTGCGCGCTGTGCCCCTGGCGTTCTTGCCATACACTCATCTCGTATATTGTTCATGCAGCAGTTAAGCTTCTCCGTACGTTTCAAGCCAACAAGAAATATTTATACCCACCCCTCAATAAAAGAGAGGCTTTATCGTTATCCGTGTGCTGAAAGATGGCTGGTTAATTTCCTGGTGTAATTAAATCCCCTGATTAGATTAACCTTGCATTTGGTTTTGCACTTATTGAGCAAGGCCGGGGTTAACAATTCTCCGTAACTCGAAAACGTTAGTAACGGTCCCTTATAGGCCTAATGGATCTAGCCGTTGTATTGCAGTGCGGTATTCATGAAATATGGCGCGGGTTTGAGTATTTTTGTTACGTCACTATGACGTCACAGGCAGTGTATTATTTGTTTCCATGACCTAAATGCGAATTCTGGAAAACAGAATGTTGTTCGATTGCGACCAAGTGGCATGCTACGAGATAATAAGTTAAACCATATCATATCGCGGCGATACGGGAGCCACGTTTTGTCGGTCAAAACTCACCCCAGGAGATGAACACCGTGCGCTCGCAAATATCTCCTCTCTTCCACGAGACACCCGTTACCATGGTGATTCGTCACCGGCAAATAGAAATAATTGTGTCGAGTGGAACAGTGCTGACGGGCAAGAGGTGGGATCCTTGGCGCTCTGCCGGGCTCGTCCGATGTTTGGAGTCAGCTGGATCCCGGCGTGGGTGACTGATCGTCACAGTCTTCCGTGAAATTTCATTTTTTGCACAACAAAATGATAATAACAATACACCTTTACTTTTGCAACGTCACAGCCCGAGTTTTTGCCAACCAAGATGGCGGAAACTATGGCCAGCCGTCAAAGCCAGCCATAAAAAAATAACCACAATTTGAACACAATTTCTACACGTCGTTTCAAAAACGTTGAAAGATATTACTGAATATAATAGAAACAACACAAGCAATGGTGGTATGATTATTTGTGCAGCTATGGAAAGTTTGCAAATTATGTTAGCAAATTATGTTGAATTTGGTCACGCCGTCTGTCAAGAAGACGAAATGATTTGCAACATTTGGCCGCCCAGGCTAAGTATTGCCAACCAGCATGTCAGTGTTTGTTAACAAAAGAAAGGTCTATATAAGAGGAGAAATGGTGGGACATGATTAGGCCTAATTTGATTTGACTGCTCCAACCATGGAGGAAGGAAGCTACTCCATGCTCCAACGCGCTAAATTGCTCCGGTATCCTCACAACAGGTAAACTACACAACTGTCAGCTAACCAAGGGATGATCAATGATGGCCATTACATTCCGTAGACATGTCACCGTGTGTGTGGTGTTCCTTAACTACCCTGTTCATCTCAGGGCATTTTGCCGCCCATTCGTGAGCCATGCACGCCTGGTTTGATGGCCCTCGCAGCGCGCGTTATAGCTGGCCATCACGGCCCTGCGTTTCACACGTTTCCGGACGAGTGCCGTTCCCTGTCAGACATTACCGTCATCGTCATTTGCCGGCGTCTGCACCATTTTGTATCCCCAAGAGGTTTTTCCTCGTCGTAATCAACATCAAGACGACAGCTTAACGTGAGAGCAAGTCAGCACATCAACACCAATGTGAATCGTCAATGGAGAGGTGAATAAAGACACACCGTTAATAATTCGATCAACTGACTAACGAAATCAAGCGAGATAATCACATAAAAGCTAGTCAAGAGGGAAGCTTTTGGTGAATATAATAACCCAGAAATTGATTAGAATGCACTGTTCATGCAAGCAAGCATCTTATTCCTGCCAATAACATCTGAATAATATATCGTATAATTATTACCTTCATTGTTTTTCACTGTGAGTGCATGCACAGAGCAGAATTGCTTTTTACCCTGACGCTAACAGGCACACTCTATATTCTGGCGATTTGGGTCAAGTTTCTACATTGTTAATAACGCCCTGACTTAATCATCGGGTGCCTTTCTGTCATGGCATTCTTACATGGTGCGGACATTGTATATTTACTCGCTTGTAACGCAGCTAGATCTATCATGTGGCAATCTGGCTTAGGAATACATGTACTATTATTTATAGACCCGCATGTGATTATAATTAAGTCAGGGTACCAGACCTACATGGCGATTGGCGTTTACGAAACGGAGGCTTAGGCTCAGGTTCAGGCTCCGGCTCCATTTCTTACATCCATTTTAAAATGGCAGGTATAAACATTGAGGTTTTGGGGTACGGTTTCGAAGTTTCGAAGTTTCAAACAAGAAAACGGAGCTTCAACCTGAGGGATATTTCACAACCTGTATTTTCAGCTTATAGATGACAGAGCCTAAGCCCAAGCCCAAGCCTAATACATCGTTTCGTAAAGGGCCTATGTTTGTGCGTCATTCCATGTCAAAAGCCTTCAGCACCATAAACCGCGTACAGCGTATCTTAAAGCTAACTCAATGTCTTCAGTTCGTCTTAAACAGGATGGCAGTTGCACCTTTAGGGAATAAAATGGTTCGATTTGAGCAGAATGAAACACAGGGAAGTACAATCAAATGCAGGAGCGCAGTGCCTCAGGGCTCTATCATGTAATAAGACGATGTTCCTTTTTTTTGAGTTGCCCGTTTTATATTGGTGCAACATTTCAGTCCCTGCCACCGTTCCCCCATAAGCTTGATTGATGACTGAACATTAATAAGAACGTGTAGTGCCGACAAGTGTCAAACACTATAGTCGGGCTTCACGTGAGTTGCATATACACCCCCAAGTTGAAGGCTTATAGAATTGACCATGCGGCTAGGTCGTTCATTATGCTATAAAAACACCTCGATGCTGGCATTTCTATCTCATTTCCAAGCCCATCGCCTCGCGTTGAGCTCAGATGAAAGATAACCAAAGCGGTCAATTCGCTATATAAGCGCTAATTCTCACGCCGCATTGGAATATTTCCCAACGCCCAACTTAACACGCCTTAAACCCCTTCCTCAAACGTACATAAGAGGACAGCAATTCCAAGAGCTGTCTTGGAGAAGAAAGTGCTGCCATTTGGAAGAATTTTGTTTCTGGCCCCGCACCGAGAATTTCCTTTGATGCATTCGTCTTTTTCCTTAAGAGGATACTGTGCCTCACGCATGAATGGATAAAGCAGTAATAACCTTTGGGAATTTGGGGTAGATATGAATTTCCCTGGACTCCTGGTTGAGGGGAAATTGAAAACAAAATGTGTTTTTGGTTGGGAGAAAAAAAAACAGGGTTAAGCAAATAAACTGAGCCGTTGATGACAGGTCTCGATCTTGTTGACAGTTATGCTACCGTCAACAATAATGGTGGCGTTGGGAGTGAGTCCAGGGTTTCGCTTCGAAGGGTTTCAACAGTGATGCGTGTTTTCGTTTAATCTCTTTCCGTGCTTGATGACACGACTCGGCGTTCTCTTAAACTCATATCGATGTCAATGAACAAAATCGAATAGGTTGGACTTTTCGAGCTGGGAAATATTGATAGAAGCCATATTACAAAACACCTCAGTATAATATGATAGCAGACCTGCTTGTGTAGAAGATAACACAAGATGTCTAGCATTACAATATCAATCATTACGAAGGGTAAGGGCTAGTATTGGTTCGGGATAATTACTCCCGTCTCATTTACCACATGTTCCGTCCGTACTAATTGCTTTCCCGTACACCTTGAAAGTCATCTTCAGGCTCTGCAGCTCCTTAGTGGTCAATAAATATACCAGGCCCACATTCCGTTCACGCTGTGGACCCAACCAAAAAGTTTGTATTCTGATGGTCTTGGCAGACGGGTCAGTCTTTAATGAAAGTCTCATTTGGCCAGCAAGGCGTTAGGAAAGGGCATGGGTAAAATTCGAGCCGATGTCTCGCTGCCAGGAACGCCAAAAAGGACCTGCTTCGGGGTTCCGTGGAGGTCTTGGATGTTTATGATCCTTCTTGCGTTCCGTTGAACAAGAGATCCAGACTCAAGTTGCAGGTCATAAGAGGCGAAGACGAGTGTTACTGATTGCGTGCATCACTCTCATCGAGTGCTTCCTGAACGTGTCACTGGGAAACTTTTTGGCTGAAGTGTTCCGTCTTTCCTCATAATCTAAACCCCCTCCCAATCTCACTCATCGGTGTTTGAGTTTCCCCCAGGCCTAAGGTCGTCCCCCGTCGTATTGTTTCACTGCCATCAATGATAATATCGAACGAGTTTAGACCAAGACGCCGACAGAGGCTGGCGGGGCCTAACAAACCACTAATTTAACACGAGCCGCTCGTCAGGAATAGATGCTATATTCCGTCTCTCCTACATTTTTGTCCCCTCGGGCGTGTAATCTGTCCTGAAATGTACCCTTTCAAACAATTACACCCTGTGCTCGGTCACGAGCTTTGTTTAAATCACGTAAACTGAGGAACAAACAAACAAACAAACACGAACGTAGCTAGGGTAGAATCAATGCACCCTTTGCTTGTATTCAGTTCTACAAGTTGCTACTCCGATCTGAGGCCTTTAATTTAAGACAACCAGGCCTAACTTTGATGCGACAGGGTCTATGATAAAAGTTCATCATTCTCTTGTTTCTTTAATACGTAGAAGAGAGGATTTTGATTCAGCCTTCTCCTCGACTTCCGTGTAATCCGTTGACGGAGGTCCAAGTCATCTTATACCGTCTTGCTTGTCAGTGGGTGTCTTAAGGGGGAACTGTACTGAGCTCTGACCGATAGGGCAGGGGGAAAATTATAACTGAAATCGGGATTGATTCCGTACTGTGCAGATCAAGAGAATCACGACCACTAAATCCAACGCACGTTGGCAATCTTAAAGGTCAACACGAGAGGGACTTGAGAATACTTACTGGTCTTAGAGATACTGATGAGTGTCAGTTGTTATTGATAACCCCTTTAGGCTCTAGCTTCAATACGAATAGTCCTTTCCTCCAGTCAAACACCTCTTTTCAATTCCTGATACAACCCCCTCTGAGTGTGATGGAAACTGTAGGCGTGATGAACCATGGCGGACGGAAAACTTGGGTGCACCAAAAATGCTTGGCATTTATTCAACACGGCAGTCATGACTTTCTGTAATTTCATTAATGAGATTTCTTTTGCAGATGTGGAAACTGTCTGAGATGTGTGAACATGAGGGGTGGTGATATGCCTTATTCACGGTGCATCCATCCTGCATTCCAAGCAGTGCAATCAAACCGAGGCTTGAATTCAAAGTAGTCTGGTACCCGTTTTCTTTTTTGAATTGGCGTATTTTTTTCCAACGGGTATACAATGAAAGTGACAAGATAGATGCGCCATGAATAAGGCATATTGGGGATTAGTTTAGCGTAGAAAAGGTTACCAAACTTGGACCCATGCTAAAAACATGGGCTTTATATGGGTTTGCATGTATCATTGATCTATCACCCAGACTCCTGCGATACGATCTACCTATGCGGAGGACTGGAGGGTACCAGTCGAGCCAAAGGCCATTAATACACGGGTTTACACTTCGGAGGCCATCTTGGATTTTATCGCAACTTCAAAACGAGGCACTTCTACGCATGCGCACTTTTCGAAGTGTGAGCCCGTCCATTGTCGAAGACAATACACGTGTTTACACTTCTGCGGTTTTTATCGCGACTTCGAAACGAGGCACTATCACGCATGCGCACTTTTGGAAGTGTAAACCCGTGTATACCCAGCCAAACAAACGTCCATTTACTCGCCTAAGCGCATAGGGCCTACACGCATATACGGGTACCCGTACGTAAAATATGCCGTGCCAGTGTGTGCAGTTCAATTCCATTCATATCGTCAATTCATTAGAATTGTTTCTTCAGAGTCCCATGTTTGTTCATTATCTCTTCCGTGTGTATTATTTTTCTTCCATGTCACTATGGATATAGAGGGAATCCCTCGGGCAATTTTCAATATAGAACCCTGACCTTTAGGCGCATTATTCACATCAAGGGCTTTTTCAATTATAACCTCGGCCGGACGATCAAAGGTTTATGGAGCCTTATCAGTTTCCTTGGCGATGGGATGTATATAATGGTGATATGTAATCCGCTGTTGACCTTCAATAACCTGTTCACAATTATGGCCCACACGCAACCATTCTTGTCAACCGTGTTCATCAGGCCCGGAGAAACGCAGGGAATTTAATACTCCTTGATTTTTCAGCAAGATGATGGTCTGGCTTTTGTATAACTCTAGGACAGGGTTTCAACTCGCCAAGGACTAATTATCAAGAAATTATCCGTTTCCAAAGAAAAACCTTCCTTTTTTTTCGAAAAAATAACATGACTAAATTTGACTAAACAAACATTATAAAGAAAATCTCACGATGAGTTCCAAAACTGAACGGGTTTTTAAAGTCACCATTATACGAAACATTATTATTTTTATTAATCATAATAATAATCAAAACCATTTCTGTCATGTTTCAAATCATAATTCTGAAATCATTTGGTTTTTAATGTATCTGCAAATGATAACCTGTAGTACTATTGTGTTTAGCTTGCGATAACGTGCATGAATAATAGAAACTTCAATTTTGTTGAAACACTTCCAAATTAATCTGTGTATCGTTCTGATCAATTTTTGACCCTGAAATCCACAGAAACACCGAACAGTAAACTAAAAGAAAACAAGTTTCGTTTGTTTTACGGATCACGGAATTTAATTCAGAGCCTTAAAGAACGATGCCAATCAATGCTTGAGCGCACCTGTCCATGCCAAGGGCATGATAGCTCACAGATTGACTAATCGATGTCATTTACCTACTTCCTCCTTCGTCAGCTTAACTCACTACCTCCCAGTTTGTCGAATATTCCAAATGATGCATGGACCCTGAATGTTTACAGAATGTCTCGCTTAGAGCGCTGTCCACCGCGGATGCATTCATACCTATACCGTGCTCAACTCAGGGTGGCCCCCTGCATTCTGCTATGCATGCTCGGGCAAACAGATTCAGTCTTGGTTCCGATGCATGCTGCTCGGTCTTCCTGAAGATAATGCGTTTGCTCTATATATCCATGAACTCAAGCCTTGATGGCATCTTGCGTATCTGACAGGGTCCACCACCACGAAGTCTTAAGGAATACCCTCTAAGTGACTCTCCTGAGTTTCTCCTTGGATTATCCGAGTTACCAGTTTTTGTAATCGTTACACCGATGCGGCGACGGTTGGTATCCTTCCTTACTGAATTAATTATCCTTCTGTCCCGGTTCACAATTTTAAAAGTGAAATGATTATCGTTTGTTTTGAAGTTTTAATGGATTAAATGCCATTTTTGATACCAACATTTTGATATAAGTTTAATGTTGAGACCTATGGGACTGTCAAACGCGCTGCAAGTAGCTTTCCCATTCACAAACACCATTATATACACTATTTCATACACAAACTCTCCTTTATAGATATGCATCTATACTTATACGTATTTGATATATTTCAGGGATGACGTCATTATTGATGGGATCAAAGCCAAAGTTTACGTACACAATGGTGATAGTAACAACCTAAACACAAAATATTTTTCTGCCTAAACATTTTTTTGTGACAAGAAAATGTAAACCAAATAGTTTGCATCTTAAAGGAAGATCACAACTATTTTCTATTATCTAAGAAATGTCTAATTTTTTTCGAAATGTTACTTTCGTGTGGCTCAAGGATAGCAGAGTGAGCTTATCCACATTTTGAGTTTTATTTGTTAATGTTAGTGTCGTTTTGTGAAATTTACCAGTAAGGGAATTTGTCCATATTCATAGCAACGAACTAGGAAAAATCGTCGTATTTTGTTTTTCAAAAGAGACTTGAAAAACAACTTGCATGCCGCAAACTGAAGAATAGTCTAAGGAATAAAAATGAAAAACAAAAATGTATTAAGCTGTTTTCACGTTTCTATTCCATCGGGACTTCAAAACAATTTCAGAATGGGGAATTGATAAAAAACAAAATCCGCTCAGATCAAAATGAAAAAGCCTCTGGCTACGATTTTCCAAATGAAAAAAGAAGAAGAAATATCACAGATGGAATAAAATTGACATGTCATGATTAGTGGCTTTGAGGAGAAAATCTCTGACTCTGCTTTGATTCATTCCAATGTTCTGATGACGAATTTGCGGTTTTGTTAAATTTACGACAGTGGTTGCAAAGGGAATTTTGCTCGGTTTTGCACAAACTTCAAATTTCGCGCTTGAAATGATAACTAATCCCCACCCAAAGCATTACCCTAAAATAATAAAATCGTATATGGATTCCCATGTTACAAAGAAGTAGGCCTACTATCCATTCAGTACAATCCGATATGCCCTTCTCAAAGCGATGAAATAATACTTTCAATACGTCCTAGAGTCTGGCTTTTTTTTCTTTCTTTTTTACCTAAATACAAAATTGAACAGAGCCAGTTTAAAATAGGTCAATCTCCTACAGACAAAATGAAAATTGAGCTGTTTGGCAGAAAGAAAATAGTTTCTGTAGTGGCAAAACTATGTCGTCCATGTTATCCGTGAATATAATGTTACCTACTCAGAGGATAGGCAAAACAGTAGAAATGCTTTTATTGAATAAAAGGCTACCCAGGCACGATATGTTTATGCAGGATGCTCTATGCGTATGGTTGATAGAACCCTGGGCATGGTTTCAACAATGACTACATCCACTTCATTGGATATATCATATAGCCTCTGATAAATAATGTAGCCGGTTTAAGAGGGACTTATCCCTGTGTGGGATTCTCTCAGAAACTATACCCTCCCCGGAAGAAGAGAAAGAAAACAGAAGAAGAAGAAGGTGGGAAAACAGGTATTTCTGGAGGTATGCTACGAGAAAGTCTTGCCCTGGGCCGAGCAAGATACTACCGAGGGAACTTTAGTGTGATTACCTGGGTTTCTTTTCTTAACTCGGATTGATTGCCTCGGGGTAGCGTAAGCCGACGTAATGCCCGTGCCGAACGGGACGGTCTCCGGTCTCACATGGAGGCCTGGCGAGCGGCATGCTCTAGCCCCCGTGAAGCCCATCCATCGCCCCGTTTCTCTCAGCGTAATTCTCCTGGTTCATCACGTATAATATTGGATACCTCGGGGGCAGTGACTATACACGCTAGGATGAGGTTGGTAGCAGGACTTCTCTCCTTAACGTGTCCGGGGAATCTCTTGAATTGCCTCCTCGTGTGCTGGTAATCTTTGGTCGATCTTACATAGATTGTACCCTAAAGGTGGAAGGTGGACAATTTTGTTCCCCGTGGCAACCACTGGACTTAAAGTATCCCCAATAACGTAACAAGATTCACCGTTAAGAGCATTAGACATGAAAGTGTCGACCTTTGCTCTTTCACTCACTCATTGACACTCATGAACAAAATAAAGGGAGGGAAGTCCCTTTTGTAAACCGAAAGGAATTGGCCTTATTTACGGTGCATCCATATTGTCACCTTCCTTGTATACCCTTTGGAAAAGATAACACCAATTCTAAAAGGAAAACGGGTACCAGACTACTTTGAATCCATGCCTCGGTTTGATTGAACTACTTCGAATGTAGGATGGATGCACCGTGAATAAGGCAGGCGCATTGGCGCTGGGATATGGTTCTTATTAATATTACATTTGCCCTTGATATGCAGAAAGTTAATGCAGACGTTTTTCGTTGCAATCCCACATGTTCCAAATGAAAACGTCTGCTCCAGTATGAGCTAGGGGTTACAGTGATCAAAATGAGAGAGAAGACTGATCCTAAAATCTCGATTTGAGACTTGAGACATGTTTGAAACGTGCCACGTGGACGGGGAAACCGATTGAGAGAAATCATGCTTCTTTCATCATAGTCTCGGTTTATTTTCTAATCTTTGTTTTTTTCTATCGTTTCGAACAGGTTCTTTTCTGGTGCACAGTCCAGTGGCCATATTCTACCGGTTGGTTGATAACGAGTGTCAGCTTATGATAGGAGAGTACGGCCAGAATGCCAAGTACTACTACCTGGGCTCCTTCTTGTCCATGTACATCGTGCCCTTGGTGGTCATCCTCATGTGCTACGCCAAGATCCTGGTCATTGTCTGGAGGAAGACGTCAGCGGGCACGGAGAGCGCCCAGGCCCACGAGCGTTCCATCCGACAGAAGAGAAAGATCACCCGTATGGTCTTCATCGTGGTGCTGCTGTTTGCCATCTGCTGGGCGCCGATCCACTGCCTTCTACTCTGGGGCCAGTTCAGGCGGCCCGTGCCCCTCACCGCCTCCTCAGAAATGGCTGTCGTCGTCCTCAGACTCTTCGCGTTCTGCCTGTCCTACGCCAACAGCTTGACGAACCCTTTTATATACGCCTTCACCACGGCAAGCTTTAAAAAACACTTCAAGCGGGTTCTCTCCTGCTCGGCCCCCAACGAGAGCACTGACACAAAAAGCATGGGACCCTCCAACACCTACAAGAAGATTGGCAAGTACGTCAATGAATATTCGTCCGTGAACACGTGTGACACTAAGGTGTGACTCTACTCAGACGAATCTCTAGAGTTCCCTAAAAAAAAAACTATCGTGGACTTTAAAGAGTAGTCACAGTAGACCTTCACCATGTACAGACCTTCACCAAGATTTGCTTACCTTAGGAAATAGAATGCACCTTAACGAAAGAAATTACATGTATTTGCATTTGGAATGTCATTTAAGAGCCTGGCGGTTGTCGCAATTCTCCCTAGTGCTGGCTAGAGATTGAAGCAGCTCATACGGGCAGCCCTTCCCTCATTGACGCACCATGCCACAGGGCTTGTGAGTGCAGCAGGCCGGGCTGTATAGTCATCCGGAAAAATAGGCCTACCAAAGAAAATAAACCAATAATAAGTTGTCAATGGGCAGCGAGATGCAATGCTGATTTCCCCAGCGGGTTTGACCAGGCTAATGGCTTCTCACTTTATCGGCATTACTGTTCGCAGATTCCTGGCGGAGTCCCCATCCGGTTACAAAACGCACCAAGAAGTTCACAAAGTGTAAGCTCTAGCTGCAGACGACTCACATGTCTCATTAAACGATTTGAATTTGCCGCCCAGAACCAAACCTGCCTTTTGACAGTATGTGCTTTATTTCCTTCTCCATTTTTCCTGCTACGGGTTAATTACACTTCTTAGATAATTCTATTACGTAGTATGTGCACATTGTTAACTATATAGACATGTCTAATAACGTATAGCTTATTGAATTATAACCTGGATTGGAAAAAAAACAAACAGAAAATGTCGGCAAATTGTGACATTCTATTTTTGTATGTAAACATTCCCCCAAGCTGCTCAATTCCAATTTAGTAGTGGTATTAATAGAATTTACACTCGCTATTATAATTGGCAAACGTAATTGGTTTAAATTGAAAACCGCTGAATGACGTCATTAATTTGAAGCATGTAATGAGATACAATTGCTTGATCTTGTTTTGTATGATTGTGTTTAGGAAGAGAGAGGGCGCAGCGGGGTTTCAAAAAACACGAGGTCGACGTAAGAGGGCGCTTTGTATTACGCACTTCTTTTTATGCCTTTTATAAGGAAAAACTTGACTAGTTAAAAAAAAATCCCCTAGCGACTCGTGGTGGATTCACATAGGCATCTGAGAAATGGTTTTCCGAGTCGCTTTTTGGATTTCCACTTCTGAAAAAGAAATTAAAACAATTAAAGAAGAAGCAAAATGATGTAGGAAGTTCACAAGTCACCATACTCCCTAATGGTTTAAGGCTCTATCTTGCGATTCTTCGTTGTGTATTTTATTCTCTTTTCTTACATTTCCTAGTTATTTGTTTTCTGGCTGCTAATGTGGATAGCAAACACTTGTAAATAATATATTTGCACAATTGTGCAGTCTGCATATTCTAAAATGATATTTGTCATACATGTCCCTTGTGGTTGAGAAAAAATCGTATATGTTGTGTTATGAGGCATCAAAGCATGCCGTTTCTCAGCACGATATTCAGGTTGCTTCATCTCATCATGAATATCAAAGAATCGAGAATATTGACGGCAGTGTTCTGAAACTGTGCTCACGGAAAAAGAAAACATTTTTTGTCTCTACATGTTGTGAGGAGGAAAAAGAAAGTTAATAAATGATGTTGACTCGACTGTGAAACCTGGAGGTTATAAAATAAGATCGATATGAGGCAAAGCGGAGGAACGAAGTGGAATATTCTGTCTGGTTGCAGTTCCAACATTGCCCGAATCCGGGCAGGTGATTCAGTTTGCTGGGACTTTTTTTCTTTGAGTGTGACTTTCTCTCAAATTGAGGTGGAAATTAGGAGAATTATGTCCCGCAAAGACTCTCAAAAAGACGAGTATCTTGTCATTGGCTGAGAAATAATTAAGAGGTGTAAACAACCAAAAATAAAAAACCGTAGATGACAAGTGTGGACGAAGAAAGTCGCAATGCCAAAAATCGACCACGCGCTTGATGCTTTCCTCAACCTAGCCGCGACCGGGACTTTGGTAATTAACGTGCCCGTGGCCCAGGGCGGGATTCTCCGCTGTTCTAGGGCACTGCCGTGTCCTAATTCTTTCTGTATCACGGCACAAATAGACCCATCGATGCGAGAAGCAGCTGCTGACATAAACGCCCCAGTCGCTTCAAACTTTTTTTTCCTTTCTCCCTCACTTGCCTGATGACCTGGGGCATTTTCAATTTACCGGTTAAAGAGACGACGCTTTCAATGCGTCCTGTTTATTTATTCCCGATCGGTGTCCAAGGAACTCTCTGATAGAATTGATGATACTTTATAGAAACATGGAAATTATAATGGCGAAGTAATGTGATGGTTAGAGGAGCCCTACAGTGGCTAGAATTAATTACATCTAACGGCGCAGCCATCACCACAAACCTCCGTCACTACAAACCACTCTATACCAAGATATAGACACTTCGTCGACAGGCATAAGCAAGACTGATACAGACCATTATAAAGACCAACAGAATCCACCCCAACTAACATCAAACCTCGCCACCACCCTATCGGAAGCGTCTCTTTCTCATAAACCATCAGCACCACGCTGCAACAAGCTACATGTATAGGAGCCCCATTGGTGGCTTGAACTTGAAGTAGCTAAACCACCATCCTGAAACTTGGTACTTCTTTACGAACGTATCTCAATCGCATCTTAAGGCAGGGGCCCTGCCCATGCCCCAGTTCCACTCAGCAATCGCACTCTCACAACTAGTCTGGCTCCCAGGCCGAGAATTTCCGTCAATGCTAAGTTTTTTAATATACGAGTCGCTAGGGAATCTTTGGGCCGGGAACCAGACTATCTCACCGCCTGCAGCCAATGTCCATGTCTTAGTACCAGTGATGTTTGTGTTTTATGTTATACCTGCACGATATTGACAATAAACGACCGACATTTTGACCTGCAAGGCAGTCCCATAACGAGCCGCGTCTGGCACACTTGGCCCTCCTTCACACTTGACCAGACAAAAACAAAAAAGACATTGACTTGATTGACATTACTCCTTTAAGACTGACCAGAGTTTTTTTCTATCCAACAGGGGTTTCCAATCCTCAATTCCCGCGACTCCTTTGCCAATCCTGCGCCTTCCCAGTAAAGCCTAGTCATATTGAATTCACTGCTATAGCTTTCGGGTTCGAAGAATTCCCCATCGCGTCCCCCGAAATCGGTCGGTTTCAATGTTTAGGCACCTGCAACTCTACCTCCCTCTAGACATCGTATGACCAGCTCTTTAGGCTAGTATTATTTCCCAGGAGAGCTCACCACACTCACGGTATAGAGGACCGTCAACATTTCACTTCTTTGGCGTTCGTACGTCAACCAATGCAATGGGATCAATACCCATCACAGGAGTGTTTGTTTAAAGAAACAAACGTCCTCAGTTTTCTTGGACTGAAAAACAAATGTCAAACGTTCCATGAAAAAAAAAGCCTATACCGGTTCATCCCAGGTTTACTCTCTGTGTCAACATGGGTATTCTTATAGCGGTTGTATATTATTATGTGGGGACCTAGGGGTGGATCTTGCTGAGCTAGACGTTTGAAATCGAACTTTCTGTCTAGTAAGTTTCAGCTGAAAGAACCACAGAATAACCTAACCGAAACGCCAGTTCTTTTTAGAACTTGTTTTATTTTTTAAATTGTAGGTCAGATTTCATTCCGTGCATGACGGGAGTAGAAAGATAAAAAGAGTGGCGGTAGTACCACAGAATAATTTTCTTAGAGTTATTGTTGGGTTGTAAGAAAAAGCCGAATGGTAACTGAGATTCACTGAGTTCACTGAGATTCGAGATATAATACGCATGCTATGTGTAATTCAATGAGCATGCGCACAGCTATCACAACTGACCCCTTGACCTGTGACGTCACACACTTGCCAATTAGAAGCAAGTTCGCTTTGAATTGCATATTGAACATGCAGTGCATCATATTCGATTAATTCAGTCAATGCCGTATGACCTGTGGACGACGGAGGCTGACCATTTTGACTGTTGTCTGTGTTCCTGTCTTGTTGGGTATACGTACATCTGAATTCATTCAAGCCTTTAACTATTGGTGCCTTGTACTGTTTCCTGTGTGTTCAATTGATCAGTGTCTTAGTTCATTGGTTTGTGTGTGGTTTGTTGTTCAACAGCTAGCCTGTATGTTCGCGGTTGTGAGCATTTTATATGCGGATCCGATGCGTGCAAATGTTCACATTTTCGTCAAAGCAAGAATCGCGCCTGTCTATGCATGCAGCGACGGTAACGAATTCGTTCTAATTGTAATATAAAGTTGCCCAGATAAAATTGAGAATCTTTTAATCTGGAAGGTCCCGGTTCGACCCCCTTTTCATCCGTCGATTTTAGTCCCTTCCTTGCCACCCGGGTCTTTCTTATTCACTTCGGTCTCTCCTCGTTTCAATACTTTCATCTTTTCTAGAATTTGAACACCCTTTCATGAGCTTGGGGCAGCTAAGCTTAAAACAAAGCTTAATTGTTTCCATACTTCAAAATGCAGTTTGGGGGCTATTTGTATTCCAAAGCCATTTTTACCCTTTCACCTAAAAGTGACATTTGAAATTGCACGCCCAGGCGAGAAATAAGTCTCCAGTTGATAATGTAACGCCAATTAAATCATTGTTGATGTGCTGTGGACTGAAAATGCTGTAATTTAAACATAAATGTGATATTCTGGAATTCTCATGCATGTGCATGTTTGGACATAGTCGGGAACCTGATAGGCCTATGAAGTAGTTTTGCTTGTAGTTGTATTAAACGTAATTTCTCTATGACTATAATACCTAGTGCATTGTGTTGAGTATAAGATTGCATCATTCGTGATAATGTCACTTGAGAAGAGGCTATCAGTACGTACTATGTGATGGGTAGAAGTGGGTCTGTCAGTGGTTCGGTGTGGCGCTTCCAGATACTAAACGTTTTACCAGCCCCTATTGTCCTAAAAAAAATTATTTGCACTAATGATTATCTTAAAGTGTAATTATAATGGCCTTTATGGTCGGCCTGATTGAATATCATAGCGTATTAAACCCTAGATCGTTGTGAAGAATTCCCCAGGTTGTGGCTTTAATCCCGGTCATTTGATCATGACACTTTTATGTCCTTGAGCAATATACTTTGAGATGTATTGTTTCTTTCCAACCAATATCGTGGTCACGAGTCCAAAACGGGCATATTTGGAGGTAGAATTAATTATTTGGATAAAGTCTTATGCACCATTTGCATTAACAGGGGTAATAATTCCAAAGGCCTAGCGTGTAATGGATTGGAACTGTTCCATATGTATTGTTGTCAGTGTATGGAATCATCAAGTGACGTCAAGTTGGGCTGGGTGGCACTTGGGCATGCCTTGCCCTTCGTTCAAGTTGCTTGATGGATATGGACGCCCTGGTGGCTACGGCTCGTATTGTTAGACTTTAATCCTAAGCTAAATCCATGCTAGGAGCCTTTGGGCTTGACATTTTATAGCATAAGTCTCTCAATCGAGACCTGCGTGGCTTGTCAACAAGAACTTACCTCTCACAGTATCCTAAGAAGGATGGGGAGATACATGTGCATCGTCAAGAAGTTCAACAAATTCCTTAGTTTTACCCATGTTATACATTGCTGTTTTTTGTGACTACAGATACATACAAACAAGTTATGCTTTCAAATGAAACTATACTTTGTAAGAATCAAAAGTGAATTTTAAGGGTCCTGAATATGATTTTGTTTTTTGGTTAGTTGTGAATTTCGTGGGTTTTTTTTAGATTGAAAAGGTTCGTGTTTAGCCTTTGATCATAAATCATTTCAAAAGATGGGTTTTTTTTCTTGAAGGGGTTCGGACAGGTAGACCAAGCAAATCAGACGCCAAGATTTAGTTAACGAAGTGTTAATAATTGAGAGAAACCACTGTTTAAACGTAATATTCCTAGATAAACATCAAAGAAAATGACAGCTTAAAATGGACTTGTCACCGACATCTTTGTTAAACCTCTAATGTCGTAAGTAGGACATGACAAAATGATCTAAGCCAGTCCAGCAACAGTCAAGGAAAATGTATAAAAAATAAAAAACCAATGCGTGTTGATTTCTTTGTTCGCTAGCATCCTATAAAGATAAAATGTAGGCCTATATATACCCTTCGTGTGGGCGTTTGGCAGGATTGGGCATGGGAAATTCAATATTAAGGAAAGACTGGATTCTTATAGGCCACATTTGAAAAATAAAATAAGAATTTGTTTTCATTCTTCGCTGTGTCCCCCTCCCCTTCCCTCCCCCACCCCTCTCTCAAAGGAGGTACTTTATATTGATTCAGCCGTTGAGGGATGCCTTATAGTCATGGGGTTGGGGGAGGGGGGTGGGGGGTCGTTGCCTGTTTAAAACGCACAATAGAATCAAGGGAGGGAATAAAGGTATGGATTTCCCGAAGTCGTATACGGTTACCATATTAAATGCAGAGATTGTGCGATATTTTAAGACTAAACTGTAACGAATAGGTCTGCCATTGATTTGGATTTTGGCATGCATGGCCGGAGAAAAGAGGGGAAAAATGGATAGAGGGGGCTGGAAATGGAAACAAAATAAGGTTAGTATACGAAAATTGGACTCTATCATTTTCGGGAAGGGCATCTTGGTTTAAGTATTTGGCTCTTTGAAAACCGCATAAATCTTCAACTGTTCTTAAATCTGTACAAATTAATCATTTCTTTGATATTTCTACTTAAGCGTTTCCCTAGTAACTGGAGTGTTTTTAATGCAAAAGTGAAAAACCAAACCAATACAAGGGCTGAAAAAAACCTTTAGAATTATGAATATTATCATTTCATTATGTCATAGAATTTATATCGGCTGTTTGTAGAAAGTATACTTTTGTAAGCAATTGTAGTATGCAAAGCCTTCTATTGTCTCGCCAGCAAAAATGGCGGGAAAATTGTGCACATTGTGGTCAAAAGTGGCTCGTGCTTTTTATGATTGAGTAAAGTAAATATCACAAGCGAGCTTGAGTTTAAATATCGGTCAATTGAATCTATATTTAAAATGTACCATAAAACTTCTCCTTCACCAATCTTTATTTGAATTTGAAGAGAAAAAAAATTCTTTTATAAAATTCAACTTATCAACTTTCTTGGTATTTTGTCGAAATCCGAGTGTATTATGCATGCTGGTGTTTCATTGCTGAATTACATACATGCATAGATTCGTACAATAAAAAGAAGATTCCAAATCCCCATGTGATATTTGATATAAAACAAGATGGACACATTTTGGAATATCGAGGGATGAAACTTTATACATTCGCTCATAGCTGTTTTTTGGAACGACGCATTCCTGGCATAGCATTTTCTGATCGTTCAACCCTAGCAGGTTATTTCCTAACGGACGTGCACGTATCGTATTACCCTGAATGTCTTGCAATACCTAGCTGTTTTTGTTCTAATCGTAATGAATGGTTGCCATTAGGTACATTCAATCCGATTATTGTAAGAAGGGAAGTGAAATTTAAGCACTAATGCTCCCCAGAAGTGCAGAACATCAAATCTTTACGATACAAAAAATAACTTGAGGTATATGTTGTATTATTCCATTTTTCTGCATAATATTGATGGTATGTACTGTACAACGTTGGCTGGTGTAACTTAAAAGATATAATAAGTAAATAAGTTGTATTATGTATATAAGATTTAAATAATATTGGGAAAAAATGAACATGTACCGTTTGTGGTTTATCTTACCATAAATGTATTTGTGGGTCAATGGAGGACTCAAGGGGACCCATTTAGGCAAAAGAAATCCTTGGTCAATCAATGGTTCATAGGCCTCCGTATCATGGACACTCGCCCCAGTGTTACTCTATAGTACAGTCCATCCGGCCATTGCCACTGGTTCCATTCTATAATATCCTATACGAAGTCACAGCGACTGGTACCCAGCCAGACCATGGCGCCGTATATAGATTGCTTTTCAGGCGGTCCCACTGGGGGTATATATAGTCATACTAATCGACCATTAATTTACAATATGCAGACCTGTGAGCCTATTGTAATGGACAGTTAAGCACAAGAAATACCCAAAACACAGTCGTGCTTATGTTAAAAATTGCTTGACAGTAACTAATAAACAAGATAATATATCCACTCAACTGTTTTGTCGAGCAAGACATTTTGAAGTTAAAAGGGGCTCAAAATAATCGGCCCAGGTTTGTATTGGCCCAGTTACAATAGCCATACATGTACTTTATCATCGAACGTGTTCGGAAGTACAGTGCTGTGTAAAATTTGAATTGTACGAAGACTTCAAACGGACGGACAATCGATAAAATTGTGAAACTGTTTATATTGTACATTCTATAATAAGGTATTATCTCTGGTTATGTGAAAATTGAAACATTGATGAATAGATTAACCAAACCGTAAATAAATGAAGTGTATTATGTACATGTATATTACAAGAAAAGCTGACCGCCGTGGATATTGAAAATAAATATTTGAAGAACTTGAAAGAACGCTTCTTTGTTGATGTCCAGGTTTTTTATGCTTTTTATGCTGATCTTAGTTATTGTTTTGCAACTATCTACATCATTTATTCTTTCTAAACACGCAGGATTGGATTTTATTGAATATATTGAAGTGGCTCGATTGTAATCGTTTGCAGTATGACAAGTTGCCCTTTGTAGATATTTCCGGCCCTTTTGAATAGCCTATTATAGTCATTTTCAGCTAGGATTGAAAAAGTAGTGTAAACGGTCTCCATGAGGTCATAGCAGGGACGTTACCTTTTGTCTAATTCGTATCCGAGTGACACAGTTCAATGCATGACGATTGCTTGAGTGAGGATTGGTATGCAGTGCCACCCAGCCATGACCGCATTCCTCTTGCTGGTTGTATAGAGGGCCTCTAGAAGAGGTCCTTTGACAGTCCTTTGGAAGAATTTGAATGCCTTGGTTGTTGTTTCGCTCCAACCTGCAAACTGAATGCCTATAGTATACTACCGGTGTCCTACGCGATTGGACCACTGGGCTCCCCTTAGTCAAACCAAAAAATGACGGCCGCATAAGGTGACTGTGACATGCCAACGCCCAACTCCTTCATGATTACTCTTCCTATGCGTCCAGCTATCCCTGGGAGGGAGATATTGAGAATGGAAATACACGATTTGGCCAACAGGAACAACTCAAAGAATTGAAGGATTGAGTCGGCTTCAACATCGTCATGGGTTATTGTAAGGTAAGATATATGTACGGAGTTATATACCTCCATATTAATGTTGCTTTTCGGTAGGTCTTATTGTAAGGTAAGATATATGTACGGAGTTATATACCTCCATATTAATGTTGCTTTTCGGTAGGTCTACTATAGGGTTGTTCTAAAAGAAAAACTAGGGAATTTTCTTCTTGAATGCTCGATCAATGGGTATCTTCTTCAGTAACACAGAGTTAATCTCGTCTCCTGTGACGCTCCCGAGAAATGAAACCTCAAAATCTTTCATAAGAGCCCAGTCTTCTCCCTCGACCCATGCAAAACCCGGAAAGCTTATACTATCTCCCATACTATTTTGCAAAGCCCTAAAATCCTATTCAGGTGGGTCGTGTTACCAGTGAAATGAGGTTGAGAGTAGCTTTCATCCCCCACGGTATAACGCCTGAGGTGCCGGGCCAGTGTCTCCCTTTGTGTGATTGCTGAAACCCGAGGCAGTAATTCGTTGCAGTGGTATGAATTAACGGAATGTTGCACTAGAAAAGCTCTTTATAGGATGATGGCACTGCATGGAATTCATGTTATTATGTTAGAACCGACGGGCCAGACTTTTTGAGGTACGTTGGCCTCACCATGCAATAGAAGGATAGAATCACGATACGGCTAAAACAAGTTATAGATACTCTTTTTACAATAGCAAACGGACGCTCAGGCTCCGTCTCAGGCTCCGGCTCCATTTCGTGAATCCTTTCTGAAATGACGAGTATCAAAAAAGAGGCTTTTGGCTACGGTTCTGTAGTAGATTCTCTGGTTTGAAAAGGAAAAAGAGCTTCAGCTTCAATGAAAACCACAACCTATATTTTCAGCATATGACGTAAGAGCTGCAGTCTGAGCCTGAGCCTAAGCCCCGTTTAAACGCCCATAGAATCACGATACGGCTAAAACAAATTAGATACCCTTTTTACAATAGGGACTAGGTTAGACCAGCCAGGTACCAATGACTGATGGATTGTGCCATGGTTCGTGTTGAGGTTACCAGTCAAAGTTTCTCAATGTTTGACAAACTAAGATTTGACGTATATACTTAAGTTGATCCATGCCTTGTGAATTTAAATATGGGACTTTTGAATGTAGTTTTCCCGGGAATATGTTATTTCTAAAGTAAGAGGAATGTCATTTACCATTGAAGGAGACACGAGAGGGCGCTGTTCGTAGTGGTAAATCATTAACACGCTATAGGACAAGCGGATAATTAGTTTAGGCATAATTGTCAACATGTTATGCTTAAGAGAGTTCAGGCTTTGCCATTGGTCAATGCCTATGTTGGATAAACGTACGTGGTGACTGTGTGGTTGGTATAGGCTATCCTTTACACAACCTTGTTCCTTTCCGTACGCTCCCATTTACCCAGGACATCCATTGCATCGCCGTTCGAAATGGAGAACGCAGGACCTAATCTCGCTTGAAAGTCCAAGGGTGCTTAGGGGAAAAGGTTATCAAGTGACAACATCGAGAGCTTTTTGGTGTGGTTCCCAAACTTGTGCCTTCGTTTAGTAACGCGTATATGGTAACTTAATGTTACGGAATATGAAGAAAAAATCCGCACACGGACTCGTCAGCCGTGATTTGTATACTTTGATACAAGTATAACGGAAACTGCCCAGCATGGACGCCCTTTCTGTATGCCAGAAAGAAGTTCCAATCCCTAGTTGTGTATGTCTATCTGCATGGAACTATGGGAAAATGCCTATATTAAACAAGTTATACCAAAGTCTACGGATGTGTTGAAAGATGTTGTTTTAACATTGTACTTACCAAGAGTATATAGTTACACTCTGGATCATGTTTGCATAGAAAACTTTCTTGTACGACTATACTCCCACCCTGAATTTCTAACACTCCCGGGGTCGGACTTTGTACGGTCTCAAAACATTTTTTTTTTCAATACATCAAGTGAGACATGACATCGACACTAAGCATCCTCATGATCGGGTTAAGAACCCTCAGACCAACAGCCAAATCTCCTTCTATCATAACTCTGCTCCTCGAAAGCTTCAATTCAATGTCTCCCTCGAGTTTGATAGAAGTTGAGACGGAAGGAATCATATCCCCTGGTCATCCGCTGACAATTCGGATCGTTCGTCGCTGAAGTCCGGTTTTTTTTTCAAAAGCACTGAGGGGGGAACATGGAAACGAAATAATTCTAGGATTAGCCTTGAATCTGTTTAAGCTTGTGGACGGTTGTAAACAATTCCGATCGCTGTTGCAGCACGGAGCAAAAGGCCTAAGAAAACATTCGCAGAAGAAAAAAAAACCTGGACTTGTTTAGCCCACGGTGGCGCGGGGGGAAGGGGGGAGGGTGCATCGGTCTAAAACGCTTCCGTACGTGTGTTTGTTCGTGATTCCATTATTGATATGCACATTTTTTGGATCGATGTCCAAAATTAGAGTTGTCTGCAGTGAGGCTTGACGACCAGAAATTCAAAGGGGTGAGCCTACTAAAAGCCACGGCACCCATTCATTTTGGTTTATCTCGGCCACTAATCAAACCCAGAAATGCTGATGGCACTGGGTATTGTGGAGTAGGTTGAAAGTTTGCCATCCCAGCCCGGTTCTTGTCGGAGCCACATTCCCTCCAATAGATGATTGCTTTTAAGGGAACTCACTAGCAATGTCCCAACTCAGGCTTTTGGTCGTTGTAGTCAGACAAGGCTTCAATGTTGCTGATCTTTATATATTATTGATAGTAATAGTATTACAGCACAAAATAAGTCGAGAAACTGGCAACAATAAAATAAAATCCATATCATCCCTCAAGAAAGTGAAGATAATTTTCAAACAAAGATAATTGACTGTTAAGGACACCTCCAACATATAGGACTGGATAACTCAGTTGGTAGAGCGCCTGTACGGTATTCCGGGGGTCGCTGGTTGGAACTCCAGTCAGTCTTTCTTTGTTAACTTTTCAAGGACTTAAAAATAGTCCAGTCGGTTTCCCTTGTGGTTATTTGATGATTATACCTTTTTTTTTGGTAGAATGTGCTGTACGTGTATAAACTATACGTTCTAATAGTAGTTTTCCTTGAGTATATCGTGCTGCTCAAAACAGAGTATCTACTTTGAAACATAATAGAAGGCAAAAGCCTTTCTTTCGGTACATTTGATTGAGATTAAAAAAAATAAAATACCGAAACCGAACAAGGTGCCTAAAAATGAATTGATTCCACGTATCCTATAAGCAAAGGATATACATGTACGTGACTTGCCGAGGTAAGCTGTGCAGTAACCGTGGGTGGCATCTTGGTAGACTTCAGGGGATCAACCGAGTTTAGAGTTCGTTACCCAGAACTAGAAGAAAATCGTGTGGGCGGAATGGGCGCTTCAAAATGAGATTTTGAGAAATGTAAAGCAGTGAGCAATATCCTTATTGTGTGACAATACCGGCACCCGGCACAAACGTGAAGACCGTACTACTACTAGTCGGCTGTGCTCTATTTTCTGGGTGTCTTGAAAGCTCTTGAATTAGGTTTCTACTTTCATGTAGTCCTTGAAAGATGTGTATTATTATTTATTTCTTGATCCCATTCAACAACAATAATCACTTGCGAATATAAGGAAACATGTGCTGAATCTGGGCTGGGGAAAATGCAGTGAAATGCTAGTTTACTTATTGCTTTCAATTCCCCAAGTTATGGTCGTCTTTTCACAAAAGATTGTATAGGCTTTGAATTTGAGTGACCAAGTAATTCTCGACCAAGATCTTTTAGGGTATTCCTGTGAGGTTGTTAGAGTCTTTGATCTCAGCCAATGGGCACTGTGGCGTGTGTTCCTTTATAAGACATTTTGTAACTTTTCATTTTCGTCACTTTGCTTTACTGGAATAAAAGGGTTCTGCGAGGAAAATGATTTGAAAAAGAATTTCAATTTCGAAAATTACTGCCACTGATCTTCTTGCTTGTTTTTGATTTGATTTGTTTTGTTTTTACCCAGGACGTCTTAATATCAGTGTTGGAGGTCTCGAGGCCGGCCTTGGCCTCGAGGCCGGCCTCAAGGCCGTTTTTTGATGGCCTTGGTCTTGGCCTCGGCCTTGCTGTATGATGACTCGGTCTTGGCCTTGGCCTCGGCACCTCCTGGCCTCGGAAAATGGGCCGAGGCCGGTTTAAGGCCGCCAGTTTGGACTCAAATTTCCCATGACTTTTTTTAGGTTTCCGCAGTTGAATCTTCACCCTGTATAGGTATGTGATACCCAATGATCTGCACGAATCATACACACCGCGCTGCCATGTGCGATGCACATTTTGAGTCTGGACTCTCCAACTATTCAAACGCGGATCGTCACACTAGACTGTATGTAGCACAAACAAAGTTTTGGGTTTATATAAGTCTATGAAAATCTGATGATGATTTCCGAGTAAAAAAAAATCCTACATGTATTGTGTGTGCACTAAACAACCGGCCTTGGCCTCGGACACTGTGGCCTTGGCCTCGGCCTCGGCCTCGAATGCTCGTAACTCGGCCTTGGCCTTGGCCGCGGAGACCCATGACTCGGCCTTGGCCTTGGCCTCGGAGTTTGTGGACTCGACTCCAACACTGCTTAATATTAAGAGTCTTAAAACGCAATGAGCAATTAGCAATTAGGAAAAACAAAACTTAATTCTTTAGTGTCAAGCTTTTCCAAAAACTGGCGACATCATTATTTAAAGATGGCACTTTTTCATGCTTTAAAAAGTCATAAAAGCCGATGTTTTTTTCCAATATGAGATACTGCATGGCGCATATGTCACTAAAGCATATTTCATGTCCCCGAGGGAACAGATAGGCATATATACAGGACCTTATTTATTTGATTTCGTGGTATTAAAACGAAAAACCATGCGGGCCTTACGCAAATTACATGAAAATGTAACAAATTCCGATGGATTCAATTACACACACGTAGACAGGAGTTTAGTTGGGAACCTTGGTTGAGCTAAAATTTCCCTAACGGTTCCCCCTTCTGCATTCTTAATTAGCGATCTGTCCCCTGGCGGTCTGGCCCCGCTTCCGCAATCTGACAAATCGGTCGTAATTACCCTTGATCGGCCTTTTTGTCATACCAAGCGTCAATCATGGGCCGATGAGGATTCCGGGAGGGGGGAGGCCCTCGGGACAAGATGGTTTCCCCGGGAGATCTGAATTTACAATCCCCAGCCGGTATTAGCAAGTGGCCGGTCGAGTTGGAGATGGTTGGCCGAATCGATTATCAATAACTACGGCGCGCTGTTAAACAAAATCCCCGCCTCTCGCCGGGCGAGTCTCTCTCGGAGTATAGGGCCTAATCAACACAAATTCATGCAGATGTAAAGGGGGAACTAGATCATGGCACCATTAAATTGACTGTTATGAGGAAACTCCGGATTACGTTTCCAATTCTGCACAGTTCCACGGCAGTGTAAACCAGCGCTTAACCAGACGCTCGGATGACGATATGCCATTCAAGGCCTCATATATCGTCCGTCGTGATATGAAAATTACTCCAACAAAATGCGAGCTTTATTACCGGGAATTATTGCCTGGGAAATTGTGAGTAACAAATTGAATCACAGTCGCAATAATGTTGGAAAGGGATGCAAATCATGCGCTCATTGGTAGTCCGTTAATTATATGAGTGGTCCGATCTTTTTGAAGACGAAATGCAGTACCAATTTCCTTCTGTGTGAGATTTATTGCACACCGTATGTTGACGATCAAATCAACTGAATGATTCATGACTACTGGGAATAAAGAGTGAAATGATCATGAAAATAAGCTGCTTTAAGTCTGCACGTCCCGAGTGAAAAATTAATATCTTCCATGTCCGTGTCCCGCACTTGAGAAGCTCCCCATAGTTGTCCTATGATGGCACGCAGTGAATGCATCTGTCCCGCATGGTGTGGCAGTCTCAGCTGTCTCCTGGTCTCAGCTGTCCCCTGACGTCGATCGGCCGGACATCATCACGCCATTAAACAGACGACTTTCCCGTTATGCGCAGAGATGTCATGACGTATTTTACCATTTTTCGTAAGGGGACAGCTGAGAACGGGAGACGGCTGAGCCCGCCCGTGGGTCGCGGTTCCGTCGGTTCTCGTTCGGTTGAACCAATGACGTTTTGAAGCAGAACCGAAGTCACCACAACGAATCGTGCTATACCAATGCAGAAACATGTTCACGGTTCTTTGCCGCCAAAACGCGCCCTTGACAAATACATTCAATTCCTATTGTCCAAATGTGGACGCTTGGTGGCAGTAGATACATTCGTCAATTTTCATTTTACTTTCTGTCCTCTTGGTGGCAGCAAACACCAATTCATTAATTTCGCATTTTTTTATCGTTCTCTTGGTAACATAAAAAAAAACACGTGTAAATATCCATTGGTTGCTGGCGTCCTAGAGAATGTTTGCTGCCACAAGGACTCTACAGACACGTATTGGGTGCATTCGTTTAGCTAACACGGGTTAGCCCTTACTGTGATTGGTCGTATTTTACTGCACAAAACAAGCGAGAGAATGGGGACGAGGTTGACTGGTGTCGACCCGTGGGAGCTAAACGAATGTACCCTGTGTATCATTGGTCGCGTTCGAATTACGACTTGTAACACACATGCATGTCCATGGTGGCAGCTTTAGCCGATTGAATAGACTCGTGCGTATTTTTAGCCGTAGTCATGAATATTAGTTACTGGGCTTGAATTTAACTATTTGATATATGTTTACAGTGCTGCTAATTAGCACTGACGTTTTTCATACTGCACTATAGGCCTTCTGCACTCACATAATTATTAAGTTGGCGGTCGTTATGAACAAAAGTAGAACTTACGTATTTGAATACCATTGTGATCTATACGCTATGCAATGATAGGCTTGTTTTTTTATAAACATCTCCCATATGCATGATCAATACTAGAACAAAACCCACAAGGACAAACGTATTACCCCGTGTACAAGGAATGCACTCAACGGTAAATTGATGGAGGCGAACATGCTCACATTTCAACTGAAGTGAAATTTCAGTGATTTCTTTCCTTCACGCGTTTGTTTGCCCGTTCAATCTGACTCCCTCTGCTTGATTATTCCATCACAACTCGCTCTCCGTGTCCCATGCAAAAAAAAAGAAGAAGAAAATACCACTTGGCCGCGGAAGGCACACTTAGCTGAGCGTGTAATGCAGGCGTAAGTGCCCCGGTTGGCGGACTCGTGTTTCACGCTGGCGAAGTTAATGCTATCTACAATCTCATTGCAAAATGTTGACTTGTTGAAACAAGGGGAAGGTGTGCTTTGAATTACTTGTCAAACTGTGGATTTAGTCGTAACTTGGTCTCGATTTTTGGGGTAAACTGTATGGGCCTACTGTATAAATCATTATACAAGAAGGTTTTTTGTTGTGAAAGTTCTAGGCTTGAAGGAACCGCATGTAATGTATCGGTGGTTACGTGTACATTACGTCTGCAAATAAGTATTATGTGATTAATACTTGTAATCCTACATTACCAGCCTGTACTCTGTTGTAATACATAGACCTACGGAAGTCTGAAAGTGCCATAATACGAACGGTGCATGAAGATGATTAAAGGGAAAATAGTAACAATCGGCCCTTTTTGTTTAACTATTCATTATTGTTGATGTACTGATTCGGAATTCTCGAAATTGTTGCGAGAACCATTCTTAGATAGTCGGCATCTATAGATAAAATGGGTAATTGGTTTAGTATTTCTAATGAATCATTGTGTATGATAACGAATTGAACATTGCATGTCGACTAGGTAGAATTTCAAGAATTCAACAATGTATTTGCGTGGGATACTTACACAATGTTTGTTTTTTGTGGCCTCTTCTTCTCTATTAAAGAATTTCCAAAAGACATTTTTCACACGTAAATAAGGCCTGTAGGCCTATTCATGGCGTTTACACAGAAACTTACCAGTAATAAGTTTATCAACAAATAACCGCAAGGGAAACTGACTGAACTTAAACTCATTGGAAAGCGAACAAAGAAAAATTGACTGGAGAGGGATTTGAACCTGCGACCTCCTGAATACCGTGCAAATGATAACTGTACAATTTGAGATATACCTGTACGGTATTCATGAGGTCGCCGGTTAGAATCCCGCTCCAGTCAATTTTTCAGTAATAATTTTAGTAAGGCCAACCAATCCTATACTTTACTTGCAGTGTATGTCCCAGTACTGTCGAGCATTTATATATACTGTATAAATGAGATTATTATATTTGTCTGACGTGGTCTGACCTACTTTTCGATCGACATAAGATGGACTCAATGACAGCCTCGCTGCAACGTACCGATTTGCGAGCGCATACCCAGATCAAGTACCAAACTTGGTACATCACGTACACACATAGCCTAAAATAACCAACCATCCGGAGTATGTTTTGCTAAGTAATTCCGCGCGGAATCTCCAATGATCTTGTCGTTGCCAAAAGGTTGTTTTTGCTTTCTCGTTAAATTGTTGGATGTTTTCGTTTCATTCCGATTTGAGTGTTTATCCAGACAAAATGTCGGTCGGCTCCCATTTCTGTCTATAATTCAACCGCCATGGAGTGAGTCTAACTTATACTTGTATTAATGCGCAGGATCTGTATGACGTTCAGAGAGGGTAATACAAACGGGTAATTACTCTGAATAACAATGACTGGTTTCCATGGTGTTTATTCCATGCAGATTTTTTATTTCTTGTCAAATGAATTTGTCATAATTGTCGCCTTGGGGCCTTAAACAAAAAAAACAAGTGGATCCATTGAAATGCTGTCGCCATGGGAGTCTGAATAACAGTTTTGAAATTTTAATATAGATATCGACTCCTTTGTATCTTTAAGAGTTAAGTTTCCGGTGGATAAAAATCTGAGCTTTCTTTCCCCTATGACTGTAACCAGATCCTCTACTGCATTTGCAAAGATTTTTTGACGTCTTTGGGTATTTTGGTTTGAGTGCCAGGAAGCATGAGCCTTGCATAGGAGACGCATGACAAGAAGGATCTTCTTTAGCTCTCCTTGAATCAGCATAAAATGAATAAAATGCTTGAGGCGACGAAGGTATATACCCTCTCGATTGCTTAGAGAATACTAAAGAAAAAAAGTCTAAATAAAAGTTTTTTCTCAATGCAGTTAATATGACCCGTTTCATAAACAGCAACTGATTGTTAGATTTTTTTCATATGATGGTATTTATTTTTTCGCTCTGAGAAATAAATTTCAACAAAATGATCCATTCTTCTGGATTGCTTTTCAAAAGTATTTTTACCTCGTTAAACTCATGGGTTGGTTGACCAGCTTCTTAATTCTGAGTGGGAGAAGCAGAGTTAGGGTCCAGTCCTAAAAAAAAGAGCCTGCTGCTGTTGCTACTTCGGGATGCTGCTGTGTTGCTGCCGCTGCTGTCGTGCCATAGAGCTACTACTACTGCTACTACTACTACAACTGCTGCTGCTGCTCATGCTGCTGCTGCTCATGCTGCTGCGTTTTCTACCTGTCATGTTTACATATTAAACGCATAGCTAGTCTAAAGTCGTTCGCCGACCATCGCCCCCAAAAGCAGCATTTTCGACATATTATTCTTGATTCAAAATTGACCAGTTTCTTGGGATCAAGGTATCAAAAAACCTTGTTTACTTTGGATACCTTGGAATATGAGGCATTTGTAATGTAGGCCTATTTTGTAACGGTCAAAAACGACCGTAAAATCGAGCAATCTTGAAGTTTGCATGCGTCGGGATAGGCTGGGGCAGACCTAGATAATGTTGCTGACGAAAGTATAAACTCAGTGCAACTAGATTGTGGCGTGTGGCGCCCTGAATATTTCAAATGGCTGAAGTGTCTCAACGATGAATGATTGATCGCATTCTGTTTTACTGCGATATTATGTATAGCGCATTCCTCATAATGTGCTTTGCAATGCACTGTAATAGGAGTATGCTGTCACTTATTGCTACTCGCTGTGCTGGTTATATGCTGCGTCTATCTAGAGAGCTCAAATCAGGAAAAAAACATTCAACTGTTGTTATCATTACCGTTTTTCACAGGATTGCTTCTGAGTGATTATTTCATTCCCCAGAGGTGCGATGACTGCTGAAATTGGCGAATCGGCGAAGAAGGTACCTTTTACAGTTGGGCAAAGTAGAGCGACATGCAGACCTCGTTTCATTAAAAGGGCTCCGTTTTATTCCACAGGGAGTCTCAGGTCAACCATATTTCTTCCGTTTTTGACAGCTCTTCGCGCGCAATTGTCTCCAGAAACGCATTTTCGAAAAACAAAAAGATACTGAGGATGCAGCAAATGCTGAGCCTGTTGACGGTTTTTTTGACAAGTATCATCTCCATAATAGCACAATAATGGATTTCTTCGGAAATTCGCTATAGTGGTTCGGTCTTTTAAATAATTGATCGTGCCTAGGGCCTTTCCCAAAGCTCGGGTCCGGCTCCGGCTCCGGCTTCGTCTCTGTCTTTCGTATTCGCTGAAAATATAGGTTGTGGTTTTCCGTTGAAGCTGAAGCTCTGTTGTCCTTTTCAAATTATAGAATCTACTTCCTAACTGCAACCAAAAGCCCCTATTTTGATACCTGTAATTTTGAAATGGATTCACGAAATGGAGGCGGAGCCGGAGCCTGAGCCGGAGCCGAGCTTTGAGAAAAGCCCCATCTACGAACTTCCACAAGCACCACCACCATTCAAACACGGAAACTTGGGAAAACTGCACGAAAAGCCAGATTTGTGAAATGTGGTAGGCAATAAAAGGACAAAGGCCTAAATGTTGACATTTTGGAAACTCCAGACAGTAAACAAAATATCACCATTTAAATATGTATTTTGATCCTGAGATCAGCCCAAAGCTGTAAGAGAGTTTGACAGTAAACACAATGTGCGTGCATCCCACCGGTATTAGATCACCGTCGCAATCGAAAACATTCTTTCTCTTGCAGACCTATTTTAGGGTTCTTCACATCCGCTGCGAAGTGTCGTGAATAGGGCCATAGACCTCGCTGTTGGCTTAGCCTAAAATTGTTGATATTGCAGACCCTGCCATCATAACGCTGTCGTGGAGCGTGGGCATCGAAAACGGACTTGGTAAAAAAGTTTAGAGCAAATTGTAAGCGAATATTGCCACATGATTCCCTCTGAGGGATACCTCGTGTTTGAGGCTTTATGCAATTGGAGTTAGAGTTTGATCAAGTAGCATTTTGTGTGGCTGATCTTTGTTTGAAATAAAAATGGTTGAAGGCTTTGAGTGTAACTCAATCCAACTTTTCATTTTTGTTGGACGTCTTAGTGTGCGGGTTCCGTGGGAGGGGAAGTTTCTCAGCAGCCAATGATAAGGTATACGGTGTATAAATACAATTCTTCTCTCCTTTCTTGAAGTGTATGGAGAACTCGGAAGAAAGCCCTCCGGAAGCGAAAAGGTAACCGCACTGTTTGAAGTTGGTTTGTTCCCGTCCACTCCAGCTGTCGGTATGGATGTCAGCCTCTGATATTGGTAATGTGAGACCGGGCAGGTTGCCCACCCCGAGGGGTGTCCAAGCGCCATCCCACCGTCCCCTGATTCAAAGGAAGCTCCATCCACTCGAAGTCCTAGTATAAGAGCTACATGGATGGCTCTCAAGATCGAGTGGTCACCGAGGTTTTTTTCTTCTTTATCACCTCAGATCATCGATCCAGCAGGCACTGCACTCGGACATCCTCTTCAGTGATGCGGCCAGGTCAACTTCCGAGGCGAGATCGTGCCCGGGGAGGATGGTGCTCTCTTCCCGGGGTGTGGGAGCTAGCTAGGGCCGGGGAGGGGATGGGTGGTTTGAAGGATCCTTCTGTAAGTAAGTGGTATTAACAACTGTGAAAAATCACCTGATTCAAATTTCAACCGGAAATGTATAAGCCCTCACTATTTGGCCTTCCTCCTCTTCAACGTATTCTTTTGTTTTAAAGAACGTAGGCCTATTGCCATGGAACTACTTGCACTCTTTCACAGAATTCAGTTCAGCGTGACCACAACTGGCACGTACGCACAAACATGGTTTTATAATTATGTACCTCATGAATATTCATTACACTCTTCAACTAATTGGTAATGCTTCAGGGGATACAAAATTGAATTCTAATTGAATTAATTCCTAGAAAAGGGAAATTAAAAATGCAGAAACAATATCTAGCAGGATTTATGTTCCATCGAATACCACATTGAGTATGCATTGAAAGAAAACATCCATTACGGTCTAAATATTGCATGGTTTGTGCTGCGTTAAAGGCACTATATCATACTGTGGTAGGAAACCAAAACAGAAATGTTCACCTATAACCATACAGGGTATAAAGATGATGATGGGGTGATGGTACAAATCATGCCATTACCTTTTGTTCCGCCCGAAATTCTGTTTTTTGTTGTTTTTTTTAAGATTAAAACCAAAGACGCCTCAAAAACAGTTTTCAATATCAAGGAGATCGAAACTCCTGTGGAAAGATTTGAAGATACCATGAGTGTTTTTCACTGTTGTCTCATAAAGTGTGCACCGTATGGGACTGGAAACTTCACAAATGACTGTTAATCAATTAATTTTATCTTCCTTGATACTTTTGCCCATAGATCTACATTTCTTTGACAAAAATTACCTTTAAAATGAATTGACAATCATGGAACGGATGAAAGTAGTATAGCAAACGGGCAGCAATCTCTTATGCTCCACCGATCCCTGGGCAGGACGCTGCCACATGCTCCCACTTAATCATTGATTTCATTTTAGTGTAATGAACTTCCATTCTTTCTTGTTAGCATAAATATTTCATTAATGTAACATGCCTTTCCAAAGACAGTATGTCTATGAATCATTCCTGCTATAGTAAGTAGCAGACTAGGCTTGATTAATTAACCAATTATTTGTCATTGTAGCCATAAAGCATTGCCTACAGTTGGTAAATGATTTTGGCATTAACGTGATCAGACCCCATTATTTGTGTATAAATTGAGATATACTTAAAGGTTCAGTACAGGATTGGTAACATACCCAAACAGAAATGCTCACAGATTTCAGTTTAACTTTCAGGGTATGCACTATGAAGATGGTGCTAGTAGAAACATACCGGTAAAATATTTCCGGCTGAAATGGTGTATTTATCCAGAAATTAGTTAAACACAGATAGAAAACACTTTTGATCTCGGGGTTAGATCAAAACCATTCTTTTATGTTTAATAGGAAAATTTGAGTCGTGTTTTTCCCCGCTATTTTCTCGTGACTCAGATGTCCGATGGGCTCAAATTTTCACAGGTGTGCTATTTTATGTACATGTTGGATTAGACAAAATGTGAGTGCTGTTCTGTGACCCTTACCAATCATGTATTATACCTTTAAAATGAAAGCTATGCAGTATCTGTGAAGTTTCAAAATGGCTGACAACTTAGACCCAAGGGGAATACAAAAATACAGACACGAAGGGTAAAACCTTTTTTTGAAATAAAATAAAGTTTATTTTAAAAATCCCTGGCGTCAAAAAGGCAAAAGAAACTCTCACTTTTGAAAAAATAGTGCATGCAAATCTCATGATTATTTCTGCCTATAGTCGGTCGAGTGTTGACAGTGGGCTTAGGGGCATGTTTTCCAATTATTGATGAATTCGTTGTAAATTTTTCTATGCAAAAAAGCAGTCTTTATTTTTAATGTACAGCCTAAATGTAATCATTCGGCCATGCTTGTCTTAATGATCGAATTATTCTCTGTTATTATTAATTTTGCCGTCCAAAGACAAATATCCCCGGCGTTAAGGTATAGGCCTAAAGTGCATCATTCCTCGAGGTGTTCATGATGTTTACTGTTCATTGCAAGCATGGAGTCTATAAAAATGCATCTTCGAAATGCTTACCCGGGTAAATTTTCTTCGGAATCGGTGCTTTTCCAGAAAACAGTGAACGGGGGCCAATTTCATAGAGCTGCTTTATAAAAGCACACAATTAATTTAAGCATGAAAAGTCTTCCTTGGTCATACAGGATTACCAACCAAATTTGCATGTGATATTTACTGCTTTTGACTTGTATTCAGCCATTGTTTGATGAGCAAAACATTCACAAGGAGTTTTGGCCGGCATGCTGATTTTATTTACCAAGGTTTTTGGTGCTGAAGCAAATTTTGGTGCTTAAGCAGCTCTATGAAATTGACCCCAGAGCTGTTTTTTTTTTTAATTTTCTATTGCAATGATAAATTGGCTGGTGTTTTGGAAAGATATTCGGACATTAGACTATCTTCGGCTTTCTCGATGAGGATAAAAACATGAAACGAAAATAATTCACATGCAGATTGGTAGTTAAATAACAATGTGATTAAAAAAAATTAATGTCACGAATTAAAAACAAACCTGTGAAATTTTTAACTCATGTCATCATCGGAAACTGACGAAAACAGTGACAACGCTCACCGTATTTTCAAATCCATTCAGGTGAGTTTTGATCTCACCCCGAGATATAAACTGTTTTTCGTCTTTGTTTGACTAATTTGGATAAAATAATACGGCATTTCAGGCAGAAATATCACAACTCCATACCCTGAGGGTTATTGGTGAATCTGTGAAAAATTTCTATTTGGGGATGTTACCAATCCTGTACTGTACACATGTACCTTTAAATCAACCTCGATCTCATGTTTACTATTATAAACCTGGAGGCAATTTGATGGTGGGTAATTGCTTTAAGATATAAAGTTACGCGATCAGGAAAATAAACCATCCCAATCAGTATTACGTGCATCATTACATGCCGTTTGACATTTCATTTCATTTTCGATGTGTCGCAGTAATAATTACGATGATCGTAACCCTTAGTCCTTCCTAGCTCTATGGTCTGACACTGATTGGACCGACCTGAGGTCCCTGTCCTAATGTCAGACCACGGATATCTTACGATCAAGGCAACTAGTCTGGCAGTAGCCCTAAGTCAATGCGAAAAAACGGCGTCTGCTGTGTTGTTTTTCCAAGTAATAAATTTACCGATATCCATGTTAATTCTATGGGCAGCTGAAGTGTCAGTGCGTGAAATGCTGCAGGCAACGCGATAAATCACCGGTTAATTGGGGTCTGAAAGCCTGCAGACAGAAGATTGGTGTCTCAAACGTTGTGCAGCGAAAAGACTAATGTGTAGGGTCATAAGTCAGTCGGCCATTGCTAAAATCACTGTGTGAGTCACGAGCCACTAGCACTTTACATGATACAAACTGCTGGGTTGCAAACCGATCCTTGGATATTTTGATATAAATACATTCATGGCACTGACACAGTAAAAATGGCAGCTGCCTTCAGGGAACAGGAAAATGGCAGTCGTATTGTAGGCCTCGCCCTTAGGTTTACTTGCAAGTTCAGTCGATATGTGACTGTGGCTTGAGGGTATTTGCCCATGTCTGAGTCTTGGACGGAGGTACACAATGGTAGGCTAGTTGCCTTTTCGAATCGATTCATTTCCCTCTAGTTTCCAAACAGGGAATGTTCAGCATTAGAATATTATCAGCGCAGAAGGCAGGTACATTGAAAGTAGGTCTGAATTGATGAGTTCCTATAACTTCCTATAGAGAACTTCTTGCGGTAATTTCATAAAAGGCCTATTGGAAACTTGGCCATACCCCCGAAACCTAATTCTGCTGAGATGAGGCAGAATAACCACATTATATTTCACAAAATAAATTCGCAAAATAGATTAAACGAAATCAAATTTGATTTTTTTTTTCTCCCCCTCCACGGAACTCTGCGATTATTCAGCCGCATGAGTGCGCATGGTGTTCGCCAATCAAAACTCTTTTGGCGCAATTATTGCGTTAAGACTGTGTCTGCCACGAGAGGGCGGGCTTCACATACTCATATCCAATATGGCAGCCTCCATGCGTGTCAATATCGCATGGGAATGATGAATGCACGGTTTCACACTTTGCAAAATTGCAGTGAGTCTTCATTACGTAGATAATTGAAGCGGTATCTTTCAAGGTAATTGTCTGTCAGTTATGACAACAGAGAGTATTACAGAGTGGAAAGTGAGAGAAATAAGGCAAACGGACAGTCGTTAGCCTTACCCCGTGTGAGCTAGTGACGACGTGGACCAAGTGCCGTGCACACACCACTAGCACTAGGCACTATGAGTATGACTGACTGAGCTGTCTTGCAGTTGACTCCTGTGTAATGATAATGTTTTAATGTGGGGTTACTGAAGTTTAGTACACTCAGGTTAGCTGGTAGTGGTACCCAATATTGTACAGTTTGTTTTGTCAACATTTGATATCCATTTTAATGATGTCAGCAAGTAACGTTACTAAGTAGTAAGGCCTACGGGCAAGGGTATAAAACGTTGGCAGGGTTTAACTTTTGAGGGTTTTTTAAGGAAATTATATGTACAGTATGAGCTAGCAACACCAATAACTCTCAGCTGTCAACGCACACGCAATATGGCTCTGCGCTCGAGCTATCTATAGAATAGGCCTACTTCCTTTATATCGGCAGCTATAGTTAACCCGGATGTTCGGACAAATTTAACAACCCTTACGTGTAAGTTGATTGGGCAACGTGCGACTTGTTTGTCCGAACATTCTGAATGTGATGTCACGAGTGCGGAGCCCTATTGACAAGCTGATGACACACGCATACACTACACTGCCGACTCACTACAAAAGTGGGTGAGATTTGCATGTATGATGCAGTTGCGATAATGACATTGGGACATGGACCTTAGGTCGGACACAATCCTTCATCATTCGTGTTGATTTGTAAATTTGTTCACAGACTTTACTTCCTATTTTGCAGATTGGGCTACCTGTGAAGATTGTACGATATTAAACTCGGAGAGCCACCATGCGTAACTTGGAGGTTTTGCTGTCATCCTGCATTGACGGTTTGTCAGAGCTGAAAGAATGCACAGGCATTAGTGTAGACTATGACACGGGGCGTGTATATTTAGCTACCAAAAGATCTAATATCGTCTGTCTGGATCCTCAGACTGAACAGGTAAACAATTGACACACTTATTTGTTTCTTTTGGGGTTTTTTTAAGCTGGATAATTTGTAAAATGAATGTGCATGTATTAGTTTGTTATTGTGTGTGCTTGGCTGCATTTTTGTGAACTTAGTCCATTTTTAAACATGTTAATAGATCTTGGTAACTCCTGGATTGTTTATTGTTTTTTGTTGTAGATTCTTTGGGTTCAGTCTCTTACTGAACAAGGTTACATCACTGCCGATGATAACGATGGCATTGTAGGTATTCAGCATCTACCAGACCAACAGGCTGTATGTGTGGCCACCAGAACGGGAGATGTCCTTCTCTACAATATTCTCTCGTTTGAGGTACGTGTAATGCCAAGTATTTCATATATGCATGGTCAAGCTTAATAGTGACCAGTTAGGACCTTGATATGGTCAGTGATGTATGATACCGGTATATAATTTTCTGGTCATAAGAACTTCATTTTAATACTGCTAGTGACCACTTTAAAGATGGTCAAGCATTCTATTTGGACAAAATTTGTCAAGGTGTCCATGTTTCCTCAATGCAAAGAAACGGCACTATACAAAACATTTGGCTATACCGAACATCATCCTTGGCTCCCAATTTCTGTGTATAATGTATAGGCCTGCCAAAAATGTATTCACTGTAACGTACGACCACTATAACGAACAATCTCTGTACATCTTGCTGCATTCGTTATAGTGGTGTTCCACTGTACGGCTTCTTTAATCGATTTAAATTGGATGATTATATTGTTTTTTGGTTTGGTTTTTAGCTGGAATGTGTGGGTAGTGTTGAAAGCGGACTGACCAGTATGGAATGGAGCCCTGACCAAGAGCTTGTAGTCCTAGCCACAGGTACATGGTGCAAATCCCCTCAATTACTGGGACATCAAATGTTCTCCTGTTGCTGATGTGGAAAGAGATGGAATCATGTTTATGCAAAATGTCTTCAGCAGTGGTTTTTAGGAATCAGTGCAGGTCTTGAATCTGTTTTGAAAGGACTTACTTACATAGAAATCTTTGCAAAATTGCCTTAAACCTAAACGTTATGCAGTGCGGAATGTTGCACGACTTAAGCAAGAAACTGTGGTTCAGGTGGACCAAATTTGCAACCATTATTTTAAATAATTTGTGATTATTTAACTTGTAGGTTTACCCTTTAGCATTAGCACTGCATGTTCACTGCTTTTGAGTGCACATGATGTCTAATTGAGGTACCCCCTAGCTTGGCAGTCTAGGGGTATGACATCTGCACTAGTAAGCAGGAGGTCGTGGGTTCGAATCCAACCTGAACCAGCTCATGATTTTTCATGTGCAATCTCAAAGCACTGTGTATGCATTACACTAGTACAATGTAAAGGATAAGCCTAATTTAAATAGAAATCATATAATGATCATGGTTTTTCATTTTGTGAGGCGGCTCGTATTTCTGAAAATTACATTACAAGAAAATGTATCCAATTCTGAGTTTGCTGAATATTGGTGATTCTAGCTTTATCGTGTGAATGTTCATCACAATAACTCACTGATTACCATGGTAACAGGTGCAGCCACACTGATCTTGATGACGAAGGATTTTGACCCGATCACCGAGACAACTCTGCATCCTCAAGAGTTTGGTGAACGTAAGTCAAGCTTTGGTGGCACCGAGTACCCACCCAAATCCTTTTCCGGAAGATTTTTCTGGACTCTGAAAGACTCCAAGCAGTAGCTGGTAAATGGTAAACAGTGTATGGGGGCCTGCTGGCTCAACTTGGCTCCAAATGCCAGTGGGGTGCTGTGGCCTAGTGGTCTGGCGTGTTGAACTCAAAGTCTTGTGGTCAATCTACAGATTGTGGTTCGAATCAAGCCAAGGGGCTCGGGTCCTCGGGCAAGACGCTTTGTCACATATTGCTCCTCTTCACCCAGGTGTAAATGGGTACATGTGAGGGTAGAGATGGCTTTGTGGTTTAATTAGCCTCTGTGCACTGACTACCGCAGACTGGGCTGTATACTCCCCAGGGAGTTGAGATGGTTTCAGGAATGTATTAAATTGGCCTGATGACCAGGGATATTAATAAATTCTACCATCACCATCTTTATACCCTGTAAAGATATAGGTAAATTCTGTTTTGGTATGCAACCAACGTATGATAGTACCTTTAAGATTCAGCATCATATATTTCATGATTGACACTTTAAGCGAGTCCTTTACCATATTTTTTTCATTTTACCAATTTTGTTTACCGACAGAGAAACCGGTCACCGTAGGATGGGGTAAGAAGGAAACACAATTTCACGGGACAGTGGGCAAGCAGGCAGCCACCCAGAAGATTGACGAGGTGAAGCCCGCCCTCGCTTGGGACGACCTGAAGGTCAGAATCAGTTGGCGTGGCGACGGGCAATTTTTTAGCATCAGTGCCGTCACGCCAGACACGGGTACGTGGGAGTTGGGTTTTTTTTGTCAGTGAAACTAGAAGATGATTATGGTAGGGCCTACCAAGTTGGATGTCAAGATATATTTATCTCTTCATGTTTTTGTTTGTTTTTCTGTAGGTTGTCGGTTAGTTTGTGCGTTTGTTTGTTTTATAATTTGAATCATGCTTTTGTTGTAATTTTCTTTTTATTCTCTAAGCAGCTTTGTCCCATCATTGTAGCAGTTTGAATATTTCACTGTTATTGTGCATTTTGTGATCTTGGATATTTGTGGGCATCACTTTTACCTGAATACAGTGTAAAATAATTAATCATCATAATTGATGGAACCCTTATAGAGAGATCACAAAACGACGCGTTTAGAATCGGTCTGCACACTTCTGCGTTCGAAAACGAGGCTTTGTCTGCTTCTCAAACATGCATGTGCGTGTACATACACAATGCACTTGGTCTGCTAGAGCGAAGCACGTCAACTCGTACCTGAGCTGAGAGTGTGATGTTCGTGTATCGCATGCAGGCTGTGTGGAGTGGCCGTGATGGCACGGCCAAAGTTCAGTACAGAGAGCCTCGGTTTCGATGTGGATATGTGCAGACGGCACTAATGTGAAATCTCTCCATTGTTGGCCTCTATGATTGTTCCAGTCGGATTTCAGACTTTTCAGTAAACCTTGTCCAAAAGGCGGTTTCAGACTCGGAATGTGACGACCTTTCAGGTTTTCCCTTGAAGCAGGAATTGGGAAGACTCTATAACCCGTGGTGTGTCTTCATATCATGTTTCAGGTGTTCGTAAGTTGAGAGTATGGAGTAGAGATTGTACCCTGCAGTATACCAGCCAGGACATCAACGGCTTGGAGCAACCTCTCTCCTGGAAGTAAGTCCATCAGGATGAATTTGTTAGGATTTAGGATCCCTTTCCTTTTCGACACTCACCAGTTCCAAATTGGATGTTTTTGAAACAGCGCAAAAAAATTTTTGTAAAAAAGAATTTGCTTGGAGTTAGGAGGGCTTGACACGTTTCGATCCTAGCAGGATCTTTATCGAAGGCTAAATGACAGAAGGACCAGAAGATGCAAGTGAAGATACACATAAATGGATGAGAGGATCCTCGCATCCATTTATGTGTCATGCCCCCCTAACTCCAAGCATTTCATACATTTCAGGTCATTATTTTGGCTTTAAATGAGTAGTTTGCAGGAGCTTATTACATAATTTAAAAAGAATTTGAAACTCTCTTTGAAAACTCTGATCATCGGGTGTTATATGACCTGAAATCTTGTGACGCTTGTACAGTACGTGTACCTAGGGATTATTTAAATCGATGTCTGTCCGGCAGTGAGGGAAATTCTTCCTTCTTTTTCTTACAGGCCATCGGGGAGTCTGATAGCTTCGAGCCAGAGGCTGGAGAACCGTCACGATGTCGTCTTCTTTGAGAAGAACTGTCTGGAGCATGGGAAGTTCACTCTACCATTTAACAGCACAGCAGTCCAGGTAACTAAGACCAAGACTATACACCTTGCTACCGCCATGCTGAACTTTAATCAAATGGCGCTAAACGCCGGGCTTAATTATAAGTGTTGTGCTACTGCCGTTCCGAATACCGATAAGCGCTGCAGACCCTTTTCGAGCCAAAGAGCTTGCCATGACAAACTCAATTTGCAGAGCCAAATTGACGCTAAACGCCGTGTTATTGCCATTGTCGTGCCAAACTTGAAAATGTGGAATTATTTGAGTTTGGCAGAGCAGTGGCACAATGTATAGCCTAGGCCTAAGAGCTAGATTGAAGAGCGTTGTTTGCTGGAAACAGCTCTGTAACTTTGTGGAGTCTTAGTTGGCATGAACCCTCAAATAAATCTTCTTTGCACCCTATTGCTCAGAAATAAGGGAGGTATTCCATGTGGAGTGCGCCTCCACAATTGTGTCTCTTTTCCCTGCTTCCAACTTGTCATACAATATCTCTAAGCTTCCCAAACCCCTAGCTAGGAGCAGCTTACAAATCTCTGTGCCCGATAGTCCTGTGGGCGCACATTAAGGTAACTACCTCTTCCTCCTACCCTGCACACACCACCGACCCAGGGCTGTGTTTGTAATCTGCTCTGTAAGTAGCTTAAACATCCAGTTCAATTTGCGTGGGGTTTCTGATGGCAGAGCAGAGTGCACGAATGTAAACCATTCATGTGTACCATGGCTTCCGGGTCCAACTCTTCATGTCACGCTTACGGAACCAGTCATCGGTGCCCGAGACAGCATTATTCTGTGATGTACGGAATTCATTCCTGCCGTCATTAACTTCAGGACCTCCAGGGCAGAGACTCATTTAATCTCCTCATCTAATTTGCTTTGCCATCCAGAGCATTCAATTTGTGTCTATGCCAGAAGCTCTCCGAGGGGAGTTAAGCTCAGTAAAGAGGATTAGGTGAAAATTGCAGCATGATCATGACGGGGATGAATGTTGACACTCCAGTCGAGCAATCTGACTTGAATGAGAGAATCAAACTCTGATTTTTTTATCAGAAACCTTCCGCTTTCTTAGATTTTATCTCCACGCTGTGTTTGGGCCTGTTTTGTTTCAGGCACGTGATCAGTGATCTTGCAGATCCATGTCCCATGGAGGATACGCTAAAATGGATCCAGATCAGTAGGATCACTGATCGTGTGCCTGAAATAAACAGGCCCTTTGTTACTCTAATTAAAGTGTCTCTTCCTAAGTAACTCAGTAAGAAATGTAGATCTTATTTCATTTTGGTCTAGTGACTCTGTACTTTGTTTAAATGAACCTGTTGTTGCTGTCTTCTCAGGTCCGAGAGATCCTCTGGAATTCAGAGTCTACCGTCATGGCAGTGTGGCTGGAAGACCTGGTCACCAACCTCGACGATCCAGATCACAATCCTCGCTCTTATGGTATGGAATGGAGAAATTACTTTTTTATTTTGCTGAAACTTTTTGTGGAAATCGCTGTTTTCAAAATGATCCTCACCCTAAAATCAGAGATAAAACTTTTCAGATTTTAATCTGAAATCAGATTTGTTTTAGATTTTTCACCCCAATTCCCATCCGGTCCCATTTTTTTCCTTTTCAATTATTCATTTATCTTCTATGGCACTGCTTTGGATTGTGCTTTATACTATGAGACATACAACATACAGTCATTTTCATAAGCTTAACAAAAGATATTATTTTCAAACATAATTTTCATGATCCATGTGGACTCAATCTGTCGATCAGATGATCCAGGGGTTTGAAGTTGATAGTTCAAGGCTAGGGATTACAGAAGCCAAGAACCCAGGCAAAGCCCAGGCCTGGCCCAGCTTTTCATTGGCTGAACCCAACCAGTATTAAAGTTCTCTTCCTAATTTAACTTACTGTAAATTCAGGCAGTAGGAATCCATTAGGCCAAAAAAAAAAATTGTTTGTTTGCCCTCCGCGACCGACCGAAATATCACGAAAATCTTGGGTCGCGTTTTTTTCTTTTTTTTTATTCCCTTGTGCAAACTCACAAAATGTCATAATTTGGCCAAAAAAGATCGTTAAAAATATATTTTATACTTTCTCAGATATTTTTTTAGCGTTTTCGAAGGGCAAACAAACAATTTTTTTTTTGGCCTTATGATGAATACGATAACATCTCAAGCCTTCCTCCGTTTCGTTTAATAACTCTTCTGCAGTTCAGCTGTGGACGGTCTCCAACTACCACTGGTACCTTAAGCAAAGCCTGGAGTTCCCGGCAAAGAAGGCTGACCGCGTTGTTGCCGTACAGTGGGCCCCTGACCATGCATATCGGCTTCATCTGGTCAGCGAGTCGGGTCGATACCTACAGTATACATGGTCCTGGGCCACTAACCATTCCAGAGGCAGGGACTCAAGTGACGATGCGAACGTTGCTGTAATAGACGGTGGTAAGTACAGACAGAGAATAGTCATTCCTAGTTTTTAAGACCGCACACCGGAGACAAACCTGGGAAAACTTTTATCAAAATCTGGGCAAAGGTTTTCGAGACAATAAATGAATTTGTATGAATTTTTGCATGTTTCCTGTTATTTGATTGCTGCATACAAAATCAGCTGTGTTCAATTTGTTTTCAGGTTTTCAAAGGCACTTTCATGAAAATGGGAGCATTTTGTAGGAAAATAATTTACAGGAATTCCGGCTCAAAAACATTTTGAATTATCAGAACTGAAAGGTGAACATCACTGTTTTTGATCCTTACTCTCTCTGGAGTAAATTTTGGTTTTTTGGTAGATGCTTAAGTAATATTTGCTTGCACAATTTGTTTTAAGAACACAATAGTGTAATACTCCATATGTCGTTTTCATTCAACTCAACTTTTGAACGCAGATAACGTCCTGATGACGCCCTTCAGGAAAATGGTGGTCCCGCCCCCGATGTCTGCTTACTCCATTCAGCTGCCAAGTCCTGTCAGTCAAGTGTGCTTTGCTCCGCCTCCTCATAGCAACAAAATTGCCGCCCTCCTGAACGATGGCCGAATAGCCATCTACAAACAAGCACAAGGTAGTTATTTGTTGTCTTCCGAGATGATTTTGAAGGAGTTAACGGTTGATTGTTTCGGCAAATAAATCGGAACTGTGTCTGTGATCTCTTTTTGAATTGGCTATTCTTTTATCGTGGTTGATGACTTACAACATGATTTCTAAACATCTTCTTGAATGATGGAGCAATGTAAATGTTGTCCTTGTAGATGATATGTATTCTGCTTGTAGATTTTCTGTTAAGTAAAGTGCAGAGTGCTAACCTGCTAACAGCTATCTCGGGATGTCTCTAAAAGTTTGCTATAGCCAACAGCCCCATGATCAAGGTTTTGTCAGATCCAACAACACCAAACTCCACCTCTTCTTTACCCAGGGCAGAATCCAGTCTCGTCTAAGCTACACCCAGCAAGTGAACAACTCTCGACTCAACCTCGAATCCCACTGCAGCAAATATTTTTCTTTGTTCACTTTTCAATGACTTATATCTGTTGATATGATTTGACTGTTGTTGTTTTGTCTATGTTCTAGAGGGTGTGTCATCAGCATTAGACTCTACCATCCGTCTAGGAGCTGCAGGAGGGAATGGATTCAAGGCAATGGTGACGCCTCTCAGACTGGCAGCAATCCTCAGGTACAGATCACCAGAAACCGCCCCATGAGTTTTACCAACACTATGAATAAGCACACATCATCCACAAACATCAGTGAGAAGGGAAGACTTGGATACAAAAGTTGTACCCAGCGGCATTGTCAGTTAATTCATGGGTGGTGTTCTGAGGGCCTGTTTGTTTCAGGCACTCGATCAGTGATCTTGCAGATCCACATCCCATGCAGGATACGCTAAAATGGGATCTGGATCAGCATGGTCACTGATCTGGTGCCTGAAACAAACAGGCCCTAAAGGTCAAAGCCAACAGCACGTGTTTGATCGGATCCTACAAAGGGGGTCTTAATGTCACATGTTTACTTTCTAAAATGTTTGTTATGCTTCACAAAGTGTTAGCCCTGTATTTTAGGATCTTTGCACTCCGACAAAACAAGGATGTAATTATTTGAGTAAACAAATTAGAAAATCTTTTTAATTTGCGTCCTACATGTCAACTTTTTTGTGTGGCCTGTAAAAAAAAAACACCCAAAACATCTTTTGCAACTTATGCCTCATTTTGTCCCGGTCGGGACACTTCCATGGCTTACATTGGACACTGTTTCTTTATCTTGATTCATTCCAGCATTGAGGATGAGTCTGGTATCCCGTTGGTTCAGGACTTCCCATTACAGTATCATCACCTACAGTGGGTCAGTGACCAGACTTTCCTCATGGTCTCTTCGGACCCGGGTGGATGCGGAAGCACGCTCTACCACATTAGTCTGGTGGACAAGGATTTGGAGACTCCAAAACTGACTATCAAGTGAGTGTTCTGTACAACTAATGAGTAAATTTAGATCAGTATTTAGTGCTTTGTGAAATCGACCCATGGGGCCGATTTCAATAACACTTTGATATCATCGCTAAAGCCCAAATCCATCGCTTAACGGAAAATTGCACACAAAGTAGCGATCAATTCTCTGTTGAGCGATGGATTTGGGCTTAAGTGATGATCGCAAAGCGTGAGTGAAATCGGCCCCAGGTTCTCAACAGAACTTTACACGTGGAAAAACTTGTTTGTATTTTGTCTTCGCCATGTGCCAGAGCTCGAAGCACCATCTTTGGGCTGGTGTACAGAGTGTGCTGCGATCCGTCAACTGGGAGAGTTGCCATTCAGTTAGTGGACGGCAGCGTGGTCACCCCGGACAACGAGCCAGTGGTCAAACTACCTCAGCCTTGCACCCAGATGGCGCTGTGCCACATGGATGGACAGGTGAGTGACCAATGACCGATGACTGATGACCGTAGGTAGTAGTATTTTAAGTAGATAGTAGGGGGCTTAGGTGGCAAGTGCGTTAGGCACTCGCCTCTCACCAATGTGGCCTTGGGTTCGATCCTGGCTTGGGTCATATATGAGTAGAGTTGTGCGTTGGCTCTCTCCTATGCCACAAGGGCTTTTCTCTGGGTTCTCCGGTTTTCCTCCCTCCACAAAAATCGAACACTTTCGTTCTCAGGCTGTGCTCCGTGATCATATATTGGTTGAAGTGTGCGGGCTGCCATAGGCCCTGCTGTCAACTCGATCACGTTGTAGCCGCATCCCTGCAATTCAGCACCCCAGCTGCCAATAAGGATGATTAGCCTCCCAAATTATTATTATTTGAACAAGGAAACAAAGCTTCAGCGCAACGAAAACCACAGCCACATTTTCAATTTTTGGATGATGGTGACAAAGCTGAAGCCAAGGTCTCATAAAAGCTTCTTATTTAAGCTATCCCACAGCCATTCTCCCAAGATAGGCTGTGTGATCCATAAATGAACAGGTTCAGCCGGAGTCCTCTAATTTTCTGATCCCATCTCTACCATCTTGCCTTCCAGGAAGTCATCCTCGGATTGACGGAGAGGTACCGCTTCTACATCAACAATACAGAGTTTGCTTCTAACTGCACCTCCTTTGCCATCCACGATGAGTATCTCCTGATGACCACGCATAACCATACCTGTCGCTGCATCAGTCTCAAATCGGAGCTGAAAGGTACGTTATCGACCCAACCTTGAACAGAGCAAACCTAGGACTGCTTGAGGGTGCAGATTCAGGGGACGGGATCTAGCCTAAGCCTCCTTCTCTCAGAGATGCAACTTCTCCGATTTTAATCGGAAATCCGACTTTTTCCTATTTTCCACACCATTTCCGATTTTGTTCAGCATCAGGCTACTCTCGTAAAATGCTTTGAATTGTACTATTTATTTTGAAAAAAAACTAAAGATCGGAACCAAACTATCATGCGCGCATGACCTGCACTGCGCGAATGAGTATTAAATCTCACACGTAGTCGCCATTCCAGTGTTAACGTCAGTCGTACAGAGTAATTGCGGTATGAAAATACGAAGGCAGGTGTTGTGTGGAGTCGTTAGTGACTGGAAATACGTTTATATATTGACCTTTGACACAAGTACATTTGTGTAAATGACCAATAGCGCGTGATCTCATGGGCTCACTCGATGCGATGCACACAACGAATGCATGCACATAACAGCACATGTTTACATGTAGGCCTACAGCAGCTGTACGTTGTTTCGTGCACTTGGGATTCATGCTGCTGATTTATTCGCGCTGTCACTTTTCGTTCGTATCGAACCAACAGGTCTACACTACAGAATTACAGAATGCAACATCTAATTGTCGACAGAAAAAAAGGATCTTTGTGGTATCGAAAAAGATGTCAAAGGCAAATTACAATGAAGATACGGCTTGAAGAAAAGGAAGTTAAGTTAAGTTTTAGGCCTAACGCAACGTCAGGCCTTCCTTCCTCCATTATCATGGGCCTAGCTACCACGTAAGAAAACTTCGTTTGCCAGGCATGCCAGGTAGGACGCTGCCTTAGTTCTAGGGCTGAAAAGTTTGTCACATACGTTCGTAATTCTTGAGTAAAATGTAACTGACATCATAATTGTGAAAGACCAGTGAATATCGATAAACTTTCGTCTCCATATCCTAGCCGACTGCACAGCGTGTACATTCACTCCACTGGGTTGTGCCGTATGTCTACACGCGCGCCGCGGCGCAGCGCACAAAATATTCATACTCGCGGTCATTTTCCGATTTTTTTGGCATAGGTCAGTTGCATCTCTGTTCTCTCCTTTCCTTCCCTCTTGTCTCCTTATTAGCCCTCCTCTCAGCCTGATGTTCCTGTGATTTGGGGGGTCATACTCTCCCTTTTTCACGGCCATGTGCTCTCATCTACCCCCTTCTGCCTCATCTCTCCTCTCAGCTTCTCTCCATTTCAATCTTCCACCTCCCTCTACCTCCTCCGTCCGCTTCCTCAAGGTGGAGCTTGTCCACCTGCTACCGTCTTCTTTAGTATGAGGCGAGTAGCTAGGCAATATCCTTAAACTCTTTCAGCCATCTCACTGTTTCCATGTTGGGGTTGACGAGATCAAGTTATCTGTCCCTTGGTGGGCAGAGGATGGGGCCAGGATGCAGCCGTAATGGGTTGCAGTTTCAGTAAAAACCCTCTATTATATGTCCAAGCCTGTTGCAAGAGTTCTTCTCTCTTTTAATAATAACAAGAGGGAAGTGCTGGATTTGGTCGGATATCTGGAGTATACTTAATTATGTTTTTGATGGCATTTAAAAATAGAAAGAAAGCGCAACAGATAGTTGTGATTACCTTATGTTCTGAAAAATCTGGCCGTCTACTTTAATTTCTCATCTTGTTCTGTCATCCATCCCCCTGCAGACCTGACGCTCACAGCCACCAAGTCCCTCGACGAGAGCGTCCGTAGGGTGGAGCGTGGATCCCGCATTGTCGTGGCCGTCCCCAGTGACACCAAGCTCATCCTTCAGATGCCCCGGGGCAATCTGGAGACCATCCACCCCAGGGCCCTGGTCCTCTCAGCCATCAAGACACTCCTGGATGGCCTGGAATACCAACAGGCCTTCGTTATCATGAAGAGGCACCGTATCAACTGGAACCTCTTCTATGACCACAACCCAAAGGTGATGGCTGGTTCGGCCATTTCAAGATCTCTTCAGCTTATATAAATCAAGCTTGCCTAGAGTTTGTGGTCTTGATCCTGATCATTTTAGAGGAAAATGTAGTCAAATTTATTATGTTTGCTTGGAGGGCCTGACGTTTCGATCCTAGTAGGGTCTTTCTCAAAGGGCCTCCTAACTCCAAACATTTTATATAATTCCTCTCTTATATATCTCTTCCAGTTTTCAGAAAGAAAAAGATTTACTCCAAAGTGATTGGAAAGTCTATATTTATCTGTCGTGACAAGAAATGCTCAGTCTGAAGATGGCATGTTTATTATGCGTTTCTCATTTTGCTTCCAGTCTTCCAGGAACTATTTTGACTCAGATATAAACTAATTTTCTTCAAAACCTTCACCAACAGGCCTTCTTGGATAACGTGGACCACTTTGTTGGACAGCTAGCCTCCCCCACCAGCCTGAACCTGTTCCTGGCTGACCTGAAAGAGGAAGACACAACACAGACTCTGTATTCGCCCGCTTACCAGTGCTGTGGTCAGGGGGATGTTGGCGTGGCTGCTGGAAGCAAAGTTGACATCGTGTGTGATACCATCAGGGCGAGCATTGATAGGATCAATCCTGACAAGTAGGTGAACTTCTATTGGTCGTTCAAACTGTCATCAGACAAAGTCAAATACTTGCCTTAACCCTAACCCCTCTACACATACGATGATGACTAGAGCAGGCTAGTTGAAACTTTGTCAAAAGACAACATAACGAGCATGCGGAGATTGACCTGATGTTTATTCCACCGCTTCATCCTAGGTTCTTCCTCTCCGTCTTGACCGCACACGTCAAGAAGTCCCAGCCAGAGCTGGAGCTGGCCCTGCAGAGGATCCAGCAACTGACCAAGCCCGGCCCGGGGGTAGACGGGGAGCGGCCATCCCCGGACGAGGCCCTCAAGTACCTGATCATTCTGGTGGACGTCAATGAGCTCTTTGACGTGGCCCTGGGAACCTATGACTTCAAGCTGGTCCTCATGGTCGCTGAGAAGTCACAAAAGGTATGCACTGAAAATAAACATTTCAGCCCCTTACTTCTCCACGACTGTCAGTGTCCTCATTTGATCTTACCCACCCTCACCCTCCCCAAACCCCTCTTTGTCCTGATCCCCTCATCCATTTACGTGTATCTTTACTTGCATGTTCTTGTCCTCTTGTCATTTAGCCTTTGAGAAAGATCCTTCTGTGATTGAAATGTATTAGGCTCCCTAACTCCAAGCATTTTATGTATTCAGGTCATTTTGCAGTTTGCAGCAGTATTGAGAATAAACGTTGTTATTTTATCAGGATGCTTTTATTGGTAATTTTATCGTAAGTAGATAATTCTCGTAATTTTCCTTCTTGTTTGCCTGAATCCAAGGATCCGAAGGAGTACTTGCCGTTTCTGAACCAGCTGCGGCAGCTAGAGACCAACTACCAACGCTACACCATCGACAAGCACCTGCGGCGCTACAGCAAGGCACTGCAGCACATCTGCAGGTGCCCAGAGGAGGAGCGCTTCGGGGAGTGCATGAGCCTGGTGACTGAGCACAAGCTGTATGGCGAGGCCCTGGAACTCTTCCCCAGAGGATCAGAGAGATACAAGGTACAGAAATTGATGATGTTTAGCCTTTAAAGTGAGGCAAGGTGCTTTAAGCTCTACATTCTCCTGAGTGCTTGACAGGGCCCTCAAGGCAGCCAGTTGGAAGACAAAAAATATAAGACCAGGGTTGTTTTTTTTATTGGTGCAGGCTGTATCGATCGAGTACGGCAACTACCTCCAGGGTAAAAACCGCTACGCAGATGCGGCCTTAGCCTTCGCCCTGTGTGACCAGTGGGAGAGAGCGCTGGAGATGTACAGCAAGTGTGGTCAGTGGCAGCGGGCCTTCTGCATGGCAAGCAGGTTGAGGTACACCGTAGATCAGCTGGCTCAGATGGCTAGGAACCTGGCAGGTGGGTTTGCTCATGGATTGGGAAGAGAAACTTGGAATGAATCGATAAGCTAGCTGGGTAGTCCTGGGAATGTGCAGTCAGCAGCTCATAGAACTGTGGCCAATTTCATTGAGCTGCTTAAGCAGCAAAATTTGCTGAAGCACCAAAACCCTTGGTAAATAAAATCAGTATGCCAGTCAACTCCTTGTGAATGTTATGCTCAGCAAACAATGGCCAAATACAAGTCAAAAGCAGTAAACATCACGTGAACATGTTGTTGGTAATCATGTTTAATCAAGGAAGACTTTTCGTGCTTCAGCAAATTTTGTGCTTAAGCAGCTCTATGACACATCTGCACTAGTAAGCAGGAGGTCATGGGTTCGAATCCCACCCAAGCCAACTGGCAATGTATTTGTGCTGCACATTGTATTGCAAATGAAAAACACCACCAGATGCTGTCTGTTAAAGGACGTTTACAAAGACAAGTATAATTTTGTATCCACAGTTTACCTGACAGGGCACAGGAGACATTCTGAGGCAGCCACCATCCTAATTGAGTATGCCGGTGACATAGAGGAGGCCATCAGTGTACTCATCAGTGGATGTCAGTGGGAAGAAGCACTCCGACTGGTGAGTGAAATGTCGACTTTTCCATCAAAATTCGGTTTCGATCACGTGCTACGTCTCCACTTAGAGAAAACAGAATCCTTCAGGAATATGTCTCTATGAAAGATCCTTGGATTAGATTAACGGGTCACATAACATCAGCCTTGTGCTGTGTTTGAAGGTGAGATGCTTAGCTGGGTTGTAAATAGTGTCAATCCTTGGGGTGCGGTGAAAGTTAGGAGTGGAGGCATCCTACTTGACAACCATAGATACAGTTACCTTATGAGAGAGGTTGATTGGCCAAGCTTGGCTGAAGCCTTTCACTAAGGGTCTGTTTGTTTAACGCACAGGATCCCTGAGGGGATCCACGTCCTGTTCAGGTTACGCTAAAATGGGATCCGGATCAGTAGAATCCATGATCCTGTGCATTAAACAAACAGGAACCAAGAAATGTTCTACGGGATGGGTCACGGTGTTGAATTTGATGCATCAAATTCTGGCGAAATTCCCCTTGGGAAAGGGTTAATGTTTTTTATTCCTGTTGCGCCCAACTTGAAGAATCTTATTCGTCATTTGTTACTCTGTATTGTTATGTTTCAGATGTACAAGCACAACAGGGAAGACATCATCGAAACCAATCTCAAACCAGCCCTGGTTGAAAGTAAGTAACCAGGCGTAGCTCCGATCAGAACGTACGCTGAATTAACAAGTAAAATGTCCATTAAGCCTCATCACTCCAAACCTACTCCAAATATATCTCAGTTTTGTTGGACTTCAGAGTATGCAGGACCTAGGTGTATTATAATGTGCTTAGTGGATTTATCACCGGGCATCGTTCAGCCGAAACTTCTCAATCCTGAAACCATCTCAACTCCCCTGGGGAGTATACAGCCCCTGCTGCCATTGATAAACACAGAGAGGCTATTCGAACACATGGCCATCTCTGAATTATCTGCACGGGTTCCCTCTTACCTTCTGGTGATAGATGCTATCAGTTGCAAAGCGTCTCGCTCAAGGACACATCCATTTTGGTTCTTACGGGCGGGCTCTACCCTGTAAAATCTGTTGGACTCTCCACGAAGATTAAAGTTTGCATTTCACCAAAAATTCAAGACCGTGCTGGGAAGATAGACCTAATTATTTCTCTTAATTTCTTCTTAATTCCCTCCTCCTCTTCTGTGACAGGGTGTGCCAACACCCTGGCATCCCTGGACAGTTTCACCACGACCTTTGACACGCACAAGAAGCGCTTGGCCGTCGTCAGGGAAAACAAGCTGCGGCAAGAGCAAGAGGAAGGCGAGGAGTTTCACAACGCGGACGCCGATCTGTATTCGGACACCAGCAGCATCGGGGGCAGCGCTGCGGGGAGCGTGACTAGTCTGGGCTCGTCCAGTACTGCCTACAGCACCAGCACGACCAACAGCAAAGTCTCAGGGTTGGTATTTGTGTGGGTTCCTAATAAATTTTTATCTCACACTGAACACAGAAAGAGAGTTTTTTTGGATGATTTTTCTCTCAACCCGCAAGCTCCCCAAAATTCAGATTCTCTGAATTTCGTCAATGAGGGCAGCAGACAAATCTGTTTCATTTTGTGACGAACGGAGCCTTTTCATTTAAAGTAAAGGCTCCCATATCTGACGTCACAAAAACACTCAGATTTGAAAAATCATCAAAAAAGACTTTCTGGGTTCAGTGTGAGATAAATATTTTTTCTTATGTCAAGTAATTTCAAGATTATAATTCTAACAAATAAGGCGCAGTTTGTTGAGTGATGAACATCCTCTTTAAGATTTAAGGTAGTTCAGGTAGTAGGGGGCAGGTTCGAATCCTGCTCCATTCAATTTTCTTTGTTCATCTTTCAATGAAGACAAATTGTGTTGGTTTGTGTTCTTTTTCTTTAGTCGGTCTCGGAAAAATAGACGTAAAGCTGAACAGAAGAAACGAAGCCTGAGAGAGGGCAGCAAACATGAAGACCTTGCCCTACTGGAGGCATTGATGGAAATCGTGAAAAATGTGGATCAGCTCAAAGGTAAAACCTTCTCTCTTATAATAATAATGTAGGCATTTATATAGCGTTCTTATATACAAGAAGGGTATCACAACGCTTTACACTATTATTATCCCTGGTCATTGGGCCCATTTCGTTCATTCTTTCGTTCGTTCGTTCGTTCGTTCGTTCGTTCGTTCGTTCGTTCGTTCGTTCGTTCGTTCGTTCGTTCGTTCGTTCGTTTGTTCGTTCGTTCGTTCGTGTGAGGACTACCAGCAAAGTACATCAGCTACAGGGGAAGGTCCTGATTTAGCCAGCTGATGGTATCATCATCCAGCTCCAGGATACCAGAAGCTCCGTGGGCCCATTTACATTCCTGAAACAATCTCAGCTCCCTGGGGAGTATACAGCCCACAGCTGCCTGCAAAGCGCGCAGGGCTAATCAAGCACACAAAGCCATCTCTACCCTCACAGGTACCCATTCACAACTGGGTGAAGAGGAGCAATATATGATAAAGTATCTTGACCAAGGACGCAATGGCCCCTGGCTGGATTCGAACGAACAATCTGTAGATTGAGCACAAGATCTTGAGTACGACGCGCCTAGACCACTAGGCCACAGCACTCCACATTGTCTACTTAAATTTCAAAGAAATTCAACAACTTTAGAAATCCCAGGAATTTATCAGTTTGACTATTTAGATTTGAAAGTTGCCAAATGTATTCATACAAAATCCTTCATTTCTACATCTCGTTGTTCATGTTCTTGTTGCTAGGTGATGTAGGTCATCTTCTGCCTGTCTTAGTGATGTTTGACTACAAGAAGGAGGCAAGAGAACTTCAGAGATCGCTGCAAGATGCCCTCAAGTCACTACAAGGAGGAATTAGTGAGATATGGACTGGCAACATCAAACAGCCCATCGGTGGATCTCAGGTATTGATATCAAGTCAAGTATCAATTATCTATTAACATCACACAGCTTTTTAAAGCATCTCAAGTATTAATATACATTTACATAGCAATATTGATCAACATCACACAGCCATTACATAGCACAACCTTTTTCAGGGCTCGAATCTCATGAAAAAAAGCACTGGACAACTTTATTCACTAGCCTTGTGGCATTCAGGTACATAGGAAAACCATAACTGTCAGTTTAGGTACTATTTTAATTGTGCAAGGAAAACAAAATCACTAGACAGCGGGACTAGTGCAGTACACACTTTACTAGACCGACACTGAAATCACTAGACTCGGTCCACGGTCTAGTGGATATTTCGAGCCCTGTTTTTTTAGGATCTAAAGTATTGATATAAAATATCTGAATATGATGATCATCGAAATTGTCAGATACTATGGCCTTAACCTATGTGCAGTAATCCTGTCTTTTGCACATGGTTTGTCTACACGTCCACAAAGTGTTGAATAATTTATGTAGTTATAATTGTCACCTTAATTAGCACCATCGCTATGACCAATGTCTGCAAATGCTGACAAGAGTTCACACGTCTCGTTTTATTTGACAGGGCTTTGGACCGCAGTTTACCTCCAACGCCATTGCGGCCTCTCTGGCCGGCCAGGGCCTTGGGGCCTCAACCCCAGCCCTCTCCCACGAAGACTCGGCCCTCTTCGTCCCGCCGAAACTCAGCAAGGACGACAAGTGGCGACTGCACGTGCTGGAGCCCAGATGAACGACGGGGCCAACCTTGTCGCTGTACATTCTATGGTGCCAATTACCAGCTAAGTGAATACCAGCACTACTCGCATGCATACATATACACATTTTATCATAAGATAACTTTTGTTTTTCTGCTGAGCATGAACAAGACATTTTTGCTGGTATCCATTTTTATGTGAAGGGATATATTTTTATGCTCAGCATTTTATGTATGCTAATGAGTATGTCTATGTAATTGGCCCTTGCTTTGAAAAAACCAGCGATTGCAGACACTCCATGATATTGAGTCTGAGGAACGCCAAAGGATACTCCTCAGCGAACTATCTCTGTCTAAAGACCAGTGTCTTCAATTGAGTCTACCGTAAACATAATTATGCTATCATAAACTAACACTCAGGCCTACATGTCACACGAGGCTATTTATGACAGGCAAACTAGGAGGCAACCAACTACACCACATTAAGCAAAAGGACAATACACCGATCCAGTAGACCACACCCTTTGACAAATTGACCAATCACGACACATTATTTAAGGTCCGACAAATTGCTGCCATTTTGTCCGACATAATGTTTCAAATTTTGTATTCTTTACTACACACTTTTCATTGAGTTTACTTTATTTTGTATATAACAAGGCAATTTGTTTTGTTTTACAAATCCAAGTTTTATTCTTAACCATGGTCAAGCAGTGTTTACCGGTATATTTTCATTGTAATCCTGACTCTCGATGCCCTGGCTAGGAGGAAATGTACATTTTTGGCAAGTTTTCCAAAACTGGACAAGTTGCTATGGTGGGCGTGGTCTACTGGATCGGTGCATTTTGCTAGCATGAAAGACATTTTTCGGGTTGTTTTTCGGTATCCCAAGAAAATTTCATGAATGCTATTTATTCTTGGAGATTGCCTGGAACTGATTGCCAGTGTAAATTACCTCGTGTGACATGGACCCTACTTACAAGGCTCAACTTGGAGTAATGAAACAAATTAATGGACTTGTCATTTTTGAAGATTGCTGCTTTCTCTTTGCATGTGTTATAAATTATATTCATGTGACTATTGTGAGGGTGAGTTATTGAGTCAGATTGACAAAACGATGAATCTAGGAAAAATACCATAAGATATTGCCCATAATTAAACCATCTACATGTAACAAGGAATCATGAAAGGCTAATTCTAATAAAACATTTTCACACCATAACATTGAATCTTCAGAACTCAATTCTTTTAATCAATGTGTACATTGCGTAATTTCATATTGTCATTTTGCAAAATCCATCACTTGAATGTTAAAAGTACCTTTGAAAGTTATATGAAACTATCAAAATCATAAAATGTGTGTGATTTTTAACCCTTGCCTTACACACGTCACAGAGAGTACAGTTTTGGGTGAATCAAAAGTAGTGATGATGAATACTGCATTAGGATTTTTACACTGGGGTATTTCATGCGTGAGTGGCGTTTATGCACCTACTTGTAAATGGTGCTTTATTGATGGGACGTGTACATGTACATGTACCATGAAGTACAGAACCTTTGGTTATGGTTGGACGCAGTTTCAACAACAACTAGGGGTCATCAAACCATACAAAAGAACTTTGCACAAAGAACTTTAAAGCTGTTTTTTGGCTGGGAAAGGTACTGGTTTACAACAGCCTTTTCAATGCATTTTTTTATGCCAAACCTAAAACAAAATTTCATTTCCCTGTTTGTGGCATTGGTAAAAGTAAAAGTTGGTCATATTTGTTTTTTTGGTTAATTTCAACTCTAACCCATATCAAACCCACTATTAAAAGACAAATTTGCTGGACTTTGTAAGAAGTCAACAGCAAAATTACCTTATGATTAAAACGAAAAAGTATCATTCGCTCTTATAGAAAAACTTTTCTTTTTGAGAAATGAATTGATGGAAACAAGACTTTTGATTAGTGTGTCCTTCATTTCTCAGCACACCCCTCTATTGCCAAGTACACCAATGATATATTCATGTATACATTTTGTTTTATAAATTGTTTTCAAAGCCAGCGATGACCTGGTTACAAATGCAGCTATTCAGCAAGCAGGCGATTGCATATCTTTGTTTGTAGCTTTAATACTTTGTCTGGCCAAATTTTACTCATCAAATAACCACAAGGGAAACTGACTGAATTTTCAGTTATTGAAAGGTGAAAAAAATGTCTTTGTTCACCTTTCAATGACCAAATTTAAGTTTAAAGGTTGAAATGGTGGGGTATAATGCGGGTGGTTTTTTTTTCAGAAAATCTTTTCACTGTCAACAGTATACAAGGGCAGATATTGCACAAGCAACCGACAGACAGTGGTTGAAGAATGGTTGGAAATTATTTCACCTTTTCAGTGTAACCACACCTTCAGATATTTATTTCTTTGTCAGCCTTTCCAACTTTTGTTTAGTCTACAATTCCCCTCCAACTCATTCTCTGTCTTCCTGTAAAGTTTGCCCTAAACGTTGGCTGTTATTCAGTGGGTTTTGGTGACCAAAAGGCTCTCTGTCTGCAGGACTTTGTTAGGTAGACACTGTATTTTCATCCCATGGTGTAACCACCATTTTTGTTCGTATGTGAAATCGAAAATCATTTTCAACTATTCGATCAATGTATGATTACACAATTTATACTTTCCTGCTTGAAAACCCTTATGTGGACATTTCAATAACTATTTAAAACCTCATTTCGGTCTCTACTGCAACTTTAATTTGTCTGAAGCAGGGAAAGTGTAAGGTCAAACTTTGTATGAAATAAGCTTTTGCCGATATCTGTAAATCTGGCTAAATACGAGATTTGGACAATAAATGGCAAGTTTGCCGCTGGGGTCAGTGAAAGCCAACACATGTATTTATACATTGTAGTTTTGACCTCTCACTTATTTTCAGTTCAATTCCGACACACAATGGTTGAATAAAAACCCCGTTCGGTCACGAAAAAAAAACACAATAGCATTCCATTCTTCTGCAAGGCATGCGTAAAAATAACAATAAAACAGCAAGCACGCAGAATGAATTAGAAATATGCCCAACTTTTCAGACATTGTATCCTGGTTTATGGCGGTTTCACAGTTTTGGATTCAGTTGTAGGGTATTTCTTGAATGTATGGTATTAACCGGCGCCATTTTCAGAATCTTGATCATTTAAAAAAAAAAGGATCAATCCTGATCAAAACTGAGATAAAATTCAGATACCAGAATATTTCCAACGATGTTTTTGTAACCTTTTTCACCATATGAAAAATCCTTTGAAACAATCGCACCAGTTCATTCAAGATGTACCATAACTGAAGTTAGACGCTATAGAAAGATGCACAATTTCGTTTATAAAACAAAAACTCTTGGTCCATGTACTTTGAAAACTAGATGATGAATGCAATTGTTCTCTTTCAAAAACAAACAAGTAAACAAACAAAATATATGGACAATCCTGTATAATGTTATACCCTTTCACATTCAGTTTCACTTTAGACTATTAAAGTTTTAAACTCTTGGCGTTTGGAGACCGGTCTGGGTTTTGATCCTATAACAGGATCTTTGAGAAAGATCCTGCTATAGGATCAAAACGTCAGGCCTTCCAAACTCCAAGCATTTAATATATTTCAGGTCATTCTTTTGGTTGATGAGCAGTTTGCATCTTAAAGGTGGTATCATACTTTGGTAAGAAACCAAAACAGAAATGTTCACAGATTTAGGCCTACATATAACTTACAGGGTATGAAGATGGTGGTGGTAGAAACATACCGTTAAAATTTGTCCGACTTAGTCCAAAATTAGTAAAATAACGACCGAAAATCTTTTTAATCTTTTAAAAGATCAAAAATAAAACAGAAAAGACTTAGAAAAACTGTGGCCGTTTTTCACTTTTTTTCTCAAAAAGTGGGCACCGTATGGGACTGAAATTTTCACAGATGACTCTTATTGTATCTTTCTTTATATTTCTTCCCATGAATCTGTATTTCTTTGATAAAAACCAAAGTATGATTACTATGATATTACCTGTAAGCCACTGGTAATCATATCTTTGCCAGCAAAACGTTTTGAAGTTTAGGCCCTAAATACGCATCTCGAGGCTTTCATATTGCAATGTTGTTGTATAGGCCTTTACATATCGTATAAGAGGCTTTCACTACCTAATATTTGAAATCCGGTTGTTGTTGTGGCTGTTGGTGTTAACTTGAAGGTCACAGAAGAAAAGCATCAGGCCAATATTACGCATGTTGAATCCGGCATGGCCAGATATGCTCCTTGCTCGTTGGGTAAATTCTAAATGTGTTAATATGATACCTATTGTAGTCAGTGGCGTCACCAGACTTTTGCAGCTGGGGGGGCACAAGGGGGGCACTAGCAATTTATGGGGGGCAAACTTTTTATATATTATATATTTTTTTCACCAACCCAAATTTCAAATGGGGGGGCACGAGGGGGGGCACAAGGTTTTCCAGGGGGGGCACGTGCCCCCCCTGGCCCCCCCTTGGCGACGCCACTGATTGTAGTTGCAAGGTCTAAGTGTGTATCTCCTTAATACGGAAGAAGGACATTTCTTTATCTGCAAAATCTAAACCTTACGTAAACCTTTCACAGTTCTTGTAACCAGAGCTAATAATATGCTTCAGGAACCAGGTGTAATATATATCAACCGTGAACAGCTTAGGAAAGAATGAATTAGTAATTTCGAAGAAAACAAAAATCACCTGTAGTGACCACTGGCTAATTATGTGAACAAATTTGTATTGTTTGGTCCAGAGATGCTACTGACCAAGAATGACAATAATTGGACCTAGTTTGTGGGAAAAGTATTTTATAATTTTAAAGAAAATGACCACTAATATAGTGACCAGTACGAGTGACCGCTGGCCTTTTTATGTGAACAATTTGTATGATGTTTTGTCCAGAGATGCCGATGACATTTTTGACAATAATTGGACCGAGTTTATGGAAGTAGGAGCAATTTGTAATGTTTAAATAAATGACCACTAGTGACCATTAGGTGACCATACTGACCAAACGTTCTAGTCACTACTGATGAAGTTCCGGCCATTTTTGACTTAGCTCAAATCGGTGAAAGAAATCATTGGGAGATATTAAATAAATACATAAACCTATATATATATATATACTGTATAGGCCTATACCGAAAGTAAATTACGATTTTTTTTTTTGAAGTTCAAAAATGTGTAGGATTGTCATTTGGAAGCATCAAAGAAATGGTGAGAACGATCGCCCCTTTACCACTCTCAGAACCCTTTTTGACAAACAAAATCATGTAGCGAATTGTGAAAGGCCCATAATGACTCAGTTAATTTGTTTGCTTTGCATTTCACTTAGAGTACACCCATCATTGTCCCATTATAATGACATACACTTACACCATGTAGGGCCTACCAGTGTTTGCACACGGGGATAGGCCCCATATTTAACTTTCCAGTGCATTAATTTCACATAAAAGCCTGCATAGAATGATGTAGCGTGCCAGCAATGCACGGCTTTTATGATTGATGGTGATTTGTTAATACAGGAAGCAGTTTGCTCTGCATTACTCTACCTATCTGATACAAGGCGGTCAAGGATGATTCGATGTTTAAGTATTTCATTTGTGATTCTTTTCTTTTTTTTTCTCCCCATTTCGGTTGGCCTATATAATAGACATAATTAGTAATGCTGAATCAGTATAGGCCCTAAAAGAAAGAGAAAGTATGGTAAATAGGTTAGGTCCATATATTTTTACACCACTCGCAACAATACCACCAAATATCTTTGGACAATTTCTTTTAAGTTGTTGAATTGAATGCGATCCCTGCTTCTATTTTGGAAAAAATGAAGAAAATGACGGCCTAAGTTCGCTTCTGGTTTATGGGTATATAATTCTGTACCTATAAGCAGCTGGTTCTAGGTTCGAACCCCACACGAGCCGAAACCTGTCCCCCAGTGGGCACTCCGAACCACTGCAGTGGCGCTTCACCTCGTCCGGGGAGAACATTGTTGATTAAGTTTATAATGCTAGAAGGTTCTCAAATCTCTTCGTTATAACCTCATAGATTGGCCAAATGCCAACATTTTGCTCGTCCAAATTTTTCATTTTTTTAGTCTGCCGCCAAAACGCCCACACGATGACGGTAGAATCCACTCATTCACAATCACTTAACCTTCCACATGAGCGACAGTTAGGATTTTGGCTGAATTGTTATATTATAACCTGAATCAACAGTGTTTTGATAACAAAAATATGTTTTCGCTTTTGCAATGTACATAACATAATGACAGCCACATATTTGAAATACCAAACCCGTAGGCCTTATATTGAACAAAATTGAATGGGTCTTTTGTGTACAACTTTTACCGACTTAAGGAAACATGTATTAGGCGATTTAGGCCTTTAGAATGATAATGAATCATGTTTTTGCCCGAGGCAACTCTTATTATACACAAAATTGTACACTTTCTATTTCTCGTTGGGGCCTACGTGCACACCTAGCAGTTTCCGTTTTACAGTAAGGCTACATGTAGTTGACTATAGATCAAACCAAACTTTCCTGTTCACAAACTAGCGTTACAATCAGACATTTATGCCATTTTTGGCTCCAGATCTGCAAAAGGGGGAAGGAAAGAAAAAAGAAAGAAACAAATTCTCATTTTAGAAAGGCACTTGCTGTCGAAAGTTCAAACTTTGGCAAGTGCATTTTATTGTCCACGACAGTCAAGCTAAATCATGGAATTTAGAAGTGGGCCATGGCTAAGTTAATTCTCTTGGTCCATAGGCCTAAAAGTTTGTTCTTTTATTGACGATTATTTCTGAGTTAAATGACTGATACAGACAGTATAGTTCAGTGTACTCTTGTACATATAATTACATGTATCTCCTTAAGTTAAAAGTATTTGTCACAGAGTCTTAAATGGCCAGATGGCGTAATAGCGAACAATCCTTACACAAAGATGATGTTGCATTGTTATCTCAATGGACAGTTATCGACCGAACATCGGTCTTTTTTGTGTACGGTTAAATTTCGTCTGCAGACAGAAATTGAGCGGGAAATTTTAATCATTCATTAATTTAGTACACCTTCTCTGTGAGAATGGAACTTATGGCCTAATGGTAAGACGGTCTACAGTTGACCACAGAGAACAGACGGTCCCGTTGGGTTGATATTTTGCCAACATTTTTTTTTTTGCATACGGGTTAGGATTATGTATTTACACAAGCAGAAGACCTCAGCTACCTGTTACATCATTATAATAGATGGCCTTGCTCGTCTTAACATAACAATAACTTGCATTCTACATGTCCATGTTTACACTCTGAGTAGTCCTATCCTAGTTTGTATATGATGAATGCTGTTATAATGTTTGCCCTATACCTCGGGGTCCAGACGAATGTGCAGACATTATAGAAACGTTGAGAAATATATGTAAATACGTCATCCTGTCCCAAATAATGTTACTGTTAAATCTGTGGAAGGAAAACCCAGACACCAATTAATGTTGTGCCTAAAATTACTGATCTAGTTAACTGTAAATTTCAACCGAAATCCTCTGTCAATTTCTTTTTCAATGAATGTTGAATTAAGGGTAGTATCATACTTTGGAAAATTAGATCATCTTTCAAAAATGACGGCCAAGCTTTTGAAGCAATACGATATCTTTTTAACTAAGGAGGAAACTTTTTGGTGGACACAACATCACGGTACGTCATACTTGTGTTTTTTATTTTGAAATCCTGAGACTACAATTCGAAACATTACATACAGATTTTTATCAATCTAAGTTACATTTTTTTTGTAATTTCAGTTTAGAAACTTTTTTTTCATATTAAATAAGGACATTAATTTAAATGGTAAAACACATTTTGAAAGCAAAATTAACGATATTGCGTACGAGATAATTATATTCCATTTCGGTTTCGCTATTTCTTGGATATTTGTGGTGTTTTCGCATTCAAACAGTTTTTTCTGAGCTAAATTTACCCCCAACAAATACTACTAGATCAACTTGTTTTAATTAATGTTTTTGGTCCCTTTTTTGACAATTATTTATTGGGCATATTGTTTTTCTTTTTCGTTAAAAAAACAGCCATGTTATTTATTTTGGCATAAAATTAATTTTATGTACTCATGGTACTAGTAGGTTTTTCCATGGAACAGAGAACTAGAGGGGGGCTTCTAAAAGTGCATGAGGAAAATCCCCCTTCCATATATGGTCTTATGATTCGTCATGCTCATGAGTTTTTGTGTACAAATACTTTCACATTATTTACCGTTTATTTACGCGTAGGCGAGTGTAGTTACAGCTATTGTGTGTTGTGCTGTCCAGAGATTATTGTACAGTATTCAATGCTGTAGTGCTTAGTCAGAATTAGAAAGAAAAAAAACCTGCAGTGTATGCCCACAGGTTTAACCGATGACGTGTTCGTCACGGTTGAACGATTCACAATAGAGATTTGTTGTTTGCTTTTGTCATTCAAATTAAATCTCTCCTATTGAGCGCTGACTAGTTAAAACATGGATCGGAACTCCCTTTCCGTGTCATTTTGCGGTGTACCTGCCAAGACACAAGGACTAGTGTGTCGAGAAACTACAAACCCCAGCCTTTATGAGAGATCTTGGCTTGAAAAATTCGAATCCAGTGGAATATAATCGCTGCTTGTCGTCTGTGGAATCTAAGTGAAAGGATATTTTGGTGTTTTTTTTATGATACACGCAAATCACGATCGTGATTGGGAACTGTGGACCACGCCTAGAGAATCGAAGCCACCTGTTGTTGTATAATTATTTGTTGACGCCTAGAAATCCTGGGACATATAATTCTTGTTTGGATACAAACCACAGCGAATTGGACAACCAGAGGAAGTGTGTTAAAATTGGGAGAAAAAAGATGGCATTTTGGTCCAGGACGATGGTGCTTTTATTGGCGGTGATGAGTACGGTGTTGTGGAGCGGAGTTCGGTGCTATCCGACCGGTGCACCTACCGGTGTCTGTGACTCGATGCTGCCTAATCACTCGGGCACTGAACAGGATGCCAGCGAAAGTCCGTACAGGATTGATGTCAGTCAAACATCTTTTATGCCAGGAGCAACAATCAATGGTAAATATCATTGACACTTTATATCATTTTTATCATTGGAATCACAATTACAGATCACTCGGTGATTTTCTTTAAGACTTTATTTCTCACCGAGAAAGTATAATATTGTCACGTGTTTTGGTGTTATTTTCACGTACTGTTAACTTATCCATCATCTGCACAAAATGCAAGATACCCATAATTGCATCCACACTGTTTATCGTTATTTAAAGGTAGGATTGGTAACATACCCAAACAGAAATGTTCACAGATTTAAGTATAACTTTCAGGATATGAAGATGGTGCTGGTAGAAATGTACCGTTAAAATATTTCCGCCTGAAATGGTGTATTTATTCAGAAATAGTAATTGTGTTTATTCCATATGCCAAATCAAATAATGAACAGTCTGATACTGTTCTGTCACCTTTACCAATCCTGTATTGTGCCTTTAATAACAAGATCTACACCAACAAAATGTAGAAAATGATATGACAAAAATAATAAGTTAGGATTTTTACTGAACTGATTGTTCCAGAAATGTAATCTGCACACTTTTATTTTGAGAATTAATTACTAGGTTTATCAATTAGAAGTTGAATTAAAGCCAAGTGATAATAATTGTGCCTAAAACAAATGAATGCACTTCCGATATATTTACTGGTACAGTATACCTGTAGTATTATAATGAGTAGTCATCCAATGGCTATCCATGATGTTACAAGCACATTTCTGAATTATTACTAGTTTGCACGAAAGCAGAATTACTACGTTGTACCTGCATAAAATGTATTTGTAATGTTGTATTGCGTGAGGTATTATGTAGATTGTTGATTTGTAAAAGTCATCTGTTACATAAGACATTGAAATAACGGCACGCAAATGTTGATATTCGCTACCAGTGCATTTTGGTTTTGTCCTGAGAAATATCTAAATGTCAGATTGTCAGGTGTTTTTTAATAGTTGTTTGTGTATTGAATGATTGCGATGGAATTCCAAAGTAGTAGTGTTCTCAACTGGAAGCAGTTTTTCTAACATACTATAGGCTCAGAACTTATAAGTCTTATCCAAAAAAAAATCATTGATCATGTGGGTGGAAAAAAGGTTTTTGTTGGAGATTCAGTTCCGGTTCTGCTCACAAAGTTTGTTGTTCAGTAGAAGTTGGATCCGGTTAGTAGCATGTGACAATGGAAACAGTGACGCAGTTGAAAATACCATAGTAGACCTATGTACATCTGACCACACTCTGCCTGACACATGCAGTAGGCCTACAGTACAGATGCATTGAACCATGTATTGGTATTTGGTATAATATTCATTGTAAGCAAAATCCCATACATCATACAGTGGCACCTCTTACCATAGAGATAGTTCTTAGCTCTTATACACACTGAATTCCCTAATGGAATGTCCCTATTGGCCGACCCGTTGATGATTCAAAGCCCCCCCCCCCCAAAAAAAAAAAAAAAAGAAAGAAAGAAGAAATCGTAAAGAAAAATTCAGTACGACTTGACAGAAAGTAAAACGAAACACATCTTATATACAATGTATAGGCCTATTGTATATTGTTTGATGGTGTACAATAAAAGGGACACCTTAAAATGTTTAGAAATTTTCTTGGGAGGCGGGCTAAATCTTTCGTAGAATTATTTGTAATAATCCATTTGTCTTCGGCATCCTTTCATAAATGTGATTTGCATTTTGCTGTTGATGCAATGTTTCTTTATTTTTGTTTACACTTCTGATTGATACTTATGTACGTAGCACCTTATGAAATACACCATGTTTTAATATAGAAGTGTGGTTCTGATAAGAACTCAATAAGTGGGGACTCACTGGTTCTTTTAAGAACCACATTTCTATAAAAGAGAGTCATGGCAAAAGTTGGAAAACCTTACTTCATATTCAACTATCACCATGCAAAGCTTCAAATCTTACCTGTAATACTAGCACGTATCACCTTAGATTTCCTCTAAGATGAAAATAACTATATGGGACCACTGTTGACGTGTATGTCATTGTTTGTTTCGTTCACAGTTACCCTGACAGGAATTCCTTATATAGGAGTTTTCCTGCAAGCGAGAATGGAAGATGGAAACGTCATGCCTGTGGGCACGTTCATCTCGGGCTCCCTTCCCGGAGGACTACAGGCCATTCAGTGTCAGAATCCCAACGACGCCGTCACACACACCAACAGAAACAGCAAGATGGGCTTGACTGTACAGTGGGTGGTACCTAACCAAATCGCCAGTAATATTCAGTTTGTGTAAGTACTGGTCATCAGGGCCCAATTTCATGGAATCTGTCACCGTAAGCAAATATTCTTTGCTTACAATAGCAGGCTTTCTTGCTTATGGTTAGTGTATTTCACAGGAGAATTGTCTTTCTTGCTATGCTAAGCAAGGTCTTTCTGCAGAATGCACATGACAGCGAGTAAGCAGAAAAAACAAGGTTAGCCTAGAAATTCTTCGGTATAAACTGATTGAGCATCAAAAGTCTTGCTTACTGATTCCTTGAAATAAATTGTATGAGTAGCAGTGCCTGTAATTTAGACAATAACGAATTCCATGAAATTGGGCCCAGATTTGACCTGAAAAATTTCCTCGTTTCTAAAACGTCTTCTTAGAACTTCTAAATCTGGGAACATTTTTTGCAAAGTTTCTGACTTGATCCAAACTGCCCAAACTTAGTTGAGAAAAGTTGACAGAAGATTATTCCCTTGAAGCTACTTGCAGTGTGTGTGCTATGATTATTAACTGTTTAATGTATTTTTTCTCAACTTTTCCCCTTGACAGTGCTACATTTGTTTACACCAAAGAAATATACTGGAGATATGTGAAGTCAGACGTCTTGACATGTAAGCAAAGCCATTCCTTCCCTCTTTTTTACTTATAAAAGGCAGACCTAGACTTTAATTTTTTAACCTGATTAAATAAAGCCTCCCAAAGCCACAAAATTATCACTTTTTTTTATTATTTCTCGTGTGAACATTGATTTGTTGAATTGTTTTGTGGAGAAAGCTTAAAAAAATTACATAATTTTTACATAAAAATTACATAATTGTTTTATTATTTTTATTTAGTTTTTTTGGGCCAAAAATGGCCGTCAATACTTCAAGTTTTACTTGATCATCATTTTAAACTTGGTGCATTCCCTTGCATCTTGCCACTGATATTGATAATGTCTCCAAATTATTGTAGGCTGGTATGGCCTAGTCTGGACAGTTGGGCCAATTGCGGGACGGCCTTCATGTCCGAAAGAGTTCCTCCTGACGAGTTCGCAAGTTTATTCAAACTTCTTTTGTGCTTGTACAATTTCAGTGTTGCAACATCCCTGCCTGTCCAATCCATGTACTGCCGACGGTGGTGTGTGTTACTCCAGTGCAACATGGCTATCCTACTTCTGCGGCTGCCAAGATAATAGCAACACCTACCCCGACTGTGATGGTGGTAATTATCTCTTTCCTGAACTTGTTATAACAGCCTGACAAATTGAGAATCACAATACAAATAGTAATATCGTTTGTCTTTAGACAATTATTGAATATTAAGTTATTTACACACAGTGTTAGCATTTTAGGAGATTAAGAAATGTTGTGGTACCTGGGGCTGATTTCACTAACGCCTTGCGATCATCACTAAAGCCCAAATCCATCGCTAAACGGAAAATCAATCGCTAATTTGCGTAGCAATTTTCCGTTTAGCAATGGATTTGGGCTTTACGATGATCGCAAAGCGTGAAATCGGCCCCTGATTCAAAAAGAGTACAAGTTTGCAAGCAGTTTAGGTTGAAAATTGGCACAAATTGATAATTGACAATCCTCTGGTATCACAAGCTGAATAGTTAATACAAGCTTCCGGTGTACATTTTGATTTCAAAATGACAGTTCTGGAGTTTGGAGACAATGATAGGTATAATTCCCACCACAATTTGCTGGGAAATGGATTGCAGAAACATAGAGGGTGTGCGAAACAGAGGCTCAGGCTCCGGCTACGGCTCTGTCATTCATAGGCTGAAAATATAGGTTTATAGGTTTTCCTTTTCAAACCAGAGAATCTACTTCTGAATTGTAGCCAAAAGCCTCTATTTTGATACCCTTTATTTTAGAATGAATTCACAAAATGGAGACGGAGCCTGATAGAGCCTCCGTTTTGAAAAGGCACATGAAGAAATGTTGGTACTTTTGTGTTCAGAGACAGTATTATAAGTTTACACTTGTATTCATGTCTATAAATACCTCAAGATGTCTTGTTTTTTCCCCCTGCTCTGGTCGCCATTTTACTTGTTCCTAGCCGTGGAGAATTCGTGCGAACCCGATCCATGCTTGAATGGTGGCTTATGTTATAGGGGTCACCTAACGGCCGAATTTGTGTGCCTGTGCAGACCCACATTCACGGGCGAGCGCTGTCAGTTTCAAAATATGAGCGGTAAGACCATGCATTTCAATTCATGCATGTCGATAGACAGCTCTGCTCACTCCATGATGCTTCATCCATGTTTGCACGCTATACAATTGACTTGTTTTTTGGTAGTGCATGATACCTATGTTCACATTAATGCATGTGTTATACCATAGGGTTACCGTCTTGTACATCATGTATGGTATTTTGTGTTTCCATTGGGTGATATACCTACTTGTACTGTGTCTAAATGCAAGGCAGAACTTTCATTGTTAGATACATGTAATTCATGGGCTCTGGGGTCGATTTCACCAAACACATCGTAACTTACTTATCAATCGTATGACTTATGATGCAATGCGGCCCTACATATAGGATGCCATGGGTTATCTTTCGTAACTCGAGTTATAATCGATCGTAGGGCTTCGTGAAATCTACCCCTGGAGCACTTCTTATTAAGTTCCAAGAGGGATACTGGACGTACACTGTAATGTCTACTTGAGCATAACGAACAGATTAAGGATGATCTAGCCAAAGGCACGATGCATTTTCCCTTTTTGATGGCCCCATGAGCTTACTGCTCTACTCTTGGATGTACATACATGAAGCCCTTGTGTATAAAACTCCTGCGTAACTAACTGTTGGGGTATAATGCCATCAAGATTTAGGCCCCCTTATACTGGCAGTCTTCATTGATGAGCAAGGATTAGCTTTTAAGGACCCCTAGCTCCCACATCTGACAACAGACATCACCTCTTTGAAGCTCCAGCATTGTACATTGTTGGATTTTTGCCAAGATTAAGGAGAAGAAGGCACAAATTGTGTAGACTTTAAGGAGTGCATGATGACCTAACATGTTGGCCAATAGTCAAATGAATGATCCCCAGAGATACCGAACAGTGTTGGACTTCAAAATCAGGATTACATGTAATCCTGGTGAAAATGTCTTGGGAATTTACAAACTATTAAAATTCAACATTTTCTAATAGAAAAACAAAAAATAGTTTCCCAAAGTATATTCATTTCTAATGTATTTTAGGGAAGATACTAAGTTTAAATATCTGTATAGTTCCTCTCTAACATAATATCTTCTCTGAATTTGACAACAATTATGATCCAAATCGTGTTTGAAATTGAATTTCCATTATGCACTACATACCCCACCTACCTATGCAGGCAATTTATGTTAAACGCGAATTCTGCAACAGCTGTTTTGGGGCGTATTCACAATGTGAATTCATGTTGTTGATAGCAACGTGTCCGCTCGCATAATTGGTAAACACGGCGCGTTGCTAGTCATGCACACTAAATGCCAATATTCTACTGTCTGTAATTGTCTACAGCACAATGCAGATGATATTTCTTAAAGATACATGTAATGTATTCGTGTATACTGTACAGGTGTACATGCACCTGCGCAGTATAATCAATTATGTATATTGTGACACACACTTGTTTAATTTGCAGCATTTGTTTCTGTGTTTATTTTAATGTTTCATATAAATTCAGGCACCTATAATATGCACTGTGTATTACTATACATTATTGTATGGTGAATCAGTCATATGGGTATGTCCACGGTTTTAATTGAGACATTTTGTAACACAAGTTACCTCTGTTTTCATATTTTGCATGCATTTCAAGCAATCATAAGCGGTATACTTGCTGATTCCAATGACAAATTTTTTTTAAATTTGAGTCTTTCTAGAATGATTGATCAAGAAATAGGTCAAAGTCACTTAACAGGTACCTTACATTACCGTGGAATTGCCCAATTACGTATTTATTTCCATGGAGATATTTGGTGTTATTTGGTTCTTTTTTTTGTTTTCTCTGGTTTTTCAAGTTATGTTTTTGTGAAATAGGCCTATGCAAATCTGTGAAAAGTATATTGCTCCTAGATGTACAGTGTATGCATGTTCTTGTTTTTAATTTTTTTGATTTATTTGATTTTAAAGGCGGCAGTAACTTCATGCAGCAGGCCTATATTAAAATGTGTGTAAATGGCCTTAACCTGTGACTACATGTGTAAAGCAATGCGCCGTATTTTTGAACGCAAGAGGGCGCTGTTATGTACAACTTTATTTACTTTCTGGGGGTATGGACCGATTAATTGTCAATTGAGCAGAGGTCATTTACGGACAATTTTGTCTTTTGGGATACGATAGAAGTGTATTTTGTTGCTACGACATGTACGAGTTGTATTCTGCAAAGCGGTACACAACAACAACGCATTGTCAAATGATTTCCCGGAAGTAATTCGAAGCGCCCTCACTCGTTCAAAAATAACGCGCATTAGCGAGAAGCAGCTTATTAAGTTGACCAACACTCTTCCATAATGTTGAAATTTGAAAAATATCCAATTTTCTAGTTGTAGTTGTACAGCCTATGAAGAATTGCTTGCACACTGCTTGATGTCGATCTTCAGATTTGGACGTTATAATGACACTCGGATGTTTTCTGTTTCATATGTCATTTTGTTTAGATCCTTGCACACCCAATCCATGCCAGAACGGAGGTGCATGCCTATCGGAGACACTGACAGGATTATATGTCTGCTCATGCCCAGACGGCTTTGAGGGAAAGCACTGTGAAAGTAAGTTTTCAATTCAATTCAATTGTTCAATTCAATAATAAGATTTATTTCCATACTTTCAATAACGGCGATACAAGTCAGGTTGGATAATGTAAGACATACATTAGGTTCTTGGTTCTTGGCAGAATGCTCAGATATTGTCTGTCATAGTGGTCGTTCATAATTATAGTGATTTCAAGAACCATATTCAGTTTGTATTGTACACAAAAAATTGGGAGCCAAGAATGATGTTCGGTGTGGTCAAATGTTTGGTATAGTGGTGTTCATTATAACGGCATTCCATTGCCATTGTACTGTAATGCTGTTTGATTTGAAACAATTGCAGATCGAACAGCTCAATGTCCACTGGATACTTGTCTGAACGGTGGAACCTGCACTGATGACGGAAGCGGTCCACAATGCACCTGTGCCTTTGGTTGGTCTGGCGAGAACTGCGAAATAAGCTGTGAGTTCCTTTGTTTGTCTGTCTGTTTGTTTTGTAGCTTTTAAATTTGCACAGTCAATCATGTGACCAGAACTATAGATTTGCATATTGTTTGAATGATCAGATTGAACCACACTTAATTGCGTGATTTGCAGGATTGTTTGGAAGAAATTTGCATATCAGTGGCAGGGACAATAGACAGGCTATTAGGGAGGCCATATCTAATTAACATGTTTGAGTTAGAGGGCAGTATTAATGCATTTAAGCAGACAGTCAAATTGACACCATCAAGTTCACTAAGCCATTTGCGAGTTAAATCTGAATAGTGTCTGGTACACAGACTTCTTTTGTTGCACTTAAACACCCCAGTTTGAATTTTTCCAGACTAAAGACACTGTTGCTCTATCACGTGATGCGGTGCAAGCTTTTGCATAGTGATACCCATCTCTGGAATGGACTGGTTCCTTTGTGCCACTCTTATCCATTACATGTATGTGGTGCATTGGTACAAGACCTCGATGTGTGTTATGTAACTAAGCAAAAGCTTGCCCTGAATCATATGAAACAGCAACAATGTCTTTAGTCTGGAGAATTCAGGTTTTGATGCTTACATACAGTGAAAGAATTCAGTGTACCAAATATTGTTTAGTCTAATTAACTTATGAAAAGCTTATTAGCTGAATCAAAGCTCAAGTTGGATTTGAGAGAATTCAGCATTTATTAAGATGTACGTTATTTATAAACTAACCGAACTTGGATTTGGTTTAATTGACAGTGATTTGCTCAAGCGAGTCATGCATGAATGGCGGTACATGCTACGATAGCGATCCGCCTGGCTCCCTGATGTTCCATTGCATTTGTCCACCAGAATTTGTAGGAAACCAGTGTCAAATACGTAAGTATTAACAGCTGAATTACTAGACTGCTAACTCGATGTAGTTATACCTAATGCACCTACCACCCTTTGACTTTTTATTCATTGCCCATGCTGGGAAGCTGACTAATTTAGACATATATTCATTGAAAAGTGAACAAAGACAAATTGACTGGAGCGGGATTCGAACCAGCGACCTCCATGAGTGATTTCATGGCTTCTCACTCTATAAAATGAACAGAGAAAATTGACTATGATTAGGGACACCAACATGTAGGGCTGGATAGCTCAGTTGGTACATGTTAGATCACCGCACCGGTACGGTATTCTGGAGGTCACTGGTTCGAATCCTGCTCAAGTTCACTTTCCAATGACTTAGAATTAATCCAGTCAGTTTTTCTGGCTATTTGATGATCAATAAATTTAGAAAGATCAAATGTTCAGAAAGTTATAGATGAAATTTTTTTCTTTTACAATTAAACAATTAAACTTCATTCTAATTTTGGTCCATTCATTAACAAGGAGCTTTATTAACATTAATTTCCATGGATTGTCTTAGCTGGCCCTTGTCGATCGAATCCCTGCGCTAACGGTGGCACCTGCTCCCAGGTTGGTGAGACATCCCAGTACACCTGCTCATGTATCGACGGCTTTCAGGGAGATCAGTGCGAAATCAGTGAGTGTTTTTGTCCGAAAAAAAACTTGTGGCTGATGACAGTTCTATGATCATTGTAACAATTCAGCAGTAAGCAGGGTCACGAAACAGGCCCAGGGGTCAATTTCACTCAACTCTTTGCGATCATCGCTCAAATCCATCGCTCAACAGAAAATCGAATGCAACTTTGCGTAGCAATTTTCCATTTGGGTTTTAGCAATGGATTTGGGCATTAGGGTTTATCGCTAAACAGTAAATCGATTGCAACTTTGCGTAGCAATTTTCTGTTTATAGCGATGGATTTGGGCTTAAGCGATGATCGCAAAGCGTTAGTGAAATTGACCCCTGGAATGGATCCTCTATCAGGCGTTCACTGCAGGGGCTTGTGCATGCTAACTATTTGTAACATATTGCTACCATTGGTCTGTTCCATTACAACAAGTAAAATGGTTCATGATTTTGCTATACATGTGCATCAAGCTTACAATCATTGATTTATAAAATCTGTGCTTTGCTAGTTAAAGGTAATATCATACTTTGGTTTTTGGCAAAGAATATCAAGAAAGATACAGCAACAGTCATTTGTGAAATTTCCAGTCCCATACAGTGCCCACTTTTTTTTTGAAAACTGAAAAACGCTCACAGTATTTTGAAAATCTTTTCACCGGTATTTTTTATCTTTAAAAAATCAAAATTGTTTCTTTGGTCATTGGTTTTACTCTTTTTTTTTATAAAAACAGCATTTCACGCAAAACCAATTTAACTGTATGTTTCTACCATCACCATATTTATACACTGTATAAGTTATGGGTAAATCTGTGAATATTCTTGTTTTGGTTTGCTACCAAAGTATGATAGTACATTTGATGTATCATACCTATGCTATGGTTTGCACTGTAAATTAATAGAAATGTCTTTTTTTCAGGGTGTAAAACTAATAATTGTTCATTCGTGTTTGCCCCATCAGTTGTTGATCCTTGCCAGAGCAATCCGTGTCAGAATGAAGGGACTTGTTACAAGAATCTCATGGGGAATATTTTCTGTCAGTGTCAGGAAGGATTCATGGGGACAAACTGCGAAGCACGAGGTAAGTAAGAAAAAAAATGTGATTATAAGCGAGCTTCTGCTGGCCTTCTCCCTTATTTTTTTCCTTGGGCCAATTTCATAGAGATGCTTAGCTCAAACAAAATTGCTTAGCACAAAAATGGAGTGCCCAATAGAACAAATCACCATTGAAAATTTGATTTGATATCCAACAATCGCAAGTGATACACAACACATGGAAATTTGGTTGCTAATCCTGTTTTTATCAAGGCAGAAATGTCATGCTTAGCAATTTTTTGTTCTAATAAGCAGCTCTATGAAATTGGTCCCTGGGCTCTTGGAAGATTGCTTCCATGTACGTTGTTCCTCATTGTTCTTGGTGGTTTGAATTCACCCCTCAGCTTTTTACCTGAATGGTAGAGCAGCAGCTGCATTGCAAGTACCACTGTAAATGCCTAGAGGATTATTCCGTGGAAGCCATTTTGACGAAATGAGTCAAAGTTCAAGCTGATTGGGTCCCTCCTTTCCGTCATTTAATTCATGGCTCAAAATTGCTCCAGATTCTCTCCAGTTGAGGAAATTTGAACAAGCTTCAACATTACTTACCCAACTTCACTGGCTTCCCATTCGGAAAAGAATCTTATTCAAGATGGCTCTCCTTGTCTTTAAATATTTTCATCGCACAGCTCCTCAATACCTTCATAACCTCATCCACCTCAACGTATCCAGGCCTGGTCTTCGATCCAGTTATGATTCCACACTTCTCTCTGTCCCGAGATATAGAAACACCTCCACGGATAAAGCCTTCAAAATCGCTGGACCAAAACTTTGGAACACAATACCATCTAACATAAGATCACAGGATACCATCTCATCATTCAGGAAACACTTGAAAAGTCATCTTTATCCAGGATAGTTTCATTATCACCTGTTGTGCAGCCCTTCTGGTCTAGTTGGAATGGCGCTATATAAATCCTGCTATTATCATTATTATTACAAATGGGGTATTAGGGAGACACGTTAGCATCTAAATGTGGACATTAGGGAGACATCGGGACTTGGGGAGACTTTCCGATGTCTCCCTAATATACCAGCTACCTTGATCAATTAATAACAGGTTTTTCTTTTGGTCTTTTGTCCCCGTAGTTGATCCTTGCAGCTCCAACCCATGTGTAAATGGAGGAATCTGTATGAATGGAACCGGATCTTACTCTTGCATATGTCCAACTGACTTCTATGGTGACAACTGCGAGACTTATAGTAGGTTTTTATATTATTTCATTTTGTTTTTTAGATTAAATTATCATTTAATAACACAATTTTTGGGGGGAGGGGGAATTTGAATTATGAACTTTTCAAATACATGAATGAAATTCCTGGTAGAATTGCAAGAAAAAGTGACAAGTGTGACTTTTTTCGGTCCTGAGATATGCAAATTTATGCAAAATGGTGGACAATATAGGGGATGGGTATAGCAGTATTTAAACAGGTTTTGGATTTCAAACCAGTGAAATATCTTTTCACGTCTTGCTGAAATGACTTTAAATACAGTCTTGAAATTGTTTCAGGTTTTCAGCAGGCAATTAGACAAAATTAACATGCCCAAATCCATGCCCAATGACGTTGACTGTAAAGTTTTCAAGTATACCATATTCTGTTGTATTTGTATTGAATTTATTATTTGTTTTGATTTTGCTGCAGACCAAGCCTGCGTTGGCAATCCCTGTCGCAACGGTGGGACGTGCTTTTCCTCTGGTGGCGGTGACTTTACGTGTCAGTGCTTGGCTGTGTATTCAGGATCCCGTTGCGAAATTTACATAGGTGAGTATAAAAGCCACTTTCAGTTCCTAATGCCTCGTAATCATGGCTTCCAATTTTGATGTTATAATTTGTTGGTGGGGAGGGGGCAAGTAATGCCATAGCCACATAAATGCTGGTTGAGACTGCTCGAAGTAATAGCCCGAGTTCCTAGGAAGTACAGC